>OX392464.1:9432200-10632200 GCA_947623515.1 Neoascia interrupta
ATAACTTTAAAATAAATTTTTGTCACCTTTACCTTAACAGATAAAAAAAAAATTTTTGAGACCTACTAAGATTCACTTAAATAAATTAAAAACACTTGAAAATTTTTGACTTATCTTTGAAAGGTTTTTTTTTTTGTTTATTTGTTTATTTGCATTTTTGGGGTAACTGGTCCCCAATCGGGCACCTCGCTAAATGGCGAATCTGGGAGTAACGTTTTTCCTTCTTTTGTTCGAAAAAGAAAATAAGACGCAGCTGATTTAGGTGATATAAAAGTTCTTGAAGGAGAAGGCAATGCCGGCATTCAGTATACTCTGAAGTATACTCCTAAGAATCTTACTTAACGTGGCGCTACTGTCCGGGGTGGACCTGGGCCTAAAACAAAACCCACAGTCACAGTTATAGTTTTGCTAAATACTCAAAAAAGGTAACCGAACGTATCGTAGCTTCTATGAGGTTGTTTGTATGTATTGTTATAAAAACTAGTGGGAGGGTTACAATCCGGATACCCCATCCCAATTGACCACTGTCAAGCTCCGAATTGTGTGATAAATCTTGGTTGTTGAATTTCAGTTTCATTTAACTTCAATTGTTTTTAAAATTTCTCAGTTAAGAATCTTCTCACTAAGAAAGGGGCGTGGCATCCACCCTTTCTCAATAACATCGTATTTTTGTTTATATTTTTTATCAGAAGTGATATACACGTGTTGATTGCATTTTCATATTCAAAATTTGGTTTATACTTAAAAACGCCCCCGAAAGTGGGCGTGGCGAAAATTTATTCACTTGAGTTGATAGCTTACGCTCATATCTGAACATTTGATAGTCCAAGTTTTTTGGATTTAAAGCAAATATATCAAATAAAAACCGTTTATTAGAATGCATATTAAGTATGACCACGCTTACAAGAGGGCGGTATTCGTTTTTTTTTTAAATGTCAATCACAATACACTTAAGCGAGGATATCGCATACCAAATTTCAGCTTTCTGCGACAACTTTGATTTTTCATGCTATCAAGTAAAGTGGGCGTGTCAGTGGGCGGATTTCAAGCTTGTACTGCTTCGGGACCTAGAAAGAACAGATATCAAATTTCAAGTTCCTAGCTGAAAATTTAAGGCCTAAAAACTACCGACAGACGCACGGACGGACTGAAATGGCTCATTCGTCTTACAATTCGGTCTCGATCACATGCCCTTAAGGTCCTGGGGTCTAAGGTGATTATTTCTCTATGTAACAAACTATGAATCAAACTTAATATACCTCCTATCCTATGGGATGGGGTATAAAAAAATAAATAGAGTGGCACAACAGCTCAAGGTGAACCAGGGCCAACTTCTCAACAATGTATGCTGGTGTGCTAATTTCTTTACATACAGAGGAACCTACAATTTTTTGCCGAATCCGAACGGCAGAAGTTTTTCAATACAATTGATACTCTCGGAGGGCTTGTTCAACCCTCGCGGAGGTGGGGACCGTAAAAAGGAACAAGTTTTTTTTTCAGGTGACGATGGCAGGATTCGAACCCGGACCTCCGGCGTAGTAAGCACACACACTAACCACTACGCCACGGCACCCCACTTGTGCTTGTATTATTATACAATACAAAATAAAATTTTATATTGAAAAGTGAAAAATTACAACATTTTACAATTCTACAAATATTATAATAATGGCTGACTGTTTTGTTAAATAGTGATATAAGACATATTTTAATTTTCAGTTGATTTATTAAAGTGATGCAAACTAAAAAGAATTTAAAAAAACATTTTTTTTTAATTAAAAAAAAAAAAACAATTCCCTGAAGAAGTGGACAAAAAATCTACGAAACGTCGGATTTTTTGGAGATTGGATATTGGAAACCACATCCTTTTTCTAATTATTCAAAACAGAATTTGTATATTCGTAAACTTAATACAAACGGGTTATATTCTACAATAATTTCTGGTTCGATCACTGAAAAACTATAGGTTCCTTCCAAAAATAAGTTAGTATAGGTACAGAACATCGTACGTTTTTTATTCTTCGTATTTTGTCCTATTTTATATTTTTGACGGCGAGTCAAGCAATCACTAGCAACCAGGCGTAACGCATGATATAATCAAACACGCGATTCGCATTATCTCAATTACAAAAGCACTTTTGATTGATTCGAAATCACTCTCTAGTCTTTAACCTCTTTTACCATATTACTATTATGGAAGACCGCCAATCAACTCCACCTTGAATATTAGTCTCTAATATTAGGCTCTAAAAATATTAGTCCGAAAAAGTAGCAGGTACAGCAGCACAGTTTAGGAAATATTATTTGATCGGAACAGTTATTTCTGGATTTTTAATATTAGTTCACTTTTGCTAATGCTGGCTATTGGAGGTTAACTTTTGTGTAATTTTGTTGCCACGTCACATTTCTTCTACTCTGGAAAATATAGTAAGTGTTAACTAACATACAATTTCTTTTTAACATCGTCGAAGCCTAAAAAATGTTTATAATGATTTTTAAAGGATTTCAAATATTATCTATTCTCAGTTTATGTTGCCAAATCGCGGGAATTTTCTTAAGGAATCATCGACTAGAACACATGCCGAAGTGCAAAATGAAGATCGTGGCAAAAAACCCGATTGCCGCATACACATAGGGACAACTACTGATGCAATCAAGCAAACCTTAACTTTGCCTTCGAAAAATGGAAGGACTTTTTCTAATTCGGGACCTTTGGATCCTCGTAGAAATCACGAAAATCTGGCGATAAGGTTTCTCCTACGTTGCCTGCAGACTATTTATTTTTGGGTGAAGTATTTGGTTCAAACGCAAACCTTTGCCTTCGTTATTGGCACCATTAGCGGTTCAATTTTCGGTGCGCTCTCATGCTTTTTTTATACTTTTAAACTGGTTGCAATAGAACGAAATGACGAAAATGGAGTAACAACGACTGAGATTAGGTTTCAGATTAGGTAGCTACCTAACTGAGTTGCAAATTCATCGTTCTTCGAGTCTGAAGAAATGGGCGTTGTTGCGTTAAGTTTCTTAAAGTGACGGTGGCGACTAGATAACTTAAAAATAAATTTAGAATTTGGCATCTTTTCCTAATTATACACAAACTCTACAGATAAAAAACAAATTTTAAGAGCTACTAAGATTCACTTAAATAAATTAAAAACACTTGAAAATTTTTGACTTATCTTTGAAAGAGTTTTTTTTGATGATTTGTTTATTTGCACTTTTGGGGTAACTGGCCCCAATCAGGCACGTCGCCAAATGGTGAATCTGGGAGTGTCTGTTTTTTCTTTCTTTTGTTCGGAAAAGAAAATTAGACGCAGCTGATTTAGTTGATATAAATAAAAGTTCTAGAAGAAGACTCCCGGACAATAGCGCCACGTTAAGTAAGATTCATTTACTTAACGTGGCGCTATTGTCCGGGGTGTACCTGGGCCTAAAACAAAACCCACGGTCACAGTTATAGTTTTGTTAAATAATCAAAAAGGTAACCGAACGTATCGTTGCTTATATAAGGTTGCTTGTATTATTATGCAATAAAAAATAAAATTTTATATTGAAAAGTGAAAAATTACAACATTTTGCAATTCTACAAATATTATATCAATGGCTGACTGTTTTGTTAAATAGTGATATAAGACATATTTTAATTTTCAGTTGATTTATTAAAGTGATGCAAACTTTAAAAGAATTTAAAAGAATTTATAAAAACTTTTTTTTTTAAATTAAAACAAGTGAGTAAGTGCAAGAGTTATATAATAACTTATTTTATAACTCTTTTATATATAATGTTATGTGGCGACAAGAAATAAAACAACTCGCAGGAGTCCCTGAATGCACCCATCGATTCACTCTACAAACGCACCCGCTCGATTCACTAAACGAACATACCCATCTGTCATTCCAGTCATCTAACAGCAGCTGTCATATTCGAAGTTCGAATTTCGATTTCCCCTCCTTTGAATTCAGCGGAGGAGTACCAAAGGAAAATTACCAAAGGGGGTATGGAACGGACTAGAAGGTGCTTAATTTTGTATAAATACACGGGTGACAGGCTCGTACGGGACAGTTATATTTTAAACGTGGACTTGTGAAAATCGGTAATAAAGTAAATGTAAATAAAGTGATTGAGTTGAAATAAAGTGTTGAATTCTAAGTAGTAAAGTTGAATAACAGTGTGTTGAAAAGATTACAATAATATAATAACTTATTTTTATTTCTTCCAAAAATAAGTATAGGTACAGAACATCGGTCAGAACATCGTACGTTTTTTATTCTTCGAATTTTGTCCTATTTTATATTTTTGACGGCGAGTCAAGCATTAACTAGCAACCAGGCATAACGCATGATTTAATCAAACACGCGATTCACATTATTTCAATTACAAAAGCACTTCTGATTGATTCGTAATCACTCTCTCCGCCAATCAGCTGCACCTTAAATATTAGTCTCTAATATTAGGCTCTTAAAATATTAGTCTGAAAAAGTAGCAGGTACAGTTAATGAAAAATTATTTGTTCGTAACAGTTATTTTGAATATTAGTTCACTTTTGCTAATGCTGGCTATTGGAGGTTAACTTTTGTGTAATTTTGCTGCCACGTCACATTTCTTCTACTCTGGAAAATATAGTAAGTGTTACCATACAATTTCTTTTTAACATCGTCTAAGCCTACAAATTTTTGTGATGAATTTTAAAGGATTTCAAATGTTATCTCTTCTCAGTTTATGTTGCCAAATGGCGGGAATTTTTTTAAGGAATCATCGACTAGAACACATGCCGAAGTGCAAAAAGAAGATTGTGGTAAAAAACCCGATTGCCGCATACACATAGGGACAACTACTGATGCAATCAAGCAAACCTTAACTTTGCCCTCGAAAAATGGAAGGACTTTTTCTAATTCGGGACCTTTGGATCCTCGTAGAAATCACGAAAATCCGGCGATAAGGTTTTTCCTACGTTGGCTGCAGACTATATATTTTTGGGTGAAGTATTTGGTTCAAACGCAAACCTTTGCCCTCGTTATTGGCACCATTAGCGGTTCAATTTTAGGTGCGATCTCATGCTTTTTTTATACTTTTAAACTGGATGCAATAGAACGAGAAGACGAAAATGGAGTGCTAACGATTGAACAATGTGAATGAAAGCAGCTTGGGTAACTGGGCGTTTCGGAGTAGGTAGCTACCTGACTGATTTGAAAATTCATCGTTTTTCGAGTCTGAAGAAATGGGCTTTGTGCGTTAAATTTCTAAAAGTGACGGTGGCGAGAAACTCAAAAATATACAAGATGTGATCAAGGAAGCCTGCTTCAAAAAGGGAGGAATCACTTCATGACTGACTTCATTGTGCACTGAATTTAAAATTTGAAACCTTTAATCATGCACAAACTTGTGTCAGATAGAAGCTATAATAATAAAGTCGAAGAGTTGTTATTCAAAATCAATACGACTTTAAAGTTTTTCGACTTATTTTTTATCGTCTTTTTTACATGCAGGGTGTTTCCTAATTCGATGCCAATACTTTGGCATATGATTTTTGGGTTTAATTGAAGAAAAAAATTGTTCCACAGTATGGGCCTATCTCTAATTTTAGCATCATTTATTGGGAATTTAGAAAACACCTACTTTGAGGTACCTTGACCCATACTAACGCAAATATCTCCGCCAATACTTACAACAGGAACTTTATTTATTATTATTGCGTTTATTACGTTGTGCACAACTTAGAGGCAGAACATCGAATTTTTTCGACGTGACGCACCTGTTCCTTCCAATGCCTTCTTTGGCCATTCTGAGGACTGTTTTACTTGCACATTCCTCAACACACATTCCTCAACATTCCAGAGGCATCAGGTTAGTCTTCATACTATTTTCCTGGCCTCTCCCTCGCAGTGGGAGCTTCAATCATTAGAGCTTGCATAGTCTTTCCATGGAGATAATTCTTAGATATTTGACTTCTTTAACTGGTGTCAGCATTATTCCTGACAGACTTAATAGAGTTTTAAATTAAATTTACGCGTATGCCAAAATTATGCCTGACACTTAATGCTTTGGTTAAAATCTCAAAAGGGACGGTAAGTTGGTAAGTTGGTTTCAGCTTTAGTCGAGGAATTGGCTTGCTTGTCTGAAGCACAGATTCCTCAGAAGCAGATAAATGGTAAGCAACCTTCTGATTGGGAGTATTAGAGCAAACTATGCTTTGGTTGCTACCGATTGATCTGCAACACTCTAAAGCAGCCTCGTCTAACTAGATTTGACCTGCAAAAATATGGAGACGATATTGCGTACCAAGGGTCCTAGAATCCAGCATAGCTAGATTTGGGTGTCCAAAATAAGACTATGAGCCTATGTGAAGGACTAAGTAAACCTAAGGTCTGTATTCTTGCAAAAAAAAAACTCTTAAAACTTTTCTTGTACGTGTACCCTTTTTGTTGCTTATGCCAGTCTAAAAGAGGGTAACCATATTTCCATGTACATAAGAAGTAAGTGCAGCTCGTTTCTTTTTTTGAAGTTTTTATCTTCTCTTATATTTTTGCCTGTGAGTCGATCAATGAAACTTAATTCCAGACTGCTTCGAATTACAATGCTTTATTTAATCAATCGTCGAATAGTCTCAATTACGAAAGCACTTTTGATTAATTCGCAATCACTCTTTAGTCTACAAACCTTATTACCATATCAGCTTTTTACCATGTATGGCCCCTAAAAGTATTAGTCTGGAAAAGTATCTAGCACTTTGGGAAAATTATTGAAGCTTCTGACTTTGAAATCTCAGTTCAGTTTTGTTACAGCCGGACCCTTGGAAGATAGCTTTTGTGTCATTTTGTGGCCACGTCGCACTGCTTCTCTGGCAAATATAGTAAGTGTTAACTGCCAAAGCCAAAAAATTTGTACCATGGTTATGAAAAGAATTTTTACCCTATAATCTCTTTTCAGTTCATGTTACCAAATGGCGGCAATTTTTTTAAGGTTTCATCGACTAGAACACATTTTGAAGGTCAGAAAGTAGTCAGGGTAAAAAGATCCGACAGTCGCATACACAGGACACCAACTGCTGCACGTCAGAATAGGTTTGCCTTCCCTTCGCAAAATGGAGCTGCGTTTTCTAAATCTTGTAATGTGGCGCTATTATCTCGAGTTCTACGAGGATTTTTACAAGGAACCAAGTGTCACCTACGTGCGATTTTTGTTTGTATGATCGAATCCGTTAAAACGCATAACTTTGCCGTATTTGCTGCCGCCTTCATTGGGTCATTTATAGGAATGTTTCTCTTCCTTTACTTTTTCTTTTATATGTACATCCTGGGCCTAGCAAATGATGATGGATTGAACCTTCCAAATGAGAGTGGCTCGGGTATCGAGACGTTTCAGGAAAACGAATCTAATTCATCGTCGTTTGAGTATTAAGAAATCAGTTTTGTGCTTAAATTTTTGACACAATCGTAGCTTACCACATCCCAAGGATGGGATAGAACCCATATTATGTACTTTAAGGTGGCAATAAATTGTTATAAAATTTGTGATACTATAATCATGCACAAACTGATGGCAGACAGATTTGCTATCACTTTCACAATATCACTTAAACAAAAAATAAAACTAACACATTTTTGAGCCTATTTTGAAGGGATTTATTTTGGATTGTTACGTGATTGATTTATTATTCGCCACATAGAATAAACCCAATAAGAAGTAGATGTCGCAAGAACATTACTAACGGTGGCGCTACAGCCCGGGGTTGACATGGGCCTGAACCAATAAACTTTGCACGCAAAGTTGGCTGAGGTCTTCCTCCACTTGTGTTCGCCACCTGAGTCTCGGTGCTCTTCTACTGTGCCTTTGCTGCCGGGTGAATTTTGAAGATTTGACGGACCGGGGCGTCGGTGTCCATCCGCTCTAGACGACCCAGCCATCGCAGACATTGAACCTACGCTGACTATTCTGGCTAGGCTACTGTCGCTGAATAGTTCGATGTTATACAACCCCCCCCTGCACTCTCCGTCTATGCAGACGGGTCCATAAAGAGTCCGAAGAATTATCTTCTCAATAAAGTGTTTTCATCCGCCTCTGAGCACGATCTATGCTTCTACACCGTATAAGGCAGGACTGGCATGATGAAGGTCTTATAAATGGACACTTTAGTTGCTCGCGAGAGGGCTTTGCTACTTATTTGCCTTCTTAGCCCAAAGAAATAGCGATTGGCAAGAGTTATCCTTCATTTGACCCTTGCGCTGGTGTCATTGTCTGAATTTATAGCGGACAAAAGGTAGATCCAGACAAAACGGTAGACAAAACTTTTAACTACCTCAAAGTTATAGCTGTCGATGGTGTCCAAGACGTCGGTGTTGGGTGTCTTTTCTTGATGACAGCATAAAATTGGTTTTGCCTTTGTTTACTGCTAAGCCCATAATCGTGGCTTCCGTCCCGTTACTCACGAAGGCTTCACTGAGATCGCGCTGGGTTCTTCCGATTATTTCATGTCATCTGCAAATTGTTACGTACATACGCCACTTTCCAGAAAACCGTGTGTATTTTACTGAGCCGTCAGATGTGTACTCGTACTTGTGACGGACGCAACGGAATCATTGGGTTTTCGGAGCGGCTAAAGTTTTCTGCTCCATGGAATAAGATGGGAAGGTACATTGTTTTGGTGAGATTTTTTGGATTTCCACTGATCGAGAAATTTGTTATGCAAAACTCCAATTACTTCGTTCGGGACTAGAAAGTAGGTCTATCGAAACTTGAAACATAATGGACCTCAATGTGTGTCTTTTGCAGAGTAGGGAAGCCACCTAACCTTGATCAATTGGCTTATACTCCATGTCTTTTACGTTAATAAAACGAGGATTTGCGGGAGACGATTAAAAATAAATCCTTAAGTGGCTCCACCGGACAAACATAAGATTAATTTGACACGAGCACTCTTTTTTTCTGTCAATTTGGCTCTCCAAAGAGAGTGGCGTTATGGCGGAAATCGTTTTTTCATGGAGCGAAAATCGATTTCCGTTTTTAAAATACCAAAAGAAAGCGTAATTCTGACAGATCTCTCATACATATATAGTTTTAATACCATATGTTACCTACCGGGCACTAAACCGCAATTAATATAAATATTTATTTAATCCTCTACAAATCATGCGATTTACCATGCAAATTAAAATCCTCTCGGCAAGCGATTAAAATTAAATCCTCTTTTAAATCCCTTTCACCTGTACGACAGATCTGTTACAAGTACATTTTGTATTGTGTTTTTTGCAGCGAAAACGTTTTTCGCTCCTGGTAAATGACATCGCCACTCTCTTTTGAGAGACAAAATGACAGAAACAGAGTGTTCGTGTCAAATTAGTCCTATATGTCCATATTAGTCCCGTGAAGCCACAATCGTCTCCCGCTAATCCTCTTTTAATTGCCGGTGGCGACATAGTGTATGCTGACAATCTGCTCTCAAACTGTTACAGAGGTGTGTGAAAAGGGTAAAGAGTGACAAAGAAGAGTTTTGTACAAAGGGTGAATGAGATTTATAAAGAGATTTATACTACTTATGTCTCTAATGGCAACAAGACGAGGATAAGCGGGAGACGATTAAAACTTAACCCCAAAGTGGCTCTGTACCAATATAGGATAATTTGACTCTTTTTCTCTCGTTTTGCTGCTCTCAAAAGAGTCGTTGTTTCCAATGCTCTCAAAAAAGAGTGGCGATGTCATTATTGCCCAGGAGCGAGAGATATTTCCGTTGTTCTTTGTAAGAATCCCAATAGAGAAATCGAATTTGTCACAGATCTGTCATATGTGGACTGTTTCAGTGTCCTTTTTCGATTCTCAACCTGTAAAATGGTGTTCGAAAACGGTTGAAAGGGTTCGCGAAAAGCATAAATGAGATTAAGGAGGGATTTCTTGCTAATCGCATGTAGAGAGGACTAAAAATTGTATGCGGAAATATTAGCGGAATAAGATTAAAAATAAGTAAATTAATTTGAAACAGGCACCTTTTTTCGGTCGTTTTGCTGCTCTTAAGAGATTCGTCATTTCCACTGCACTCAAAAGATAGTTGCGATTGCGATGCCATTGCCCATTGGAGCGAAATGATATTGACGTAGTTAGAAGAAATCGTATTTGTGATAAGATCTGTCATACGTGGAAAGTTTGAGCTTCCTTTTAAGATTCTCAAACTGTTTTAAAAGTGTGCGAAACGGGTTCAAAATGCTTTGTAAAAAGGGTGAATAAGATTAATTTAGGTGAAGGGATTTATTTTTAATCGCTTGCCGAAGGAATTTAAATTTGTGTTTGGTCAATCGCGAGATTTAGAGGGGATTTTTGAAGATTTATATTAATCGCGGATTAGTGCCCCGTGGAGACATGGTATTATTTTCGATTATACTTGCCGACAGAATTTGGTAGTGCCACATTATGCACTTTTTGTGGATGAAAAGGAATTTCCTTATAGAGTGGATTCTATAAGGAAATTGATAACCTGGAAAAGTGAAACTGTATCCAAATTTTCAATGTCTGTCAAATTCAAAATGTGAACTTTGGTTCAAAAAGCAAAATCAGGTTGAGGGTAAGATGATATTATTACATCACATTCCATCATCTTTAAAAGATATCTGCATCGCTTTCAGTTCCCACATCAAACAACTTATTTTTTGACGTTGTGAAAATTATGTTAAGTCCTGGAAAATAGAACAGTTAATGTCTAATTAAACTTTTTATAATGTTTAATAAAAGTTTCCTTACTAAATTTGCTTCCAGCGGACTTTTGCAAAACAATTTGGTCGTGAATTAACACATGGCGTTACCGTTAATGATTCGAAGGACTTACCGACTTGGGGAAATTTCGAAGGTCCAAAAGTAGTCATGTTTCAAAGACCTGATAACCGCATACAGAGAGGAGCAAGTACTGCTACACACAAGCAAGCCTTTGTTTTACTTTCGGAAAATGGAGTAACGTTTTCTGATACGGCTCCGGTACCTGGGATTCTTCAAGGAACTGCAGGTCGGCATCAAAATCGAAAAAATAGAAAAAATCGTCAAGGCATACGTCGTCGCCTATGTAGGGCTTGTGTTTGTGTGAGAGAATCGCTTAAAACCGAAAGCTTTGCTATCGCTATTGGCGTGATAATCGGCATAATATTATCCCTATTCCTTTTTTTATTTCATTTTCTTTATATTATGAATATAGTTTACGACGAACGGCTCAAAGAATTTAGTATGTTAAATCAGAGTATGCAATCTGTGTATGAGAGATACGCAAATACAACGTTGCTTGAGTCTGAAGAAACCACATTTGTTCCTATCATATAAGGTCCTGACACGATCGTAGCTTCCTACCGATGGGATCACACCACATTCACCTCCTACAAAATGGTATTAACGATTGATTTTTTTCACATCTATAGGAATTGTAGAAATGTAGAAAAACTAGAAAAATAAGTAAATATTACAAAATTTTAAGAATTGTCAAAATAGAAAACCGCTTTTCATTTAAGTCTAAACAAAACATACAAGTTTTCTGTAATTTTTTTAAAGTTTAATAAAATTTTATTGGTTCAAAAAAAAAAAAGCAAACAAAGCTATTTTTCCACAATCATATTCTTTATTTGTCTCTTGCTTAAAAAATATTTTTTTTACAAGAACTAAATACATATAGCTATGAAAAAATAACAACTGAACTTTAAAACTGTAAATCAATACAGTAAAGTAATCCTGGGAATCAGTTGCAATAATTTCTTATCCTATAGATCTACATTTACAAAATTTTATGCTTAAACCAACTTAAGTCTATACGAAACCCTAAACAAAGGACAAACCTCTCAAAAACTTATACATTTCCTTTGTTAGTAGCAAAAAAAAAGAAGAGAAATTATTGTATAATAATTTTTATGCCTTTGCATTTAGGCTTAAGTTTCATTTTTATTTTTTTCTAATTTCTTTTCCACAGTATATACGTTGTCGACATCCATTTTTTTTAATATCTATTTTTCTTATTTCATATATTTTTCTATTTGTTTTCTTATGCTTTATTTTGCGTGTTGGCATTTTGGCTAGTTTTTGTTATGAGACTCACATACATCCCTTTAAATTTTTTGTTTTTAAATGAAATTAGAAAAACTTTAAGTACCGAAATATTTAGTTTCTCTTTTTAAGAAAAATTATTTATCAAACAATAAAATTTTTAAAAAAGGTAACTTATTTTTAATTAAAAAGAAAAAATAAAAAATACGTTATTGAGTTTCACAAACTCTGGATGCTTTCAAATAACGAATGTTCGGTCAAATCTGATCTATTTTGCAACGCACACAATTTGGATTGAGTATTTATGAAGTGACATTTCTCGAAATTCAATTCTCAGCCTTAAATATTGAAATAATCTTATTTGACAGCTAGGAAATCTTTTAAATTTATTTTTTTGGTTTGATTTCGCAGAGCTCGTAACAGCTCATGATAAGTCAAGGCCTGGCTTTCGAAGCCAATGCAGGCTGTTCGTGCTTTGGTTGTACACGCAAGGTAGGAACAAACAATCTTCGTGGCTTCTGAGCGGTGGACTAGAAACCTTTTCTTGCAAATGGTACTATTGGAAGGTTTGTCAGTCCCTCGTGGAGCGGTTGTAGGATTGCCACTACCGGAGTTCGAGTTCGGGATCTCTTGTAGCATGCCACACTGACATACATATTTGGCATGCATCACATCAATATTTGAGGTATTTCCAATCCAATGAGGCAGCCCATAGTGGACAAGTTTGGCGAATCAAAACTCTCAAATCGGTAGTTCAGTATTTTAACCGTCGCACCCACTGTGTGACACGTAGCGCGGTCCTCCTGGAACCACAATTTGTCATGGTCCATATGACTCAATTTGAATATGTAAAAATTGATTTTTTAACCTTTTGTGACGCATGCCACTGACAGTACGGACCAATGACAGCTACACGCCAAACGTGTAGCTTGTGTGGGTTAGCGTCGTTCCATATATGACAATTGGTTTCTTAGCCCCGCTATTGATCGAAACGCGCCTCGTTGCTAAAGACGTCAAAATTGGGTTCCTTTTTAACTTATTTTCATGTCTGTATCTTGCCATAGTAATTGGGTATCCGTATCAGTAATTGAAGAATAAACCACTGATTTAAACCACCGGCTCCTGAAAAACTCTTCATAACAAATCTGCGTCGGCTCCCTTGGAATGCCAGGAGCATATTTTTCCGGTAGGCATTAAGACATTTTGTTCATGTAATTCATGTTTCTAAATTGGCACTTATATCTGTCAAAACTGGTGGTATTTTCTAAATTTCTGACATTTCCCTGCATTCAAGGAAATTACAACCATGCCTCATGGCGCTTTATGCCATAAAATTGACAGAAAAATACACAATCTAATATAACTCATAAATAAGAAAAGATCTCTTGCTCGTTTGCTTAGTTTTGATACCAAAAGCGCGAACATTGACATATAAATTTTTTTTATTTATTTGGAAATCTACGTCACAGCTTCATACGTGTAGGGAGAACTGCGAAAACAACGAAACGGGCCGCGCACAGTCCACCCATATCAATTTTGTTGAATGACATAACCCCCGATTTGACAAGGCAGATTAAATAAATGACAGTTAATTTGACAGATGTAGCCCTAACAGATTTAGTAAATGACAGATATAGATAGCCCCAACAATCGAAAACTGGTGTTAGACTTTGGAAATCCATATGTACCATGAACGCCCACCAACGAGGCTCAAATTTTGAATATGCGAAGAAATAAGGTTTGTTCGATAAAAGCTATTGCGCCATATGGTATCACAAAGCGAATTTTTATTTTCGCAGTTCTACTTTAATTAAGCGAAGGTGCAGAAGCGTTGACGTAATAATATGTAATGCCAGTTAGGTACTTCTCTCCGCTCATACAAAACCAGCGACAAAAATGGTCCCAATTCGGTGGTGCTGTTTGGTACCACTAGTGAGTTGCACAAGCATTCCGGTCCCCATTATCTTTCCCTTTGGAAGTGTTTCCAAATTTGGCCATGGTTACCAAACAAACTGCGCGAGTTTCAATGTGCTTGAATAGGATCATAATTGACGATTGGAAAAGTTAGAATGCGATACCTGGTAGTCAAATTTGGAACATGTGAAGAGCAATAGCTGTCAAAACAGATCTTTTGAGGTGTCAAGTTAACCTGCCTTTTCGATGAACAAATTTGCGTTTTTCCGTGTGAGTTATCAACCTGATTTGTGAAGAAAATAGTTTTTCCTCTACTCACAAAAAGCGTATTAGAAGACAAATATCGTTCCTAAACAAATACTTTTCGTACTAGTTTGACAAATATGATGTCAAAAACAGTCAAGTGTTGACGTGAATAGGTTAATATACATATTCCAAAATTGACCGCTAGGGGTAACCTTTAATGGTCAATTCTGTGCTGCTGTTTGGTATCAGTAGTAAGTTTCAAAAGCATTCTCCATTGACTTTCCCTTTGATAGTGTTTCGAAATTTGGCCACGGGTACCAAACAGCGTGAGTTTCTACATGCTTTAATGGGACCTTTATAAAGTTGGGTACTAGCGGTCTATATGTTATATATTATGTCAACACGTGAAACGCTTTGTTCTGATCGTAATCTTCGCTTTTGATACGCAATAAATAGTGATTTCTTAGCTTGCCAGGCAACAAGCAGAGAAACATTTTTATGCTGTGACAGCGTTTTGTACTGTCTTTTCGAATGTTTCAGATGTTACGCAATTTTAACGATTTAGGGCGTTAAGAAAGCGATTCGCTTTGCCGTTGCGCGGGTTTGGTGATTCTAATTTTCATACGTCGGTGTTGAAATTTTTACTCGTTCAAACGATACACAAGCGAAGAGTCGCTGTTGTTAACAAGGCCAACAAATTTTACAATTACGTTTCGTCCTGTCAAAATAGTCGTCGAAGCATTGACCTTTTTATAAAATTGACCTTATTTTATGTGCTGTAAGTCAAATGTCACTTCCATACGATTCTCTACGGGAAAAGCGTCGCTAACATCTACTAGCTCTCCCGGCTGTAGCGGAATCATTTGTAAATAAAAAAAAAATGACAAGGCACCTGATAATTTACAGACAAAACGCGAATTTCGTCAAGAGCAGATCAAACGTTTGTACATTTGATAGCTTGTCAACTTTTGACAACAGCTATTACGTTGACAGCAATAGACCCTTTACCACGGCTGTCAAAATCTGACGTCTTTAAGATTTTTCGAACGTCGGTTGCCAAGCAAATCGCGTTTTTATAAGAAAAAATTCAAAAGTTTCTGTAGAAGTGCGCATTATTAATAAACTACTGAGAGTTTAGAGTGTGCCGATAAGGAAAGAAGTTATTGTGCTTATTCCGTTCTTTAAATTGACCCAAAAATTATTTTAACAAAATAAGTGGAAAGTATCGAAAAAGTGTTCCGAAAATGTGATCTCCCTGAATCCGTGTACCCTTTTGTGGTCGTATGCACTGTTTTTACAACACAAACAACACTTTCCGTGTTTTGTAATTAAAATATTTTTAGCTTTACCTAGAAAGGCTGACCAAGTTTACAACTTTCTTCTTTATCGAAACACTGGGCTGGATTTTTTTTTTAAATTATTAACGCTTATGTGTAATTTCTGTTCTTTTTCCATATAAAAAGGAACTTTGTTTGGCATCCCGCACTCGAAAATACCAGTAGACGTCAAACTGTTAAAAGCTCTATTGCGCTCAATGTATAAAGAGACAAGGAAGTGGTGTTTCGGGAAAAAAGTGAAGCATCTGTTTAAGTTGTGTGAGTGGGGACTACCTATGTGTTCCACCAGGCATGTCATGAGACACGACCCCAGGTTCATACGTTTCTGGGAGCTCGCTCTACTTTTGTTTAACATTCCTGAGTTTAAGTGTCATTTGTACCCCGACTCGTGACTCATACACTCACATGTGTCGATAACCGATTTCAGAGAACTAATGTCAAAATAAGTGCTTCACTCCCACGCACCGTATATGTGAAAAAGAGCTATTCCTTGTCTCTTTATTCAAGGATTGCGCTTCACATTGTCCTTTTAGAATGTGTCAGGTATTGCATTCGGACTTTTCAAATCGTTTAGTGGGGTACAGCGAAAGTAGGGCGACACTGATAGCGTTTTTCATTGAAACTTGAAAGAATTGCTCTCAAAATCGAGAACTGCTCGTTTCAATAAAACATGCTTCCGCGTTTGGTGTCAAAATAAATCACACACACGGGCTGGCAACCAACAAACACGTCCGCACATTAATTCGAAACAAACAAAATTGCTTCGATTTGGCGTTTGACAGTAGAAATATTTCCATGTGTATGTGAGTTCCGATCAAATCTCCCAAGATTTGGAGATCGCATCTTTCGTGTTGAGAATTGATCTAGAATTGCTCTTTTATTTTCAATGAAACATGCAAAATCAAAAAGATCAAATCTTTTGACAGAAAGAGCAAATCTTTTCTTCAATGAAAAACGCTATGAAAGAGTAAGTAATAGAGCGACACTAAAAAACATCAACCATTTTGTGTGCATTCACAATAATGGATCAAAAGTTTGACGCAATCTTGTTACAGAATTGAAAAAAAGGGTTAACTACAAAAGGTAGTGATACACATGTATTTTTGTTACTTTTTGAAAATTGCTTAGGTCCTTTTAGCGAGCAGGTGCTCTTATCATCTTACATCGACAATGCAAATTACTTTTTTACAAACGTCTTACAAGTATTTGTGACACACAAACATATAACTACATAGCTGGTACATATAACCCAAACACAATTAAGTCTAAACATTAAGTTTTACAATTCCACAAATAATTTTCTATATGTATATTGGTTTGCTTTGCATTTTTGTCATTTAACATTAATTGACAATAAATGATTGGGTTTAGTTTAGATGAATATACGTTGCCCTTTTTGGTTTTGCTTAAGGTTTTGTTTTTCTTCTATTTGTTAACATTGTGTGGCCAAATATATTAAATATATATTTGAGAATATTCGTGTCCCTATAATAATTATTTTTTTTTTCAGCTTTCAAGTCTTGTGTTTTGTTTTTATAATGCAGCTTATATGCACTTAAGTAGCTTAAAAATATTTAACATTTCTGTATGCAAGTTTTTTTTTTTAATTTACAATTACATATAGTTTTTTTTTCGTGTTTTGTTACTAAATGGTTTATATATAGAACGCTGCCTTACCGAGATAATTTTCTCGTAATAAAACTTATTTATTTTACTTCTAGTACAAAATATTTCATAGACTTGGATGGGTGGTTCAATTTGTTTCATTTATGAGAATCTAATTTCATATGTGTACGTGTACGCGTATATACTCGTATATGTTTTAAGATTTCCCTTGATTGTTATATTGATGAGTTGTGCATCACGTGGTATTTGGCACATGTATTGGCGTACACTTAAATTATCATATTTTTCTATAAGTTTTATATAATTATATTTTTTCTTTAAATAAAATAAAACCATTTATACTTAAGAGAGAGGTTAAATAAAAATCAAACTGTATATAATTTTAAATATTATAATGTGATTTATAGGTATGTACAATAACCACGAGTTCTTTAATATTGCGAATTGGTGTTTTGTTCTTACACTGAATTTAATAATTTGTATAAAAATATTTGCTATTACCATGCGCTTCGGATTAATAAAATATATTATTATTTATAAATTTATTTTCTTTTAATCAAGGTATGTAATTATATTCGGTGTTTTAATTTTCTTTTTAAAATCGTTTACATGTGTCGGATTTAAGGATTAAATGTGTCTCACTTTTTAATGAAATAGAAAATCATGGTTTAAATCATTGAAATCAAAATTAAAAAATTACGTTTAAGGAAGACTCTAGGAAGGCTAGGTGTAAAAAAACTTTTATACGAACCACCATAACTTACTAGTTAATACTACGAAAAAAACTTTAAAAATTGCTGCTACCTATAATTGTAAATCGGTCTTCTGGGATTTTTTTACGAAAATGTCAATTGCAATCGCTTAAGGGATTCGGTAACTTGAAAAGTTTTTCAGTGCAAGATCATCCGAGTTTTAGAGTTAAATTGAGATCAGCCCCAGTAATGCCGGACATTTTTAGTCAATTTTAATTTGGGCCAAATTTGGTGAGCTTATCCCGGATCAAACTCTGGAGAACAGTTCGAACTTTTTTGTAACTTTGAAAAATAAAAAAAAAAAACATTTGAGAAAAACTGAAACATCTTTGCCTGTTTTTTCTATGTGAACTGATTGTTGGGAGAGTCAAAAATATCAAGAGTCGTAGATTTCGACAACTTTATTGACGGAATTATTTGCTCACTGGGTTAACTCCGGACTAATCCGGGTAGCCCGGGACTAACAAATCTTGGCTTAAGCTCGGCTGAACTCAGCACTGATAAACCGCCCCGAAAAGCATGATTCTGAAACTATCATGCGTTCAACTGCAATTGCAACAAGGGCTTTTTAGATGTAACAAAAAGATCCTGGCAAAGCATACAACTTCAGTTTTCCATTAGCGTTTGTCTTGGATCGAGAATTACTTTCTTCTTCTATCTTTTCCATCCCCAAATTCCTTCCGTTCGCGATGTGCTACGCATTTTAAGGGTAGTAATAAACCCTTGATCACGAGCATAATATGGAAAAAAAAAAATCCGCTTAACACAGCATCATGCATGGTTGTGGTCCTGGGATTAACCGCTTCAAACCTTAAGAGTTTTAGAGCGATAGAAAATTAACACAACTATCGAAGGTCTAAAAAAACTCAGGGTCGCAAGAGGAAGTATTTCCTTTGACCAGTGCTGCGGCTGCCAGAAAGAAGATGACAGCACCTTTTATTTTAGAAAATGATCAGATTAGAAAACAAAAAAATTCCAAATGCGGTGGTGTGGTCTGATTGACATGTCCTCTGACATGTCTCGACAACTCCTTGTTGAAACGTAAGTCTTTTTTCTGGACAACTTTGATAATATGTCAGATTTAGAAATATGTAATTAATTAATTCTCGATTGCAAAAAACACATGGAGAGTCCAGAATACTCCCTGACGCTTCCGGACGACCAACTGAGAAGGCCATAAGTTGATGAAACCCAGCGGTCAATAAAAGGTTTGTTTGATGTATTTCGTCAGAAAACGAACAGAATAGAATAAAATGCACCTAGAAAATAAATTTATACGGTTAAACGTGGATAAGTGTTCGGTGGAAACACTCTATTGCAGTGCTCGTCATCTATTCAGTGCCATATTCTCAACTAAAAAGAATAATGGACTTCAGTTTTAGGACGCAAAAGTTTTTTCTTTTGCGGCTATTTTGCGTTTTAGTTATTTTTGGCGAGAGAATTGCGGGGACTTTTCACACCTTATTTGGAAGGCTTCAAGGTAAGGCCTTTGGTTCCGTTGAAACGAGATTTTTGTTGTCAAGACCAGGGATGAAAATGCTGGGCTGGTAAAAAGTAGCAAACTGCACAAAAATAAGAAGTAGATTGGCGAAAAATGTAGCAAATGCGTTATGATTACAAAATACTTTCTTTTTTAGTTTATTTAAACTAAGGCAATATGCGAAAAAATTGTTGCATTCACGAGCTGGTTGCTGAGTTTGGCATTCAACAATAGTAAAAAGCAAACAATTTGAGTAGAATTTGGCTAATAATAAGTTCAATTTTACACGGCTGAAATATGAAATAGATCCGGTTTACTACGTAGTAGATGGAAATTGAGAAAAAGTGAAGTAGATCTACTACATATGAAGTAAATTATCATCTCTGGTCAAGACATGTTGTCTTGGCGAAACAATTTTTTTTAGTTTTCTCTTTTTTAGAAAATATAATTCTCTCATTTTATACCAGTTTCCATAGACGTAGGAAATTAAAGTTTTGTACGTACAGCGAAAAATGTAAAAAACTAAGAAAATATTGTTTATTTTGGCGGAAAATCTTTCAAAAAAGAGTTTTTTCATAAAAAAAAAATAAACAGAACAAAAGAAAAGCTATTTTTCGAAGCTTTTTTTGCGCGAAAATTAAAGCGTGAAACTTGCGCGAAAATTTTGAAGCAGGGTGACAGCTTAGCCGCATTGTCACAAGTTTGATTCGTGGTGGGCGTTGCCATTCGAGAATATTTTTGGTTCACAAATATTTCGGCGGGCAACAAGTTTACAATCTACAAATTGCTTAAGTCAAATTTTAAAAGACCTCCCTATAAATGCCGGGATTGAATTGTGTTTTAAAAAATATTTGTAGTCGCCTATTAACTCCCACTGTTTAATGGGTTATTTAACGCCAAGCTCACCATTAAATATTTAATGGCTGTTGTCAGAGATGCCAGCGTTTAGTCTTAAATTAATCTATTACGTGCCAACGAAGTTACGGCCGTCAGTTAAAGGCTTTTTAATAATGTTAATTAATGCACTCGCGCGTTCAACTGTTTAACGTTCATCTACATAAAGACTTAATTTGAGAATATAATTGCGGAATTGGTAATATGGTCACTTTTCAGTTCAGTGACTCTAAATTTTTTTGCCATTCTAAATTTAGGGGAAGACAAGAATGTTTGAAGCTAGACTATTTATAAATGTTGGTATTCAACTAATTAAGATATGAATTAAAATTAAATCCAACACATGAAACTGAAAAACAATAAACTTAATCCATTTTTATTATAAGAAACTGAATTTAGAAAACTGATTTTACAGCTAGGAAATGGCGGTGTTTTTTTTTTTTAATATTAAATTTATGTTCTACATTTACGTTATGTACGTTATTTTATATTCGCTTACATTGACGTACAAAACATTTTTTGTGTCTGTGTTGTAAATAACATTCAACGGCTATAACGGTTTTTCTTTTCGTTTCAATACAAAATAATTTTTTTGTGTTTCTTTTTTTTGTTTGTTTATGGTTTAAGAAAATTGCCTAAACATATATAAATATATAAATGCACAATTTTGCATTCTTTTTTCTTTGTGTTTTGACATTTATAAATATACATGTATATATTTATATGTATATATATGTTTCTTTACATCTAACATCACATTTAAAAATCCTAAGGGCTAATACATTGTTCTTTGGTTTTGTTTTTTCTTTTTTTAATTTTTACTTTGGGGATTTAAGGTTTTCTTTTTTGTCAAGTTCCATTTAATTCTTTTTGTTTAATGCTATACGTTTTTTTTTCGAAATACATAACTCCATTGATTGTGGGCGAAAGTCTCAGTTCAGTTCAATATTTAAGTCGATGCTATCGAATGGATGAGTTGTTCCGCTCGCAGAACAAATTGACCAAAAATTCGCTTGGCCTCAATATTTTCAAGTGAACACTAAATGCTTACATGTATATAATACTTTCTTTATATATTTTACTTTCAAAACGTAGTTTTTAACGTTGTTTTTTGCATTGCGTCAAATAGTTTATTTTACTTTAACGTTAAGAAAACTATAATACAATCAGTTGGGGTGGGTAGTTTTTAGACATTTGGAGGTAATCAACTGAAGTGAACCTGATTCCCGATTAAATTAAGGTAGAAAATGGGTTATGGGATGAATTTTAAGATGCTCATGACAGGTCTATAAAATTGTACCACTTTTAATGTAACTTTAACACGGTGGACTTTATGGATTTATGTAAATGTGCTTGAATGTCAAAACTTATTGTTACAGATAAGCTAAACCGAGTTGGATTTCACCAAGCAAACAAGGTTTTTCAATAGTAAACGAAGGTTCATATTTTTTATCCATTTAAATGAATATGTCAGCAATTTCTGATGAAACGTAGAGTAAGTATCAAGTTCGTTTCTCCTTCGCGCTTTTATCATTGCCCTGTACTTAAGCTCGTGATAGTGGTCCCTTAACATATTCAAAACTTGTGACATTGACTGAACACAACAATGTCTGCCAATTTAAATTTTTGTATGCTTTTTTTTTGTTCTTTTCTGGCAATGCTTTACTCGAATGCCGAGAGCCAACAGCACAAAAATACGAAAAAAGGGTGATCCAACTCTTTCTTTAATTTTCAGCATCACTGAAAATATTGGGTGAAGTGACATTTTTCAATTTTGGGCGATGTGGTGTTGGATGATTTCACACTGACACTTAAAAAAGATTTGGCACTTCAAGGAAAATTCCATTTTGTTTTTAGAGACTAGGAGTACGAGTTTTTTGTGCAATAAATCGAAGATATTGAAAGTATATTGAAAGATATTGAAGAGTTCAGAGGTTCAAATATTTCGTTCTTCAGCGACGTCATCGTCACGTTCGAAAATTCCAGGCTGTCTTCGAAGTTGGTTTTCACAAATTTCAAAATCTATGACGAATGTCAAGGGTACATTAAAAGATTTTTAAATTTTAATAAACCTCGACATGAGCATTTAGTTCGAAAAACTATTTATAGGACAAAATAAAATGTTAAACATTTATCTCAGCTTTTTTTTTTGTATTATAATACCCGTATTATTAAGCGTTAACAACTTTTCAGTAACTTTTCCCAAATACACATTTATAAAAATATACATTAGACGTTATACGTTGTTCGTATATTGCGAACAAGGATAACGAAAAAAAAAAATTGCTGCGCTTACGATATTGTGCAAAATTTTTTTTATTTGTTTTGCTTGTATTTGCTGTGCAAGTATTGTTTAAAATATAAAGTCACCGCAATCCATTGCATAGTCAAAGTCCTCACCGCCAAGGTCTTCGACACCAGTCGAATGGAAATCAAAACCGCCGATGTCGGTGTGGTAGATTGCACCGTTGCATGCAACAGTGTCGACAAGATTGGTGCAGTGGGTTGTGGGTAAGGCATGTAGGGTAAATGTGTCTTCACACTGGGACCAAGTTAATCCTGAAAGGGAAAATTTTCATACTTCAAATTTTTACTTTAAGAAGCAGCATTTTAGGCAAAAAATACTCCAAGCCTTTGCTGATTCCGTTTGTCACAAAAAAATCGAATCTTTTTTAAGATGCGGCTTCTAAGTTTAAGTCTCGCTTCGTCAACATTCACTAACTCTAGTACTTACCACCGCTCCATACACCGTTTGGTAATGTAGCCCATCCCCAGCCATGCCCCCATGGTAAGACACAAGCCAAGGAAGCTTTGGAATCAGCTTTTTTACTGAGAATAGCAACGGCTGCATCGCTCTTGACGAGAGGATTCTGAACTGGAACCGGTGCTACCTGTTGTGCTTGTCCGCTTGCCGATTGACTTTTGCGAGCCTTAACTTCGGTTGCTGTGGCCGCTGGAAGCAAAATATTAAAAAACGTTAGGATATAAGAAAAATTAGAAAGTTTCGAAATTTCCAAACACAAATGAAAGTTCAACTGGAATAAGATAGCGCCATTTCGAACACTGCTATCGAATCGTTCAAATTCGTTGAATAATTCGTTGTATTCATCGATCATTCGATCACTTCCGATCATTTGAAATTGGTCGCTATCATAACTTTTTAGCGCCATGTTCCAGTGATTTGTGTGCCGGGCTAATGTGCACGAGGTCCCCTGGTTCCAAAGCAGATCGGGCAATAGAAGTGTTCTTTTACGGGCTCAATTCCGTGAGGGTCTTGGCATGCCTCCAAGAGAAAAATCTGTTTTGAGAGACTTTCCTTTTCGCGCAATAGGATCACCCCCAGCTTCAGGTAAGATGCTTCATTGCATTTGTTATTACGCCAAAGAGGGCGTTGGACTTAACCTTTAACCGGTAACGTCGAATTACACAACTGACAAGTCAGTGAAATACACACGTTTTTATGGGAAGCGACGTGCGTCACGAAGGTCTTCTATGGGCCGCTTCCCATAGGACCGTGTATATTTAACTCAGTTGTCAGTTGTGAACTTCAACGTGACAGACGCAGCAGATTTATTGGGCTGAAGGCTTTATTCATCAATCCTTTTAAACCATTCTTGTGACCGAAGGTAAATGATATTGATATTCAAAATCTGATATTCTTTACAGAAAAAGATACAGGAATTTGAGTATCAAGTTCGTCATCGGAAAAGCCACCAGAGCCATGTGGATCCTTACTCTGTTGGCAGCGTTTTGCACAATTACAGAAGGTCTGGTGGCTCCTTAATGATGAGACCTCTTTTAAGCCCGGGATATGGTTCTACAGTCAAGGAAAGCCGACAGTTGATTTATTTACCGGAATCTTGAACGCGAAGAAAAACGAGGTCTCTGAAGAACAACAAAGTTCCAAAATCGAAGCCGAAGCTTGGGAGAATAAGGTAGGTATCTCGGCATCACAGGTGCAGCCAACCTACGGCAGTATTAAAAGCCGACGTTATGAGCTGACTCGGCTACACATTCTTATCAGGATAAGGACTGGGGAAGCACGTAATAATTCTGATTTCGAAATTCTGAATTTTAAAATTCAGTTTTACAAAATTCTGAACTTTGAGAAAGCGACACCGTGATATGAGTAGGTATGGGTGCGTCGCCTGCCCCCCGCAACCTCCTACCTGTTTCTTTTTTTACCTTCGCTTTATTTCAAATAGGCAAGCGTTTGCTTAGAAAAGCAGAATAAGCAGAATTGTATTGTTTAAGGCAGAATTTTGAAAAAACAGTAAAAGCAATTTTTTTTTCGCAGAAGCTGAATTTTGAAAAGCGTCATTTTGAAAGCAGAATCATGACCCTGTCCCCTCTGTTTACGCCGAGGGACGGTTCTACTAGCAAGGAGTGCCGACACTAGATTGGCTGCGCGTTAAACGTCGATGTATTTTCAGGAGTCTTGAACGTGAAGAAAAACATAGTTTCAAGTTTCAGAAGCTTTAGAGAACAAGGTGTCCCAGCGTAGCATCAGAGGTATACCACGTACCCCCAACCTACGGTAGCTTTAGAACCATATGGCGTGACAAGGGTCCGCATATTTATAAAGAAGATTACTATTTTATAGCGCAATTGAACTAAAGCTCAAATACAAGTTCAAACCTTGGCGACATGTTAGGCGGTATGTTAAAAGCAGAAATATCTGACCGTTTAGGTTGATGGATGATCCTAAATGCATTAGCCACGACTTATTTAGAACAGCTCTTGGGTCCATTGTATTTATGATGAAAACCTTCTTTGAACCTAAAAAAGAAACCGCTGTTACTACGCTCTTTAAGAACCATCCCGATTTTTATACGAATCTTAGGAGGTCCTTCAGCTCCACATTGCTAAGATCGAGCTCATCGAAGAAGTAATTGCCGAGAGCCCTTCGCCTCATGCTGTTAAAGACCGGCTGCTGGTCATTCGCACAGCTGGTGACGAAAGACTCAATAGCTTCTACAATAATCATTGGGCGGTGTGCCTGCCTACCCCCTAGAGAATAGAGACTGCCGCTAGTACTCCGGTTTCTTAGCGGGCAAAAAAAAAAAATGCGGGAATCGAAAAAATTAAGCAGGGGCAAGCTAAGAACTAATTGCTGGGACAGAATGAGTATCTGTGTCTGTGTCTCGCAGGTCAGCTTACGGGAACACGTATATAGCGACACAATGGGTATCTCGCTGTGTCCCTGATTTTAGGTGAAAAATGTGGCAAGACACAGCGACAGACACAGATGCAGACACACATTGTGCCCGGCTTGTAAAGTCGGATTCTTGTCAGGATTTGACAGGTGTCAAAGAATATCTTCAAGATGTTAACTTTGACTTTGCGTTCATCCATTGCTCAAGAGTTTTTTTTTACTGTAGCTGGAGTAACAATTTTTGAAGGACTAAGGTGAGATGCAGCTGCCAGCAGTATGTAATTGACTTGATCAATATTTATAGAGAAGAATGACAGAGGGCATTCGCGATCTTTCCCTGGCTATAAAGGCAAAACTATAATAGGCTTAAACGGGATTAATCTAATGTCGAAATACAATGAAAGTCCCACTCAAATCCTGCCAAAAGATTGTGGTGCCCATTGTAGTCCAACGATTTGAAAATCATGAAATTTCACTCTTAAATAAAATTTGAAAATTATGTTACCTTTTCTTCAACTTTGGCTGTTAATATTTCCGAAACCGATTGTTCAATCAAAAATGTGTTTTGAGGTCAGCGTGCAATTCTCGATACATTTCCTTCATTCACGGATCTTTTGAAGCACGTTAAGAAATAAATCTGGTCTTAAGTATGAAATATGAAACAAAAACAAAACTTTAAGCCAACACAAGTCAACGAAAACTTTATGAAATCGAGCAAAAGACTATTTGATCGTAGCATATGAATCGCATGTAGTGGGACATTTCGGAAAGCCGACTTAAGCTCATCAAAGTCTATTATGGTTGGGTCTTAAGACATTTATCTAAATCAGAGTCAAATTGGTAAGATTTCCTTTGGATACGATCGAGCTTCAAACTTTGTGTTGTTTTCTGTGCGAGATCATACGAGTTTCGGATTAATGGATGTTTCATAAACAGCACGAAAAATTGAGAGAGAGTCTCGAAAGCCAAGTTTGACTCCAAAGCCAAATCTTTGTCAAAAGCCAAGTCTCTTAAGATGAACTGAGCATTTGCTATGTTTGCTACGACAGCTCAACAGCATTGAATAAAGGAATAGTTCTTTTTCACATATACAGTGTGTGTGAGTGAAGCATTTATTTTGACATTAGTCGCCCGATGTCGGGTATCGACTTGTAAGTGAATGTATCAAATGTATCACGAATCGGGGTACAAATGTCACCTCAAATCAGGAATGTTAATCAAAAGTAGAGCCAGCTCCCAAAAACGTATGAACCTCGAGCCGTCTCTCATGACATGCCTCATGGTTCAACAAATAAGTAGTCCGCACTCACACAACTAAAACTGATGCTTCACTTTTCCCCAAAAACACCACTTCCTTGTCTTTATATTCAATGCTCAACAGCTGCAAAATTTTGACGGATGATTGATAGACACTTTTTGACGTATACAGTACACTCTCGATTGAGTGAACTAATAAAAACCAGGCCTGTTCATACGAACGAGATTGTTCACATTATTGAGCGTGAAAATTTGAGGCTTTTCTATAGTATAGCCAACCATTGTACCTTGTTGAAGGAATAAATAACATCCCTTGACGAAATCAGGCATGCCGGGTGGATTTTCGTTAGCACTTACTCATTTAACTCATTTTACAGTAAATTTGCTTGAAACTTGAACAGTACCTATCTAAGTTGTTTGTGTCAAACTGTGCTAAAAACGCCCATACGTAATGTTATTCACTCTAACGAGGTTTACTTGTTCACTCTGTAGAGTCAGTACAAAATTTTGTGTGTTCACTCTTCTGGATTGTTCACTCCACCGATGTTCACTCTACCGCGAGTGTACTGTATTTCGAAAAATAAAAACCCCTCGCCGAAGCTCGAAAATTATTTTGTGCTCGCTGTTGTCAAAACCAAAATTTTGATAAATATTTGATTGAAATTGTTTGACGTATATTTCGAAAAATGAAAAATCCCTAGCCGAGGCTCGAAAATTATTGTGTGCTCGCTGTTGTCAGTTGTGACATGCTGTTAAATAGACTTGTTTTATAAGCTTATAGTTGCTGTAAAGGATAAAGTCATGTAACCTATAAGAAAGCCGACAAATAAAAAAAAAAAATATTATATCCTGTCACTTTGCTGTCAAAACAGTAGTCGAGATTTCTTGCTTTCATGGAGTTTACACAAACGGTTTCTCTTTTGCCACGTTGACGCTGCCACTCTGGTTTGACGTTGACGCTCCGCAGATTTTGAACATTGTGCGTTAACGTCGAACCAGAGTGAACATGTTGACATTAAATTGAGCTCAACGTTTAAGCCCACAAATTAGTTTTTCTGTCAGTTTCGGTTTAATCTCGGGTCAATCTTGGTTCAAATAGTCAAACTTTGTGGGTTAACCACAGTTCGTACTTCTTTGCCTGTTTTTCCTTTATGAAATGCTGATTGTTTTGCGAGTTTCTGTGAAAAATTGCATTTAAGCGTTGTCTGGTCAACTCAAACCCCTTTGCCTGCTCTTTCTTATAAGAGGTGACAGTTGGGAGAGTCAGATATTTCGAGAGTCGAAAATTTCGATCACATAATGGCGCACTGTGTACTGTGCACTGAAAAACTTCTTGCTGCGTTGACTCTAGACTCGTTTTTATTCTGAGGTTAGCAAAGCTTGGTTAAACTTAGCTTTGGGTAGCTGCAAATTTATACAAATTATGTGTAAGTCGCCTGGGATAAATTTGTCGGCTTATTTCTAAATTTTCTTTGTCAAATCAACATTTTTAATGAAAATATAACTTACGTCTTATCCGAACAAGTGGCCTGCGAAGGACATTCATCAGATGCGGCTTGTCCACTACAAGTTCAATTTGAGGTGGCGGTGGTAACTGAAAAGATTGAGTCATAAAAA
This sequence comes from Neoascia interrupta, assembly GCA_947623515.1. Lineage (NCBI taxonomy): Eukaryota > Metazoa > Arthropoda > Insecta > Diptera > Syrphidae > Neoascia > Neoascia interrupta. The sequence goes on from OX392464.1 coordinate 9,460,483, forward strand.
TGCGGACCATTAACAAAAAAAGTCCAATTTTACAATTACACAAAAAAAAAAATCCCCCTTACCGTTTTTGTTATAGCATTTATCCATTCGCTGAAATAAATTAGAAAAAATAAACTTCTTACTAGGCATTACAAAGTTTATGCTTTACATAATGTACACAGAACAATTGTTATAGAAAACTCAGTGAATACCCTGTTTTGTATCTAGGTACATATATCTGCTTTCATATCTATCTGGCGCTCAAAATGTATTTTATGGAATTTCCACAGTAATCTACTCAAGCATACAGGGCTTCATCGTCTTCGTCTTGGCCCCGTCTTTCCCTTTTCAATAAGGATTTCTATTAAATAAACGGATCATCATACTTTGAAATGAGAGAACGCCCATTAGATAAAAATAAAGTTTTCCCATTTTGCCATTCAATCCCCAACCCAGGGGCCGCCGCCCGCCGCAGCAGCCGCCGCCGCCACTGCCGCTCCTAGGCAAGGCACCAAGAATTGACATTAGAAAAAAGGGAACGAGAACGACTAACAATCATTATGGTTATTCGGGCACACAAAACCTTCTATAGATAGGAATACGAATATATATGGCCCAGCATTCAATTCTTATTTCGTTTTTCGTTGTCCTAATCCCACTCGGTCCTCGATTGTCAACAAAAAAATAAATAAATAATTTCCAGAGACAAAACAAGGGTTTTTTTTCGGGTCGCCCTGTGTATGTAATTACACAACGGTCTTCACACAAAATGAAAAGGACGACTTTTCGCCTTTCGCACAAGTTTAAAGTTATATCTGACGTTTTAATGTTATTCACTCGAGTACGTGGAAAAAGCGTTTGGAAAATGCATTTTTCCTACTTAAGCGGAACGTGAATGTATGGTTGTTGTGTGTGTCGGTGTCGGTAGGCCGTACCCTCTGATGTGCATCACGTTTTCCTGTCATTATACGAGACTAGAATCAGTGTCCTGGGATAAACTAAATTCTTACGAAATATAAGGCGAATGATACGAGTTTTGATGATGGGATTTTCAAATGAGAAATAATCCAAGGGCAGCACACTAGTGTTTTTGTCGTATCTGTGTCTTCCAGTTGAATGCCACACAGGATGCGGTTGTGTATATCCACTGAGTAGGTATACCTAGGCATTACACTTGACATACTTTGTGAGCACATACTTTTACATAAACCCCTTGAGAGGGTGGCTATCGTCGTCTATACACAAATCGTTGTTCGAGTGATGCGGAACTGGTACCGAAGACAGGCATCATCGGGAGGCTTGGCTAATTGTTTCCTTCTTTCACTTTTAAAGCGACATTTAGCACATCCCACTCTCTGGTCTTAAAGACTAATCATTTGTGTTTGAGAGAGATTTATAGTGTTTCTCCTCTGGTATTAGTTTTTACTTAATAAAAAACAATCCATGCTCCAGGCGCACCCTGTATACTGGGTGTGTTTTCTTTATAAGTAAAATATTGTAATGCGATGTACATGCATTTATGCACTTGTGTTTCTTGTAAATGGTGCTCGGCGGCGCCCGGTGGTGGTGACTGTCACTAACACAATTTTTAAAATTGACTCTCGAATGAGGCAAAGACAAGGGGAAACATAATAAGATTGTTTCTACCAGGGACGAACGAAATTGCTTTTAAGTTAAAATTTATTCCGTTTTTGCTTCGTTATGTATAGTTATATTTCGAATCTTTGACAGTACCCAACCCACCTATACATAAAGAGATTCCCTTCTTCTACGTCTTCTTCTACGTGTCAGACAAATGGAAAGAAAATGCATTAGTCATCAACTTGAAGTGAAAGTCAAAATTTACATGCCTCGTCGACCACTTTCCTTCGGGGACCGGCTTCTTACGACGTAAGAAGTACTAGTTCACATAGGCCCCATTAACCATATTAATTCAAGGAAATACACAGAGGTTAAGCAAAACCTGGTAAGATAGACCTGTACCCTGTAAAAGTGTTAAAATTTTGTAAAGGTCAAAACAAAAAATACTTTCGTAACATCAAGGCATAATCGTCGTTGGCAAGCTTGGCCAAAATGAACGTGCTGAAATAAGAGAGCGCTGAATGTCCTATAGTCCTCTTGCAATTTTGTAAGCGTTTTTAGTTTTGGAAGCTGCCCATAAGTATTCATAACCTTGGCCTTCCTCTGATATCGTAATGTTCATACTGGCTTCAGCATCTTTTCATACTCTGTCATTGAGGTCCTCGGGATAACCTCATTCCTTGTAAATTTTTTTCTAAGACTCCATATATCCGTTTTGGAAGAGTTGATTTTACAGAGTCTATACCCTGATGGTCTAATATTAACGACTGCAAAAGCAAAACCTCGGACACAAAAATCTAGAAAAAAAAATAGTCCAAATGGCTCCACATCCTGATTAATGTGAAAAGACTCTTTTAGTCTAATTGGATTGGGATTGGGAAATTCCTCTTTGAAATTCTGTTTAGCAAAATTCTGAATGTGACTTTTAAAAGCGACACAGTGAAATATGGGCATACGACAGCCGCCCCCTGCAACCTCTCTACCTGTTTCTTTTTTAAACTTTTCTAAACCTAAAGAAAGTGCCGAAAAAATTATGTGTTCCCTGATTTCTGGGATCGAAACTTCCAGTTGTCGGAGCTAGAATATGTATTGTACACATGCAAATCCAACAAAGCGCCTGGTCCTGATAGAATTCGAAATGAACACATCACACACAGTTCTAAAAAGTTCCAACTTGAACTTATTAAATGTTTTAACAAAATTCAGAGGTTCCAAAAACACTAAAAAAATCAATTATTTTACCGTTCTTAAAAAAGGGCGACCCCGTTAATTACTGTGGAATTTTCTTTTTAAGCTCAACACTAAAGATTCTAATGGCGTATTCTTTTCAACACCGAATCGTGAAACTGGTGTGGAATACAGAAAAAAATTATTCTTTTCTCGTACACCTGAAGGGAATCGTGCTCATGTAAATGTTATTTTGAACTCCGAATTAGTCGAAAACGAACTCAACTAACGGAGTTGAAATTCGAAATTAATTCGAACTCGAAATTAAGCTACCGTCGTATTTGAGGGTGGAGGTTGGGTGTAGCTTTGATTGTGTATGTGAAGTGACGTTTCGACTCAATTTTTTTGTATGAAATCGTTAAAAACTCAAATTTATTGCTTTCAAAATTAATTTTAAGTAAAAAGTACAAAAAACTGACGCCAACAAAATCACGCTACGAAATGAAAAAAGAGTAAACAAAATGAAGTCAAAGCAATTCGTCACTTAACGTGATGAATGAAACCGACTGTACACCACGCTGGAATCGTCGCGAACACCATTGTATTGTATTTGACAGCTCGGTGTGGCAGTTCGGTGTTCAAAAGAATACGCCATTAGTAAATTGGCTTACAACAGACTTTGGATTGATGGTTTGGATTGAAGAAAACAAGATTTTGAAAGAAGAGCAAGCTGGATTCAGAAGAAATTACTACACTGTGGACCAGGTCTACACATTAACAAGCATTCACACCCTCAGACAAGAAAAAAGGAAATTATATGTTTCAATCAACAGACCTGCGTTATGCTACAAGCTACAGAGTACAGAGCCAGAGAAGATAAATTTTTTTGCGACATGTCCTGTTTTCCAAGCAATACGTCGAGTTCATTTTGGTTCTAGTGTTCTATCCACTGAAAGTGCTTAGAACTTCTCAAACGGATCTGATTGGCAGAGTTTATATAAGTTTTTAAAAGAATCTCTACACTTTAGAGCAAGAATCAAGAATAGAGAATTTTAACATTTATAAATTTCATTCACTTTTTTTTCTTTTTTTGTTTATAACACAACAAACATTTTTAAACATTGTGTTAAACATAGGCCACGTTAATCTGACAGACGCTTCCTACTTACCATGTCATATTTAGGCTAAATTACGAATAAGTTTATAAAATTAAATTCACACTGCGGCAGATCTTGGAGAAAACCCAGCAATTCCAAATCGATACACTCCACCTCTTCATCGATTTCAAGGCCGCGTATGACAGCATCCATATGACTCCATCCATAGGGACAAGCTATATAGCGCAATGTCTAGTTTTGGCATCCCTTCCAAACTCGGCAGTCTGTGCAGGATGACGATGGAAAATTCACGCTGTTGCGTCAAGGTCGGCAAAGGACTTACCGACCCCTTTGATGTCAAAAAAGGATTTAGATAAGGCCACGCGCTGTCATGCGATTCTTTAACATTATACTTGAGAGAATTGTGCAGAACTCTCGCGCCAACACCAGAGGTACAATCTTTCAAAAGTCCGTTCAACTACTCGCATACGCAGACGACATTGACATAATCGGTAGAACAAAGCGTGATATCAGTGAAGCCTTCGTGAGTATTGAGACGGAAGCCGCGAATATGGTTTTAGCAGTCATCGAAGGCAAAACCAAGTTTATGCTGTCATCAAGAAAAGATACCCAACACCGACGTCTTGGAGAAAACATCACCATCGACAGCTATAACTTTGAGGTAGTTAAGGACTTTGGCTACCTGGGTTCCGCTATCAATTCAGACAATGACACCAGCGCTGAAATCGAACGAAGGATAACTCTTGCCAATCGCTGTTTCTTTGGGATAAGGAGGCAATTGAGTAGCAAAGCCCTCTCTCGAGCAACTAAAGTGTCCATGTATAAGACCCTCATCATCCCAGTCCTACTTTACGGTGCAGAAGCATGAACCCAGTCAAAGGCGGATGAAAACACTTAAGGCTGCTTCAAGAGGAAAATTCTTCGGACAAATTACGGTCCTCTCTGCATAGACTCTGAATGGAGGAGGAGATAGTACAGCGATACCGTCCTAGCCAAAAGAGTCACAACACAACGTCAACGATGGCTGGGTCATCTTGAGCGGATTGACACCAACGCCCCGACCCGGAAAAACTTCGCATCCACCCCGCAGGGACGGCGAAGTAGAGGAGAACCAAGAATCAGGTGGCGCACGCAAGTGGAAGGAGGCCTCAGCCAACTTCTCGTGCGAAACTGACGGCTAGCTAGGGCCGTCAATTCAAAAATTGAATTATGGGAAAAAAAAACAAGTCTAAATAAAACAAATAAGTCTATTTAACAACAACCTAAAGAAAGTGAAAGGAACGCTCAGAAAGCAGAATTTAGCCACTTAGTAAGTTGCTTTTTTTCTAAAGCTGAAAAAAATTCTGCAAATCCAGAAAAACTCAAATCACGATATAATTTTATAAAATCCTATATAATTTCGAAAAGTCAATGAATCGGTCCTTAAAAAGCAATTTAGTACAAGACTACAATCTATATCGATAAAAGCACAAGGATTTTAAGTGACTTAACTTAAAGGGGACTTCTTAAGGGGAGACAGAACACTTAGGTTCATGGAACCTAAGAGCAGAACACTTCGGCCATGGTAAGACCAGTTCTCTTATATGCATCGATTGTTTGGTGAAACAGAATTTTGCAGAAATGCTAATGCCTGTTTTACCATACCCCAAAGAACGGCTTGCAACATGTCCTTGGCTGCACTGGAGATTTCCTCTAGATGCTCTGATGAACCTTCCCGCGCTTGCTATATATTTAACATGTGGTATACGCCGAGAATCGTCTTTCGCATAAGAGAGTGGCTTTTTGTACCATCAAGCATTGGAATTTTGACGAACTTGTACGATAATTATCCTTCGACCCCTGTCTTATGGGTGCGTGCTCTCTGACGCAATGACACCAGAAATCCTTTTGCGACAAAACTACTGCGTCGCCTTTCCTCAGGCAATGGAATGGCTTCGGCCAGACTCTGAGCCAGGTAAAGAATTCCATCGTAGATAGCTACAAAACCGGACAGAAGTCAGGTGCTGGAGTCTTTGTTTAGCCCTTATATCTCTCAGGAAAATCAACTGCGGGTTTCTTGTAGGTGACGGGTTTTTGCTAGTAGCACATTCAAATGTGTTAGGTTTGAGCGAAATCACTATCCTGCTTGTGGAGAGGATGACTTTACAGCGTATCACTTCCTCTGTAGTTGTCCTGCCTTTGCTCGCATTAAGTGGCGGATCTTTGCGGCTAATGTGGTGAGTGTTGAGCAAGCTCTTCATCACTAAAAATGAACATTTAAGACCATTTCTTGTGTCTAAGTGCTACATCGGATCAACCTCCGAAAAACCAAGTGAGTACCTTCTAAATATCCGACCTCCTTTACTCGTTAACACCAAACTTAAAAGTTTTTGGGCCTGATTACATAAACTTAATTTTAATTATTTGTATTGGCCACGCCCCCAAAAAAGGCGTGGGCTGAAAATTAATATCAATAAATTCTAATTTCGTGGAATCATGAGAAAATGCGCTAAAAGCGAATATTAATACTTAAAAAAAACTTTTTTTTCCTAAAAACGCCGCCTAAAATTGGGCGGAGCTCAATGCTTTTCCTGCATTAAACTTAGCAAATAGTAATGCCTTTAATATTTGTGATAGATTTTTTTTTGCGATTTAGAATGAATTTCCCGAAAAATCACGTTTTTGAAAGATTTAAGATTTTAAAGTGGGCTTGTTCAATGGTGTGGGCGGTCCAATTTTTGTCCAATTAAAGGCTTCTAGCCGTTTTTACTCTGCACCAAAATTTGAGTTCATAAGCCTTGTTTAACTTAACCAAAAGGCATTTTGAAATAGAGTGTAATTTTGAGGTTGTCTGACATTCAAGTCAATTGTGGGCGTGGCCGTGAGCAGATCTTCTCTATTTTCATATGTTGTCTGTATAAAAAGAGGACCAAGATGAAACATTACGAGTTAAAATTTCCTAGCTTGATTTTAAAGACCTCCAAACTGCATACATACGAACAGACGGACAAACGGACTGACGGGCAGACATGGCTTAATCAATTCACTTCTCTGCCTCGATCATACCTCTAAAAGATCTTAGGGGTCTACGGTGATTATTTCATTGTGTTACAAACTTTGCATTAAAATTAATATACACTTGGTCGGGGATAAAAATTTGCCGGTAGAACCTTCCTGGGTTTTGTAAAACAGGAGCCTATTGTGCCTACTCTGATGAAATCCTAGAACGGAATGATGATCCAAATTGTTTTCTCAAATACAATTTGGACAATATCGCAAGGACACCTTCGTCTCAAGTGGCGCCCATATGTGAAGGAGGACCGCAACCGGAACCGGTCTTACTTTAGACAAATCAGGTTGATTCCCAGGCTAACTCTGAATCACCTTAGTATAAGTGTGTTCCCTTACTTTCTGTACCATTCTGGTCAGATTTCCTTATTTGAAGGAGTGGGGGTAAAAATCTCTCAGTGAGAGGAAAAACTGACCAAAAGTAAGGGAACGCTTTGTGCACCAAAAACTGCCCACATTTTAAAAGTCAAAGCCAATGTTAAGGAAATTCATTAAGCAGTACTTGAAATATCTGGATTATTGTCTGCAGCATAATATTCACTGACTTTAGGTTTTTTATGTTTAAATTTGATAAAAACATTCTTTAACATTCGGAACTTATGAAGTTCCGAACGTCTCAAAGTATGGAAACAGCAAAAGTTGTTTGAAAGTACAAATTTCACGAGTCGCTATAGCTAACACCTTAGTGTTCACCTTAATGTCATCTGCTGTTGTCCAACTCAATTGCCGCCGCTTTGACACTTTTCATAATTCTGCCCAAAGAAATTTCTTGGGCTAAATTTCGTAGGGAGGGGAAATTTCTAACTCTGATTTTTGCTCTCCCTCCTGTCCAAAGCTATACAAAAACCGAGTGCGGGACTATTTTTCGTAAGTTTGGGTCGTTTTGTGTAGTTTAGGACAAGTACGGGAGCAAACCTTATATGAAGTCATTCTTGTTATAGAAGGTCCAAAGAATAAAAATAGTTACGGAGACCATTAATTAATATTTAGGATGGTATATATTCAGCTTATTAGACCAAGGAAATGAAAAAAAGAAGCTTAAATGGGAAAAATGGAAGCTACAATACGCTGAGATAACGACTTTTATTGAGCATGTTTTAAAAATTTGTAAACTCTTTAAAACTACGCTTTTGTCATAAGTTTTTAAAAACGTAAGCCCGCAGCCTTTTAAATAAAGGCCAAATCAGTAAAATACACATTCTTATGTCAAGTGACTTACGTCATTTCTTATTTACTGCTTTGCATAGAACCCGTGCATTTGACTGAGTTGTCAGTCACGTCAGTCACGAGGCCTTGACGTGACGGACGCAGCGTAGTCATTGGGCTCGAGTCTCGGGAAAATGGTAACAAAATAAACTCTTATTTATTTAATATAAAATAGGGATATCGAGCAACTGTCATTGTTTGACATTGTCCATTGATGTTGTTAGTATATTTATTATTCCCCGGATCAAGGTTTTCTGCTGGCTTTTTAGAAATAAGTTGAGGTCTAGATTTGAGTAGGACATCCTTATGTGGTGTGTTTTTTTTCTTTCTACACTGAATTGTATACCGTTTTTGGATAATTACATTGTAGTGCCAAATGATGTGTCATTACCATTCCAACTTCTACACCCTATTAGGTGACAGCCAGTCGAGGGAGGGACAGTTCCAATGCTCACGCTATTGTACACATTTATTTTGTTGCAATGTGAAATGTCATCAAAAGAATATCTACTCAACCACACAGTGCTATTAAAATACCCCGTGTGATTTGGGTTGTATGAAACCTACCTCTCAACACAAAAGCGTATGGATATTCAAGATAATCGGGTAGGATTTGCCATGAAAGATAAAACCTATCGATGGGTCGCCGCTCAAAATCAGAATCATCAGTTTTTTTGCATTGATTGCTCGTCAAATGGACAATTGGGAGACCAATTCACCGAACTCATCAATTTTTTTTTGCTGCCGAATAGGGTATGTATACACACCAGGTTTGTTGACAAAAAAATGTATCCTCTGTGAAGTATAAAGCCCTCCTTATTTTCGTTTCATTTGCTAATCCACTTCTGATATATTCAAAAAAATAAATCAACTTCATCTACAAACAAAATGCAGATGGGTGTGTACAAAAAGAAATAAATAAAGCGCTCATCATTTCCACAGTATTGCGTCTTCCGAGTCCGAATTTTAATTTCACCTTTTTAACATAACCTCGCCGCCCATTTCCCCCGAAATTCAATATAAACCCCCCAATGTGTCCTAATTGAATTGTAAACGGCGAAGAAATTCCTCATCGGAATAAATCGAACATATAATGGCACTGATGACGACGATTAGGGTGGAACGACGTTCGTGGCAGCCGATAATTTATTCAAGTGGTTTTATAATCAATATAATCGCAGCACAGCAATTGTACTCTCAGAGCTCATGCAGTGTATATACCCCATATCGAGCGATATCCTTTTAAATTCAGCTCTAAACTGGATGATGAATTTAATCAATTCAAGATATTGAAAAAGTTGTTAAGTCAAATATGTAGGTAGGCTCTTTGAGGTTGATCCCCAAGCCGCGCACACACACATTCATGAATTAAGCAATTTGCATGGTTCGAGGGCTTTAGAAAGAATGGTAATTGGAATTGAGGTAACGAGGCAGAATAAGGGAATTTCGCTAGGCCAAGCGCCATTGGTGTCAGAAGTGGAATGATGTGTGAACTGTGAATGGAACTCAAATTGGATGCGATGACGAGATAGATCTGGATTGCTATGTCAATAAATGCAAAAATTGTTAAAAAAAATTTTCTCGCTCTCGGTTTTACGTTCCTTGCTCAAGCGACCGTGTCTTCCAAAAACATAATAGAATAAGGAAAAGAAAAACGACAGCGACTTTCCATCGATTAAAAGCCACTTAATAACGCTGACAAAAGGGTAATTTTACACTCCTCGGTAATGTATAGAAATCGCACTGAAACCCAATCATGCTCAGAGGTGGGGGAGCACATGAAAACAATCCTTACACAACCAGGAAACGGGGTTACGGTCATAAAATTTTATCGACTTTGCTTCACGAGCATTATCATCTTTTATTGAAGGTGTCAAAATTTCACATTTAAAATAATGCCACGAGCATTATGAAACGAAAATTCAAATTAAGGGTCTGAGTTCAAGCTCAAGTCTCTGTGTCTTAATAATTGAATTTTGTATGTCAGGGTAGTCATAAGACTTAAGAAAAATTGCTTTGAACAAGGTGTCATAAAATTTAAACTGTTTTCACAAACAACGTCAAGGGCTTTAATCAAAGCTGATAAGAAATCATGAGTGTCATCTGTGGAATATGACTCTGTCACATCGCCCTTATGTTACACTAATAAGGCTAGACTCAAGGAAACGACGCACGTAAAAATTACTTTACCCGTTAGAGACTTTTTTGCCATCAAGCAGATTTTTTAAAAGTAAAATCCTTACCGATTAATGTCATTTTAGGCACCTAGACGTCACCTCAGCTTTTTCTTTGTGGAGTGTTAAAAATGACGCCTCTCTTTCGAACACTTTGACAACTGGTGCACCAAATAGTCATATTTGCCTAAAGGCGGAGTTTAAGAAAGCTTCTAATGTCAGGTACGCACAAAGAGACGTATTTTATTATTTTCGGTAATGTTCTAGGTTTGAAGAAGAATTCAACTATTGAAACGGATTTTTAACAATAATAAAAAGAGCTTTATACTATGTCTCCACCAGACACATCAATTAACACAAATCCTCAACTAGTTTCCCTTAAGCCATGTAATCACAAGCAACAGAAACAGAATTTCATACATTAGCAACGCAAAAAGCATTCAGCGAAATTAGGTTTCAGTTGCTAATGTATGAGGTTCTGTTTCTGTTCCTGTTTTACGTTGCTTGTGACAACGCGGCTTTAAGTGTCAAGATTATTTTATAAGCAATTCAAATTTAGTTCTTCCCTGCCAATGATTTAAAATAGATTATTTTTTTTTTCGCACACCGCTTTATGCCTCTTTCAACCCTGTTCACAAATCTTTAGAACAGTTTGATAATTGAAAAAGGAAACTTAAACTGCAAATGTCCACGAAGGACAAATCCGTCACAAATAATAATTGTTTTCGCACTCCTAGGAAATGTCATCGTCACTCTCTTTTGAGAGCCAAAATGACAAAAAGAGAGTTAAATGACAAATTATTCTTGTGGTTTCCGGTGGAGACACTTCGAGATTTACTCCCACTGATCGCGGTTTTATGGTGGAGACATAGTATTACGAGTACGTAACTAACTCCACTTCTAAGTATCCTTTAATCTCAACCACAGCAAGTAAAAACCTTTGTGTGTAAGCCTGGACCCCTTCGGAGCTCGGCAGATAGCCGTGACAGGAAGGCCCTAACCAGACACCTCGTATTTTTTGCTGATTAAAAATTAGTAGCTTCTCACAATAAGGCTTCCTACTCCTCATGGAATACTTTGATGGAGGTTTATTTGGGTGCATCTGCACCTCCATTGTTGCCTGAGTGCCCTCAGAAAAAAGGACAGCAACAACTGGTTTTCTCCTTTTTTGACTGATGGTGGTTCTTTAGGGGCACAGTCTGGTGTTATTTTTCTGCTCTTCCCCGTTTATATTATAACAATCCTTTCGGCAGGTTTGTGCCGCGATTTCTTAAATAAAATTATAACTTCGAAAATCAATTGGGAAATGACTTCGCCTTCCGAGGTTGCTGCTCTCCTATGAGACGCTCCCCTAGAAAGATTGTTAGGGGTCTCAGAAGCCACTATCTAAAAGGGAGACAATCAAGGCGACGGTGCTCGCTTCAGTTTCTGTAGAAGTTGTGCAGACGCTAAAGAGGAAAATGCCATGGATTATCTTATGTGTCACAGTATCGCGTTGTCGGGCATAAAAAGAAAAACCCTTGGCAAATACTTCTTCGAAGACATAAACTCTGTACCCAGACTCGACTTAAAAATAATATAAAATTGGTCAAATTGATTAAAAAGCCTAACACCTCGACGGCATGGGTTCGGTTACCCTCGTGCACCTCATTCGAATCGGGAACCTCTAAGACAACCAAAGATTCCCCTCGCTTGTTACGGGCTCACACAGAAACAGTGACATATGTATACTCCTTCTGGTGCGGGCTCATCCGCAACTAGTTAGAGGTCACTAATTATGGATCTCTAATTGTCGATATGAACCTCTCCCATTTCCGAGGAAGAACGCTTCAGTCTCATGAGGTACGCTTACACCGAGACTTATAGAATGCTTCTTAGAGCCGGTTTATCAGTGCTGATTTAAGCTTCGAGTAGTTTTCAGTTGTCCTTTTTCACAGAAACACACAAAACCACTGCCATTTCACACACAAAAAAAAACATTCAAACAAGTTCATACTGTTCACCAGAGTTGATCCGGGACTAACTCACCAAATTTGGCGAGTTAAGCCGAGTTTAATTCCGGATCAATATTCACTGAAAACTTCTTAGTTTTCTCAGAAGCTAATCTTAGTTAAGCTCAGAAACTCGGATGAATTCGCATTGGAAAACTGACCCTTACTGATCTTCATATTGTTTTTATGTGGGTCCACCCCGAAAAAGATTGATAACCGTACTTCTACCAAATTCTTACCAGGGCCGAATAGGCAAATGCTTATACCATCCCTGAGTGGGCACCCTTTTTCTGTTGGCAAAAACACACCGGAATGGCGTGACCCACAATACCCTTTTCGGTCTCGGCTTTCACCCAAACTGGTTGCCTCGTCATTTTCGTCCATGTTGGAAAGTTATGTCCTATAAGTCCCAGGTGATGGTATTCCTGTATTCACCAACCAGCATCACAATGACTTTCTATGACCTAAGTGCATATCCCTGCTGAGTGAAGACAGCCGACTTACTTAACCTGGAATAGGGGGGTGTCTTTCCGGGTGGGAATGCTTTCTAGATATGGTGGGAATTGGGAGAAAAATTATTGAGGGCGGATTAAAAGTAGAAATAAGCAGATCCAGGAGCTTTTGTCACAAATGAAATGTGGAATTCAGGTCAGCATCGACCATTAAAAACCCCTCCATCTGCAATCTACTACAGATCTCGTTAAGTTTTCTGATAACTGGTCCTTGCGGTCTAATCTCTAGAAAATTCTTCGACACCTCGGTGTATTAGCCTGCAAGGCTTATGGTTTACGGGGCTTTCTAAGGTAGCAGCACTCAATTTAGTTCGGCGACTTTGTAGCGTCCGCGGAAGACAGCCTTTATTTGAGCTTAATTCCTTCTTTTCTGAATCCCAGGATTACTTTTCTGCAGCCCACTTGAGCGCTACTGTTTCTGGGTCTAGAGGATTCCTCGTCAGCTCAACGTGCTGGCCCGCATGGTTTATGGTTTTTGGGGTTTTCCGAGTAGCAGCATTCTTTTTAACCTTCTTCAGTGTCGTTAAAACATCCTTGGAAATTCGCATTCTTTTCGAGGCAAACTTGTCCCTTTTCTGGCTCTAAGCGTTGTTTTTGTATTTTCTTTTTTTTGTAAGTTTATCTCACGGTCAAGGGGTTATGACTGCCCTTAAAATTCGAAGCACATCTTAAATGGAAAGAATTAGAGGATAGGATGTTAGATTCTGGAAAGCATTTAAATGTTCCGTTCTTTTTGGTTGAGGGGAAAAAAAAAGTGTTTAATATTCGGCCGACACCCTAACCTGGATAACAGACGCCCTCCGACCAGACGGGTGCCAGGAAGTTGAGACAGATGCTCTTGGATTTTTCGTTTTAATTTTGCTGGATTTGGCAACAACAGTTGCAACGCTTCTGCAATCCACTTGGTCCCGGTCTATCATTGGAGCTTCGAGTTGCTGCATATCTCTTTTGGGGATTTAGGTTCTGTTGCCTTCGAGGGCTCTCCTTTCAGCTGTATCGTTTATCAGCTTACCAGACATCCTTCCTTTTCCGGCCACGACCTTGGCGGCGGGACGGGACTACCTCAGGTGGTGGCCTCGTAGCTGTCATTGGCTATAGTTTCTAGGGATGATTGCTCCTTCTGAGTTATGAAGAATCTTTCATTAGCGGTAGGGGTATCATTTATAAGCTTGGTGTACTTGAATAACTTGTACATTTCAGACCCAGGAGTAGGTTGACCCTTTTAGGTTGTTCCGCTTTTTTGTTACCGTTTTTTTTTTGTTCAAGATTCGTTGGAGTATTCACCAAGAAGCTGTTGTTGCCAAGGCCTTGTTAACCTCCTCATTGATTTAATAGTTGTCGTGTAAGGCTCATGAATCCCAGGAGAGTGTCGTCTATGCCACTTAGCCCCTATCCTAATTTCGTACGTTTATATTAAAACTTGTGATTTTGTTCCAATTGACGGAAGGTTCATTCAGACAGAGCTAGTATGCCAAAGTAAGGCATTCTTTTAAGGTAAGAACGGCAGATCTTTTCTTAGGCACCTGGGAGGGCTCATTGCTGGCTAATTTAAGCCCGAAGTTTGCATCCTTTAGTGCGGCTTATAGTGCGCACTCACTCCCCAGTGTCCACCAGCTTCGCAACTCTTAGCAGCAGGTCATAGCTGGGAAGACTTTACCGACTTAAGGCCCTGCAGAAAAGGCCCTGGAAGAATCACTTTCTCTGTTGCTGCCTGGCACTCGCGTTGTACAGAAAATCCATACTAGGCTCCTACTTCTACGACTACCTAAGCGACCTTAGTAAAACACCGGTCAAAAAGCTACAAAAATTCATCGAAAAGACTGGCTGGCTGTCATAAAATTCACGCCAACCTACTCCCTTGGTAATATACCAACGTGCCGGTACAATGGGCATACTTTTTGGCCTAAGTGCATGTAAAAACCACTTTCCTACCTACCTACCTAAGACCCTGCACACCAGCGTGACTGATGTCCACGATAAGGGTTGACGATCTGTCTGCGTCTTCAGTGAAGTTGGCCGTAATTGAGGCTATGTGGATTGCTATGAATGCATCAAAGCAAGAGTCAGAATATCCCGCCCTTTTTAGGATACTGCTGTTTTAAGACTGGCAGACGTGAGCCCCCCCCCCCCTTCGCACTCCCTTTGGGGCATTTCAAATTTTATGTAATTACGGACATCATTGGATTGGGAGGCAAAGTGACCCGAATAAAGTCAGGAACGAAGAGAAGCTGCTTAAAACTGAGATAGAACTTAGAAGCTTTGTAGCACGTTCCGGAGAAGTTTAGGAAATTATTTTCTCAATTATTCCCTCAAACGTTATGATTAATGCCAGCTTTTTCAAGAGCTTTTTCATTGCTTCTGGAGAAGATGTTGGTGAAGTGAAGCAGCTTGATGTGGTCGCTGGTGGACGGAAAAATAAACTGCGTGGTTTAAGACTGATGAAGTTCACGAAGCTTTCAGAGAAAAGAAAAGGACATGAATTGTGTGTGAATTCAACGTATGGCGGTCTGACAACTGGAATCAAGTTCCCTAAAAACCTGGCAGTTATTTCCTAGATGTGGTAAGGAAAAAGGAGCAGCCATGTTAAAAGTTCTCCGAGAAGTTGGAGGACAGTATATCCAGCCAATGAGCCTCAGCGAAATCAAGTTGAGTGTCGAATAGACTGTTTAATTTAAGAACGTGCGCTTTAACGATCCACTAGTTCAAGTCATAACCATGCCTTAGTGAAGTATGGATCGGTCTTTTAGAATTGCATTTTCACTTTTTATCTTTAAAGGCCACTTATGTTCCTTAAGAGCCCTTCCCTTGGAGTTTCTTTTCGTAATAATAGCGGGAATTGTCCTCTTTTCAACATATTTTTGAACAGCTTTCAGTCTTTTCTCATAAGATCGCAATTGCTCCAGTGTCGAATCGAAATTGTTCAAGTTTATTTGGACGTTTTAAGGATCCGGTTCGTAAATCATTCCAGCTATGGTGTTGACTTGATGATTATCTTGTAAAAGTGAATCGAAGTGTAAAGCTAAGTCATAAAAGCAACTAAAACTTCACAGAAACTTACCACTTGAGCGCAGTGAAATAAAAGAATAAAACTTCTATAGAACAAAGTTTTATCATTTGGAATCTCATTTCTCTCTCTCGATATTCTCTATATACAGGAAAATCCATTTACACTACGGTCTCTGTATATTTTCAAAATTCTTGCCATTAAAAGGAAAACAAAAGCATCTTCCTTCCTCGGATAAAAAAGAAAACATCCTTCTTCAAAGTCTCCATACTTGAAAAATTGCTTAAGGCATCAACGCACTGCAATGGAACAATAATGCTAAGAAAATTACATTTAGTTCCTCTCTGGCAATATTGTGGCTCGTCCTCGCGTCACATAAAGCTGAAAGATAAGAACTTGTACCTTCGCCAATAGTTTTCAGGATTTCAGGAGGAACATATTCCTTATTTTTTGTGAGTTTTTATTGGAGTTATTCATATTTTTTCGCGCATAGTCCCCGCCGATACAAGTACGATGAAAATGTGAAAAGAAAATTTATTCACCAATAAAAAGGAATGTTTTTACGATGTCAATAAACCATGCAAAAACAAATCGATAAAGCCGAGTTGGAGGACAAAAACGCACCTCCTTTTACTCCTTACAGGGAAGGATTTGTGAATGTATGTCCGCATCCACAGAGGCAGACGCAGAAAATATAGAAATTATCTGGGTATGATGAGTCTTTCTTGGGTTTGACTTGGAGAAAGTTTCAATTGAAAAACGTGAAAATTTTTTCGGTTCGATTATTGAAAACTTACAGTTGGGTTGTTGGATAGATTAAACCATGGGATGGCTTTTCAAAAGGACCCTTCACGGTGACTCGCATTAGGTCATGCCGAACAATGTGGTGACAGGACGCAGAGCAGAAAAGGAGAATAATGGAAATAATCTAAGAGTTCTAAGGATATACAGCACTGTCCTAGGCCATCGTTAAAGTTTCTGTTCATTGGACTCACCTAACTTCCTGTTCTGATTTCGCCAACATCCAGTACACTTTGGATTTTTTTCGTCTCGAGCCAAGGGCTATCAACTGCGATACCGTACACCCCTCGGGCAGTGGTGGTCTTCTAGGAATTTGTCCTGTCCAATGTGCGATTGCCAGCATCTCTGGAGCCTCCTTGACGAGTATTTTACCTGCCGGCGATGATCGTCCTGGTTCCTGTGAAAGCATGACAATAGTTTGAAACTTGAGTTCCGTTGCAAAGTTCCATAAATTACCGTAAACCAGGCCATTGTTGAGTCGTCATACAATACAACCCATTCTTCCGACCATCGATTCCAAAGCAGCTGTTCTAAAAACACAAAAAGATTAATTTGTTGAAATTGCAATAGACTGATGCAAAAAAAAGGACAAATTAGGGGTAAACTGTAAGGTCCAAAATTTTAATTAATTTAATATTCTCTAGAAGCTATTTATCATTTAAGGTTTTTTTTTAACTGTTATCTACTTTTCTAGAATGAGATAAGAATTTCGCTGCAGCGTCCCCCCTTTTATGCTTGCCTTAAGAGGCATCTAAGGGGTCTTGGCTAGATAGATAGTTCACTGGTAAGAGCTAAGCGAACCTAGTGATGCATTAATTATCTCAAACTTTTCGTGCGTTACAATGACTGGGGGACCAGGATCAGGACTGGGGGATCAGATCTATGCACGCGTCGAAAAAGAAAACCAGTCGTTTAGCTAATAGCAATATGGAATGATACTCTAAAGCGAATGGCACAACCCCGACAGGCACTGCTTATGCGGAAGTTGGAAGCCCAGGATCGCGAGTTGGAATGTTGGGAGCGTTTAGGGTAGAAGCTCGAAGACATGATGATGAGAAAGCGAGTGGACATTTTGTGTGTCCAAAAGACCAACTGGCGGAACACTGGAAGTCGAGCCCATTAGGACAAAAGCCTGCAAGATGTACTAACATAGCCGAAAAAGGTAAAAATGGAATCGGTATCATCCTTACGGCAAAGCTGCTTGATGTTATCTTGAGTTGTGGCTGGTTGCTATGTCTCAAGCTGGTGTTGCAAGGCAAGGTGTGGAACATCGTTAATTCATATGCTCCCCAAATTGGGCGCCAGCCGAGAGAAAAAGATAAATACAGGATAGACTTTCATAGTCTTATTTAGGCGATCCCAAAAGAAGAGCTTTTGTTTGTAGGCGGAAACTTGAAAGAATATATGTCGGGAAAACTAACGAGGACTATGAATATTGCCATGGTGCACTGGAGTACGGAACTAGGAGTTCTTCTGGCGAAGACAAGCTTTATGCTTGCAAGTCATACGGTTTAACCGTGACCCAGATTGACTATAATTTGATTCACAATTCCCTAAAACTGCGGATTGGAAAGTAATTTTGGGTGAGGCAACCATAACACAACATCGTCTGCTGCTGACCGTCTTTGGTTTTTGTGGAACAGTCAAAGAAGAAAATTAAGTAAGCAATGGTATCTGGCAGAATCAACTGGTACAATTTAGATAAGGAAAGAAGCGAAGCCCCTAATAACTTCAAAGAGCCACTACAACAATCTATCGAACTGCTCGAGATCAAAAGCTTCGTCTGGGATTGAAACTTAGACACCGAAGCAGTCTCGCTAAGAAGTAGTGCACCCATATCAAAGCAAAGAGAAAGGAGTGCCTAAATCAGGAATTGGAGGAAGTTTCTACCTCGGTTGCTGAAACATACCAACCAGGCCACACAGGATATTCGACAGCAGTCTTGCTGCTTAGAGGAGGAGAAACTCCCAGGAGATTCGTTCGCTAAAACTTATCAGCAATGCTCAGGGCCAGCTTCTTGTGGATGACGCAAAATTCCTCACAGGTGGCGGCAGTATTGTGATGGAAACTTCTCAAAGTGCTGTTCGGATTCGGCAAAAAATTGTAGATCCCCCTGTACGTAAAGAAATTAACACACAAGCATACATTGTTGAGAAGTTGGCCCTGGTTCATCTCGAGCTGTTGCGCCACTCTATTTATTTTATTTTTAGTTTTCGGGAGAAACTACTCCCAACTGGGAAGAAGTAGCAGTCATTACAATCGAAGAGGATGGGACATAGGAAGGCGGTTAAGAACTCTAAAAGCTAAAATCGTTTGGGCCGGATAAGATATCCTTAGAGTTCTGCAAAATAAAATGGGAGACAGCCGGTCTAGATCCTATGCCTAATCAGTGGTGGGATCTTCTTCCTTTGTGTAAAGGAAAACGTGATACACGATTCTATGACAGCTACACTGGACTACTGAGCATAGGCGCCCGGAGAGGGGGGCAGGAGGGGGCACTTGCCCATCTGGCTCTGCGATTTATCATCAAGCATATTTTTTTATTAGGAAATTTTGACATATTCGAGTATTTAATTGTATTTTTTTTTGTCTAAGTCAATAGTTTGCCCCCCCTGGAAAAAGTTCTGCGGGCGCCTATGCTATTGAGGACCAGAGCGGGTTTGTCGCAAGCAAGTAAACCACTGACATCCTCCAAACATCATAATGGAAAAACATCATAATACCTAAGATATCTGCATTATGGTGATGGGCGATCTTGAAAAGCTTTAGATATAGACTACGACGAGATGGGTGACGCTAGAAAATGAGGATTTTCCGAACAAGATGATTATGGACATGTATGATGGGGCAAAGACAAGATTGAAGATGTCCTTTTAGAGTGACGGAAGAGTTCCCAATTGAAATTGGTGTACACACGCACCTAAGTCCTTTGCTTTTTATTGTAGTCCTTGATTGCCTGTCTGGCGGGAATCTGAAGTACTCCAAAGTCCTCAGTTATTCCTCGCTGACGATGGGACCATCCTAAGTTAGCAGGACGGGCTGAGTTTGTATTGCCATGTTCAAAGGAGAATTCCTACGAACCCTGACGAAAGGGCAATGACAATCAACAAACCAACACAATCGCAAGAAAGATAAAGGCGAAGGCAACAGTGCAACAGTGCATCAGTGCGTATGTAATAGCTTCGGTCTGTCTGTAACGGACCGCGGTATACACTATTCAATTCTTATTCTCCTTTCCATTCCTATTCTCCTTTCCATTCCTATTCTCCTTTCCATTCCTATCTCCCTTCCATTCGTATATTTTCTTGTTTTCCATTCCCGTCCCGTTACGATTTATGCATCATTTTTAATAGGAAAAAAAATTATTCCTTATAAGTTTTTGTTTACTTTTTTTTTTAGAAGGGGCGTGGCATATCCAACCCCTTTAACCGAAAATCAATATTAGCATAGACGTAATCACGTTTGCGGCTAAAATGTACGCAAAACTGTAATTTCTTTGTTCAAATTCAATAATTTTCTGATATTGACCTCTAAAGATGGGCGTGGCCAAATCGAAAATATCAACGAAATCTGAAATCGATCATCTATCGAGAAATCGTATTCTATCCTTAGTAAAGCTAAAAATCGAAATCCAAGTTTTTCTGGAAATTTATAGTTTTTTAAAGAATTCTGCCTCTGAACGTGGGCGTGGCCCACAACTTTGTATAAACCAAATGTAGAACTAAGTATTTCTTACATAATATATTAAGTAAAAAATTTTTGATTTGCAACAAAAATATTGAATAAATTACATTGAATCGATGTCACGCCCACTAGGGGTGGTCTGCCGATTTCGTTTTTACTTTTTTATATCTTATATTCATTGGGAGATGCTAAATCAGCTTCAGCTTTTCAGTAGTTGCACATTTAGACCGATTGTGGGCGTGTCTGTGGGTGGATTCAAAAATTCAAAAAATTTTAACACTTTTGCTGCTTCGGATAACACAGAGCCTATGTGTTAAATTTCAGCTTTCTAGCTCAAAACTTAAGGCCCAAAAGCCGGCTGGGGACATACAAACGGACGGACGGACATGGCTCATGCAACTTCCTTAAGGTCTTGGGGGTCTATCGTTATTATTTCTCTATGTTACATTTTCGCCTATATCAACTTAATATACTCCATTCCTGTGCAATAGGGTATAACAACATTTTATTGGCCTCCGTGATGAAGTGATCCAAAACCGGTTGGCCTGTCGAATTTTGTCGAACAGTCTTTTTTAGATATCAAGAGAAAATTGAACCCGTTTTTTTTCAAGTGTTTGAGGATATAACTTTTGAACTACTGACTTTAAAGCGCTGATATTCAACACACGTATACAGCAACTCAAACAACTTAAAGGAAACTACGTACTTAAATCACAATTTTTGAGCGAGTTCTAATACTCTTTTTTGACGCATTTTCGATCTTGTTTAAATTTGTTTAATAAAATGGAAAGAAGGCTAGTTACGTTAAAATTTTTCAAAACTGTCGTTTCCAACCTAATTTTTTTATGCCTATTCAAAATTTAAAAAAAAAATCATGTCCTACATGTTTTCTCAGAAATCGTTTTCTTTACATCATTCTTCCTGATAGTGTCAGCGTGCCGTTTAGAATACCGGCATAAGATAATAAAATCATCCTCCTCGCCTCATTTCAACTTATGCAAACCGATTATTTAAAAGCCTTTAGATGGTTTCCATTTAAAATGTGCCAAATTCCTTAAGTTTACACAAGACGAACACCTTGGTGGTAACGCCTTTAGGACTTTTAAGTTGTTAACATGACTGTGGATCAAGCTAAGTAAAACTTGATCCACATGAAATATGAAATTAGATACTGAAACGAAGTTTCCGCATTGATTTAAAATCCTCATCTTCCGTACAGAAATGCAACAAAAATTTGTGGTTATGCTCAAGGCATACGTAGAAGTTTATAGCACAAATCTTCTGTGTTCTCTGCTCTTGCAAAATACACGTTGAACTTTATGTGTTTTCGAAAGCATATCTAGCTTATGAGATACACTCTACGAGAAAGTTTCACTCATCGACATCTCATCTTTAGATCCGAACTTCAGTTACACCTCCTCGACATATAGATAAACTTTATGTGTAACATCCTCTCATATGGAGCTCATAAATATTTATATTATATTTTTTGCCAATATAAAATGTGTGTACTTACTTTTATATCTCAGTAAATATCCGCCTTTTACTTGCTTCCCCACAGCACCTGCAAATAAAAGAGTTCTTATGCAGATGAATCCATAACCATAAGTTTCAATGAGTCTATACACATTCATTTAAGAACTTTAAAATGAAAAAAGGAATGACAATCACAGCCGCAGTTTAAAAAGTCCACAATTAATACTTCTCCCAGTATCGAATACAAAGAAGCCTCCAGAGTGTATTATTAATTGATTTTCAAAAACGATTACTTCAAAAGTTGAACCAGGGGAGAACTTGCACTTGGCCTACATAAAAATTCAATTATGTATGCAAGACAAAAGTTAAAAGCTTTAATTTGATATTTCCTGCTCCAAGTTTCCTCCGACCAAGCGAAAGATTGAAACAAAGGATAAGCGTCTAAGGAAGACATTACGAAAACTGAAATTTGTTTGTGCACTGCACACACAAGAATATTACACAAAATTCTTGAAATATTATATAAAAAAAAAACACGAGAGCTAAGGCTAATTTAAATATTTGATTTTGAATTGTTTGCCTGTGAATTCTATATTAATTTTATTTGTTTTGCCAACTGCTTTCCTTTTGTTCTGATTAAAATCAGTCAATCATCGATGTAATCAAAATGTTTCAATACATAAATTAGTAGCTTGTGTTAGTCCTGCCATTTATAAGAATTATGAGCACATACGTATAATATCTCTGTGTTTGACTTTGACACAAATTCAGTTTTAGAAACTTCAAAGGGATTAGATTGACACCGAAATCATTAATGCAAGGAATTAAATTTAAACTCAAATTTACATAGAAAACGTTTTTTATTTTTGTGTAAATACTTCACTCTAATTGCTTTTCCAAAGAAGCAGTTGTCCCAGTTGATCAAAAACTGTGCTCTCGCGAAAACACGAAAATACTTCATCAAAACTATGAGTTTTCCCATAAATTTTTGTGAATTTTTTGGAAACCCCTGTTTTTAGGTGGTTTTCATTCATAGTGAAAGTCACGAGTAGCCAAAATTTCATTTTTAAATTTAGTGTGAAGAGCGTATAAGTAACTTTGTAAAATTAAATTGCATTTACTACAAGCCCAGCTGTCAAAGGTTGACCGTATTCTTGGAAAAGGTTGAAAGTTATCGAGTTGTTTAGGGGCTGCGAGTAAGGTCAGTATTGCTTGCGAAGCTTTTCTCTAGATGAGATCTAAAAAGATAGAACGCTCCACCTTAACCATCTCTTTCTTGACTAAACTGTCTACTGCGACAGCTCCTGGTGCTTTGGAAAACAGTGTTGCAGTTTGGGCTACTCGTGATCCACCCTGTCTGACAACAGCAGAAACTGTAATGCAAATTGCAAAGAAGTTATTTCAGCTCCTGTTAATGGCGGAATTATGGCACTTCATGGCCTTTTCACTGCTGGTAGCTCCAGACGAGCTCTTTGATTCCCATGGACATTACCGCTGCCCCTATACTTCTCATGGTGGAAGTTTGCGACTCCGCGCTTTAGCGAAAACGTAATACAGCAACGGCGCGAAGCTTCCCGGACTTTGTAAGACTTTGGATATATTCTGGAGATAGACAAAATCGCTGAGCTGAAATGGAAAAAAGGTTCTTGCTAAGAGATGCGTCTAAGCGACAGAGATCGGAGAAAGAAACCGATTTGGCATCTAAACGTCTTAAGGTAAAGAATCACCATCACCCCTCCTGAGTCGTCCTGTGTCACACCTCTCAGGTCGATCAGTGATGCCCTCAAGAGCCATATTGTGGTCGTTGTGATTGATCACAGCATCTAGGGCAGCTCAATTACTCCCGAGAGGTCAAATATGGTCAAACTGAAGCTGTCCAGCAACTTTTTGCACCCCGAACCACCTCCGATAAACCTCACGATAGCAGTTTAGGGGATGTTTGGCCTGGTGCAAAATTCGAGGTTGCCGCTTAGGCAGACATCCGTAGCAGGCAGAGAGAGCGCTCTTGGATGCCAATCGAACCCTCTCCGTACACGAATTCCACGAAGTCATTAGACTCAGCAGTCCCTCACTCACGATTGGATGGTCGCAAAGCTAGAAGAGCAAAGAGGTCCCTAAAGATCTGCCATTGTGGTAATCAACCAGGAATCATTGACTCCTCTAGCTCTAACAAAGGCGTGATGGGATTTTATTCGCGATCAGGGTACCCTGGCAAGTTGCTTCTTCACCCCTTAGATTCGCTTTCGCTTTCTGAAATACCGATAACCGGAACTGCAGTCACCTTTCCAATGTTGGACAATGTATCCGCCGCAGAACTAGTGGCTCTTACCTCGTGTTCGGCCTCTGCTTCTGACACTCAGTCGGACATGGAGACATGGAAGACTGATTGAACACGATTCTTACGAACTTCTTATTTCGTTTTCGGAATCGAAGGACCTCAACAACTCTGTGGAGGATGTTACTCTGCCTGACCGTAGTGACAATGTTGCAGGTAGTTCAGATTAACCACAAACACACCAAAATGGCTTCGGGCTGCCATCTTCTCTGTCTTTCTCAAGATCAAGAAGACTTTGTCTTGATCCAAGCGTCATGGGTTGTTGAAACCGTAGCAAACCAAAAAAAAAAAAAACACAGGCAATTCTTCTATTTAACAGGAGCCCAAAGAAGAAGAATTGGAACCAGGATCAAGGATAGCATGACACTGGAGAAAAAACTAGAAGAACGAACCATGCGAGATGAAACCAGATAACAACAAACCCTTCACCTCTAAAAGGTGTCGCTCAGTCGACGTTTCCCCGAGGGAACAGCATGCAAAAAAATATCGACCTCATCCAGAGACGGGCAGATGAGGGAAAGACAAAAAAGATCTAAAAAAAAAACAAGTGGGAAAGTGCAACAGTGGGTATGCAAAAGCTTCAATCCATCTACGACGGATTGCAAAATACCCGACCATACCAAAAAGAAAACTGCCACGCCTCCAAAAAGTGGGCAGGATATAAAAATATAACTGTTGAACGCTTTATACTAGGTGGTTGCAAACATTTCGGCCTAAAACTCCGCCTTTTTAACTAAAAAAATCACTTTTTAACGCCACGCCCACAAAAGTGGGGGGAAGCACATACAATATATACATAAAAGTTAGAATGTTATGCTAATATCTACAGCTTTTGTCATATAATTTTTTGTCAAATTTCATATATATTTATTGAAAAACAATCATTTTAAGCTAAAATCCCTTAAAAAGTGGGCGTGATCAATGAAAAAGCTAAAATTTTTTGGCTACCTTAAAGACAATTATAAGGCAATGTTACGTGCCAAAAATCAATGCGCTAGCGCCATTGTAACATAGCTAAAATTTGCAAAAAGTATATTTTTAAATTAGAGATGGTCGCACATACAGGCCTGTAGTGGGCGTGTCTGTGGGCGGATTCAGTTTATTTTCAAACTCGATCTGAAGGACTGGACTTCCAACAAACCCATAAAATTTCAGCTCTCTGCCTTAAAATTTACGGACGGTTGGACGGACGGACGGACGGACATGGCTTAATCGACTAACCTGTCGGTTTCGATCTTATCGCTTAAAGGTCTTAGGGGTCTACGGTGATTATTTCACTGCATTACAAACTATACATCAAACTTAATATACCCTGGGTCGGGTATAATAAGGGGCACCAAGGCAAGTTGGGAAAGACACCTATCTTACGGCTAAACCTCGTTCAGGCTCCAATAAAGGGCCAATGGAAGATAAAAGTACAGCGGATTTGTGTGGAGTCTATCCGCAGTGTGTGGCACTTTTTGTTCTGCGCATGCGTTATATTTGGTGGTTGGTTTGCCAGGCCAAGTCAGTGTTGTGGATCGTAGAGTCATTTTAAGAGCGAGAGGCTGTACCGATCAGGTGTACCGATCAGGTTCGTGTGTGTGTGGCGTGGTTGAGACGGATATGGCTCTCACCCATAATGTCGGGAAAGCTTGAAAATTTTTGTTCTACGTGTGTTTAGCACATTGTTGCTTTGCGTTTGAGTCCCATGGCTTATGTTGTCTTGTGCGTTTCCCTTGAGGTATGGAAAGTTATCTCCAATATCTTGGGCATGTATGGGATGAGATTTGTCCGTGTTGGCTCCGTAATTGGATTGGGCGTAGAGCTTGGCTCTTGCTCAATATTGGTGAACTCAGGCCTTGCGATGATAGTCCCGCTTGGTAGAGTGGATTCATCATAAGTCCGGGCATTGCGATGTACATCCCGCGTGTGCTGGTTGGAGTGGAGTTGAGCATGGAGTATATGGATTTTGGCTCACTCATTCTGCTTATGATCCAGGTGCGGCGATGGTTTTACCCGTTGGCCTGATGGGAGACGAGTGTGGAGAATGTTCTCGCACTCTACAAAGTGGTATGGCGATGATAGTCCCGCTTACCATGATTGGATTGGACCCTGGAGAGTGAAGTCTTCATGGGTAGTGTTCCCTATTCCAGATGAATGGCAGGTCGAGGGATGTTTTCTGGGCGGTCACAGTACGCAGAGCTATGATGACGGTTGGATATTTGTAGGCGGTCATACTCTGACACGCTGAGGTAAATTGAGAGGTGTAAGCTCTCGGAGTCTGATACGCCGCGGTATAAGTTGTTGAAGGCTGTCATAGGCTGACAGGCCAATATAAATTAATTCCACTGACTTGATTTGGTAGATAAGACCTATCGTCTTATAGTTTTGGCTTGATATGTATTCCTGTGTAGCGGCTTGCTGCCAATGTTATTTTTTGCTGTGTGCATTCCTTATAGTTTGTAGGACTATGCATGTCTCTGTTGCTGACAACAGTAATTCATGTTGTATGTTCTCTTCTCTTTATTTTCAGAGCATTCAGTTTCAGTTGTCATCAGCTTCAGCGGCAAGGGATTTAGTTTATTGTTGAAATTTGTAATTTAATGGTTTTCCGTTTGTTTAAATAAAATAAAATTTTATGCCTTCCCTACACAAGTAGGAGCAGGATTCCTAACGAACCTTCTCGGCGAGTAACGCAAAAACAGAGGTACATCATCAGGAATCTCTTATAAGGGCGATTAAGCCAATGGAAGGTCGCCACTAAGCTAAGCACGAAATACATCCAGAAGAATCCCTCTCTGCGCGACAAATTCAGCAAGCGAAAAGATGCCTTCTGACTGAGATGGACAAAACCAACAACAACAGTCACCTCAAATCTGTTGCATTAACACCAAGGGATGGTTGACTTTCGACTAACTGTCATGAGTGTCCAAAGAGTGTCTCATGTCATGTCTCAGAAGATAAAGTCATGGCCAGAAGCCAAATACGTAATTTAGGGAAATGAAATACCCAAACTTTACACTTGTGCAAATTCCCCAAAAGATGAAAGAATTCCCAGGAAGTCTCCCTATTGCGGAAAACCCTCCACAATAGGCTGGTGCATCCTCAGGATCTTTCATGAAAGGCGCGGATGAGACCTTTTCCATCGGCGAAAAATCCCAGAACTACTTTCTAAACCATAAAACCAAGCTATTTCTTAACTCCTCGCAGATACAATTTTAAGGAATATCAAATCTACCGCAATTCAGGACTATCACCAGCAGAAAAACAGACCAAGGCCCGAAGAATATAATTTCTCTATCCCGGAGAAGCGCGCAACACAGACTGCTTGATGCGAGAACAAAGAATCCATCTGGAGATGGCCAGCTGTAAGCATACAGTGGCACAAACCACACGGTAGAGGAAGACATAAACTCTATTACTGGAACATTAAAAGACATAATCTCTGTGTCATCCCAAAACCGGCACGTCCCCTGATGTTGGCAACCCTGCCTGTACTACCCAATAAAGCTCAAAAATGGGATTAAGGTGCATCTAAATTTATCTATAGTTCATCTAAGGATGCTTCGGCACTCCTAAGCCATAGATTTCAAAAGGATAACCCCTAGATTTCGCTTTTATCCAGGAGCCATATGTCCTAAAGGACCAGGTAAAAGGACTCTCAGGTGAGCTTTTATACGATTCCACTAACCAAAAAAAACTAGCTGCCTTTACAGCTATGATGCCGCAGTTAGTTATAAAGGCCCACTTCACAATAGGCCCACTTGTGGCCGCATTGATCTGGGATTTACTATACCACCTCCCCCTTGCAATCTTCAATCTACCATTTCTAGTGACAGATTCGACCAAAGCTACACCTTAAAACTAAGAGTTTGATCGCTCTTAATAGATCGCGCATTAGTGCTATAACTTTCGTCCTAGGCACTGTCTGATAGGCAAGCATGCGACAAGGCATGGTGTTTATTCAAACAACTTTTGCAGAAGTTGCATGGATGAGGAAAAACACTTTCTCTGCACAAGCCAAACTCTTTTTAAGAATGGAAAATTTCATTTTGGAGATCTCTCTTACCCGATCAAAAGACCCAAATTGTCTGTCAAGCTTAATTAGTACCTCAAAATGGTTCAACGAGTTGGCAACATTTTTAAGACCCCTCAATGGTCCTACACAGTTCTAAGTGTGTCGTTTTCTTTCGAGTCGGATAGACTGCCATTTCCACCTAACCTTACCTTAACATACCAGAAACAGCATGGCGGACAAGGTAAGTCTGAGGATCGAGGCTACCCCTTAAGTTATATGTCGCAAGCCTTCTAAGCAAAACTTATAATAGTAAGAAAAGTATTGTTTTCGCGATCCTTTCTATGTAATCCAGGGATGTAGTGCTTCCATTTACTAAATAAAATGTGAAAAGAAAATTTGGCTAAGACAGGTAAGGCCCTACAACGTTTACAAAATGAGTCGCAGTTGGAAATAAAAAGGATAAAAGTTGGTTCTTAAAGTTTCGACTCATGTTGGGCGCCATTGTTACGTGACGGGCCTGAATGGCCACGAATGCTTTCGTCGTTAGTATGCGAACTTTGTCTTGACCAAGTGTAACACAAGATCGGTAAGAAATATTTCGGGGAGGTGCTAAAAGGTAAAGCACAAAAACGGGACGCAATACACCAAGCTTGATTGTCCAATGACAATTTGGTGTTTGAAGTCGAAAATTTTTAAGCTTAAGAGGGGTGCTTAGCTTATCTACTCCCTACGAGTTTCGCAAGTCTACGTTCAACATTTTTCTATGTGCAGAACTTCAGATCAAACTTAATGAACTCCCAATCCAACGGCATGGGGTAAGCAAATAAAAAACTTTTTTTTAGGGTATCGTTTTAAATCGAAGATTTAAGAAAGTCGTTAGAGTAAAGGGTACTCGTTAGAGTAAGGGGAGTGAGTAGGCTAAGAACCTTCACCTTAATTTTAGATTAAAAAACTTTTTTTGTGGAGACCCCCATATCCAAAATACGCCATACGCACCTACAAAATACTATATCAAACACACTTGTACGTCCACATAATCAACACTCGATGTCGTAATGGTATGCTGGGTGATATACATGGAAGGGCCCGCCTTCATCAGCCACACCTAACCGACGACTTTTTCCCTTATCGATTCTACGGCGTTAATCGAAATTTTATGAGGTGTTTTGCACAGATGAGGCATCAAAAAACACCAGTGCTATTAGAAGAGCTCCGAAAACGAGCTCGAGGCATGATGGTGCAGAGTGCCATCAATTAAGTATTACAGCATATAATATATTTGCTCCTGATGTCAGATGAAACGGTATTATAATGCACGTACATCAGTTGCTGTTTTCTTTTTTAATGATACTTAAATTTTAAAGACAAGTGGAGTTGAAGAAGCCGCATAGGCTTCTTCTTTCCCTGGTAGCAGGCGCAAAAAACAAAAATTAGAACATAAAACTCATAAGCCTCCTGCCATAGAGGGAATCTCCTCGTAACTCAGCATGAAGTCATTCTACCATTCAACGGGTAGTGTATGTGTGCGTCTACAAACCCTTAGGAACACTTAGCTAGGTAATATGTTATTTCCGATGGCATTCGTCTGAAAAAGACTGCCAGTAGCCTCGTTATGGAGCATGTAAGATCCGGTTCGTGGGGGGGGTGACTGTGCATTTCGAACGTGGGTGCTTGCGGACCGATAGTCAAATCGTTTAGGAACGCAAATTCTTCACCCAGAAATGAAGTGGGTCAACCTATGCGAGCCTGTCAACTCCAGTCTGCCCGAACCAGAGAGCCACCAATATACAAACGAATGTAGGTAAGGTATATTGTCCAGCATTAGCACCCCACTATAAAAGCGATTGAATTCCATAACTACCCTTGTTTCAGGAGGCTTAACAACTCACATCTAATGGCATGTAGAAGGTCATTCAGATTGCCTGAAGTCACTTTCGCTGGAAAATGCACTCTCATGCCGACAAATTAATCAGTTTTTATTAAATTTCATAACGCTCAGGCATCCTTAAAACAAACGAGAGCTTCTGCTACTTTTGTCTCACAACTTAGAGCCGACCTGTATGTACATTTTCATGTCCTTTTTTGTTGTTTGTTTTTTTTTTTTGCTACAACAACTTATGTCTACATCCACCCCCACACAGGATTTGTCTCGTGTGTGTTGCATTAAAGCTGTTTGCTCCAAGAGCTTTTCAAAAAAAAAAAAGTGTCCTCCATTCAAATGTGAATGCAATTTAAACAAGGAACATACTCGTACTACACACGGCTGTGTAGTGTGTAGCGCATAGGCACGACAGAAAGGTTGCAATTTTTTTTTTGTAATAGTTGTCGCTGTATGTGAACACACATATTCGTGTGTGGTGCATAATACTTCATCCTTGTGTCAATCTATTTCTAATAAGGGTGCTTCGGGCCTACATCTAAGTATTCTTTATTATGATGACAAAGCAGAAGCCATTCTCTACTAGAGCACAGATATTTTTTGTTGATAGCGAAATAGACTGACGAGAAGAGAATCCCATGCATAGAGAAGACGGCAGTATCCAAGGAGAGAGTTGTAATAACACACTCGCTATGGTGTGTGTCAAAAAATGTGAATTCAACGTTTTCTCTGCTTCGTTTTTTTTTTTCGTGCTTTTATAGTACATATGTGCGGGCGGGCCTATATGCAATGCTCTACTAATGTGTAGCTACATACAAATTCATTAAGGATTAGGGCAGGAAATGCCGCCGCTATTAGAAGGACAAATTAGAAGAAATATTTGGTTTTTTTCATTACGGTCAAATGGGACATTTGCGAACTACAAAAGATGTTCATGTATAAGTACCAAGATTTACGGATTACACCATTGTTAAGCTGGCAAAGTAAGAAGCTTTAAGGGGTGATAGACAAAATCTTTTGTATAAGGAAATCGCAAAAGAAAATCCTAGTGTTGTAGATTCATGCAATCGAATTCAGACTGCGGATCAATTCAGCCTGACACGTAAACAGTAGCCTAAATCTAGTAGCTCCTATTTCAAAGGCTTTAAGCATTTGCGATAACCAGCACCATACCCCTTGTTCAAGCGTCACTCTATAAAGAAAATTTGTCTTTTTTAGGGGTTTCCGTACGGCTCTATTTTATTAGCGCTGTTTTATTTTTTCTGTGGGGTTGTAGGACTGGGCAATTACCGATGTTGTTAAGAAACAGACGAACAAAATTTCTCCCTTCTACGACTTGAATGTCCATATCTACAGCAGATATGGAGTCTACAATTATTCCGGTCGTAGACTATCGTATACGAGGTCTTGACTTTAAGACGCGGTCATAAGGCAATGCTGACATGAAACGTACCGCCTATTAAGAATTTTTAGTCCTTCTCCCTCTGTCCTTCAACCCGTCTCTAGAAAACATCTTAAAGCTCAGAAACGCTGGTGGATAGGAAATGACGGGAAAAAACTAAGCCCGTGTTTGTATACTCTTCCACCTTGAATTTTAATCACTCTAAAGCTTTTCATTTAGAGATATCTGAATGAGTCTTCAGAAGTTCGTCATATCGGGTACCTTTGCATTGGGCCAATTCTCTCTACTCTCCCTACAAACTGCTTCACGGCTTCATGACTTAGACCTGGTTACGGCTTCATGACTAAGACCAAGTCCCGGTGGTATCGTTAGGTTATTTATCATGGTCCGTTTACTATATTGATGTACGTAAGTAGCCTATGTCAACATGGAAGTTGAATGTGCCAGCCTGTATCGTGTGACGTCTGAGAAGCTCTTAAGAAGACCTTGATGTATGACAGACGACAGAGTTAGTTCGGTTATGAGTAGATTTGCTGGTTTCCATTATTGGCTCCAGCCTGTTTCGTGTGACGTCTGAGAAGCTCTTAAGAAGACCTCGATGTAAGACAGACGACAGAGTTAGTTTGGTTATAAGTAAGTTTGCAGGTTTCCATAGTTGGCTCCGGGATCACTCTTTCTTCCGTTTCCTAGGAAACGATCAAGCATGGATCAGCAGACCCATATCTGCTTTAAATAGACATTTTCTCAGCATAATTAAGGTTCCTGTACTTTTAAGCCTCGGACCACCACAACTTAGAACGACGACGCTTTGAGAGTTCCGCACAGGCAGTATGGTTACGGTGACGGCCGGGGAACTTCGTTCGGAATCATGCATGCTGGAGGTGTATTATTTCTCTGGAATTCGGATTATGACCATCTACTGTCGTTTGTTTTTGGCAACTTTTCGGCTTTACTGGCTTAGATCGTTGAATTTCCGCAGCTGGAGGTTGGATTGCTCTTATTGGCTAGAAACAGATTTCATGATCTCGCCTAAAGCCAGAGCCCGAAAATATATGAGTTATTTTCTTGTTCATAGCAGACGATTAACTTGTCGGATGAAGTATAGGTCCTAGAACTTACTGTAACTTTGACTTGGCAAAGCTTTATCAGTAGCAATGAAAAACCAAACAATTTCAGTCACGACCGGGTGTAGACATAATTTCTAAGCCAGGAAAATAATTTTTAGAAGCCAGAAAAAAGTGAGTAAGCTCGGTTTCATGACAAGAAAGGTAATTTTTATGCGAAATTCAGAAAAGGACTGTGCAAAAGCCATCAAATAGTAGATAATCCTTCTAAGCTGTAATGGCTTCAATACCCTCGGCGGGCTGCCAGTGGATCAGAAATCATCGTTTTGGAAATCGGACAAATTATTGGAAAAAGGATATCTAAGTTCGCTTGTTGTCTTGAACAGCGAAGAAGTGTTTGGAATATTCTTTGACAGATCTCAAAATATGAATCGCGCTTCATCTGCTTAGGTCGTTTATCCTTGACAATGAGTCCGAGGCCAGCGCGGCCAAATAGTTCTTCTAACGTCCCCGATCCTACCCTATCAAGTCAGGAGACACAGCCGCGAACCTGGGGATCGTATTTAATACTCAAAACTTCCATACAGGCAGGAACATCAAGCATAGATGCCAATTTCGAATAATTGAAGAAGAAAAACATAAGACAATAGCAACCCGAGGATATGTACCTTTTTTATGCAAGGACAACAAAATTTGGTACTCCGTAAATGGAATCGTGCTTCAAAGTGACCATATCATTTTGGATTGACTGAGCCATTGGAAAGTGCGGTATAGAGCTTGCGTCATTAGATAAGTCTCATAAGGACAAGCCATGCACGACATTTAGCCAACATAACAGGATCTTGACTAAAATATTTAGAGCTGCTACGAACTCTAGTTAGGAAGGAAGGGCATCTTTGGTTTTAAATCCGGAGAGCACAAGTCACTATGTCCCAACTCCAGTGAATTCAAGTTAATATATTTTGGGTCGACTATGGGTAGATGGCTTCCTGTCCGTCTCCAACCTGTCGATTTCGATTCGAGGACTCCCTTGGCTTGAACTTTGTTCGATGTGACCGAACTAATGGTCTTCATGTTTTGGCTTCTTTTGACATCCACATCTTTTCCTTCATTTGCCCGACTTTCATGTGCACATAGGACCAGATATTCGTCGTAGAATTTTTTCTCGAAAAGGCCGAGCATAATTTATTTTTCCCTGCTTATCGGCCAGCAATCGGTGCCATAAAGTAGACCTGGCAGAATAAGGGCTTTGTAGCTTACTTTTTTGTAGCTTTGTCTTTTGTCAGAGAAGTTTGGAACCCATCTGTTTTGTCAAACCGAAACAACGGCTTCCTATAGCGTGAATCTTTGACAAAACTCTATTCATTGAACTCCAAAGGTGACATTTGTGGAGTTGATGTGAGTTCCAAGGAAGGTGAACTGCTTAACCTGCCTGGGATTCGGTTTTCTGTAAAGGCCTGGTCTATAGTCGATTTAAGACGTCGGACTTAAGACGCTTACGCAGTACGGTTGACTGGTTGATCTTTTATGCAAAATTAAGCATTAGAAATATGAATCTATAGTTTTATCAAGATCAAGAATCTATAGTTCTTTTCAGGAACAAGGATCTGTCTGTCTTGTTGATGGGTAATATGACTGACTGTAAAAAACTGCATGCAACGTGCTGAATAATACAAGGCCATCATGAAATTCGACGTACAGATGCAACTTAATAAGGAGAACAGATATCGGGAAAAAGGAGTAGAGAATATGAATAGAGAATTCTCTATTCGCCGGTTTAAGGTGCCATGTAAATGAAGAATGAACGTCCGCAAGAACAACCTTGTAATTTTTCACTGGATCGCAGCCCAAAGCGATAATGAGAAA
Source organism: Neoascia interrupta (assembly GCA_947623515.1). Classification (NCBI taxonomy): domain Eukaryota; kingdom Metazoa; phylum Arthropoda; class Insecta; order Diptera; family Syrphidae; genus Neoascia; species Neoascia interrupta. The sequence goes on from OX392464.1 coordinate 9,494,770, forward strand.
GCAGACACTGTAGTTGAAGTCGGATAAATACTATTACCCATAGGAGCTAAACCTTTACAAGACGTTTTTTTTTAAATCTTTCCTAGAAATCTGGCTCGGCAAATTATCTGGGTAGAACAGCTCCAAACTATTCTACCGCATATTCTCACATAGAGGATGGGTTAGGAGGGGTATCGTGAGGTTAGTGTGCGTGTGCCGACTACACGGGAAGTCCGCGATCGACGCCCACCTCATTCATCCTAAAAAATTGTTAATTTTTACCGTCCCCACCTCCGCGAGTGTCCAACAAAGCCTCTTAAAAGACTTAAATCTTTTCTGTAAAGGAAATTTAAAAAAATATTTTTTTTTTATGTTGCGGTCCATTTCGAGCAGATGGAAGAATTTTTATAATAAAAAATAACCGTGACGCAGGTATATTCAGGCGCACACCATTCCCTGGGGGGGGTTTACCAGCTTTGCTGAGGCAAAAAAACTGTAGGCAGCAACATAAGGCAGAGCTGGCTAGAAGAGATTGTTTGTTAAGAATCAGGACCACTTCGCACTGTAGTTCCACCAAGCATAGTAAAGTAAGTACTAAGTTTGTGACAAATATTTTTTTTTTTAGGATATTTATTTTTTTATTAAAGAAGTCCGAAGTCAAAAGCTGTACCTACTTGACTCGAGGTATTATTTACTTCAAACAAAGAAACGTTTACTTGTTTAAAGGAAACGTTTCTTTCTTATGCAGCTGATCTTACGAAAGATACAGATTTGTTTCGTGTACATATTATAATCTGGTTGTCATAGTATTGTGGTAAGTGCGTCTGCTTATTACACGGGAGATCCTAGTAAAAAATACTAAATTCGGCCATGGGATAAAAACTTGCTACTTCTGTGAAGAACGGAGCACATTAAAAACACAACAGAGCATGGATGCTTAAAACTAAATTTAGTTTACAATAAGCTGTGTGCACATTATTTTATTTGATCGTTTTATTATGAGAAATGTAGGTACTTGACTTATTAGTGTCTCAGACTTCATTGCACAAGTCTCGGGGTTCTTTTTCACGATATCCGCGAGCGTCTGACATGCTCTCCGATACTATAATTTATCATGAGGGACCTCTCGTTTCGCCGTTCGGAATCGGCCAAAATTGTAGGCCACCTTCAAGTGTGAAGGATCACCTGTAAAGCAATCAGCGAGCATGGTTCTGAGAGTTCGGCGATGGCTCTTATGAGCTCTTAGACCCTTTAAGTTTATTTCCTTGACTTAAAGACACACTTCTTGAAGAGTGATTGAGAATCATCCTTACTTTGAGAAAAAACTTCGTTGGGGCTAGATAATTCCCAATTGTCTTTGTTTCAAACCATGTTTTCTTCAAATAAGGATACTTTACGAGGTTAATTTTACAAGTTTATCAATTCTTAAACACCAGTCAATGACAAACACGAATGGTACACAACATTGTTCATGTAATCGCCACTGTTGCTTTTGCGAGCAAATATATCCAAGGGTCACAAATAATTTTTCGACTTTTATCACTTTTTAAAGAACAAGTTTGCAAATGGTCGCAATTTAAGTTAAGATTTGATGTTTGAGATCGTGGGTCGTCAGAACGAAATACAAATTTTGTAGAACAAAATTTTTTTCTCACCGCGACGAGTGTTTGTGATCTTCAAATTTTGATAACCTATTAATTAATGGCTGGAAAAAGAAATTCTTTTAGAAAACAGAGATCACCCAGGGGTGGAGTCGGCTAAGGTAATCTATGAAAAGTGATGTCACAAATCACAAAAATTCGTCTGCGTGAACTGTTATAATCACAATTTTCTTGTGACAGCTCCCGATCAATCACCGTCAAAATCAGCTGGTCACCAATTTTCAAACTTTCTGGTAAGTTGGTGTTTTTGCATACTCTTAGGCTGACTTTCTGCATGTACGAATAAAAATCAGTGTTTTTACATCACAAATGTAAATAACGCAAAGATTCGGAACAATATTTTTGGGATCACCTTACGCGGATGGATTTTTTTGTTTGATCACATTGACTGTCACAAAATGGGAAAATCACAGATCACCATAGCCGATCCCAGGATCGATTTATTCAATTTTCCCCTTTTGTGGTTGCTGGTCCACCAGGTACGCTCACCAAATATGGTCAGAACTGGCAAAAACGCCTGTCTGAAAATGATGGGCTTTCTGGTTGGCGTCTTTTATCCGGGTAAGGATCGCTAAGACCGGCAGCTGGGCACAAGATGCAGCTTTTACTTCCTTTTCTTCCCGAGTCACTTTTAAAGGCGGGCTGTAGCTAAATTCTCTGCTGGTAATGCCCTTTGACCGTAAGGACATGAGCCTGTTTACGTGCTGGCCGGGTATGCTGCTTAAGCGTTTAACCCGATACCGTGCATATTTCTGGACTCAATTAATTGAGTGATTATGTTGATTGAAAAATTCCCAAACTTTTTTATATCGTTATAATAGCAACAGGCCATTGTTGCGTGATAAGTGACTCCATAACTAAAACATACAGCACATCGAATATAATAAATGACAGTTATTGAAAGCCAACATCAGCACCATCTGTGGGATCGCCTTTTATTTGTAGGTTTCCGGAACTCCACAAGAGACAATTTTTTGGCCTTTGGTTTTCAAAAAGTTTTCTCTTTCGTTTAAGAAGGCGTCCTATGCAAAAAGTTATAAAACGCAAATAAATATCAAGTAATACAGTTAGCGAATAGACCACGATTGTTTTAAAGTGAGAAGACGATAGAGTGTTCGCCTTCTGCAACAGGCAAGAAAAAAATCATCCATTCGTTCATAAGTTTCAGCGAAATCATCCGTGGCTTTAACCAATATTTCTCTATTAAGAAAGCCTGAAACATGTGTTTTAGTCCTTTCTAATATTTTCGAAGTGACTGTTTAAAAACAGTGTTTTTTTGGATCTAAAATCGAGCCTTACTGAAGGTCAACAGGATGATGTCTACGGTTATCCTAAAAAGACTTTCGCCATCAAAACTTTGCCCATATAGTTGCTACTGGCCAAGCTCCAGGCAAGTACCTACCCTGTCGCACAAGGACATGCAATCAGCCCTACGTGAATAAACCAATCAGTCACCCAAATCAGCTGACTGAGGAGTATGAATGAACCGGAATATTTTAGAAGGATCCATGAAGGTATAATAATTTACCTTGCTACGCAATCGATACCTTTTTGTTTTCTAATTGGGTGTGTCCGCTGTGGATATCCTTAAACACGTTCGAACTCCATACAGAGCGATATTTTAAATTTTATATCAAGCTTGCTTTCCCTTTGAAACTCCCGCATGTCATGAGATTTTCATGCGGGAAGGACAACCGATCCTGCAATGCCATATCCTAATGGCGATTATAAATGTGGAACAACATTCTGGGGCTATCAATTTTTTGATTATTATTATTCCAATAAATTGGCCTAGCGAAGTATGAGAACTTGTGCCATTCACAAGTCCTGCTATAAGACATCTCTCTCTGAGTGTGTGTGTGTGTGTAAGTATATATAGGGTACAGGCTATATTATGTTTAGCGCAAGAAAGTTGTGTAGAAAATAAACTTTTTTTTATTATTCTAATCAAAAGTAGGAATAAATTTCAACATGTACAAGGCGATAACACTTAGGCGTACTTTTGTGTAGTTCTCTTACCAGTTGGGTGCTGAACGTTGGGTGGAGTTCTCGGTTTCACTTTGGAGCACATGGAGAACATAGCTTTTGTGTCCTGTTTTTTTTTTTTAGTTTCTTAAATTTACTAAAAATGGAGAGGGCTGTGCCACGCTGTGCTATTGTTGATTATATAGTTGGAGTGTGTTAAAATTCCTTAACAGCTGCTTGGACACGTTCAGTGATCCTTGGAGGGAATTCTAACAATTTCTATCTTGTTTTTTTTTTTTTGATTACAGACTATTTGAACGCACGTATAAAAGAGTAATTTTTTTCGTTATAAGGTACACATTAAAGACAAGCAACGAGTAATGTCAATAACAATGAAGCTATGGCGTTTTCCTTTTTTTTATCGATAAATTCTTACGTCGACACTTGTTTCATTTTTTCATCTTAAAAAAAAAAATTGGCAACTGATAAGGTATCCTCGTTTTGGTCAAATCGATGATTGAGATAGATGCGTGTTGGCGAATTTTCGATAGATTACGACCGTTTAACCCCCAATAATTGAGTTCGCGCAATTTTTCACATTCCAATTCGGCACACAAAAGCAATTTTCACTTTCAGCAGCTACACCCGCCTTAACGCAATACAAAAAAAAGGATATCGGCGACAGTGTATGTACTCCGCTCTTTTGCTAGTGTCACACCTTAATTGAACTGAATGCAAACCTATACTGCACGACAGACGATACGGTTGCAAAAGGAAAAGATGGCACCGAATAACAAACTTTCAACTTCAACCAGGAGCGGTAAGGGCAAAGCACAGCGACGGGCACAACACGACACTCAAGAAATGGGCTTCCTTGCCGACGCGAGCAGGACACAGACAAACAATAGTCGGAGCACACCAGTAGGGAAACAGATGATTTCTCAGAAATCCTACGAAAGTGTGTGCTTTTGCCGAAGAAAGCTCTCTCAGAGGTGCTTGTGTGTTAGTAGGTTAAACGCCCCCATCATTCGAAGGGTGGATGAGACAATGGCAATAATTCAAGTGGATAAACTTTGGGCAGGACTTTCGTCAAGTTTTGTATAGCAATTCTGTGTGTTTGTGAATCAATGTGTATGACATGAGCCGATAATTTGACTGGTGTTATCAGTATGAGAATGAAAAGTCACACTTCAACGGATGGAACTGTAATTGGTGGCAATTTTGTAGGGCAAAGGCTCTTCTACTCATACGTACATATGTAACGACAGGATATGGTGGGGTATGAAAGTTTCAACTTTTGTGAATGAAGTATAACAGTTGGTTGGGCTTTGCCCGCAAATGTGTTGCGTGCGAAAGGGATGTCCTCTGCATACGTAATTGAATCGGAAATTAAATGTGAATGGTTCTAGGAACTGTGAAGGATTTTCTCAGAAGAAAGTGCTTAACATAGGCAGCTTTTGTGAAAAATCAAATGTGCTGGATGGGTTGCTCTTAGAGTTACTGTTTGCAATTATTATGGGTGCAGGAATGTCGTTGACTCTATTGTAGATCACGAGCCTATTTTTGCGTGTAGATATAAGCAAACTGCTGCAGCCACATAGGTTCTCTCTTTACAAAAGTTTGTTTTAAGCTTGGCGTGTTTTGAGGATGAAGTTTTAAACCTAGTCGGTCGAACATCCTCAACCTATTCAAAGTTTGATTTACCACTCTTGATTTAGGGGAATAGTTTTGGCCGAATAGTTTGACCGAATAGTTCGGCCGAATAGTAGATACACAAGTAATTATTGCTATTAATTTTGAAGCCTAAAATTAAATTTGGTTTGAGATCGTCTGCCAGATGTTAACTCATTTATATTTTTCTTTAAATTGTATAATTTTGGTAGTTATGGCCGAAAGGTTTGGTCGTATGCTTATCTATTCGGCCATGCACCTCGCCGAATATTCGGTGTTCTGAATAGTTTGGTTTGGCCGAATATTCGGCTGTTCGGCCATGCTCGAGACCAAGATAATTAAGATCAAATGACTTGAACGGATTTTTTAAGAAAGTAACTTACAGCTATGGAAGCAACCATAAAAGAAGTGGAATATGTGTTTAACTTAGAGATGGGAAACTCTTAAGTAAGTCAATTCAAATGCGCCAGTCAGTTTACTGAGACCAACTTATCAACTTATCAACGTATCAACTTATAAGCCTCAATAAGTCGTATCAACTTATTCAAACGATTCGATACACAAAGGATTTTGACAAGAGTCGATGCACGCCACATCGACTCTGTATGCTTCGCAATCATGTCGCAATCTTACACACAAGCATTAGGGCGCAGGGTCATATGTCCTTGGACCAAAAGTGAATAATGGACTTGCGACCCACTCGGGGGGGTTATATGGCAAGAGGCACGCAAGTTGAGTATCTAGTTGTTCAGTAATTTATGGCAATGGTCACCACTTTAAAAGCATTATTTTGTGTTGGCTCAGTAAAATGAAAGAGTGGGTCTGAGTCGACACTCTGAAAAAAGGCGATTTCTCATCAGCAGTGGGATGAAAAAGAGACTCACTCAGGTTCATTACTGAGGGCTACTTTCCGAGGTTCTACAGGGCCTCAAGCTTGGCCAGCCAGCTTTTTCTAGCAGCTAGTTGGCGAAGTTCTGGCTAGCCATCTCCAGTTTTACACGCGAAGTTTGCTGACGTCACTTTCCCTTTGCTCCATCTGAGATGAGACTCAGGTGGGGGCATGCTATACTCCACCTACGGAAAGCATTTTCGGGTAGAAGGTGTAGGTGTTCATCCACTCTAGATGACCCCGACAAGCAGTCGTTATACTGCGACTCTTCTTGCAAGTTGGGTGTTACTGTAACCTCCACTCTCCAACTATGCAGACGGGACCAAAAACGCAAACGAAGGATTTTCCTCTCGAAGCAGCTTAAAGCATTTTCATCTGCCTTTGACAGGGCCCACGATGATTGAGTCTTTTAAATGAACACTTTAGTTGATCAAAAGTTTTTGCTTCTAAATTACTGTCTTAGACAATTAAGGAAGGATTCGTGCCATTGCCTTAATTTATAGCGAAACCCAAGTGGACGAAATCCCCAACTACCTAAATAGTTAAAGCTTTCTATGGTGATCTTTGGTTCCGCCCTCATTGCCCGCTAAGGTCATATTCGCCGCTCTCGTCCCATTACTCACGTAGGCTTCACTGACACCACGCTGTGTTCTTCCGATAACGTCAATGTCATCTTAATATGCGAGTTATTGTACCGACTTTTGAAAGATTGTGCCTCTGGTGTCGGTTCGGAAAGTATCTGATGTCATATGAACTCAGGCGCGTCGCTTTGTATAACATTTTTTTTGCCAACAAAGTTGTCGAAGAAGTTCTTACGGATCGTGACGGAACAGCGTGAGCTTCCGATACACATCCTTAACAAACAGAAGAGTTTTACAGGGATAGCAAATAGACATTGCGTTGAATAGCTCTTCTCTGTAGACGCTGTCATACGCAGCCTCATGTTGAAAAGGTGATGGGTATCGATTTGGAATTTCAGGATTTTATACAAGATTGGCCGCAGGAACAAGCTGTTTACACAGTACAGCAGAAAAGATTTTTGTATGCGTTTTATAGGAGACTTGTGCCTCTATATATGGCATAATTCGGATGGTTTCCATGTGAGCTTCTCCACTAAACGTGTCATGGATGTTTGTTGCGTATTTCCCCATATGGCGTAAGCCATTTTCTAAGTTCTCATTGCAATAAAGTTGCAATATTTCCAGTTATCGGAAGGATAACAAGTACTCAAAGTCTTTCGACCATAGTGGCTGCTGGGATGACAAAGTTGTTTCAAAGTCTGCCAGAGCTTCATCATCAGACCTCTAAGTGGTTTCCTTTCTTTAGGATCTGGTAAAAATGTGGCAGTTCCATTCATCGAGTATGCTTTCCTCTAAACATTTCTTGTAGACATGCTGACACATGCCGTCATCAGATCATCACCAGCTCATTTGAGAAGTTCGGTAGCAGCCCATTAGCTGCAGCTGCTTTGTTGCACTTAAGCTTAGACCTAGCGCAGTATGATGCCCCAGGTAGGGTGAAGCCGCACAAACTGGCGGTTTTGGTGCATTTACTACAAGCGTTAACTACCTGTTAAGTTAACTTATTTGCAGTCAAGAGGATTTATGAGAGAACGAGGCCTTACTTCTTTGACGTGGTGGGCTTAGCACGTAAAAATCGGGCTAAATCAACGTCGGCGACTCCGGCACTAGATACCTGCTATAGTGGTGCATATTGTTATGTTTTGAAGATTTTGGAGTCTAAGCCTCCGTCCGCCCCAGTTATCCAAAAAAAACTGAAGCTTTGACACAGACACAGCTCATTTTGCTTCATCCAAGACGGATGGGTGAAGTCCTGTGAATTCTTGCTCGGTGTTTTCTTCTCCCAGATCGAGGGGTTAATTTGCTTCACAGCGGGATTCTGTATGTAAAGCCTTCAGCCCAATGAATCCGTTGCATCCGTCACGTTGAAGTACACAACTGACAACTGAGTTAAATATACATGTTCTTATGGGAAGCGGTCCGTAGAAGAACTTCGTGACGTATGTCGTTTCCCATAAGAACGTGTGTATTTCACCAAGTTGTCAGTTGTGTACTTCGACGTAACGGATGCAAGGGATTCATTGGGCTGAAGGCATAACTTTTAAAGCTTTCGCGGTTGTTTGATAACGTTTCACTAAATTTTCGCAAAACCCCCCGGTGACCCGTCGAGCGTGGTCACCGGGAAACTCAGTGAAAGTAGTAGGAACTGAGAAACTTAATTTCCCGTTGACCACGCTCGAAGCAATTCAATGCGAAACGTTTGGGGCGAGTTTCAGGGTTTGAGGTGAGTTTATCTGAAAATGCGATTATGTATGCCCGCTGAAATGTTTTTTTCAAAACCTCAACTTCGCGATTCCATTGCCAAGTTCTCTTGAATGTCCTTATGGGCATCAGATCGAACCTCATACCCTTGGTTAACCGCCTTTTAACACTTTGGTTAAACTTTTGAGTCTTATTCCTGTTGAATAACATCGCTCTATATTTTCATCAGCACACTTTTTCTTCTGAGACGCCGGTGTTCCTCTCTCCTCCTCTGCTCGTTGAATTCGCGAGCAACTCTTGTTCGCCTGCGCAGAGCCATCTTATGTGCTTTTTATTTAGCTGCATGTGCTTGGTGGTGTTCATAGTCAGGGGTTTCATTGGATGGCAATTTCTGTCAATAACTGATACTCATACTGGTTGCATAGAACTTCTTAGAAGGCTTTGAGAGACTTGGCTGGAGAAGGACCTGGCGATGTACTGCGATTGTAGCTTTCTTAGGTCTTACTTCCTCGCAGTATTTCCTTTTCTTGTGTTAGTCCCCGGGAGCTCAGGGGACAAATCCGCAGCTGTATCTTTGCTAAAACTTAGCGCTGATCCGAGTCGTCGAAGGCTCCGACGTCCATGCCACTAGATGAACGTTCTCTGTCGATCGCACTTTAGTCAATCTGTTCGACGGTTGATTGATGGGGAGATTTCTATGCCCCTCTGTGGATAATGTGTCACCATGAAGTCACGTTATGAAGTTGATCCATTATCGGCAAATAGTCAAATACTCCCACCCTTCCTAGGTGGGCATTAAAATCGTCTACGACAACCTTGATATTGTAGCTATGGCTGGACAAAGAGCTGGGGGAACAGATCTCTGGCGTCATCATCTTTTTCCTCTGTGGGTCATTTCAAATCGTCAAATATGATGCAAATTACCGCAAGGCGCTCGCTCTAAAGCCCCAACCATAATAGACTTTAGTGGGATTAACCTTATGTCAAAATACATCGAAAATCCCACTAAAGTTCTGTCAAATGCTTACGGTGCCAATAATAGACTTCAGCAAACGTTTCGGAAATCGTATGAAATTTGTGTGTATCTAACCAGCTGTCAATTTTCCGTGCAGAACTTCTCACTTGAGTGGGACTAAACTTAAGAGAGCAAAAATTAACGAAGATCTAACGAAACCGAGCAAACGGCTATTATTGTCGTGGCATACGAATAGCGTGTAATGGTACATATCGGAAAGCTGACTAAAGCCCATTTAAGTCTATTATGGTTAGGCCTAAAAACCTGATAATGAAGACTGTCTGAAGGTGCCTATATGCCTGCATTGCCTTCAACGACGCAACCACATCCAAAGAAAGTATTAAGTCCAAAACGCAATGTTGCGTTGCTGCGTGCGTTCGATGACAAGCAGAGTAGAAACAACGGGCGCATATGGGGCAAAACGAAATGTTACTCCAAAACTTCACTCCACGTTTGACCGTAAATATCGTAGACGCATCTACAACGCAAAAGTAGATCTACTTTCTACTTTTGCGTCCGTTGAACAAACTCATTCATTGTGTGGTGAGTGAGTATAGTTCTCTTGACGTCAGTAGGTTATGGGGACGAAAAAGGGTTGTTTCTGTTTCTTGTCAGAATAAAAAAAAAAACTGGTTTGCGTAGAGTAGAGAGGTTTGAGTAGAGAATGTGATGGTTTTCGGTATTATTTCAGTTTGTCGCGATAACTCACAAGTTGTTGGATTTTAGCATCCATAAAGACACGAGTGCACCACCTTGGACATATTTGTGATGGAATAAACAGAAATAATTTTATTTTCATCGCTGGGCAACTTGGTTCGCTTTTAAAAAGCATCTTTTCTGCTCGTTCTTTTGCAAATATCGATCAAAAGAAATTTAATGTGTTTGATACTTTACAATTTCCTACCCCAAAACGCAAAGCGGCATTTCGTTTTGCAAATTTGCTGCGTGCGTAGTTTGCCGTAAAGTATCGTAAAGTTTTGGCAACGCATGGCAAAGGCCATTAACGTACGCACGCAGCAACGCAACATTGCGATTGCAGCATTACTTTTGTAGTCAGTAAACAGTTAACGTAGTAAATATCAGAGTTTTTCATCCTGCTCTTGCCCGGTCTATCTAATCGCGTTTCTTGCATATGGCAGTGATATCTGCCTTGAAGTCCCTTGGTTATTCCTCTAATTCCCCGAAAATTACAAGTTACATTTTATGTACATCCATGTGCACAGCCTCATTACATGCGGTTTTCCCACTTGGCCTTAACGAAATATCTTGTTCGTTTTAGCAACTCGCGGTTTGCTTCATTAAGAGTCTCTGGTATAAAGCAAGAATAGAGTCGGGCCAAGAATGCTTTTTTGTGGCATGGCAGCTCGAATTTTCTTGAACTAATCCAAGTTTTTTCCGTATTTTTAAAAGCCTATCAGGAAAGATGCCTTTTTCAAAGTAAATTTAATGTTCTATAATTTTTTCCCCACAAGACTTACCTTCTGGAGTTTATGCTTGAAGACTCCGTGCCATAGTCACTCCGTTAAAGTCTTGCAATACCTGTGAAAAAACACTAGAGCATAAATTTATCCCTTTTGGGCGGCTTGTTTCAATTTTGTTTTTGTTATTCTGTTCACTATTCTGTCAACATAAAAGTATGTTGGCTGAAAAGTTCACGATCTAATAATTTCAGCTTTTAAAGATCCCACATTTATGTTATTAGATTTAATAACAGGTTTGCTTTCTGTGTAGTAAATAGCCTGTAAACCAAATTGACAAGGATTTATCTTGACATATGTTCGAAAGTCAGATCATATTGCATTTAGTGAATGACACTAATTAACTGCCAAAATCCACACTGTCTGTTGGCTCAGCCCTCTCCCCGTTTATCTAAAGGAGTAGCAGAAATTTTATTTTTGCAAAATGTGTAGGTATTCAGGTATTACAATACCTAAACTACTTCGATAAGTTAATCGAAATTTCTAAGACACATTGAGGTAATTAGATGCAAAAGAAGATTGGTGCAATAGATGTAAGAGCAACTTAAGCTAAATATTGAGTCGACTTATTTTTGGGTAATGTGTTCTTGATTGGATTATAAATAGCAACTCAATATACAACATCCTTATCACATACGCGCGCACAAACTCCAACACGTGACAAAGGGCACCATGTCTACGCATTTTGACAAGTTGTGTAACACATATTTCAGTGAGCTATCATTTTGCAGCACACCAATCTGTACAATTTGTAGGCATCAATAACCTTAACCTTTTCAGTAGGTACAACACACGAAAAAAAAGGGCATAAAGAAAATAAAATCACGTTTCAGTGTCCCTGCCAGATAAACCCTTCAATATTGTACAAGGAACATTTTTCAAATTTCTTTTCCAACTCACTGAAGGATTTTCCTTTATTTTTTGTGTGCACTTATGCGGTATCGACTTGTGTAAAAGAATTCTCTGAGTACCTTGATGTAAAAAAAAGGAGGACTTTAAGACTTTTCATAGAACTTGAAGAAAAACGGACATGCATTTATGTATGTAGATATTGTCAGGTGTATAACAGAGTAAGGATTGAAAGGAGAAATGATTGCACAAGACATGAGTGGGACAATTTTTTTTTTTATTCCTTCATGCAAAGGAATCTGCTACCTCTTTTGAGAAACAACAGTCAATAAGGTTTTTTCTCTTTTTTATCCTATCCCTTTCTGTATGGCGTCTGTACTATAAGGATGTCATCGAATCAATGTCAAGAATGGATTTCCTTGAATTATTTTTCTTCTTTTCCTTTTTCGATTGCAGCTCTTCTTAAAATATACAATTGCAATAAAGCTTTGTATTTCTATGGAGTTCAGTTGAACAAAATTGATAAAATTTTAGGAAATGAAACACGCCAGAAATCAGTTCTTCTACGTTTCGTGTCCGATATGCACCTGATGTCAGGCACAAATTAAGGCATCCACCGCCGGGATCTATACATAAAGTTAGAGGATCGAAAAAATAGGGGAACAATGCAGTAACCCTCTTCGGTACCGCTATATAGCAGGTGTATTATGCAGATGACATGAGAAAAAAAGAACTATGAATCATAGAATCAATTGGTGAATACTCAAGCTTTAGGGTCTGTGTATAGTCCCCAATGTGGTCTCAGGTTCGAACTTCGACCGGCCCCAACTCCGCGAGGGTCTGACAAACCTTCTGCGAGTCAAGAGAAACCTCTCTATTCACTGTACGGAAACGGAAACACATGTTGTGTTGCGAGAGGTCCAATTCAGACAATGACACCAGCGCTGAAATCAAACAAAGGATAACTCTTGCCAATCGCTGTTTCTTTGGGCTGAAGGCCACTGAGTAGTAAATGTATAAGACCCTCATCATCCCAGTCCTGTTTTACGGTGCAGAAGCATGGACCCAGTCAAATTCGGATGAAAACACTTTAGGCTCCTTCGAGAGGAAAATTCTTCGGGCGATTTACGTTCCCGTCTGCATAGACGGAGAGAGTAGGAGGAGATATAACATCGAACTGTACGGGCTGTACAGCGATACCGACCTAGCCAAAAGAGTCAAAACACAACGTCTGCGATGGCTGGGTCATCTAGAGAGGATGGACACCGCAGGGACAGCAAGGTAGAGGAGCACTGAGACTCAGGTGGCGCACGCAAGTGAAAGGGGACCTCAGCCAACTTCGCGGGCGAAACTGAAGACGGCTAGCTAAAACAAGTGGGAAAGTGCAATAGTGTTTATGCAAAAGCTTCAATCCATCTACGACGGATTGCAAAATACCCGACCATACCAAAAAGAAAACTACCACGCCTCCAAAAAGTGGGCGGGATATAAAAATATAACTGTTGAATGCTTTATACTAGGTGGTTGCATACATTTTGGCCTAAAACTCTGCCTTTTTAACTAAAAAAATCACTTTTTTTAACGCCACGCCCACAAAACTGGGCGGAGGCACATACAATATATACATAGAAGTTAGAAAATGCTAGTACCTACAGCTTTTGTCATATAATTATTTGTCAAATTTCATAGACATATATTTATTGAAAAAATGTCATTTTAAGCTAAAATCTCTTAAAAAGCGCGCGTTGTCAATGAAAAAGCTAAATTTTTTTAGCTACCTTAAAGACAATTATAAGGCAATGCTACGTACCAAAAATGAATGTGCTAGCGCCATTGCTAAAATTTACAAAATGTATTTTTTTAAATTAGAGATGGTCGCACATACAGGCCTGTAGTGGGCGTGTCTGTGGGCAGTTTCAGCTTATTATTCTTGATCTGAAGGACTGGACTTCCAACCAACCCACAATATTTCAGTTCTCTGCCTTAAAATTTAAGGCCTAAGAGTTGTTTACATACGGACGGACGGACGGATGGACATGGCTTAATCGATTCTCCTGTCGGTCCCATTCATATCTCTAAAAGGTCTAAGGGGTCTACGTTGATTATTTCACTTCCTTACAAACTATACATCAAACTTAATATACCCTGGGTCGGGTATAAACAGAGCTGGCTGGCAAAGCTTGTTGGCTGAGGCCCAGGTCCACCCCGGACTGTAGCGCCACCTTAAGTAAGTAAGTAAGTTGCGAGAGGTCAGGCGATCACTCTCTGATTAGTTAGTGGCGAACATTTACTTATGAGTTTTGCTGTAGTAAAACAGCGCGAGTCATAAGAACCAAAAACGGATGTTCAGTTTGACCATTACCAAAAACGGTTACTAACTTTCATCCAAACAGAAATATTCCTTTGATAACAATCAGAATAAAAAATTCACCATTCGTTAAAAGATAAAAAATACATTTGCAAAAGAATGTGCACTTGTCTGTGAGAAGGCAGAACGCTATTAAAGGCTGTTGCACAAGCTATGAATTTAGTTTATGCAACTGATACTTAGTTTACGTATTCCTACTCACTATAAGGTTCATTCGGCTAATCTGTCAGTCTTTTAGCTTTTTCGTCCTTGTTCAATCCGCACCGCTACCGACCACACAGTATATCTTACCTGTTTTTATGTGGAGGCAAAAAAAAATAAAACTTCTTTCTAGATTTAAGTGCAGTGCATACAACATTCAAAGCTCACTTTGAAATAGGTTCCTGTCTTTGAATTCGGAACCTAAAAGCTACTCAAGCTCTTGGGTGTCTGGTACTGCTAAAGAAACCCATAAAACATGGCTTCGGATAAAGTTTCTGGCTTATGCTTTTTTATTATAATGTATAAGACATGTCGAAACTTGTATATGCATAAAGCTTTACCCAATCACACCAAAAGGCCTACACAAAAGTAAGCTTACAATGGTGTATAGTCCTTTTCCTTAGCTTTTAGCTTTTACAATATTTCTTAGGGTATCACTTAAATGTTTGGTAAAGAGATTCTTACAGCATTAATTTGAAAGTTTGAAAAGTAAAACTTTCATAGCTGCTGAAGTAACAATAAATTTAAACATAGAGGAAGGACCTTCGTCGATTTATCGGCTGGGTATCATAGCTTCTACGACAACCCAAATACATAGCGCAACGTACTCAATGATCCGTTTGCGCAATATGACGTTAAAAGGCTTTCCATGTAACTCTGTGGACACCTCATCCACAGCTTCAATACCGAAAAAGACTTTTTGACTTCAAAATCAACGTGACTGAGTAGCGGGTCTCCCACTTCTACTACAGTAGTGGGTCTTCCACTACTGACTACTTCAACATGATACTTGAAAGCTTTGTGCAGAGCTCTATTGCCTGCACTCTAAGGACATGATTTTAAAAGAGTTTGACCAATAACTTGCATTTGCCGACTGCTTTGATAAATAAAAATAAAAACAATAATGCCGACTGGTGTTCATAAGATAGACGTGTGCACTCAAGAGGATGCAAGCAACCACATATCTTCTAAACCAACCTATGTCTATCTACTCCTACTCTCACCTCCCCGTGGTGAGAAGCGGAGGATGAGTGTTCCCGCTAAGGATCGATCCCAACCAAGTAAGTATAGGAAGGAGACTGTACAATTAATTTTTTTTTTCTTTTTATGCTCCATTTATTTTTATATGATGTGGATGAGTGCTTGCCCTTGGTAAACGAGAACCACGGTTCAAGCCTCACCCAGCGAAAGAATTTTTTTTTCTTTATTTATTTCGGAGATTTGTTCTGCAACAACAGTTTCGGTAAAGCCTGCAACAGTAAGCCTTATACAAGTAACAGCCTCTTTAAGGCCTGCAGAGGAAGCCTTAAAGAAGTAATA
This sequence comes from Neoascia interrupta, assembly GCA_947623515.1. NCBI lineage: Eukaryota > Metazoa > Arthropoda > Insecta > Diptera > Syrphidae > Neoascia > Neoascia interrupta. The sequence continues at coordinate 9,510,448 of OX392464.1, forward strand.
GCCTCTAAAAGGCCTGCAACAGGAAGCCTTATAGAAGTAAAAGCCTCTATAAGGCCTGCAACAGAAAGCCTTATACAAGTAATAGCCTCTATAAGGCCTGCAACAGGAAGCCTTATAGAAGTAAAAGCCTCTATAAGGCCTGCAACAGAAAGCCTTATACAAGTAATAGCCTCTATAAGGCCTGCAGAAGGAAGCCTTATACAAGTAAATGCCTCTATAAGACCTGCAAAAGAAAGCCTTATACAAGTAAATGCCTCTATAAGGCTTGCAACAGGAGACCTTATACAAGTAATAGCCTCTATAAAGCCTGCAAAGGGAAGCCTTATACAAGTAACAGCCTCTATAAGACCTGCGAGAGGACGTCTTATACAAGTAATAGCCTCTATAAAGCCTGCAACAGGAAGCCTTATACAAGTAACAGTTTCGGTAAAGCCTAACAGGAAACTTTATACAAGCCTGCTTAAAAACTGTTAACAAGTAATAGCCTCGGTAATGCTTGCAACAGAAAACCTTAATGCAAGTAACAGCCTCTATAAGACCTAATAGGAGCTTTATAAAAAACACCGGTTTCTGTAAAGCCTAACAGGAAACTTTATACACGGCTGTAAGGGCTTTAACGGTTTCTGTAAGTGCGCCAAATTGGCTTCTCTAAGGCCTTATATTTGCGGGAGGGAAATAGCTTGTATATAACCTTACCGCAACAGAAATGTTACTTGGGCTTCTCCTTGCATCCGGACGGCAGCGGATGAAATCCCCATATGGAATCAACAGTTCCAATCAGGCCGAACGACTTAGTGAACACCTTATATGGGCTACTACAACGTGTTTGGAGCACAGGCCTATAAGAAATATGTTATCCGTCTCTCCGCTCTTGGAGTTATACAAAGGATTTGGTCCTCCATGTTGGGGTCAAGATAACGGGGTGACTTCCTGGCAACAGAAAGAAAAAACCAGTTACGAACCAGTAACAAGCCTCGGATGCGGACGGATTTACTGTTGACGACCAATGTAGACGACAATAGGCAGACAATGGCACCAGTGCTGAAATCCAACATAGGATAATTCTTGCACATCTGTGTTTCTTTGGGCTAAGGGGGCAATTAAGCCCTCTCACGAGCCACTAAAGTGTCCCTGACCACTTACAAGACCCTCATCATCCCAGTCCTGCTTTACGGTGCAGAAGCATGGTCACTGTGAAAACCAGATAAAAAGTGCTTTGATTTATGATACCGTCCGCATAGACGGAAAGTGAAGGAGGAGATAAAACTTTGAAATATGTTGAATGTACAGCAACGCCGACCTAGCCAAAAATGTCAAAAATCAACTGGCTTTAGATAACCCAGTCCTAGCCAGCCTGTGATATGCGGGTCATCTAGAACGGATGGAAACCAACGCCCCGTCCCGGAAAATTTTCGAGTCCACCCCGCAGGAACGGCGTGGTAGAGGGGCACTAAGGTAGCGCATGCAAGTGGAAGGGGGCCTCAACTTACTTCACGTGCAACACTAAAGACGGCTAGCTGGAGACAGAGATGGCTGCCGAAGCTTGTTGGCAGAGTCAACTCGGACTGTAGCGCCACTTTAAGTAAGTAAGTAATGCCGATTAAGAGCATTACATTTTTTTAACAGTGAGGCCTTCGCAAGACCTGAAATAGACGAGACGGCTATTGGGCTCTGCAGTCAATGTCGGCAAAACCAGGTAGCTGTGATCAAGGAAAGACACGCAAAACATCCTTTATAAAACTAAGAAATAAAACCAGCAGATGCTGCGGCTGGGTTATCCAGAGTGGATGGACCCCAATTCCTTAGCACGAAAAGTTTATAAATCCGCAACTCGGGAAGGCTCGACCAAAAGCCACTTCATTGCAAAATGTGAGATACCATTGCTTGGACAGAGCTGTCTGCCACTTCAACCTAACCTAACCTAACCTAGTGAAACAATTTTTAGCGTTCCTTTCATGATATCACAACATTGCCCGCCTGCCCGTCTTTTCTCGTTGTAATTTTTCAAGTCGTAGAAAAACAATATTTGCTGAGCATAAAAAAAGACAGGAAATTAATCTGTATACCCTATACCCAGGGTCAATAAAGTTAAAGGTTTAATTTGTAACGTAGTCAAATAATCATCAAAGATCTTCAAGACCCCATAGAGAAATGAATGGAACCGACAGGAGAATCCATATAACCGTGTCCGTCAATTCATTTATCCGTCCGTCCGTATGTAAGCAAACTGGACTTCACTTGTAAACCAGGCAGCTAAAATTTGGTAGTCGCATTGACACGCTCTTTTTTTGATTTGTTTCAACTAAAAATAACGTATTTTCAATAAATTTATACGAAAATTGGAAAAATGTATGCAAAAAATGCGGTAGGCATTAGCGTTTTCCAAATATTGTAAAAAGTTTCTATATGTCTTCGCTTACTTTGCTAGGCATGGATTAAACAAATGCATATTTTCAGGCTAAAAAATATGTGTTCATTTAGTGAATCAATGGGTGAGTTCAGTGACTCCTGCATGTCTTTTCAGATCTTGCCGTGACATTACAAAAGTTATAAATTAAAAATAAATAGCGTACTACAAGGAATACTATTGCAAGTTTGAAATAGTAATCGGTTTCGAATATGTTCTTAAAAACACTTCGTTTCTGCTGATGAAACATGCAATTTACCTGTAATAGCCCAGAAGGCCCCTAAGGTTTGTGCCCTCTATTTCCTCTAAACTTTCAAAGAAATATTCCCCTAAAAATTTTCTACGTTTACGTGAAATTGCCTCGCATTCACACAGTATGTGTGTCATATCCTCAACCGCTTGCATATCGCAGCAGAAGCGACAAAATATCAGTGTCAGAAAGCCTGAGCCTCTTTGCGTGTTTCCGTAGGAGACAGTGACTTGTCGAAATTCCCACTAAGCTTGACCCGGCTCATTTTTAACAGTCCCTTTGATCCTTTCCGGTTAAAACGTGGCCAGAGAGCCTTAGATATCCTATGTCCATTCAGACTGGACCACCTTTGGTTAGCAGTCATAATAATTTTCTCCTCAATAGTGCCTACGCAGAGTAGTACTACGCAGAGGTACTACGCAGAGGGGTGGTTTGATGTTAAAAACCACACTATTTTCGAGGAGCCCTCCTCTTCTTGCAAGCTCGTCAGCTTGTTCATTTCCCTCTATACCGCAGTGTCCTGGCACCCAGCACACCCAGCACCCAGCACAGTCTCACTCTGACTGATTCAACTCGCACAATGCTCAAATCATTCAACTCTGAATGATTTGAGCATTGTGCGACAGCCCCTGACTAAATCAGATTTGATGTTGACCGATTCCATTGCCTTGAGCGTAGCCTGGCTGTCGATGTAAATGGCGATATCACTTCCGGATATCGATCTCATCTGCAAAAGCTCGGCCGCCCTAAGTACAGCCACAACCTCTGATTGAAAGACACTGCTTGTATCCGGTAGTTTTAAGGATACCTTAAGTTTCGGGTCTTTTGAGAAGATGCCGGAGCCTGTTCCTTCCCCTGTTTTCGAGCCATCTGTGAATATTGCAATTTCGTTAGGCTTGATAATTGCATTATTTTCCCAGTCTTCCCTCACTAGTTAGATAACATCATACGGTATGTCGAAATTCATCAGGGAGGGGATTTCGTCCGTTAGTATTGGATTGCCTGGCAGTAGCTCCGTCAGGATCGCACCGTGCCCCTAGCTACTGCGCTTATAATAATTTGAATTAGTGAGTCGTAACGCACTATGCCAGCGAGTTTTTATATGTAGATCAAGCGATGTAAGGTGCAGTAGAGTGTTCAGAGCTTCCTGTAGGTGTAGTACGGAGCGCACCTGTGATGGCTATGCAGGCCGTTCTTTGAACCGCTGATAGTTTTCCGTACACTGTTTTTCTGTTTGTTGCTTTCCACCAAACCAAGGCACCGTAAGTAAGTATGGGTCTTACCACCACAGCAAACAACCAGTGAACCATGGCAGGTTTTAAGCCCCAAGTTTTCCCTACCGTTCTCCTGCAGATAAAAAGAGCATTATAAGCCTTCTTAATTCTTTCCCCTACATTAAGATTCCAATTCAGTCTTTTGTCGAGGTTTATCGCGCTATCCAAAAGGGATAATTCCATTCCATTTTAATAATGAAAGAAGATAAGACCTTTACCTTTTTTGCGGTCCGTCAAAAGGCCAGAAGGCTTAAGCCGCTTGGCGCACAAAACTGATACTCATCATAAACTGCTAAGTTCTACTTAGAGCCTAAGTTCCACTTAAAAAACTGTCAGAACAATGAAAAAATGGCCACAGTTATTTTTTACAAAAATTAAAGAAAAACTTTTTCGCCAGCCTTCATTTATGATTAACGAAACGAGAGAATCACCCAGTATAAGAGCTGTAGACAGCACTACGAAAAAAGTATACAACAGACTAAAATATATCCAGAAATAATTTTAATAAATAAATAGAATGTTACACAAACTGCGCAATATAGATGACTATAACCTTCAACAAAAGCCGACGGAGCACTCCACGTATGTCTTCATACTTGACGGCCTTTCTTGTTTACGTTTGTACTGCAGTGGGACCTAGGAAATCGGTATATGAAAAAAAGTTGCCCTTAAAATTTAAAGCCTCTAAACAAGGGAAATACTTATGGGCGAACGACTCACAATTCAATTCGGCTTGACTTATTCTTCACCGGATTTAGTTTTCCCAAATGTCGTGGTTTCGCTGGTTTCTAAAAAAAAGTTTCATTTATTTAAATCATCATTTTCTAATGCCGCTTATCCTTTAAAAGGGTCACGGAGCGAGGGTGGCTAAACGGTCTTTCCATCGTTCTCGATCCTCCGCCACCAACTCAAGAGACTCCGGCGCAATCCCCCGGCGGGACCCAGATTCCACCACCTGTTTCTTGGCCTACCAGGGGGTCGACGCGCTCGCATCTTGGCTAGCATGACCTGTCTAGGAAGTTTGTCAGGAGGCATGCGAACAACGTGTGCAAACCATCGAAGAATCGATCGCTCCACTCGGAGAAGTGGAGTCCACACCAGCAACGCACCTCATGAATCTCATTTCGGCAGCTTGTACCCGCAATTCAATTCTTTCGGTCATTACCCAATTTTCACGACCATAGATGAGGGTCGGAACGAACACTGAATTAAAAACTGAGATCTTTGCTCTTACTTCAAGCTCAGCTTTCCTAATGACCGGCCGGCCCAGTTCCTTTACTATTGCTCCAGCTTGGCCAATTCTACAGGACAACTCAGTTCACTCCTCCAATCTTTCGTGAAAAAGACCCCGAGATACTTATACTTCTCCACATGTTGTAATAGAACTCCATTTATGTGCAGGGTACACTGCACAGGAGTTCGGGAAACAACCATCACTTCTGATTTGTTCACGTTTACTTTCATACCAGCATCACTACAGACGGCTGCAAGCCTATCCAGTGCTCGTTGAAGTTCCTGTTTGGATGATGCAAGGATGGTCAAATCATCTGCGAAAAGCAGATGGCTCATCCTGGTGCCAGCCAATTCGAAACATTGCTCGCCAAGACTGCGCTTCACCATCCAGTCCATATATGCTATAAAAAGGAGTGGCGACAGAACACAGCCCTGCGGCGAAGTCCAGCGCGCACATCAAAAGGACGGGATTTGACGCCATTTATCCGCACACAGCTTCTGCAGTTTCCATACAAAGACTGGATGGCTCTCAGAAGAGGCCCACTCAGCGCATAGTCCTGCAAAACTCTCCACAGTGTATCCCCAGGAACTCGGTCATACGCCTTTTCCAGATCTACAAAACACGCATAGACGGGTTTGGCATATTCCCAGGCCTTCTCAAGAATAACCTTCGGAGTAAAAAGTTGGTCAGTTTTGCCTCTGCCAGGCCGAAAGCCGCACTGTTCTTCCCGTAACAAAGGCTCGATTACAGCTCCGGAACGCGTTTCCAACACCTTCGCGAATACTTTTCCCGGAAGACTCAAAAGAGATATGCCCCTATAGTTGGCGCAAACGCTCCTGTTCCCTTTTTTTAAAATGGGCACTATAACTCCCGTTTGTCAATCGCTAGGTGCCTTCCCGCTATCCCAGGCCACCTTAATGACACGTGTTAGCCATTTAACACCCTCTTCACCCATTGCCTTGAGCATTTCTGGCCGGATTTCATCAACTCCAGCAGACTTTCCAACTTTAAGCGATTTAATCGCTTCAGTGACTTCGTCTACTGTGGGACTATTCTCTGCCCTTATCTCGTCAGCAGTGGGGATGCCATCTTCAGTGCCCTGTTGGGGGTTGAGCAACTCCGAAAAGTGCTCTCTCCATCTGAGCAAGACATCGCTCACATTTGAAAGAAGTCTACCGTCCTTGGATTTAACCCCTTGAATGATATTCTACTTCCTTCCTCTGAGCCGGCGATTGGTCTGCCAAAATATCTTGTTTGCAGATCTGTAATCGTGCTCCAACTTCTCGCCGAACTTTTCCATGACTGTTCCTTGGCTGCTCTGACTGCCAGATTGGAAGTCCTTCGCGCCTCATTGTACCGGGCTCGAGAGGTTGAGTTTCTACATTGGATCCACGCAATGTAGGCTCTCTTCTTCTCTCTGATGGCTTCTTGAACTCCATGCGTTTTAAACCAAGCAGTTCTTTTCTCACCACCAGCCGCTACCCCAAGCCGCTTCACTCCACAAACATTTCCTGCAGAGGTAATGATTGCCGACAAAAACAGATGCCATTCCTCCTCTACATTCAAAAGGTCAGTTGGAAACATTCTGTGCAAAGGGCTCTCATTTATTTAAAGCCATTCAAAAATGGCTTCCATCGGAATCTTTTTACAGATCCGCCATATTCTTAAGTTGCTTAGTTGGCCACTCAATGACTCAAATTGCCAAGGATTATATTTAACATCTATTAAAAAGGTCAACCTAATTGAATAATTGAATTCATCTGTTTGTTGGCTCACTCTATAGGTTCGGTGGCGTATACGTAACATTTTTTTTAATTAATTTTCATTTTTTTAATTAATTTTCAAATAATCAGAAAAACCAAAGTTTTAAAATTCAATTCTCCGCTTCAAAAAACGATTAAAATTAAACCAAATGTCAAATAAAATAAGAAATTGTCTCATCTGACTGCTGAGGCTGACTCTTCCGCCCCGGAACTAGCTGATGTTGCAAACTTCTTTTGATAGTCCAATGAACCCCCACAATGCACAAGCCTTGTCAACGCAGTGTTTTGAAACTTTCACAGACACTTGTGTTGTACCGAATGAACTCAAAGTTTATGTCGTGCTATGACATGAGCACAAATCGAATTTGCTAAGTGCAACACCATAGAATGCCATCATGCACTCGCACCTAATCTCATTGCATTTGGCACAGTTTAAGGAACCTAAGACCGCGACGATTAAAAGAAAAACTTTCATGTTTTACTCTCTGATTTTGTGTGCGGCAAGTGTTTTCCTTGGGAACCTTTTGTTTTAATAATTTATTATAGTCGTGGCAAAGTGTAGGTAAACTATTGTCGTTGCCTACAAGGACTCTCAGTTCGTGATGCGTGCAGCCTTGCGATAAGAAAAACTTGCATTTCAAGTGTAGAGGACTGTTGTTTAAAAAATATGCGAAACTAAGTTAAATTGCTCGCGATAATAACATAATAATGACAAATATTTTAAGTTTGTTATTAGAGTGCATTTGCGAATGCAAGAATGACACATTGCCATTGCAATGGGGGCATATGCGGAGGCATATAATTCTAATGGAGCAACCTTAATTCACACGGAAAAGGAAACGAACCCAGAATACAACACCAAGAGAGTTACATGGTTTTTTTTAGACAGGGTGGATAAAGAATTGGTATGCAACTGAATTGTCATCAGGACATCAGTCTGTCCTGATGTGGCAAAGACACAATGATACATGCAGCAAATAAAGAAATTTTAAGAGCTTCTTATGAGTTGTAAATTGTCAATCTTTTCTAACAATGCACTTTTACATCGAGGAAGCTGGTAAATTTTTGACAAAGGTTGCCATTTCCCTAATGCAAACATAAAACCGATTTTAATGTCTAATTTTTGCATAGCATCATGAACATATCGTTACACCTACTCCCAAAAAGAACAGGCATTCAAAAGCCCCCCACCTAAAACAGGATTCAGTTCAGTGGACCTTACCCCCGATAAGAATATCGCCAGTTGGTGGTCACTTTGCTTTAAAATTTATGTGATGGAAGACGCAATAATTTAGTTAAGCTTGCTCGAGTGGAAATGATAATATCACACAGATTGCCGCTGTGCCAACAGGAAGTGAGCACTTACAGTTGCGAATGAAAATCGCACAATTTCATTCGTCTACACACCGAACACAGCTGATTTATTGATTTTTCTTACAGTGCTGCGTTTAAGGACTTAAAGGCGATAGACACGGAGATTATAGTTCCGTATCCGCGCACAATGAATGCGGCACGCTTATCTGTGATTTGTTTATCCCCCCAAGTTAAAAAGTACAATCGTAAGGAGTATATACCCTTGAATTTGTTTAGTATTCAAAAAAGGTACTACCTACTCTTCCACTTGGGGCCGCTCGAAAAGAAAACCTGACAGGATTTGCATAAACTTCACAGTTAAAGAACTAATTGGCTGTGAAGCAATGCGAAGGTTAAATTCGCAACTAATGAATGCATCGACCGACCACCCTGCTGATGATGGCCCACTCGAAGGAAATTTATGTATACACCAGGAGGCAAGGAATCGGATTTTACTATATGTGCGGTGGCACGATTTCCGTCATCTCAATTTGCCACCCCCGTGACATGCAAATCTGACAGCTTTTTGTCAATAAGAGTTACAGGCCATTTATTTGTCAGGACAAAAAGCTTTTACTACTCTTTGTCAATCAATAAATCGCATGCATGCTCCGGCAGCATTTCGCCTTTTTTTCATGACTCTGTTACACATATAATACAGGGTGTTCTACAGCTAATAATCCTTACCATTCATATTCAGTGACAATGTACGAAAAGCACTCACACCAAGGAGCTTCATCGCTTCGAGGACATGCGCTGCGAAGGCTGTTACCAGTGTTGTCGAGATTGCCGAGAGTGAGAAGGAGTGTAGTTGTGGGAAATCTACTGAGGACCTTTTCGAGTTGGGAGCGCTTAGGTCTTCACATTGTAATATTTCTGCCTGCGTTTCATCGAATAAAATTCAGTTTCACTCTTTAAATTACACAACGAAACAATTTTAACTACGTCTCCACCGACAAGTAAAAGAAGATTAGTGGGAAACGATTAAACATAAATTCTAGAGTGGCTCCATTGGACAACTATAGGATTAATTTGACACGAAAACTCTGTTTATGTCATTTTGGCTCTGAAAGGAGAGTGGCGATGTCATTGTCCAGGAGCGAAAAACAATTTCCTCAGTAAAAGTCGCAATAGAAAACGTACTTGTGACAGATCTGTCGCACAGGGACGGTTTCAGTTTCCTTTTTTGATTCTCAAACTGTTACAAAGGTGCAGAAAATAGGTTTGTGAATAGGGTGAATGGGATTTATGAGAGGATTTATTTCTAATCGCTCGGTGGAGACATGGTATAACTATCTAATACCATGTCTCCACCGGGCACTAACCTGCGGTTAATATAAATTTTCATTAAACCCTCTACAAATCACGTGATTTACCATAAAAATTTAAATCCTCTTGGCAAGCGATTAATAACAAATCCTCTCATAAATCCTACTCACCCTATTTACAAACCAATTTTATGCACCTTTGTACAGTTTGAGAATCAAAAACGGAAACTGAAACTGTCCCTGTACGACAAATCTGTCACAAAAACGAATTTAAAAATTTTCTATTGAAATTTTTACAATTGAAATCTTTTTTCGCTCCTAGGCAATGACACCGCCACTCTCTGTTGAGAGTCAAAATGGCAGCAAAAGAGTGTTCGTGTCAAATTAATCCTATGTTTGGCCGGTGGAGCCACTTTGGGATTTAGTTTTAATCGTCTCCGCTAATCCCTTTTTAATTGTTGGTGAGACATAGTATAAAACAACTTAAGCCGCGGTGTCACAAGGAGCATGAACAGAAACAGAAACAGAATTTCATACATTAGCAACGCAAAAAGCGTTCAGCGAATTAAGGTTTCAGTTGCTAGTGTATGGGATTCTGTTTTACGTTGCTTGTGGTAACGCGGCTTTATTCAGGCTGAAATCAAAATTAATTCAACTTAGAATTTTTTTTTCCTTTAACTCTCGGTATTAACAATTCAAAGGCTCCAAGACAGTCGTTTGAGTATTTATTCAAATTCACCAAACTCTTGAAATTTCGGTAGATTTGTAAGTTTTTTTGCTAGTTTTTCATAAGTATTTTTCCATTGGATGAATGTAGCGGAAATTTCGATGCTTGAATATCGAATGTCAGTTTACTGTCTGTTTACTAAAATGACAGTTAGGGTTGTTCGTTTAGTGAATCGATATGGTTGAGTTCTGTGCCGCCTGAATGTATTTTAACATCTTGCCGCCGCATCACATTGTCCCCTTCTTCGTTTTGTTGGTCCCGAACAAGCACATCATCATTGCTACCGATCGATGTAGGCGGTCCACATGGACTGCTTTCATTTTCGCTCTTGGTCCTCGACGGGTTTTGAAGACGACATAATAAATTTGCATTACTACTTGGTAGGGACTTTCCTAGTCCTTCTGCAACTTTGACGATTTTGAAGTTTTACGATATGGGTTTCTATTCTAGTATTTCTAAGTCATATCGATTTTGCACCAAACCGGTGTATCCGGGCCAACTAGAGCTGTTTTTTGGGCGGATAGCCATAGAAAAAGGTTCGTTGCCTACTGTGCCTTATGCTCATCATAAGCAACAGCGCGCCGAGTCAGTTGTGTTACGCGATTACAAAGCGCGCGTTGAGCGAGCAATTTTCTTTCACTCATGGGCTTAATGCCTTTATGCATCCGTATGCAGGCTATAGTCATCATGGTAACAAAATCGCGCGTTGAAAAAGTGGAAATCGCAGGAAAAACGGTCCCAAAACCGACCCGAGTAGTATAAAGCCAACACATTTGAGCCTACCACGGCAGTCACGGCCACGAACTCACAAACTGTTGGCTTAGCCTTGAATTATCAACCGTCACCTTTAAAAGGTTTAAAAATGAACCCATCGAAAATTTTTGACAAAAAACCAACAGATGGCGCGTGACGCTGTAGCAGCTTGCATAAGATGATGTCTTACAAGCAGAGATTGCCACTGCTGAGGAAGAATGACGCCGTCCCTTGGCTGGTATTAATCAAAAAACGAATACATCATTCCTTATCCATACATGGGTAAAAATTTTGCGCATTTCGCCTAAAAGGTGCTTGAAAAACTCCGGCCGGCTTTATTGCAAGCCTACTCTACTTGGTCCAGAATGCGAATGGCTTCTGGAGGTCCTGCGGAAACTATAATCTATCGTTTCTCGCTCTTTACAATCTTTACAATTTCTCCAAAATCCTCCTCAGTAAGACTGTATTTTCTAAAATTGATTTGCAAAAAGCTTTCTACCAGATTCACAGAAGATTTGTGTAAGACCACAGTAATAACGTATGACGTTCGGAATATCCGAAACGCAGGCCAAACGCTTCAGCGCCTCGTGCATGAGGTACTTAGTGCCCTTAAATTCGAATTCTCGTACATGGACGACAGCTCCTTCGAGTCAGCATGGAAGAGCGCCACCAACAGCGAACACAAGATTTTACAAGTCTAGCGAATCATACCCAATAAAAATGTCGCTAATTGTGTCCTTGGCTAACCGGAGATGGAAGTTCTCATGAACCTAATTTTGACGAATGGAAGCTCCGCTTCCGACTCGAATAAAGGCAGTTCATCGGATCATGTGCCCCAAAACAGTATACAAACCTTTAAATTCTATCGGAAGTTGATCCTTTCCTTTGCTGGCCATGACGACGCAAAAACGACAAAACCTCTTTAGCCTGGAAAGAAATAAGCAAGGCTTTCGACGAGTTCCTGCAACCTATAGGCAAAGAAGGTGCCAGAAACCAGATTCTGCCTCATTACCGACGCACGCTTCAAACCTCCTGGCTATTCACTAAATCGAAAGCAATTAAGCTCAGCGCTTTTGACATTTTTCAAAGAAAATTTCCGCCGTGCTAGAATGCGACAACACTCTTATGCCACAACACTAAGACCTTGGCGCAATGACAGTACTTTTTATTTAAGTTTACTACCGATTTCCACCATATATCGAGAGAGGTCCCTTATGCTGCTATTTTCACGCATTTATGCTTTCGGTGTGAAGGAAGCTTCTTTTAGTTCCTGGGGGGCGACAAAATTGATAATCAGACAGGGGTTTCGACAACAGAAAGACGTGACTACCTTTCAACAAACGCGGTGAAAAGTCTGAACATCAACGTTATCCGCCACCCAACCAGAGATCTTCCAACCTTAACCTTGACATCTTAGGACCTTTTCCTCCTTCCTAACATTATCTGGAAACGTAAAATGGAGATAAGAAAATGTCATCAGTGAAGGAACATGCTGGAACTGAACCCAAGGGCAGGCCAACATTGATTGTCATCAGACTTAAAGTCACCCAAGGCCTAGTGGATAAAATGCTCCCAAAATATAAGTTTTAACAGGTCTTGAATGAATGAATTAAAAAACAAAAACGCAACAGAAGTGGAGTCATTGTAAAATCAGAAAGTGAAGAGCTGGCACCAAGACTGGGATTGTCGGAGGCTGCTAGGAGTTCCAAGTTGCGGAACTCAATCTACCCAAGCCTTGTGATGTGGCTCATTATCGTAGGTTTTTCAAAAATTTCTAAAACACGCCAATACCCAATACCTGGAGTTTTATAGAATTTCTGAATGAATTTTTCGTCAAAAGAGAATTCTATACTCTTTTTCTGAGAACTAATGCTATGGCTTGTAAGAACTCAGTTGGACTGGCTTCGGAAGATTGAAAACGCAAAATTTTTAACACTCCAGCTTGAGTTGCACCAGAATTCTCCTTTGTTATGGCAAATACTTTTTGTTCTTTTAGACTATAAAAGCTTTCTGGCGGTGACGATGCTAAACAGCGAATTGAGAGGTCTTTCCTGTCAAATTGTGCTCTCGATCTTCTTGGCCTCTTTTGGTATTCAAACCCGGAATTTCGTGCACAGTATTCCGACACACTTACCTCTGCATCACGGGCGCCCATAAGAGTTTCGTAAGAATTATACATGCAAAAAAGTATAAAGGGGAAAGGTTGGAATAGTGAGACACATTTTCTCGAACGATTAAATATCCTGTTTGTTGTTCGACTATATCGACCACATACTTCCTCTTGCCTTTGCCAATAAAATTTTAGCAAAAACAAACGCAAATACTTTCCCAAAAGTTGAATTGTTGGATAAGGTCAAACTGTCTCACTGTTGGCCAAGGGGCAGCGACATAATTTAAATTAAGAAATTGTCAAATTTTTAAATTTGTAAAAAGAATTTACTTATTTTTTATTAAAGGAACAAAAAAAAACATTTTCATAAAAAAATTAACTAAAACTTCCTTTTTTTAAGTTTTTTTTCGGTTAATCAAAATTGTAATTTCAGATTTTTTTCATTTGTGAAAGTTTACGGTAAAAAAAAATAAATAAAAACTATTTTTAATTAAAAATCTAACCGAACGTATCGTTGCTTATATTGGGAAGCGGCTCCTATGGACAAGCCATTATTTTAATGCTGTAACATTGTAAATTGTTGAAATTTTTCACTTTTCAAAGGCTATTTTTGTGAGTCTTGTTCCTCACTGCTCGAACTCCACTGTGTAATTTTTAGCAATTCCATGAAAACATTTTTTTTTCAAAAGAAATTACCAAGCATCCCTTAATTTTTTTTTTAAGTACAATAAGCAGCACATAATAAAAAGAAAATATAAAAACCTGGTTCGCTTATGGGGAAATCTAAGGTTGCTATACAAATTTTATAAACAAAGAAAAATACTTTTACGCCCTCTTTTCCGACCTTCATTCTATGAGATCACTGAAATTGCAAAAGTGAGAAATGGGAAGGAAACATTGTCGTGCCCATGAGTGTCTCACTGTTAGTACAGTCTCATTGTTCCAACCTTGCCCCTAATAAAAATGATATGAATGGTACTAAAATAATTTCTACTAACTCAAAACTCGCATCAACAACACTGGCTAAAACGACTTCATTTCATAGTTCTGAGCGAGTGGGCGCAAATGACTTGGTTGCATGTGCATCGCATAAATATATGAGCTTCTTCTACTTTGGGGGTTGAATGAACATTCCTTCACACAGGACTCAACTCCTTGCCAAAAAAAAAAAAACAAAAACAATTATTAACTCCCATGCGAAGCACATGAACCGCATCGCACATGTGCCAGAAGTTTTACTCAAATACACACGGATACACGCGTCTATGTAGAGGAAGTCAACCACCAACCAATACGCGTTGTGTGCGGAGGCTTAGTTCAAGGTACTACATGTCAAAGACTCTTTCTCGCTGAGCTTTTTTTCTAGCTTTTTTTTTTTGTATATTCCCGTCGACATCCCCGCATTAAGCTAAGAGCGAAAAGTTGAAATCTAAAATTCAGTTTCGTGTCGGATGCAGTGTGGTTCGTTCGTGAAATAGAGTCGTTCTCATACCCGATAGGTGAAAAGTGAAAAAAAAAAATGGTGTCCTTACTAATTTGAAATCCATAAAATACACATACCTACAACCAAAAGGCAAACTCCTTTTGCAGAGTTTTAAGTAAAATCAAATTGCAACTACACGCTGAGGATAATCGGTAAAAGGCACACGAGTCCCAGGCCACTTATTCAGTGAAAAGTTAGCATATCGCAGCATATCCCCCAGGTTGTAACTCTATAATCGACAAAAATCCTTGTGCAAAACTTGAAAATTTCTATGTGAAAATGTCAGCAAAAATTTCAGATACATGCAATTGATTTCTGGTGAAAAAAAGCTCCAACTCTACGTAGGCATCTCTAGGAGGAACAGGGCAATGAATCGCATACCCTGCACTAGTGCATTGGCCAAATATTCAGACACATCAACAATTATGATAGTGAAAAAGATTTTGAGTAACTTTTAAATTGAAAATAATGAAACATGCATTCTTTCGGAAAATTACAGCAAAAAGAAAATTTTAAAAAGCTCCCCAAAGCTACTACTTCCTCCTGCCTTGCCGTCGTCGTAGTCGTCCTTGCTGGCTAAATTATTATACTCCTACGTACAGTGACTGACAAAATTTTGCTCTCGCGAATATACTCGCATCTATGAAAAGCTCGGCATAGTAAGCAAAGGACGTAGTTTCACAAACAAAACCAACACACAAACTCTTTTCGGCTCTTTGGAGGAATCTTTTTCGGCAAAAAGGACTCAAAATTTGAAAGTAAAAAAAAAAACAACAAAATAAAACTTGAAAACTTTTTAATCCCATCTGAAGTAGTGCAGCGAAGTGGAAAGCTCTCCCCTGATTGATACATAATATACATCCGCACACACGTCCTCGCAGTGAAGTCGGTGAGAGGTTTCCGAAGAGTGACCGCGAATGGTGTAAGCCTTGGTCCCCCTTACTTTTGAGTGGGAGCGAGCTAATAGAAGTTCGAAATCGAAATCTAAAATGGCGGCTCTCTGTGTGGTACCGATGGAAAAGTGTCATCCTGCCGCCACTGCCACCAAAACAACCACCACCACCACCACCACCTCTGACACCAACAACAAAAACAACAACAACGACGACGACGACAAGCCACTGTCCACAAATACAATCACTCGTAGAAAATGTCATAGTAATTGTAGTAGGAAACGCTTTTCAGCTAAACTTCAATTAAACTTGATTTCTCGTCGTAGTACAAACGGTGTCCTTGTCAACTGGCTCAACGGCGGCACACCGAAGGATAATGAAAAACATAAAAACGACAACAACAACAACAACAAGAATGGCAGCAGCAGCATAAGGCATAGGTCAGTGCGACATGAGGGAAATGAAAAAATTGTAAATACGAGAAGCATGCTGATGGAGTTTCCGCGCATCACGACGGTGCAGCTGATCACCTTCGGGTTGCTCCTGCAGCTGGGCCTGTCCGTGTGTGGGGCGTTCCAGTTGGACGGTTCGCAGAGTTCGTTTGCTCAGTTTCGGAAGTGGTACACGGGTCTGAATGGCTCACTGGAGCTGGAATTCAAAACGGAACAGCCGAACGGCCTGGTGCTCTACACCGATGACGGTGGCACCTATGACTTTTTCGAACTCAAGCTGGTCGAGGGCGCGCTACGCTTGCGATACAATTTGGGGGGCGGAGCACAAATTATCACTGTCGGTCGGGAGCTGCACGATGGCCATTGGCATAAGGTTCAGGTGAGTAGTTTTATGGGCAATTAAAATTGTTGTCGAGTGCACTCGTGCGAAAACTCTACAATAATAGCACATCCTTGAGTCGCAGTAAAGGTCATAAATAAATACACAGTTTCGGCAGCGGAAGTCCTTAGAATTTCGTCAACTTTCGCGCATTTGTTTTCGGGTTTTTTTTCAGATTTTACCCTCAGGTCATATTTACAGCGAAATGAGGGAAATTTAACATCTGTTTCGATATTGTTCTCCCTTGAAATGAAAAAAAAACTAACTGTTTACAAATCCAAGGATATCGAATGTAGGTACAGGGTGGTGAGTTTTTGTTCAACTTGCAGCTTTTTTTTATGTCGATATTTGTTCCTAACCTATTGTTGTTGCGCTGCAAGCCAAGGACATGCAAAGTTGCTAATTAGTAGAGTGCTGCAAGGTATTTTTTTTTTTCAATTGAAAAAAAAAACACCGCTTCCAATTAAAATGTGTAATGAGGCACCCGGTTTAATTAGATTTCCAAAACAAAACAATTCATATACGTTCAACCTGAACGTTCAGAAAAATTTGTCGATAACCAGGAATCTGCCAAAGGTCATGGAAACCTTTAAATAAACAACAATATTTTTGCGTTTTTTGCACTCGTCGGCCTATTTGTAAAGGAAACAATCCGAAAAGCGATAAGACCGTCACAAGAATAATGAAGTTCAATTTCGCAATAGGTTCAGATTTAAGTGCAGTTCAAGTAGATAAGGCTTGTTTGCATGTTTTATTCGTGCAGAACATATTTTTATGTCACATGACATGACACCAGTCGTAATGATCAAGACAGCAACTGAACTGATGCGGCGTTTTGTGTCACTAAAACCATAATCGCCTTAAAACTGTCATTACTACGGAAAAATGACGGATCGGCCAGAAGAAATGAAGCGCTATAGAGCGCAAACCGAACGTCAAATTGCCCAATTTCATAACGCCTAAATGTAAAAATGCCTTAATTGAACTTTGCCTTACAAGCGAGCAGGCATTTCTTTGCTTTTCGACAGTTATTTTTGACGCATTTCGAGTTCAGAAATGCGTTTGGAAATAAAAGAACTGATGGAAAGCTTTTAGTATTTATTCGCTATTGCAGCGTTCAGAGAGTAATAAATGATCTACTGCATTGAAAGACAGTGTTTTAAAAGAGAAGAAGGCATGCCTATACAGCTCATGCAATAAAGGTTTCTCGCATTATAAATTCGAAAAGGCAATAAACTTTTATCTCAGATTTTAATATTTAATAAGTAAGCCACCAAAACTGCAAGATTTAAGGCTTTCTGGACTATTTTTGTGGGGTTAACGCTGAATGACTTACCAATCTAAATACACTGGATACGATACACACTCCATTATTTGCGATCTCTGTAACAGCAGGATGAGAGAAGATATTCTTCACTTCTTAGCTACCTGCCCAATACTGAAGGAATTCTGACTACGCTACTTTAATGCTTAGGGTAGTCAGAAGACCCTTTGGATGAAGAGAAAACGCTAAAACTACCCAGTGAGTAAGTGCTACAGTGTGTACCAGTGTAGGGACTTCTACCACTTAAGTGGTATTTCTACCACCTTTTAGAGTTTTCAGCAACCTACCACCCTTTGTTTGAAATCTATCACCTTTTTCGTATTTCAAACTACCGCGCAGGTAACACTGGAAGCTGAGAAAAAAACTCAAGTTTTTACTATGAACCTACAATTTCTTATTTTACCAAACAACTTCGTTTCACCATTTCCATTTCGAAAGCAAATTTAACTGCTGGAAATTATAACGCATTCCCGATAGCTAGCCTTTTTTCGCTTTCAACTAGTTTTTCGGTTTAAGTGGCATATAAAAATTGATTGTGTGTCGCAAGTATCGAGTATCAACGATTTTTTCATAGGGGGTATTAATTTTAACGCATAATTTCTTAAGCCGCGTTGTCACAAGCAACGTAAAACAGGAACAGAAACAGAATCCCATATATATGCAACTGAAACCTAAATTCGCCCTATGCTTTTTGCGTTGCTAATGTATGAAATTCTGTTTCTGTTTCTGTTCCTGTTCCTTGTGACAACGCGTCTTTGCACAGTGAAATAGTCACCGTAGACCCCTAAGACCTTTTAGAGATAATATGATCGAGACCGACAAGTGAATCGATTAAGCTATATCCGTCCGTATGTGTGAAGTTTTTAGGTCTTTAAAATTAAGCTAGGATGCTTAAACTTGGAGCGTATCTTAGCTCTTATTTTTTACAGACTAAGTGTGAAAATTGGTTAAATCCGCAACGCAATGGAAATCCAAAAATTGGTTAAATCCGGCGACGCCCAGTACTGGCTTCAATGTAAGACAGCCTCTATATTAAATTTTCTTTCAAAATGCCTTTTGGTCAAGCTAGACAAGGCGTAGGAATTCAAATTTTGGTACAGAGCAATAAGGGCCTAAAACCTGTAAGAAGGCAAAAATAGGACCACCCAAATTATCGACCATGGGCACTTTTAACATGTTCGATCTTTAAGAATCCGATTTCTCGGAAAGTGTACTCCCAATCGAAAAAAAAAAAATTTATGCCAAATATTAAAAATATTACTATTTGCTAAAGTCGCGTTGTCACAAGCAACGTAAAACAGGACCAGAAACCGAATCCCATACATTAGCAACTGAAAGCGCTGAATGCTTTTTGCGTTGCTAATGTATGAAATTCTATTTCTGTTTCTGTTCCTTGTGACACCGCGGCTTAAGTTTGGTTCATACAAAGTTTTGAGCTCCGCCCACTTTTAGGAGACGTTTTTAGGAAAAGCGGACTTTTCCGATTTTAACGAAATTAAAATATTGATTTAAAAATTGGTTTTAATTTTTAGCCCCGGCCCACTTTTGGGGCCGTGGCCTATGCAAATAATATAAACGAACTCTTCCACTTACTCACTTGTTTGTTCAGGCAATGAATGCAATTTTTTTTAAGTCAGAAAAATATACTAAAACGACGTATTTAGGCAACTTTACTTGTGTTAAAACTATATAAATAAGGCTGTACATGAATTTGATTATTAAATTGCTGTCAAATAAAATGTACGTAGATGAAATTTAAGATTTTCTTTTCTACCACCTTTTTTTTCAAACTACCACCTATTTTCAATCCTAAATACCACCGTTTAGCGTTTCCCAACACTGGTGTATACGCAGAAGTTACAGTCCGTAAAACGGACCGTTGAACACCCCATCCTATCCCACTTTGAAAAATGCTGATGACATGGTTATTTTTTGACATTTTATAAGTAATGCAAACTTCGAAAAGGGGCGTAGTCCAACCGCCCCTAATGAGAAACCACACATATATCCAAGTTACGCTTAAATGTACGTAAAAATGCAATTTTTTGGTCCAAATTCAATATATTTGAAAAATCGACCCTTAAAAGGGGGCGTGGCTAAAAACTTTACATAAACAAAATCTAGACTGAAGTCTCGTTTACCTAACCTGCTACTTTTTTTGTTTCATGCTTTCCCAAATAAGGCTCAAGGCTAGTCGAAATTAAGTTTTTCGGGCAAATTTTAGCTTTTTCTTCGCGTGGCCCAAAGTCTTGTATGAACAAAATGTAGAACTAAGCGTTTTCTACATAAAATATTAAGCAATTTTTTTTTAATTTTTAGCAAAAATATTGAGTAAACTGCATTTGAAAATTTACTATTAAGATAGATGCCAAATAGATGTGTCTTACATTTATTAGGAGCTGCTAAATGTTGAATTTCAGCCTTTTAGAACGTCTTACAGTTTTGAAAATTCTGGAGGTAGTTGCACATTTAGACCGATTTTGGGCGTGTCTTTGGGCGGATCTCAAAAATCTTTACACCTGTACTGCTTCGCATGACGCGGACCTTACGTACCAAGTTTCAGCACCCTAGCACAAAATTTCAGGCCTAAAAACATGTGACATACAGACGGACGGACGGACGGACGGACGTGGCTCATTCGATTCAGATTTCTGTCTCATTCATGGGCCCTTAAGGTCTTGGGGGTCTACCATTATTATTTCACCGTGTTACAAACTATGTGACAAACTTAATATACCTCCTATCCTACGGGATGGGGTATAATAAATGGTGACTTAGGTTGGGACGCCTTGCGGAATGGTTCGATGCGGAAATTTGACAGCTGGGTAGATACACACAAATTTAATGCGTTTTCCGATAGCGGCCGTAAGCGTTAAGCTAATGCATTTTGACATATGGTTAATTCCACTTAACTCTATAAGGGTTGGGGCTTTATCCCACCATGATGACCCTAAAACAAATATTAGTCGTGATTTCCTGAGGTGAGGCAAAAACCATAGCTTCATATTCCAGTAACCAAAAAATAAGCATACTGTAGCGTGTGTCTTTATTGTACTGAGTATTGACATTATTTCTATCAGAAGTGTCAAATGTTTTTGAGTCCATTTATTTGCTATTCGAACTCAATTCCTTTTAGCACGTGCACGCTAGACTTCAAATGAGAACACAAATCTCCGGCGGGAATCGGCAGCCACTACCTACAAGCAGAGTTGTGAAGACTGCAGTCAGATAAGTCAAAGTCAATTGATTAAAGTCCTTGAATATAAGTTAGACATTGGCTAAGTAGTTTGAATTAATATTTTCAGTCACCAGTCACTTGGAAAAAAAAGAACAATAAGTTAAAAAGTACTGCAGCCTTTTAACTTGCAGTCAATTGACTGCTTTAGTTAACTTCTGCGTCAAAGTACTCGAAATGACTGGCGACTGCAATTTTTAAGTTAAAGTTTTGAACAAGTCTAAAGGCATATAAATTAAGTCTATTAAGTCAATTGACTGCAGTCTTCAAATGACTGCATTCTTCACAACTCTGCCTACAAGAAATGGTCTTGGTTCCAAAAGAAACTTGGCTTTGAGTAAAACCATCGAGTCATCGCCCGAAATGCCTTTCGAACACAATGGGGAATATGCTCAGTTTAGGGCCGGTTTATGATTGCTTAGCTAAGCCTTGCTTAAACCAAGATCTCTTAATCATCGTAACAAAACGAATCTTGAGTTAACTCCATCAAGCACCCAACAAGCAATTTTTCAGTGCAGAGTTAACTCCGTCAACAAAGTTGTCAACATCTTCGAAATTGTCAACTCTCGAAATGATTGATTCTCCCAACTCTTCACATAGAAAAACACAGGAAAAAAGTTTTACTTATTCCGAGTTGTAATTTTTCACGCAAACCAACTGCCATTCCACATAGAAAACACATTCAAAGAAGTTCACATACTGTTCTCCAAAGTTGATCCGAGATAAACTCACCAAATTTAGCGAGTTAAGCCGAGATTGACCCCAAAACCAAGTTAACTGAAAAACTCCTTTCTGGGGTTAGTCTCAGTTTATCTCGGGAACTCGGATGATCTCACACCGAAAAACCGGTGTGTCATGTGATCGATGTCAGATTTATGTCAAATTACAAATGTTTTGTTTGAGTATTTTCTGTCAACTGCCTTGAATTTTCTTAAAAATAAGAGATTCGGAAGTTTGAGAGGTTTATTCAATTCGACAAACGTTTAAATGCCCAGGCGAAATTCAGCATTTTACTGAAATTCAACATTTATAAATCCTGAAAAATATATGGCGAAACGCTGTACATTTACGGTGAAATGTTGAATTTAGCTTAAATGCTGAAATTAGGCTCGGTGTAAACGTACTATAAGGTTAGGCAAGAATCGACTGAATTTATACCTACTTAAAAAACACTCTGGTTTTCCTCCACCAAGGAAGTTGAATTGACATCTTTCAAAAGTTGGAAAATTCTGGAGTTATATAGTTTAGGGATTTTCATGTTGCATTGGAAACTCCTTTCTTTGCGTTCATTTACCTTGTGATAAAAAGCGTTGGAAAATAATGATAAACTCAAAGCTGAACACCAATTCGCAGTTACAATGAGCTGTTAAATTTAGCTTGGCTTTCGTTAAGCCAATCTTATCGTAACAGGATGATTCTGTAGAGAGTGCACCACAAAATAATCGTCATTGTTATAAGAGCCAAGTGGGGTTGGACCAACGAGTCTCATTGTCAGAAAAAAAGAGCTGTAGAGAGATTGTGGCGCCCAACGTGGGGTTGAACCAACGAGTCTAGATGTCAGAAAAAAAGAGCTACAGAGTTTAGTTTTTTCTGTGTATAAGGCTTGGAAAGCTTTATGGTTTCAGCGATGCAAACACCAATAAATGACAATGGCTGAAGGTCTTTATTATTTTTGCGGGACAAAAAATACAGCATTGAGTTTTCGAAGCATGTTTTTGTGCTCTGTCTAAAGTCTCCAAGGCTGATAAGCTGCTCAAGTCAGAAACTAATGAATCTAGCATACACAGCCATTCTCTTTCACCGCTTAAAGGGCTGCGACGTTTTCCTGGAAACGAATAGGAAAAAACGAGAGTTAAGCCGGCAGTAAAAAATATTATGGATTAAATATGGCAAACAAAATTTATGTGGTGCATATCAGGTTTGAAGCTGTGTAGAACCACTATGATTTAACCGTTCGAAACTAGATTTCTTATTCATTGAATTGAAGACTCGTCGATTCCAAATGCACACATCTTTGACAAAAGCGCCTAGTGCTAGACTCTGTAAAAGGCTCTTGAAAAATCACGCACAATAGCCATGCTTTCGGGAGATGGTCAGAATCGCGAAAACCCCGAAGTCTAAAAAAACAATCATGCATGCTGTGTGCGTTACAGGTGTTTCTACCTACAGAATTGAGAGGTTTCTTATGACAATTGATACTCTCGGAGAGTTTGTCAGGCCCTGGCGGAAGTGGGCAAATGTGAAAAAACTTCTATTTCTGCGGTCGGGATTCGAACCCGGGACCTCGTGCACAGTGGTCCTACACACGGTGGCCACAAAACCGAAGTCTAAGCCTCAAAATCCAAAATTCAGAAAGGCCGATTATCCCTTAATCCTCCTCTTATTGCTTTACTGCAATCAGGAAAGACATGAATTTTCTGGGGAAGACATAAACAAAGAAAAACTGGAATCAATCAGCAGCAAAGGTATCTTTGGAGGAATTCGGCCTAGGTATACCGATGAAAGCCAAAGTATGTAGGTTCAAGTAGCCCATACGATAAGGATCAGTTTTGCAAACGGCGATAAAAATTTCGATTTCAATTTCAGTTTGTATTATTAATTCATCCCTGGAGTAAATTTGGGAAGAACTTTTAGAGCGAAGCTTTCCAGCTGAAAAATCTATACTTTGGTGGATTTGATTCAGGCTAGATTTTAAGCAAAGTTCGTGAAGATTCTATTACTGACTCCGCAAAGAGGTTTAAGTCCTGTGAAATGTGTCGCTGCACGGACTTTAGCAAGAGAGTTTACTTATTTGTTGTCTTCAAAGCCACTATAGGCTGGTGATCATTCAACAGAGAAGGTTGATAAGATTGTTCTTAGCTAGTCTTTGAAGGGCTTTGAATGTTTTTCAAGTCCAAGTCCGACAAGGCTAACTTAAAAGTTCGCTTGAGGTAGTTCTCGATGTATACCAGATCCAGTCCCTTTCTCCATTTTAAAACCCTCTGTGTACCAGACGAGGTCAAACTATAATAGAATTGGTTTGAATTTTTCTTATTCTGAAAGACATATTCCGGTAGATTCCATATTTAAGATGCTTATTGGACTCTTAAATTTAATGTTGTAAACGGAGGAGTCATGCAATTTCCAACTATACGATGTACTTGTTCCAGCCTTTTAACTGTAGAGATTTCATTGGTCATTGTCCGCCAAACCATCGCGGCAAAAGTCATCGCTGGTCTAACAACGAACGTCTAGCAAGGATATCATCCGGAGCCTTAGACCCCAATTGGGACCTCAGATTAGACGACAGTTTCATATGGATCTGATGCTCTGTCTGTGGGGTTCATGTTAGTTTGCTATCAAGGACAATCCCAAGGTACTTGGCTTCCCTGGTTCCCTGGTTTCCCCGTACAGTGTGGTTCGTTGGAGAAGAGCAAATTTACTAAGTTTTGCAAAAGGGACGATTGTCATCTTTTAAGATGCGAACCTTTAGACAGCTTGTTCGTAAGGCTCTCAATACCTAAATGAGTTCGTGGCTCTATTTTTTGATTCCATTCAGATGGCCATATAGTCGGCCGGAGCAGGCTTGGGCCCCAACCAACAAACTTCACCAGCCAGCTCTAGATAAACGTCTCTGGTTTTACATGCAATGTTGGCTGGTGGCCCTTTACACCTTAGGCTCGGTGCTCCTCACTGCCCCGCTGTCCCTACGGATTGGTTTCCAAAAACTAATGTCCCGCTGGAGTGTTGTTATCCATCCGTACACTTTAGGCGACCTAGCCATCGAAGGCCTGGTACTGGTATACTGACTCAGGTGACATCTTTGATTGACCAGAAGTTGTTGAGGAAACTCGAGGACTTTTTCTTATGCACTTATAATTTGACATTTAAGTACAACAGAATTCAATTGATTGTTAAACTCAGACAGTTGAAAGGGAAAACATACTCATGCCACATGGACATGCGTAACCTTTTATTCTTTCGTTCATGGAGACAATAATAGGTGACAGGTGTCAAATTTCCCATCTGCCAATTGCACGAAAACAAGACATAATAGTTAATTCATTTATTTGTCGACAAGCTAGGCGTCTTGATTTCCGACACCACCGACCTATTTCCATAACAGCCTGCTTTAATAGAATTTTCCTTATCTAGGGAAATTCTGTTCGACAAACTGTCACAGGTGTCATTGATGACAGATCCTAGCCTGGCTGGAGTGCAACCTTTCCTAATCACTCGTTTTTTTTGCTATTTTTTCGGGCAAAGTATTTATTTTAAGTAAAATGAAAGGTGAAATCGTTTGCTGTTACATTTCGAAGTTCAAAAGTACACCTGTATTCAAAAAACGCGCACAATAACAAAAAAATAAACGTTCTGGTTTCACAACGATAAATTAT
This sequence comes from Neoascia interrupta, assembly GCA_947623515.1. Lineage (NCBI taxonomy): Eukaryota > Metazoa > Arthropoda > Insecta > Diptera > Syrphidae > Neoascia > Neoascia interrupta. Next base: position 9,535,729 of record OX392464.1, read on the forward strand.
CGCTACATTTTATTTCTCGACAAAAATTCACATCGTAAAATGGCAAAGCAATCAAAAAGGATTAAACTCTTCTAAAATAAAATCCTTCCCACATTTAATGGAAAAAGTTTATATTTTTAAACCTGTACCCTATTAGGTAAAAGACTCATGTAACTGCTATGTAGTGAAACCAAAAACTTGACCTGGAGAAATAGCACAAACGTGCCTAACAGGGAACCACAATCCATAAGGAGGGCTCCACTCCTTTCACAATTTTCAGTCCCGCATGTTGTTCTTTCCATTTCCATTTGCTTTAGTGTGTACATAATTCTGTGTTGTCACAACTTTTTATCGCACTCTAATGTGAACGGTTCAAGAATACAACGTTGAATTGGTGCGTGTGTGTGTGCGAAATATGACAGCCAAGTAAACAGAAAATCACCTCAAATTTGTCATTTACATCCCTGCTTGACGCAGGTACATGGTGTAAATTTTTTAAAACCTAAAAGTGGGTGGAAGCTGCACCGAAACAATTTAATGGGATTTGCTAACAAAAAAAAGTAAAATGCTGACCTTTTGGCACTGCAACAACATTTATGTGTTGTGTCGTCAAAAATGTAATCCTTTTACCGGAATATGTACATATAGAGAAACTTACATCCTTTGAGCTTAAAATTTGGTTTTACTGACAAACTTTTCATTCTCGCTTCATGGGAAGTGTTATGTCAATTACCAGCACTAGAGCACTCGCATATGCTTTTGCGTTTTCGGCAAAAGAGCACTTGACAGTTTGCTTCGTGCAATAGTTTTGGAACAAATTACTCGTTATTCTTGAAAAGGCGAATTGCTCCAATACTGAAGTAGTTTAAAATAATTGTTTTACCTTAATTTTTTTTTCACAGCTTAACGTGACATGGCCATGACGTTGGCCTGTCAGGGTAAATCTGGTTTGTGAGGTAGAATATGGGCACATTTAGAGTATTATATGTGACAGGACAATGACCTTCTCTGATTTTGATATGTGCTAGGAACGCTAGACCAATAATTTATGAACAGGTGGCTAAGGCAATTTCTACTGAGATTTGTGATTTCTACTCAGGAACTGACATCATAGGATAGAGTCCTGGTCGGGAGAATCTTGAATTTTTTTTAAACACCGATCTCCGTCTGGGACTGAAAAATACATATCTCAGCAGAGACCGTAGAGTCTTGGCAATTCAACATTAATCAACGTTTTTGAATGTCATTTAACTAGCCTTAAAGGCTATTTTACAAAGCTGCTTTTTCGTTTGCTTTGTCTCGTTACGTTCCCGTTGCTTTACCAACACGTTGCTAGTGAAAAAAGATTACAAATCGTAGAAAATGCCAACAAATCAATAAGAACACAAACCACCGCGAAAACCAATAATTCCAGGTTCACAGAAATGTCTAAACGCAAAAAACTAACGCGTAAAACTAACTTCATCTTGTTGACCTTTTCTGCTTTCTCAAAACTTTCTTACGTAAAAAACGTAACGACGGATGGTCGAAGCAACGTTGTGGCAGCTCCCATTGAATTTAATGTGTTTAAATGTAAGTAGTCAAATTAACGGTGGCGCAACACAGCTTTGTGACGTTAAGGAAACGTTGCGAAAGCTGTTTTAAGGATGTAATGCAAACTTGTTGGCATCTATATTTTATAGTTTTATAAATAAACTTAACTTAATCATCTATGCTAAACGTTAAAGTGCTCTTTTTGACTTATTTACATTATTTAAAAGCACCGTAGAAATTTATAAATTTACATGCTGCAAAAATTATAAGCCACCAGCAGATTTTATTAAGAGACAGAAGATTCAGTTTTCGAAAATAAAAATACAAATTGGCAACACTTATACAACTGTAACTTCGCTGCTCTCACTCATTAGCTCTGAATTCTCGGGCAAATAATGTTTTGATCTCATAGAGTGCGCTGTAATCGTACTCCAAGTTTAGGCGAAAGTAAAGCACCAACAAAGGGGGTTTTTCAGTATTTCGTCCAGAGCAGAGCTCGAACTGTCAAAAAATTAGTGTTTCTTTTTGTGCTTAGAGTAATCGGTCCCGAGATTTGTATTTCTTTTTTCAAAATCAGAGCGCGCTCAATGTCGGTCAAACTATTCCGAGCATTCTGAGCTAATTGCTGAGAACATCAAAATGACGGATGAGTGTTGAAAACAAAATTTAAGACGGGAAGTTAGATGTTCTATTCTAAAACCGAAAAAAAATGTTTGATGAAATGGTTTGGTGAAATTATATTTTGTTTGGTAAAATTATATTTATTTTGCATCATTTTCGGCTTGTAACAAATATTTTGCCAATTTTTTTAATTTTTCATTTCTTTCATTTTGCACTCTGACAGATAAACAAAAAATGTGCTCAGCTACTTTACAAAATCAGAATAGAGTACTCTGAGCGCACTCGGTTCAGAGGATGCTCAGAGTGCTCGCCTCGAGCTCTGTTCAATGCTCTACTCTGAACAAAAGAACAAAAAAGTCCATAAATTTGAAACTATTCCGAGGTTTGAGCACAAAAAGAAAAAAATTGATAGTTTGAAATTTAATTGTAATACGTATACACCTTAATTACGCAGTTTTCTGTTACTGGTCGTTATTTTTCTTCAATATTTTTCTTATCACCTTTTCGCTTTGCTGATTCTATTTTACAGACTAGCCGCCTTGCTTTATGACCAATTTTAATGATTAACGAGAACTGATAAATTACAAATAAATATAAATATACTATTCGTTTACCGTTGCTCCTTTTTAAATTTGGTACTTGGCTAAAAAAATTCTTTGTTCAGAACCTCACTTAAAACGCTTTTAAATTTAGTGGCAAGCGTATAGACACTTTAGCCCTTCTCCTTATGGATTAAGAGAAAAGAGGACTACTCCTGGTGGTCAAATTTGGAATATCTAAAGTCATTCTGCAATTAAAATAGATTTTGATCCATGGTTGTCACATATTTTATATGAGTGCCAAAATTATTATTATTTTAATTAAGAGACAATTTTTTTTATCACAAATCTATTAAATAATTTAGACGCGAAAACATGAATTTCATCGAATTGAAATCAAGCGATTCTGTGTACGTTTGGAAGCTTGTCAATTTTTGACATCTGTGTTGGCAGATAAAGGTCTTTTATCATCCGCCAGGTATCGCATTCTGGTTTAACTAAACGTCAATTGAATCTTAGTTGTTCATTTTGTGCATCGGTTAATATGTTACCAAAAACAGTCCTCTTTTATTCCGTTTTTTTTATTTTTAAATAAGTTTATAAAGCCCGAGGAAATTTGGTCCTTCGAGATTTTTACTCCAGCTTTTGACATTCATCAGTTTTAAATATATGGAATAGTTCTGTTTGTTGTTCTCTTGACTTATAAGTGAACATTTAGGTCCTAATTCGTTGTCATTTGAGGTGCCCAAGCTAATAACGATAGGAGAAAAAGGCTTAGTTGAGCTGTGAATGTATAACCTTTTGAAGTGAATGGCGTTATTTTATTACCATCAGTTTCTTCAGTTTTCAAAGACATCTGAAGCTTCTAAGTGCTTCGTCCAAATACTGATACAAAAGAAAGAAAGTTTTCATCTGTGCTAATATCTAAGACTCCAACTACCTTGTTCAGTCAGCCACGATTTAACCGATGAATCTTTTGAGAATTGGGTGGCATTACTCTTCGTTATTCTTATCCCTTTATCTGATATTGTGCCTTACAATATTACTTTAGTGTTCTTCTTTCCTATAAGTCTTATTCTACCCGCTCCGTTTTTGCCAATATCAATATTTTTCAGTCAATATTTTATGGTAGATCGCATCTTGCACCCCTTTATATGCCTATTCTCTGTTCCTACGAAAACGACGTAAAGTCTCGCTTGTATTTGCTGCAGAAATCGCATATTGACGGCTGGCTCTAAGCTTACTTGGTAGAACAAGAGGCTCTTCAATCACAGGGTCGTGGGCTCAGCTCCACGTTGGGTGCCATCATCGTAAATTACTTTGGTTTGGACAAGTCAGCTTGCCGACTTCGGATCGAAACAATCGGCAGTGGCACAAGAGGAATGAAGCCGACTATGAAGCCCATCTGATTCGGAGCTTTGTCAAATAACCATCACCTTCATCTCGTATCCGAGTAAAAACTACACTCAACCCAAACAATTTTCAAACAAAACAAGAAAGAAAGAACAGAGGAGAAAATAGGTAGAACCACTAGATGGGACCACTAACTAATGCCTTAAACGAATCTTGATAAAAAGCCCATACTTCTCACTTCATACTCACTAAGTAAGTAGTCATAAGCTCGGTATAATATTACTAGAGGGATAGGAAATCCAATGCGGAGTTCTTTTGAATATTGAACTGCTACATAAAGCTGTCAAATAAAAATTCGATTGATACGACAACTCAAGCGTAGTGAACACCCGGTTTAATTGTGTAAAGAACGCCAAATTTTGCACCAGGTGTACACGTCAAATTGCTTTGATTTCATTATGTTAATTGAAGTAAAATTATCTTAAATTCCTTTAATTTAATACTTTAGTCTTAAAGCATAGAAAACATCGAAAATTAATATTTTGAATTTGTAAATCCGCCAGTTCCAAGTGTCAAATAAGTTGATGTAAAAATTTCGAGGCGAGCATGATGTTGAGTGTTTCAACGACATGACGTTCTGTTAGTTCCTGGCAAGATCCTTGATAGCTGTACATACCTAGGAGCCTTGGAACATTTCAATTGTCGACCTATAGCCGATCTGTACTCTGATATCTGAGGTCTTATGAGCAAATCCCTCACAGAAAATGCAATAAAAGCGGGTTGTTCCCTCAGTTCCCTCCGTTCAGAACATAAAAGGAAAAACTGAATCATGTGGGAAGTTCAATATCTTATGGGATGCAGATGGTTGATATTTATTTTAAGCTGTCCCAGAGGAGGTGCACCTATAGTATACCTTTGGTCCTTCTCAACAAACAACAAAAGGTTGAAATAACACACTTTGCTTCCTCAAAACCATTAGACCCCTTGTATACAGCATAAAATTTACGCAGAACGAGAATCTCAACAACGAGCTAAACATTTTCAAATTAATTTCAAAGCACTTTTAAGTGGTAATAAAATACCGCACCTCTTTGCACATCATGTTTTGAGTGGGAGTTTCTCGCCAGTACATTTCTAAAAAAAGAAAATTCTAAATTTTCGTTTTTTCTTCTTTTGCGTTAAGCCACTTCAGAAAAATATTTAACAAAAACTATACATAACAGGTATGGAAGTTCCAGCTCACCTCAATCCGTGCTGGAAACTTCTCCCCCGCCCTCAAACCTCCAACTGCCTATCTATTAAGAAATAAAAGAAAGAAAAAAAAATCCATAAATACTCTCATTTGTTTCGCAATATTTTCAGGCATTTAACCAGAGGTAGAACCATTTCGAGAAGAACATTATAAATGTCCTGTTTGTACATTGAGTGTGGTTGGGGTATGGGCTATTATATGCGGGGTGGATGGATGGATGGTGCCTGCAAACGAAGTGACTGCGTCAATAAAATCACGCAGATGCCTTCAGGCAAATACTATAAGGAATTTCACGAAATGATGGATAGGTTGAAGTAGACATACCGCGAAATGACGTATACACACGAAAAGCTTAGCCCTTAGAAAACGTGAAACGTGAAACGAGTAGTCGATGACGCATAATAACCATTGAGGGGGTGGCACCAGTAGGTTGGTATACGTGTGTGTATACACCTACCCTGCTTCGCATACATATACTAGCTTCCCTCGCACACGGCAGAAAGAAAATTCGCTTAATGGTATATGTTGAACTCCTGTCAATCAAGCCTGGAAAAGTACCACTTCAAGGTCACCAGAAACACTTGTAAATCATGTGACTCCTTTGTAATGGCCAACTCGCATGAACATTTTGTGTTTTAATGGTTTCGAACAATGGGTGCATACCATCGCAGCCCATATACTAAACTCTTTTAGGCAATATGGTGCGACAATTTATTGCCATACTATTACTAATCTGAAATTGCGATGAAAGGACTAAAGTTTGTCCAATCGACTTGTCGTCCTCACGTGAGATATTCAAGGTACCTCTACACGCCACATGTGTATCTGAAACTGATAGTTTTCACTGTTGTAGGGAAAAGGATAATAACCTTTCTTTGAGGAATTATGTTAATTTTTTTTGTCCTTGTTCGTACATATAATAACGCCCTTATTTAGTGGCTAAATCGATCGATTCTGAGTTTGTGTAGAAATTTAAGACCTTTTAAGAAACTATACGCACATAAATATCCTTCCACAATGAGCTTGAGAATAGGTTTCCTCTTTACTTACATACGTTTTTCCCTTGACCCTTGAGTAAGCGCTCTTACACGATGCAAAGCTTATGTCTTTTACGTCATAATTTGAAATGGGTCTTTTACCTTTCAGCGCTATACTTCGAAGCAACGACATGATCAGTGAAGACTGACGTACACTCACTGATGGAAACCCTGAAAAACACGACGATAAGATTTACTGCATTTACCCAAACAATATTCACTGTATTTAGCCTTCCGACTAAGTTCAACGAATGCTTGAGTTCAAGCACTATCTTGGACGCGGTAAGAGGGTTGAGCAAACGCATTTAGAGCGGCTTGGCTGTCACTCCAAATGCATATACTTGCTGCAGTCCACCTGTTTCATTTCCTGAGGAAAGTCGACTTGGTAGTTTTGTCGCAAAAGGATTTCTGGGGTCATGCGGCAGAGGGCTGTCCATAAGACAGGGCTCGAAGGATAATGCTCGCACAAGTTCTTCAAAATTCCAATGCGTGTGGTTCCAAAAACCACCTGTCTTTAAGCGAAATTAGATTTTCAGCGTACACCCTATGTTAAATATGTAAAGCGGGGGGAGGTTCATCTAAGCATCTAGCGCTGAGCCCGGCATGCTAGAGAAGGTTGGTTTTATCACTTGCTTATACTAAAGCAGTTTGTTATGTTTAGCTTCGAGAATCTTCCGATAAGCCAAATCATTTCTTTTACCCTGATTTCAAGCTCGTCGCGTTTCTTTTTAATGTGCGGCTTCCATTTAAGTTTTGCGTCCAGAGTCATCATCATCATCATTTTCGAATGCCACTTATCCTAAATGGTCTTTCCATCCTTCTCGATCCTCCGCCACCAACCCAAGAGACTCCGGCACAATCCCCAGGCGGGACTCAGAGAGGTTCTTTACCTGATCCTACCACCTGTTCCTTGGCCTACCAGGGTGGCGACGCGCTCGCATCTCGGCTAGCATGACCTGTCTAGGAAGTCTGTCAGGGGGCATGCGAACAACGTGTGCAAACCATCGAAGAATCGATCGCTCCACTCGGAGCTGCTCAACATTAAGATTTCCACGAAAACTGACTTTTGTCACTCTATCCCTTAGAGTAACACCTGCAACGCACCTCAGGAATCTCATTTCGGCAGCTTCTACCCGCGATCTAATTCTTTCGGTCATTACCTAAATTTCATGAACATAGATGAGGGTCTCAGCTTTCCTAGCTGAGACATCTTCCAAGCTCAGCTTTCCTGATGACCGGCCGGCGCAGTTCCTTTACTATTGCTCCAGCTTGGCCAATTCTACAGGACAACTCAGTATCACTCCTCCCATCTTTCGTGAAACAGACCCCAATGTGCTTAAGGTTAGGTTAGGTTAGGTTGAAAAGGGTTGCTTGCAACTAGTGCAAGTTCACTCGGTGGCCAGATTAGCCCATTGTGATAACCCTAGCTGGGCAGTGGCAGAGAAAGTGTTCTATAGACTCTATTTCTTCTTCATCCCTACAGCTTCTGCAGAAGTCGTTGGCAAAGATGTCCCGTTACTACACCAACGAGTGTTCTTATGAAATTTCTACTGAGAGATAGAAGGGTCGTTGTTCTTTTTAGGTCGAGTACTGGCCATAAGCTGTGAGTTATGATAAAATCTTTAGACTGTTGCCAACGTTCACCGGCTAGTTTGATCGTGTATTGATCTATAAGACTTTTGGCTGTGATGAAAAGGGAGATAAACCTGTCGGTCAGCCATCGTTATGTCCATATCAGAACCTTTCCTTGCCAGTTCGTCCGCCAATTCATTTCCGGCCACGCAAACGTGCCCAAGCACCCAGCAGAGTAGAACTGTGTGGAAGCTTATACCCTTTAATGCCATGAGGCGGTCCTTGACACACTTAGAGTATGCGAAGTTGGAGTCCAGGCCTTTAAGTGCTGCTTGACTATCAACAAATATGGTGATTTCCGTTGCTGGAAGATCCATAGATTGAATTGCCTGTGCAGCTCTCTTCACCGCATAAATCTCAGCTTGAAAAACACTGCAGTAGTCATTTAGTCGATATGACCTGTTCCATTCTCTGTTTTCGAACCATCGGTATAGATAGCTATACCTTTGCTGTCAGCTTTAGTCTCTACCCAGTCATGCCTACTTGTCATAATGACCTTGAATCTTTTGTCGAAGTCAAATTGAGGTTTCTTATAATCCGTGCGGGTTACAGACCCATTTTGATTTAAGTTGTTCAGAATGCTCGAGTGTCCTAGACTTTGTGATTTCCAGAGGTTGTTCTCTCTTAGTCTGAGAGCTGCCTTTGCCGCCACATTTCGTGTGAAAAGCTCCAGAGGTTCGAGGTGCAGCATTGTTTCCAGACCTGTTTGAGGCGTGCATCTTAATCCACCTTAAACTTCTCCACCTGTTTTATTGGAACTCCATTTATGTGCAGGGTACAATGCACAGGAGTTCGGGAAACAACCATCACTTCCGATTTGTTCACGTTTACTTTCATCCCAGCATCAGCACAGACGGCTGCAACCTATCCAGTGCTCGTTGAAGTTCCTCTTTGGATGATGCAAGGATGGCCAAATCATCTGCGAAAAGCAGATGGCTCATCCTGATGCCAACCAATTCGAAACATTGCTCGCCAAGACTGCGCTTCACCATCCAGTCCATATATGCTATGAAAAGGAGCGGCGACAGAACACAGCCCTGGCGAAGTCCAACGCGCACATCAGAAGGACGGGATTCGACGCCATTTATCCGTACACAGTTTCTGCAGTTTCCATACAAAGATTGGATGGCTCTCAGAAGAGGCCCACTCAGCTCATAGTCCTGCAAAACTCTCCACAGTGTATCCCGAGGGACTCGGTCATGCGCCTTTTCCAGATCTACAAAACACGCATAGACCGGTTTGGCATATTCCCAGGCCTTCTCAAGAATAACCTTCAGAGTAAAAAGCTGGTCGGTTGTGTCTCTGCCAGGCTGAAAGTCGCACTGTTTTTCTCGTACCAAAGGCTTGATAACAGCTCTGGAACGCGTTTCCAACACCTTCGCGAATACTTTTGCCGGAAGACTCAAGAGAGATATGCCCCTATAGTTGGCGCAATCTCTCCTGTTCCCTTTTTTGAAAATGGGCACTATAACTCCCGTTTGCCAATCGCTAGGTGCCTTTCCGCTATCCCAGGCCACCTTAATGACACGTGTTAGCCATTTAACACCCTCTTCACCCATTGCCTTGAGCATTTCTGGTCGGATTTCATCAACTCCAGCAGACTTGCCAACTTTTAGCGATTTAATCGCTTCAGTGACTTCGTCTACTGTGGGACTATTCTCCGCCCTTATCTTGTCAGCAGTGGGAATGCCATCTTCAGTGCCCTGTTGGGGGTTGAGCAACTCCAAAAAGTGCTCTCTCCATCTGCGCAAGACATCGCTCTCATTTGAAAGAAGCAACTTCCTTCCTCTGAGCCGGCGAATGGTCTGCCAAAATATCTTGTTTGCAGATCTGTAATCGTGCTCCAACTTCTCGTCGAACTTTTTCCATGACTGTTCCTTGGGTGTCCTGACTGCCAGATTGGAAGTCCTTCGCGCCTCATTGTACCGGGCTTCCAGAGTCATTCCCAGATATATCGCTTCATTTGAGTATGGGATTTGTTCCAAATTAATGAATAAAGGTTGATTATCTTTTTATAAGTAAAGTTTACATGCGTTGACTAAGTCTCGTTAAGGACGACTCGCCAGCTCTTCGTCCAGTCGCATAATTAGTCTAAAGCGCGCTGAAGTTATCCTGTTGATAATTCAAGTGTCGCAATAATAGCGAGAATAGCCATGTCGTCAGTGAACGTTGCTAAAATTGTTTCCTCATTATGGAGTATGTCCCTAGAATAAAGCAAAAATAAGACTGGGCCAAGAACGCTTACTTGCGGGGCACCGGCATTTCTTTGAACTCCAAGTACTCATTTTCGTACTTTACACGAAAGATTCTGTCTTTAAGGTAAGACTCTAAGATTCTATAGAGTTTTTCTGGTAAGCTAAGCCATAACTTGTACTTCAGGCCTTTGTGCCTTACCTTGTCGAAGGCTTGCGATACGTCCAGATAAGCGCTAGTAGAACGCATCATTTTCGCTTCCAGAGCTTTTTCGATTTCGTTTGTTATTCGATAGACCTGGTCGATTGTTGAATTCTTTTTCCTAAGCCCGAATTGGTATTCCGGAATAGATCGTCTTTCTTCAATGAGTGTTTGCAAACTTGCAGCCTTTTAAGCAACAGTTTCTCGAATACCTTATATATTATTGGCAGTAGCGAAATGGGTCTGTTAGATTTTTTGTCGTTTAAAAATTTTCCTGGTTTCGGAACCATTATAACTTCGGCCACATTGCATTGCTGTGAAACAGGCTTTATTGAGGTAGAGAAGCTTTACCAACGTTTTCTTCGGTAGCTCCTTTAGAACTTCGCCAGTAATTAAGTCGTAACCTGGGGCTTTGTTATTCTTCAAATTTCCGATCGTTTGACAGTTCGAGCTCTGCTCTGAACGAAAAAAGAAAAGCGCCCGGTAATGTAGGGGATGGCTCACAATACCGGCGTTATCGCTGTCTCGCTCGCCGGACTTTTCGAAAGCTTGAAAAACCCTCGCCGAGGTTGACGAGACGATTATTCTGTCAGTCGGTGTTGTGAGTTATGACACGCTGTTGAATAAATTTTTTTTTCTCGAAGCTAATATGTTGTGAAATATAAATTATTTATGTGCAATAAAGTCGACAAATTTTAGAAATATGTTATGTTTTGTCACTGTGCAGTCAAAACAGTCGTCGCGGTTTCTCGTTTTCACTGTGTATTAGCAAACGACTTCTCTCGTCTCGTGTTGTCGCTGAAGCTCTGGTTTGACGCTCTCGCGCTGAATATGAAACGGCCATTATTCGCATCCAGTCAAGTTCTATTTCTTCGTTTTAAAAGTGCCAAATGCAGCTTTGATATAGAGACAGGATTCACCTGTCGAGTTTTCTGAAAGTCGATGCATGTGATAGTCGATGTTACCTTTTATTTTGGGCCCCAAACCCCTTTTTATGTCAACATTAATCTTCCGTAGGAAAACTTTAATCAATCCCGTACCCTTGCCCGATTTAGGGGTTTTTAGTTTATCGGCTTTAGGAGCTTTTATGCTTGGACCCTTATGTTAAATTTTTTTCTTTGGAGCTTTATGCCGTTTTTGTAACTCTATGGCGATTTCTGTCGAGAGATGTTCACCGCGACGCATTTTTACGCATCGAGGTTCTTTTTGGCGTGTGTCGGAAACCTTGGTATCGCTTGCATTGAGATACTAGTCTGTTGGCCTTCCGCTTGGGTTCGATTTTCAAGTTCAATGATCCTTGAATGCTGAAGAAGACTGCTTATGCAAGTTGAAGTAAGTGATCCTCTCCACCGGTCATAAAACGGAGATCGGTAAAAGTAGATTAATAATAAATCTAAATTTTTTCCACCTGACAACCTTAAGATGAACATATCTGATGCAAGCACGCTCTTGTTGTCATCTTAGTTCTTGAAAGAGGGCGTCGATATCGGATTTCTCAGTAGCAACAAAATTTCAGTTTTAAAAATTCCAATAGAACGCATACTTGGGACAGATCCGTGGGTTTCGTTTTTTCTGAGTAAAAATTGAGCAAAAAGTTAGTGTAAGGGTGTACAAGACTTATGGCGTATTCTTTTGAACACCGAACTACCACACCGAGCTGTCAATCAATACTCGGAGTTCGCGACAATTCCAGCGTGGTGTACACTTGGTTTAATTGTGTACAGAACGACAAATACTGCACCGGGGCAGTCATCACGTTAAGTGATCCAATTGCTTCGACTTCTTTTTTGTTTCCTTTTTTTTTAATGGAAGTGTTATTTTGGTGGCACCGGTTTTTTGTACTTTTTACTTAAAATGAATTTCGATAGCTGTAAATTTGAGATATTTAATAAGTTTTTATCGATTTCATACTCGCATTGTTCAAAATCACGAATGAAAATTAAGTCGAAACGTCACTTCAAATAAACAATCAAAACTACACCCAGCTTCCACCGTCAAATAAGTCGGTGGCGAAATTTGGAGTTCGGTGTCGACACCAAACAAATTCGGAGTTCAAAAGAACACCTACATGAGCACGATTCCGTTCAGGTATACGAGAAAAGGACAATTTGTTTCTGTATCCCACGCCAATTTCGCGATTCGGTGTTGAAAAAAATACGCCATTAATGAGAAAAAATTATTTTTAACCTCTTGACGATAAGAAGTAAATTTTTCAGTTTAAATCATGAATTAGAGTCCGGTGGAAATATGATAAAACTTGCAGTTGGGATAACCAATTGTAACCCCTTCGGCAAAGCTATATTTACCATAACCCACCTGCGACCTTTTAACACTAACAATTCAGAACCAAATTACGTTACGCTTCTGTTTCTATTTTCGTTAATTTAACCCCAAGAAAAGTAAGAGTCGAAAATATAAAACAACTGTCATTAAAATTATTCAATGACCTTTCGTGAATCTTTTCCCGCCCACAAACAGCATTTCGCCTGTGGCAAAACAATCAATATAATATTTAATGAGAAGAAGGAAAAGCAACGAAATGTCAGCAAATATCATTCCGAAAGTTGCACGCCGAGTCCCGTATTCCACGCCGTACCCTGTAATTATTTTTCATACTGTCAATCAACTGTTTGACGTTTGGTGTTATCCCCATATTCAATCGACTTGAGTTCGCTTCGGAGCCGGAAACCGCAAACGGGCCTTTCAAGAATGTTGCACTTCCCATATCAGAGGCGAACTTTTAGGATCTTCTTAATAAACTTTTCAATCTCCTCGCAACTTTACATTGTGTAAACAGTGGCGGTGCGGTGGTGGTGGCGCGGTTCATTCATCATACAGTGTGTTTGTTTGTGTGTACACAAACACAAGGTAAACAATCTTTTGCGAAGCCAAAAGGCATGGGGTTTCCTTTGTGCGCTGCTAAGGCCATGCACTCTGCAAAGATGGATTGCAGATGGTGAGATGACACACTTTTTTATGGACAACAGTTTCTAGTCACATCACATCCATGGTTCTTCAATGAGAATAATATAATAATAAAGGAACGCAAACAAAGAGTCCTTTTTTGTCAATATTGCTTTGATTTCGATTAAAGAAGGATTCAAGATTGCCCTAGGATACCTAGAAATGGTACCGAAAAATGGTGTGTTCTTGTGCGAATCGGGCCAAGGCTAGAAATGAAAAGGATTGATGGGGGTTTGTCGGAAAAACTACTGTTAGTTAGCACTATTGCGAGTTACACACTCATTTGGTCGCGGGTTCAATTTCCTCCTAGAGCAGACCTATCGAAAAATGTTTCGTCCTTGAAAGAACCAAGTGTAGTAAATTGGCAAAGCTTGGGCGGTTAAATATTTCACAAACCATGGGCTGGCTTGGTTGCTTAATTGTGGTTCAAAAGGCTTAAAGCACAAGTACAGAGAAAGTCTAATGCAGTCAATTAAAGGGCTTTATTGGTCTACAAAAACTCTTGAGTCTCAACGATTCTCCAGCCAAACATAATATTATCTTAAAATATTTTTCAACACCGAAGTATTAGCAAATCACTCGTACCTTGAAACTGGGTCCTTAGAGACAAAAATTGTGAGAAATCAAATGATGTGTTTGAGTCCTTCGTGTTGGAAACCAACTTAGAAAACATTGTCGAGGAGTGATGGGGGCGTTTGATACCCAAAGCATTCGTCCACCAACCAAAAATGTTAAAAACCATTTTAGGAACGATTCAAATTTTTTTTATCAATCTGCCATAAATTTGCTTGAAACATAAATCCCAATTCAAAAACTATATGCATTCCACTTTACATTCTTTTATGTGGAACACCGTGTGGACATTATCTCATCCATCATAATAAACCTTTTGTTTCCAAACTGAATGTTTGTTTTTTTTTTTTTTCTTACACATTACATATACATATGAACTATAAAAAGAGAACCCTTAAAGCTTATACAGTTTTTTTTTTATCTTTCGGATAACAGGTACTACGAAACGATGACCAGACTACCCTCATTGTTGATGGTGTATCCCAAAGCCGCTCGTCCAGGGGAAAGGAATTTCAATTTGGCAAGTTTGCAACAAATTCCGATGTGTACATTGGAGGAATGCCAAACTGGTAAGTTTACACTTCAACGAACTATTAGTTTTGAATGATTTAAAAAAAAATGAAATAAAGTACTTTATGACTCTATTAAAAATGGCTCATCCACGAATGTAAGATAAACGATTGTGAATAGATGTTTACGGGAAATATGAATTTTTTTTTTATCGTCAATCAATAAGACTTATTGAGGAAACTGAGGTATATTCACATTTTGAAAAATAAAACTCATTGCGGCATTCTATCAATATGCTTAAACGATATAACAAGCAGGCATATGAAGTTGTTAAAAAACATGCAGCTACCAAACTTGACTCTCGAAAACACAGCAACGGCGTGAGCTTGATTGGTTGCTCCTAACTTTAGTTCCTTTCAAGGTTAAGCGCACAATATTTAAGCCTTAATACCAAAAGTATCAAAGGATTAAAGACTTGATTAGATTATGGCTTTTTTGCTTTCTTATGTCTCAATTGTTTTTTCTTTCTTAATTCAGTAAAGTTTAAAGTTTTATAAAGTTTTTGCCACCGATGAAGTCTGTTGCCTTGAGAACTAAGTGATTTTTTAATGTGCGGTCTTATTAATGCTCTTTCCAACTCTCTTCTCTCTTTAGGTCAAGATGTCAAAGTTCGCAATACGCGAGTCATACATAAGTCAACAATATAAAAAAAAAAATCTGTTTCCAAAAAAAAACATTTATCGATCTCATAACTAACAGAATATGTGTTGACCCGTCACCAATACAACAATCGACAGACTACCTGAAACTCCAGTGGTACTTATTCGAGCTTCTCTACTGAACAGGCGTCATGGACATTTGTTGGGTGGTCGCTACATGACGTTAGCCATTTTCTAAATTCCCATTAAAAAGTTTAAATATTCCCAAAAATCGTTAAGATTGCAAGTACTGAATTAAAAGTATTTTGACAGAACATGACATGAGGTGACAGCGCGCCCTGTTCCACAATCTGAAGGAATTTCATCCCACCAGGGCCAGTTTAGTGCAGGCTTAACCCGAGTTAATCCAATTTCTAGTCATCCCGGAATAAAACCAAACTCGAGTCAACAAACCATGCAGTTTTTTGGGGTTTACAGTTTACTCCGTCGATAAAGTTGTCGAAATTTTCAGCAGATTTTTCAGCTCAAAATATTGACTCTTCTCCCAACTGCCAAAGAATTACGATTTGTTGTCCTAATTTTGATCCAATTTTCAAATAAAGACGAACCGCTTGCTTCATCTCTATGCGTGTGGCCATGCAACCTCAAAAGCCTCTCAATAAAACAGCTTGTAGTACCTACCCCGATACCTACTTTTCAATAAGGTGACAGTCAAATACGGGAGCGGGTCATGATTCTGCTTTTTCGAAAAAAAACGGCTTTAAAAATTCTACTTTTGAAAATTCTGCTTTTCAAAACTCTGGCTAAAGCAATAAAATTCGGCTTATTCTGCTTTTTTAAGCAAACTTTTTACGTTTTTGAAGTAAAGGTAAAAACCACCACACGTATTTCACTGTGTGGCTATGTCAAAGTTGCATTTTCAGAATTTTAACCCCAACCCGTCAAACATCAATGACATAAGATTTAATGTCACGACATGCGCCCAGCGTGATTTTATATTCATTATACCCGATGCCATAGGATAGGAGGTATATTAAGTTTGTCACATAGTTTGTAACACGTTGAAGTAATAATGGTAGACCCCCAAGACCTTAAGGGCATATGATCGAGACCGAATTCTGAATCGAATAAGCCATGTCCGTCCGTCCGTCTGTATGTCACATGTTTTTAAGCCTTAAATTTTGAGCTAGGGTGCTGAAATTTTTGTACGTACGGTCAACGTCATGCAAAGCAGTACAAGTGTAAAAATTTTGTAACTTCGTCCACCGACACGCCCACAATCGGTCTAAATGTGCAACCACCTCCTTAGATTTCAAAATTGTAAGACGTTCTAAAAGGCTAAAATTTGACATTTAGCATCTCCTAATGAATGTAAAACACAAAAAAGAAAATTTTTTTTGTTAAAACTCCTCCAGTGGGCGTGGCATCTATTTTAAAGGTAACTTTTCAAATGCAGTTTACTCAATACTTTTGTTCCAAATTGAAAAAATGTTGCAAGAATGTTACAAGAATTTAAGCCACGCCTACATTTGAAGGCAGAATTGAAAAAAAACTTGAAATTTTCCAAAAAACGTAATTTCGACTCGCCTTGGACCTAATTTAGAAAACATGAAACAAAAAAAAGCAGGTTAGGTAAACAGACTTCATTCCAGATTTCGTTCATACAAAGTTTTTAAGCACGCCCCCTTTTTTTAGGGGATTTTTAAAAAATATTGAATTTGAACCAAAAAAGTTGCATTTTTACGTACATTCAAGCGTAACTTGAAAATATCTTATAATTGATAGTTTGTAATTAGGAGCGGTTGGACCGTTTTACGGACTGTAACTTCTGCGTACACAATGTAGCACTTACTCACTGGTTACATGAATTGGACCTGTCAAGCTTCATTCACATTCCACAAGGGTCAAATGACATTCTCAAGACGAACAAACAATGATCCAAAATGGTTGGCTGTGACGAAATGTCAAAATTGGTAAACAGTTAGGCTAGGCACACGGCGGCGACAGAAAACCGCGCCACAAAAAACAGCGCGATTTTCTGCAGCAAGCATACTCAGCACACCAACAATGATTTTCCTTGCGGCTCCTCTCAGTTTTGATCAAAAATTTTATTTTCATCGTTAAAAAAAAAAAGAGTTTGCAAGCTTTTTGTGACAAACTCAGCAAAAAAAACATTAGTTTTTCGGGCAATTCTTGTAAATTGTAGTGAAAACCGTCGTTTTTGCTGTTAAATAAAAAAAAAATTTTGTTGCGCTCTTTGAAAGAGTCGCAATTCGGCAATTTGTCGCAAATCTTGTCTCGCGACTTATTGTCACTCGCGTGTTGTCTACTATTTAAATGCTTCTGTTTATAGTCGGACGGCAATTAGTCGCGCGTTTTACTGCCGCCTTATGTCCCTAGCCTTAATGAATTCACATACAGAAAGACGCGGGCAATAATTCTGCCTTAAAATTCTGCTTTTAAAAATGGTGCTTTTCCGAAAAAGATTCGGTTTTCAGAATTCTGCTTATTTAAAATTCTGGTTTTCAAAATTCTGGCATGGCCAATAAAATTCTGCTTATTCTGCTATTTTAAGCAAGCTTTTAACTTTTCTAAACTAAAGCGAATGTAATATAAGAAACAGGAAGGGAGTTTGCATTCATACATAATTCACTGTATCGCATTGACAAAGTTAGATTTCCAGAATTTTGTAAAATATAATTTTGGAAAGCAGAATTTTGTAAAAGGAATTCTGACATTGTGACACTTTGTGACAGTTTAAACACTTTGAATACACTTTAAACAGAAATATCGATATAGAAGGTACCGGATTGAGCCGCAGGACCAGGAGCTTCTAATGATCGCATGGCTTTGGCTGTAAAAGTAGATCCACCTATGATTTGGCAGTTTTTCTGTCCCGAAAATGCAATTATTCTTTGCAATTTCTGGATAAAAGCAAGGCAATTGTACTCGATATTTCAAAACTCAATACCAAACTCAGTTCATATTGATTTGACACGATTCTTATTCACTGGGTTAGAAATTAGCTTTCCAAGGAAATAACACACCCACGCCTAAGCTAGTGCACCAAAAGCCAAACCGCACTTTCCTGATAGGATCGTGAGGCGATCGACCACACTGATAGAGGGCCCAAGCAAAGCGACGTCACTTGACTCCTTTAAAGGATTGTTTTAGGGTCTAATCATAGCTATCATCGGATCGCATCATTGAAAATTTTGTTTTCATGTTTTTAGACGTTTGAGCAAACAATTTTGGCTGCTATTAGTATCAAAATGAATCTTACGAGTTGCAGATTTTTTTCCGTAACAAAAATACATAAATTGTGTTAAAACTTTTATATAAGCTCGCTTTTCCTATTTCACTGACAGAAATCGATTTTAAAGAACAGCTGATTTTGATTTGTGTTTTTGCGACAAAATCGTTCCACTGAAAGGCATTCCATTCTCTTTCTATTCTCGAGTGTCAGTTTTTCTTTCTCTGATCAACTCCAACCTCAAATGCCTGTAGCTGTTTGCTGACACTGACAGAAATTTTCAGAAAATCGAAGACATTGTTCCACTGATTTGTTCCAATGATGCTATCCGATGATAGCTATGATTAGACCCTAAGTGAAGTTGCCAGTTGGTAGCTAAATCTCTGAAAGATTTCAACTTTTCGAGTTTTCATTAACTCGCCCTGGAATTCCTGATTTACAAGAACAATAAGGACTTCCAGGGCGAATCCAAACTGTCTTAAGTATGCTGAATGTTCTTGGCTTGAATTGGCATATAAAAGACTTTTTTTGTAATTTAGTAATTTACTCAGTCCTGTGACTTCATCGACTTATGTGCTGATTTTTCTCCGTTCACTCACATTGCTCGCCCTGCCTGCGTTAGACATACTTTTGACTTTAAAGAAGTTTCCCTTCCTTGGGTTTTATCCCTTGTGCCGTGCCGATATCTCCTTTCCCCAAAAGTTGTGTGCCAGCGTACAATGCAAACGCAATGTAGATTCTCTAGTTCTCTTTGATTAATTTTTAAGCTCTTAGTTCTTAAGAACCACTAAGAGCCAAGCAGCTCCTTTCCTCCTAGCACCAAGTGATCCACCAAACCGCTTCACTGCACAAACACCTTTAACAGAATCAAAATGGCTCCAATTTCTAGAAAATCTGTCATTCTTCTTTTACATTTTATGTAACTATTTCTGAAATTTTGTACGTAAATCATTATCTGACCTCAAAGTTTGAAATGCTCAAAACTAGTGAACTAGAGCAAGTGAGGAGGCAATAAATGGAGGTCAATTTCAATCAGGAAGTAATTTAAACAAAATCAACTCAAATTGTTCAAATTAACTCAGGTTAAACTCGGCATCGAAGAACTTAATGACAAGTTTCCACTAATCATAAGACGTGCTTCAAGATTATTTTCAAAAACGGCGGCATGTCGTATTACGATGGCTTGGAATTGACAATGATTTATTTGAAAAGTAAAGAAAGTGACAAAGACAGTCAATTCGTTGACAATCTCGGATTGGGGTTACACATCCGAACAGCCAAATACGTTCTTCTTAATTTAAAAGTTTATCTGATGGCGTTGTATTTGTTAAGTATTTGTTAAGCAAAAGCTATTCTAGAAGGGACAAATGACACTTGATACAAGGTGGCGCAAAAATAACCTTCCGATGTTTTTTGGCTGTAATTTAAAATAAAAATGAAAAACTTTGATTCTTCTTGTGGATTATTTTTATCTGGTCTTTTAATTTTTTTTGCATCAAGTCGAGAATATGATGTTATGTAAATGGCCGCCGTCCAACCCGGGCGAAGACGTTACCGACGAAGCATACGAACGATACCGCCCACCCGACCTGGAGGAGGTGAAAGTAGCTGTGTCTAAGCTCAAGTGCAACAAAGCAGCCGGAGCAGACGGCCTAGCTGCCGAACTTTTTAAATCCGCTAGCGATGAGCTGGTTAGGAGCATGCACCAGCTCATCTGCAAGATATGGTCGGAAGAAAGCATGCCCGACAAATGGAACCTCAGCATTGTTTGCCCGATCCTGAAGAAAGGAGACCCTCTAAGTTGTGCCAACTACAGGGGCATAAGTCTTCTTAACATCGCATACAAGATCTTTTCTGCTGTACTGTGAGAACGCCTGAAGCCGTTTGTCAACAATCTGGCACATATCAGTGTGGCTTTGGGCCAGGAAAGTCCACCATCGATCAAATATTCACACTGCGGCAGATCTTGGAGAAAACCCAGGAATTCCAAATCGATACACACCACCTCTTCATCGATTTCAAGGCCGCGTATGACAGCATCTATAAAGACGAGCTATATAGCGCAATGTCCAGTTTTGGCATCCCCGCCAAACTCGTCAGTCTGTGCAGGATGACGATGGAAAACTCACGCTGTTCCGTCAAGGTCGGCAAAGACCTCACCGACCCCTTTGATGTCAAAAAAGGATTTAGACAAGGCGACGCGGTGTCATGCGACTTCTTTAACATCATACTTGAGAGAATTGTGCAGAACTCTCGCGCCAACACCAGAGGTACAATCTTTCAAAAGTCCGTTCAACTACTTGTATACGCAGACGACATTGACATAATCGGTAGAACAAAGCGTGATGTCAGTGAAGCCTTCGTGAGTATTGGGACGGAAGCGGCGAATATGGGTTTAGCAGTCAATGAGGGCAAAACCAAGTATATGCTGTCATCAAGAAAAGACACCCAACACCGACTTGGACAAAACATCACCATCGACAGCTATAACTTTGAGGTAGTTAGGGACTTTGTCTACCTGGGTTCCGCTATCAATTCAGACAATGACACCAGCGCTGAAATCAAACGAAGGATAACTCTTGCCAATCGCTGTTTCTTTGGGCTAAGAAGGCAATTGAGTAGCAAAGCCCTCTCTCGAGCAACTAAAGTGTCCATGTATAAGACCCTCATCATCCCAGTCCTGCTTTACGGTGCAGAAGCATGGACCCTGTCAAAGGCGGATGAAAACACTTTAGGCTGCTTCGAGAGGAAAATTCTTCGGACGATTTACGGTCCCGTCTGCATAGACGGAGAGTGGAGGAGGAGATATAACATCGAACTGTACAGCGATACCGACCTAGCCAAAAGAGTCAAAACACAACATCTACGATGGCTGGGTCATCTAGAGCGGATGGACACCAACGCCCCGGCCCGGAAAATCTTCGAATCCACACCGCAGGGACGACGCGGTAGAGGAGCACCGAGACTCAGGTGGCGCGCGCAAGTGGAAGGGGACCTCAGCCAACTTCGCGTGCGAAACTGGAGACGGCTAGCTAGAGACAGAGCTGGCTGGCGAAGCTTGTTGGCTGAGGCCCAGGTCCACCCCGGACTGTAGCGCCACCTTAAGTAAGTAAGTAAATGGCCGCCGTCACAAAAAGAAGTCTGGAGCGGTCAAATCAGGCGATCTTGCTGGCCAGTGAAAATCGCCAAAACGGGAGATTAGGCGCCCGGGAAATGCATCCTTCAGCATATCGGTTGTGGCACGTGCAGTGTGTGCCGTTGCACCGTCCTGTTGGAACCACATGTTTTCCAATCCCAATTCATCAAGTTGCGGCAAAAAGAACTCGTTGATCATTGCTTTGTAGCGCTCACCATTCACAGTAACCGTTTGGCCCGCGACGTCTTCGAAGAAAAAAGGTCCGATGACTCCTCCAGCGAAAACAGCACACCATACAGTGACTTTGGCCGGGTGTAATGGCTCTTCGTGGGTCACGATTACTGCTCAAATAGTCACCAATATTCCGCGTTCTGGAGCAGTGTAGCGTTACATTGTTTATTAACGTGTGTTTCGCATGTGTTTACTACACAAATGTCAAAACAGAACTGACATTAGGGGCCAATCGCAAAATGTATAGCATTTTCTGTTGGGAGGATTACTTTTGCGCCACCTTGTACATGCGTTAAAAATACGCTAAGAAACAGCTTCTATAAAAAAGCCACTCTAAATGAATATCTATCTATAAACTAACATTAACAAAATACTGATAAAAATTTCTTCTTTTTTGTCTTTTCAGGTACAATTCGAAGTTGGCCCTTCTCGCTCTGCCAAGTGTAATATTCGAGCCAAGGTTTCGGGGTTCCATCCGGAATCTAGTGTACGCAGACCAGCCAGGCGTGGTGACAAGACGACAGGAAATGAAACAACCAAGAGACATTAAGGTATTTATGGTTTTTTTTTTCATTCGTCAACGCCGTTATACTAATTAGGCCATTAACAATAGACAAGAAGCCTTTATAAATACACAATGATTTTAAATGACGGCTCATCGTTGCCATAACGAACCCTTTTTGGTTGTCAAAAGCATCTTTCTATATTTTCCTTGTGTATTTTAACATTCAGCGACTTTAATCCTGATGACGGGTACCTACTTAACTTAGGTGGGTCGTATACACATAGCGTTCATTGAAAAGGCTCTCAATTAAATTTCAGAATGAACTTTTATATAAAAAGGATACATCGTCTCCTGTTGTTATCTTGTATACACAAAGGAACAAAACAAAAAATCCTGCCAAGCTCCTAGAGGATGTTCATCATCGAGCATTTCATTCGTTTTTGGGTCAATTGAGTGAACTCCAACCAGGAAATTAATAGAGCATGATGCAAAAATCAATAAATGCGTTCGCTACTCGTACAATCTTATTAACCCTTTTAGAGCAGAGACTTCCGTCGGTCGCAGCAAATATGCCTCGCATACGACCCGATAAGACTTGTACTTGTACACTTTAGCAAGCAGACAGCAAGTGTGTACTGCGGTAATTAACTGCCACGGGGAGGTGGGAGTTGTGTCAATTAAGTAGATAAAACTAAGCACATTTTTTCGATGTATCTATAGCCTCCGCAAACTAGGTTGAGTTTAGCCGCAATTCTAATTTTCAAAAGTAAATTGCCAATTAGCGCATTCTTCTATATCGAACCGAATCGATTTCCGAGAATCGAATACGGCGCGATATAATTTATTCAGTTCATGTTCGCCAATGAATAATAAACTCAAGTTTAAATTAAAAAAAAAACAAACGTATGTATACACAACAGCCAACAGCAAAGTGATACGCCATAAAGGATTTCCTCTTTTCACTTATTTCCTTGAATCCAATTGGCATCATGTGCGCAGCGCTTGTTTCACTTTCACGAATCGATTTCAAGGCTCAAGGAAATTATTTCGCTTTCTGAAAAGTTGAATTGAATTCCTTCGATTTTCGATTCTATTTTTTTTTTTTTTACAGCAGGACGTGTTAA
Organism: Neoascia interrupta; assembly: GCA_947623515.1. Taxonomy (NCBI): domain Eukaryota; kingdom Metazoa; phylum Arthropoda; class Insecta; order Diptera; family Syrphidae; genus Neoascia; species Neoascia interrupta. The sequence continues at coordinate 9,559,024 of OX392464.1, forward strand.
CAGCCAAAGCCTGAAAATGAAAAGTTCAAAGGTCGTATGTGAGATTTCTCATATATGCCATAAAGTGCCAGCGGCCTTTGGCAATTACCCATGTCATTTGGCAAATCAGCGCGAGCTAGGACTACGATATAAGGAAGGATTTCATCGAAAAATTCTCAATTTCCAAGCGAAATATCATCCCCACATCTGTTCATTCACCACATTGCGAGGCCATATCGGAAAGAAATATCCTTTCAATGGACCCAGTGATGACAATCGTTATGTTTTCGGCCAATCAGCCCCACAAACAATCGATAAGAAAAAGAAAACGCACATATCGAAAAGAAAGTCACATTCTTCCTGCTGATGGCCCCCCACCTCCCCAGTGACACTGACAAACACACACACAGACGTAATAATAAATCAGTGGCTTTTATTTATTTATTGTCAGTTTGGTCCTTGCTGCTGCCAGTTAAATGAGCTTGAAATGATTTCTAATTTGTTTCTGCTGTTTGGTTTGTTTTTTTTTTTTTTCTTCACAAGGCTTTGTGCCTAACGATAACATTTGGATAACGAAATGTGTCCTCTGACTCCTAATTTGCTGTGTGTGGCTGTTAACACTTCGGCAGTTTCTGTGCCGCTGGACAGGAGCACAACCCAGTGTGGGTGGCTGTCCTTGTGCATACAAAACCTTCTGGTATTTAAATGAAAGCCGCGCACGGACTCCTCTTTGTGATAAATGAACTGTCCATCCTGGGTCTTTAAGGATATTTAGTTTACTCTTTCTGTTTTCAAGCTAAACATTTAGTCTCGATGGCCTCTACGTGCACTTAGCCCGATCAACGCTCCATTTATGTACTTACTTTCAGTAGAAAATCCTTTCGAATGGAAGAAAATAAAAGGATAAAACAAAACAGCCACAAGGTATTCTGTTGTGAAAAGAAAATCCATGTCAGATTCGTTTTAGCCTTGAAAGTGGGTGAAAGAGAACGAAACAAATAAAAAAATGAACAGAATCAGAGCAAATGCATCTAATGACCATCATATTCCAACTTGTGGACTTTGCCGGAGTAACATGGATTTCAAACTATGGTTCGCTTAGCAAAGGACAAAAGGATGTCGGACCTTCTTAGGCGACGACAGCATTGCAACTTCGTAATGATTAGACTTGCTATTCGTTATTCGTTTTTCTAAGGAAAAGGCACTTCAGTCGTATGGGAGTACCTCTATACATAAATCGGACGGAACAACCCTACATTCAATGCTCGGCACATACCCCACGGGCTCGGAGTATACAGCTTTTTTTTTTTGTAATCTTGATGCCTTTCACAACGGTCTAGGGGTTGCAGCCATCATTTATATTAAATCCTTCTGATATATTTTTAATGTTCTGAATGTCCGCCAGTATATGGCTGAAACTAGTTTAGGGTTGCTTTTTTTATTCTAGACGGATTTGAAACTCCCAACTTATGTTTCAAAAATTCAATTGACTTAGGGATTTTCTGGAAGAAAAATTTCAACAGTAAGAAAAAGCTTTGGCAGTCAATTTCAAGTTGTTTCAAGGACACTACTTCGCTCGATCTGCAAAAATAAGCAAGCCTCTCTTGCCAAGACACTATGTAAGTGTCGTTGAACACATAAGTGCTTAAAGCTCGAGCCTGCCAATTCATTCGCAGATATTAAACTACCGCCAGAAGGGCGTTGGGTACAAAGACCATTTCAGAACTAGTACAACTTGGATGACGTGTGAAGGCGTCTGTGACTTAAACATGTCTCGCACGATCCCATGTGGTGACGTTATCTGAATACCACAATTTTTGCCCAGAACTTCCACTGGGTATTTATGAGGTCAACAGAAGAAGACCCATTATGGGGAATCCTGCTAGCAAAATTGTCTTTCACACGGTCTATGAAAATTTAAGACACTTTAATAGCGCCTACTGATGGAGTGCAGATGGCTCTCCACGTTTTGCAATAAGTTAGGTCGCCTTTATTTCAAAAACTTCTCCAATTTGTATCGCTTTTGGTAATCATCAGGAACACGTTCTGCCACCCATATGCTCGCTCAACAAAGGGGTGTAAAAGCTCCGCCAATAAATTTGGGTCTGCTTGAAGTACGAGAGGAATTATAAATTATTTGGTGAATCCTTGTAGAAATTGGCTACGGGACATCATCAGGGGGTAAAAAAAAAAACAGAAACCTGATGACGTCCATAATCATGGACGAAACGTGCGTCTTCGTAGAAAAGTTAGCCTTTCAATAAGCCTGTTCATTTTCTGTGGCCGCTTAAATTCGCGCATAGAGCGCGGCCGTATGGCCCTTTCATCGATCCTGATCCTTCGCCACTAGCTCAATAGTCACAGGCACTATACCCAGACGAGCCTCAGAGATGTTCTCTACCTCATTCCACTACGTTTTATTTCTGTATATTCTTCTCTCAGGAACGGCCAACCTATAACACCGAGACTGAACTAGTACACCGAGATGTAAGGAGATATATGTGTGAGATTATATGTGTTAGGAAATTTGTATTCAGATAGTGAATTCCAAAGTGTGCTTGTCTATAGAAGGAGGAATTTTGAAACAGTGTATTGCAAAGTGTTTCGAGGTGAACATGAAACTGATGAACGCCTTAAAATGTGGAAGGCTCACGATTTTGCGTGTCGTCCTTGCACTGGGACGTGCTCCTATGAACCAGATTATTTTGAATTCTGACATTTCTCACCTTATTCCTAAAAGTAACACAAGCAACGCACCCTAGGAATCTCATTTCGGCAGCTAGTACTCGAAATTTTTGGTCATTACACAATTTTCATGACCTTAAAGGAACATAGTTGGAACTTAGGCTAAGTTCCTGAGAAAAACTGGAATCTTTGCTTTCACTCCAAGCTCAGATTTTTAATTACCAGCCGACGCAGTTCCTTTACGATTACTCCAGCTTAGCCTATTCTACAAGACAACTCAGCATTACTCTTCCCACCTTTCGTGAAAAAGACCCCGAAATACTTAAACTTCAATTAGATCAATTGCTTCAATTGCTTCAGTTGCTTCAATTCGACCCTTCTCCATTTATGTGCAGGATAAACTGCACAGAAGTTCGGGAAACAACCGAATCACTTCCGACTTGTTCACGTTTACCTCCTTCGCAGCATCACCACAGACGTCCGTAAACTCATCCAATGTTCGCTGAAGTTCCTCCTCGGACAATGCTAAATCATCTGCGAATAGCAAAACTTATCCTAATGCCAGCCATTTCGAAACATTCCTCGCCAAGACTGCACTTCACCATCAAGAGACGAGAGAACCTTTGGCGAAGTGCAACGAACACATCCAACCAGAGGACGAGGTTTGGTAAAATTTATCCTCACAGAGCTTGTACAGCTCCCATGTAAAGACTGAATGGATCGCTGAAGAGGCCTCATAGTCCTGTTAAACTCTTCACAATTTATGCCAACTGCAGAGGCATAAGTCTTCTTAACATCGCATACAAAATCTTTTCTGCTGTACTGTGTGAACGCCTGAAGCCGTTTGTCAACAATCTGGCACATATCAGTGTGGCTTTAGGCCAGGAAAGTCCACCATCGATCAAATATTCACACTGCGGCAGATCTTGGAGAAAACCCACGAATTCCAAATCGATACACACCACCTCTTCATCGATTTCAAGGCCGCGTATGACAGCATCTATAGAGACGAGCTATATAGCGCAATGTCTAGTTTTGGCATCCCTGCCAAACTCGTCAGTCTGTGCAGGATGACGATGGAAAACTCACGCTGTTCCGTCAAGGTCGGCAAAGACCTCACCGACCCCTTTGATGTCAAAAAAGGATTTAGACAAGGCGACGCGCTGTCATGCGATTTCTTTAACATCATACTTGAGAGAATTGTGCAGAACTCTCGCGCCAACACCAGAGGTACAATCTTTCAAAAGTCCGTTCAACTACTTGCATACGCAGACGACATTGACATAATCGGTAGAACAAAGCGTGATGTCAGTGAAGCCTTCGTGAGTATTGGGACGGAAGCGGCGAATATGGGTTTAGCAGTCAATGAGGGCAAAACCAAGTATACGCTGTCATCAAGAAAAGACACCCAACACCGACGTCTTGGACAAAACATCACCATCGACAGCTATGACTTTGAGGTAGTTAGGGACTTTGTCTACCTGGGTTCCGCTATCAATTCAGACAATGACACCAGCGCCGAAATCAAACGAAGGATAACTCTTGCCAATCGCTGTTTCTTTGGGCTAAGAAGGCAATTGAGTAGCAAAGCCCTCTCTCGAGCAACTAAAGTGTCCATGTATAAGACCCTCATCATCCCAGTCCTGCTTTACGGTGCAGAAGCATGGACCCTGTCAAAGGCGGATGAAAACACTTTAGGCTGCTTCGAGAGGAAAATTCTTCGGACGATTTACGGTCCCGTCTGCATAGACGGAGAGTGGAGGAGGAGATATAACGAGGAGGAGATATAACGATGTTACGCCCCCAGGGCGTAACATCGGCGCCATCGCAGAGTCGTTTGAGGTATGCGATCTTGTTCTTCTTTATGCTTCTATTAAGGTTGCTGTCTTGATTCGCCTGTGTGCAGTCTAGGGGCATCCAGTTGTTGTTGAAAGGCTTTTCTCAATCTTAAAAGCTGTTGTTTGCGACAGGTTTCGGGCTTTTTGCCCTGAGATCTGTTGTATCCTCGCTTCACCAGAAACAGGTTTTAATAGTTCTGCTTTTAGTTCTCTTTGACCTTGACGCATGACGTGCTTTTTTGATGACTTGATTAAGCAAGATCCTTTGTAGTGTCACGGTTAAGTCGCCAAACATCTCATCAAACCATTCTTTTCTGTACTGGGCTCTCAGGTGCGGATTAAATGTATTGTGATTGAGGTAGCATTGTGCTCGCACCTAGACAAGTACGGGCACAATGTTACCTCAATCTCGTCAAGCTCACTCATTTTGACATCGCTTGAAAATAGCATATTTTACCACCGATGTAAAATGTTGCTTTCTATCAGGTGAAGATCGTCTCATTTCGAACAAGGAGAGATCCTTCCTTATCTAATCCTTTCACTATAAGTTGAATAGAGCTCTATGACCAGTTTATCGGTCTTTGGTAATTTTTTAAAGTCTTCTGCTATCCCTCTAGCTCTAAGACAGGTGCATAAAATATAGTTTCCTCGTTTCACTTCGCTGTGTTTTTTAAGGCCAATTTTTCAGTGCGAAATCATCCGAGTTTTAGAGTAAAACTGAGATTAACCCCAGAAATGAATATTTAAGTGAATATTGGTCCGGGGCAAATCTCGACTTAACTCGCCAAATTTCGAGAGTTAATCCCGGATCAACTGCAAAGAAAATGCCTTTCGCCTTGCGTGTTTCTGTGAAAAATCACATCTGAAAATGACTCGAACTTCTTTTCCTGTGTTCATTCCAGCTATAAATGTTTCAGTGAATATTGATCCTTGGCTTAACTCGCCAAACTTCGTGAGTTAATCCCGGATCAACTGCAACGGAAATGCCTTTTGCCTTGCGTGTTTCTGTGAAAAATTACATCTGAAAATGACTCGAACTCCTGTGTTTCTCTGTGTTAAGTGAGAGCTGGTATAGTCAATTATTTCGAAAGTCGAAGATTTCGACAACTTTACTGACGGAGTTAACTCTGCACTGAAAAATTGCTCCCTGGGTTAACTCCAGTTTTGTTTTGTTCGTTAACAGATCTTGGTTTAAGCTGGACTAAACTAAGCACTGAAAAACCGACCCTAAATCCAACAATTCTATTTGTGCCTCATTCGAACGCTACTTTGACGGCAGTCCAAGACCTACGATGATAGAAGTGAAGTCTGTGTGTTATCTCCAACTCGATGTTAAAGATGTAAAAGCGAAGCTTTCGAAGCCAATCGAACCTTTGATATAACTGCTGCGAAATTCTTTCAATTTTCAATCTTATAACGAGTGTGCCAACAGTTACTGTGGAAGTTCACTTAAATTAAACACTCGTTTATTCAAAAATTAATAAAAAATTTTGTTGACGTGTGTATTTCAGCCTATGGCAATTATAAATAAAAGACGAATTCATCTATATCATCGCCCCGACTTCTGTTAAAAGGCAAAAGATAGTTAAAATTTCTGTTTTCCAAAAATTTTGGTAAGGAGACATTATGAAACAGAACAATGTTTCCGAGACTAAAACTTTTTTTAAGAAAATAGTTATAAATGATATAATAATAAGATTCTAATAACATCCCTGTTTTTCTTTCTTTTCAGTGTGGTGATGGACCATGTGATCACTCTGAATTACCCAGAGAAAAGGTCACACGGGTACGTAACTATGTATGTATTGAAATTGTTCTAAAATATTCTTTGCACCACGTCTAGCACAAATGCTCCTAAGTCACTACTTTCTGCTCCTTATGCACTTTTGCTTCACTCCCCCTCTTTGTTGAAGATAATCTGGTTTGTATTCAAAATTAATGTTAACCTTTAAAAAAAATGAACTTTTTTGTATCCTGGTAATAAATAAATCATCAATTCCGACTTCACTTACTTTGGAACCTCAAGAAAATTACAATTTTGCCACAATGCAAAGGAAGATATTTTGAGGAGAAATCATCATTGAATTTGAAATAAATGAATAAAGAAGTGATTAAAGTAGTTAATTATTCGCGCATTAAGTATTCATCGATAAATGTAGGTGCAATGATTACATTTGCTACACTGCTTTTCTCCTGTAATACAAGTTTTTGGACTAGATTTAATAATGTATAGTTTCAAAGTGCAATCGCAGAACAATAAATGACAGTTTACTAATGTCAATTCCGACTGACCTTTTGCTCAAATTGTGTGTGTAAAAATAGCAGCTTGTTTTACTGACCCCAACTTACCGATAAACTCACAGACACGTGTTCCTAGAACTTATATTTATGAGTTCTCATGAATCGACGCTAAGGTTCTTTTTTTAGTCATTAAAATTGTTTGACAGATTCTGTCATGATAAATATGGTCGTGTGACATAAGGCTTTAATTGCGGATGCAATTTATGAAAGCTTCTAATTACGTGTGTATAGAAACTCTTCCTTCCGGTTTTTGTCTAATGGGCCAGAAGCCTAAATGTGGTATCTCAGATTTCATTCAATGATTGATTGATGAACTGAACAAGTGTGAGTCCTTAGATTCGGTGACATTCGATTATAGTGTGGGTTTGTATTGTATGAATAGTTAATATGTTTCTAATGATGCATTGTTTGCAATTTCCTTGTGTGAAGCATGAGCAAAGAGTGAAGATTCTACAGGTTTGATGGATTGTAATTAATCCATCAATGAGTGTGTGGGAATAGTAGGATTTTGCAACATTTACTGGAAATAAGAGAGAAGTTCTAGTGCTGATAGGGTTGGTCGAAAATTATATATGCCTAACATAACATGGACAGTGCCTCTAAATTTAACAAAATAATCTTTCTTCGGTCTTCAATGGGATCGACTGGTTTACAAGCTATTAATTTATCTTAAACATTTTTGTTTGACAAACTCGCACGTAACCCATTATGTATGCAATATGATTGATACCAGTAATATGTCTATCACAGCTTCAAACGGTGGCACGGGTCCATTAACTGGTCCTTTTTTCCCCACTCTGCTGCGTATATCCGGTCAAATAAGGGATGTAAATATTTGGTTATATTACTAAAAGCCAAGGGGGCATGACTTTTTAGAAAACTTCACAAGAAAAAGTCGAGCGATCTCTTTACTAACCGGGTAGGTACTCAACTAACCTTATAAAATCGTAAAATCGTTTATGCAAAAAACCTATTGTGATAACTGCTGTGCGGCACTAAGTACCAAGGTTTTAATGGAGCCACAAGTGTCGTTCACGTCCAAGTGACGTTCAATTTGGGAAATAGAGGCTTCATGTTATTCTTTTTGCACAAACCTTTCTCTAGTTAGCAGATCTGTAACAGAATGCAAGAATTTTTGAATACAATTCTTTTGAATGTCTGTAACGAACATCTAAATACCCGACCTTCTTTACCCATTAACAACAAATTTAAAATTTTTTGGTCTGTTTCATATACTGAATGTCAATTATTTGTACTGGCCACTCCCCTAAAACAGGGCGTACGCTGAAAATTAAAATCAATTAACTCTAATTTCGTTGGAATCAGGAGAAAATGCGTTAAAAACGACTATTAATACTTAAAAAAGCAGTTTTCTCCCAAAAATGCCCCCTAAAAGTGGGCGGAGCTCAATGCTTTGTATGCAACGAGCTTAGAAAATGGTAACATCTTTAATATTTGTCATAAAATTTTTTTCAGTTCAGAATGAATTTCCCGAGAAATCAGGTTTTCAAAGATTTCAGATGTCAAAAGTGGACATGGTCAATAGAGTGGGACAACCTCATTAAATTTGAGGGTGCTGACATTCAAGCCAATTGTGGGCGTGGCTGCAGGCGGATCTTCTCAATTTTCATACTTTGTCTGCACAAAATGAGAGCAAGCAACGCTGTTTTCAGTTTCCTAGCTCAATTTTAAAGACCTCAAAACTGCATACATGCGTACAGACGGACGGACATGGCTTACATGATCGACTTACTCGGTCGGTCTCGATCATATCTCTAAAAGGTCTTAGGGGTCTACGGTGATTATTTCACTGTGTTACAAACTATGCATTAAAATCAACCCTCGGTCGGGTATAAAAAAAAATACAATGACTGAAGTAAAGATTTTAACTTCGAAAAATGTAATTCAGCATTCAGTTTAAAGTCATGATTGAAACAATCATTTTCACTAATCAAATTAACTCTTTGATTAACTCGGTCAACTGAATGAAATTTTTCTTAACTGCTCTGCATTCAGTGGAGTCACCTTGAAGTCACTTACAATAAAAGGTTTTAATTTCACTCATTCATTTGACTTTTTAATTGCTGAAAATTATGGTTTTAATCATGACTTCAAAATGAAAGCTGATTTATTTCTTCTAAGCTAAAGCCATTATTGAAGTAATTGAAGTCAAACAAATCGACATGATTCAGTAGTATGACTTCAAGGAATGCTTTCCACAATGCATTGCATTCTTTTACAGCTCTGCTCGCTAGGTAGGTGCTCACTAGGAACCTTATTAACGCCTCAAAAGAAACAGAAAATAAAAGCATTCAGAAGCTCAAAAGGACACTCTTGTACAGATTTGTATATAGAAATCTCAAAGGGTCTTTAGCTTGGATCCTTCAGGAATCAGGTCTTCGAAGAAGTGTCTGCCGACAGTCCTTCGCATAATGCTATTTTGCGTAGAGCATTCGCATAGACACTCTTGTACAGATTTGTATATAGAAATCTCAAAGGGTCTTTAGCTTGGATCCTTCAGGAATCAGGTCTTCGAAGAAGTGTCTGCCGACAGTCCTTCGCATAATGCTATTTTGCGTAGAGCATTCGCATAGCAGAGGTAGCGAACAAATTCATTTTCTGTAACGTCGCTGCAGCTTCTGCTATAGTCACTGGTGCAGCTTATCTACCATACCCGTTCCACGTGCAAACTCTAAGTCCTATGCCGCGCAAGGGCTTATAACAATACTCGAATATCTTTGCTTGCTAGTACTTTCTTAAATACTGATCATTTTTTCTTTACCGCTGGACATGATAGCTCTATAGTGTGTCTGCACTTTTCAAGTTGTGACCAACGAAGGCTCGTTAAACACAAGGACTCAGTTTTTGTTTTCCTTTTAATGGTGTTTCTAGTATTAAATCTCCTGCTGAAAGCAAAGCTCAAAGGCAGGAAGTCCACAACTAAAGTATTAATGGGCAAATACTACTCAGAGCCTGTTTTCAGTGCAGAATTAAGCCCAACTTAAGCCAAGATCTGTTAATATCGTAACAAAGCGAATATAGAAATAAAAGTACGAATTTTTCGCAAATGTAGTTTTTCATAGAAACACAGAGCTTGATCCGAGATTAAGCTACGAATCCCGGATCAAACTCTGAGTCCTTCCAATCTTCTCCGCCTGGTCGTCCTTCCAATCAACTCCACTCCTAACTAAACGTCTGAATAAAGAGACCTGTACGGCTTGCTTGTCATCATAATCCAACGAAGCCGAGACATGTTGACAACAAAATAAAAAATAAAAACATGGTTGGATCTATAACCGAACCCATAGGTGCTACCATCTGCACCACAGCCCACTTCCATCTCGGGTGTCCAAATAGCCTTCATGTTCTCTCTACATAAGTAATGCACATAAACCAACAACATGTAATAATTAAACTACGAAATTTAGCGAGTTAAACTGAGTTTAACCCCGAACTGAAATTGTCTGAAAAACTCAAATTCGGATGATCTCGAACTGAAAAATTGGCCTTAAGAAACTGGCAAAGGAATATTATGTCCAAAAGGTCTAGGAAACCACAGTCTACACTTTCTTAATCGGCAGCCATTCAACTGTCTTGCTGTTTCAGTCAATGTCAAAATGTGTGAGGTTGACTATTATCTCCAATGCTGCAGTAGGTGTCGTCCTTACGTTAGGCTTTGGATATACCAGCCTTTCTACCAACAAGCCTCGCTAGCTTGCTCTGTCTCTGGCTAGTCGTTTCTAGTTTAGCGCTTAAAGTTTGCTCAAGGGAACCTGAGCTTGCTCAGGCAGTTCAGGCTCTAATCTTTGACAGTTTCCTGTCAAAGATAAGAGCATCATTTGCCTTTGAGTTGAGGTTATTAGAGACTACTTAGGAACTATTTTATTCTTATGGATTTGGACTTCATTCCCTGGATTTGGACTCAAATGAGGTTAAAGAGTGTCGTCTCTGGTAGTCTTCCACCTTACAAACTTATGCTAAAATTACAAACCCCGTGTTCATCCAGTTATGAACAGCGAGTATACCGTGCGGTTGAAATTCCCTTACTCCCAAAAGTTCTGCGGTAGGCACGTAAAAGCCACGTACGTATGCCTTATTGCCTGGTGGACAAAGTCGTCTATATTCTCTCTCCCGTTGAGGCTGGAGTTTACATTTAGATCAATTCCTCCCATTCTTTCTGTCCTGAAGTTTAAAATACTAACTTGCCTGATCAAGGAAGCCGTATTTGATAAATTTACTTTCAGACGTGTCGACCCTCGACTCAGTTAATTGAAATATGAAGTGAAAAATGCTGAGTCGATAGATCAAAATTTGCCTCTGATCACGTTTGTCATGATCGTGTGCATTCTATGCTCATGATAAAGCCTTACTTCTAGGAAAACTTCGGAAGAAGATCATTAGTACCTAGAAGTCATATGCGATAGAAGAAAGAGCACGGACCCCGTCTTATGGTTCTGCTCTTCGTGACTTTCCGACTAAAACATATTCTACTCTTTACTCATAGACTGTGCCTTAAGTAGACTGTTATCTAGAAGAGCACGCGCTGTATCGCTTCTGCATGGATCTAATAAAATGGTCTATTCAAACATTACTTCTGAACCTTGCAACCAATGTGCTACTTCAACAGATCTGCTTTTGATAGTTCTGGTTATCGCCAATCATATTTTTCACATCCAAATCGATAAGCCGCTTGAGCATGAACGAATAAAAGGTTATCGATCTGTTGTCTGTTTGTCTGGTGTGGTGAGCCTTCACTGCTTTCAAAATGAATATCACCTGAACATTGGACTTCTCTCCAAGCTTTTCTGAAGAGGTGTTCTTTCATGGTCATGAAACACCTCGAATCATGAAAACTTCTTAGGACCGGTTTTTCAGTGCGAGATCATCCGACTTTCCGAGTTAAACTGACATTAACCCCAGAACTGAGTTCTACAGTGAACTAAGATCTGGGGTTAATCTCGGCTTAACTCACCAAATTTGGTGAATTAATCTCGGATCATCTCTGGAGAATAGTGTGAACTTCTTTGAATGTTTTTTCTGCATGGAATGTCAGTTGATTTGCGCTTTGCTGTGCAAAATGACATTTGAGAATAACTCGAACTCCTTTTCCTGGGTTTTTCTATGTGAAATGAGAGATGGGAGAGTCAATAATTTCGAGAGTCGAAGATTTTGACAACTTTGTTGACAGAGTTAACTCTGCACTGAAAAACTGCTAGCTGAGTTAACACGAGATTGGTTTTGTTACGGGATAAACAGATCTTGGTTTAAGCTGGGCTTAACTCAGCACTGAAAAACCGGCCCTTAATGGCCTCCAGATCGGATTTCGAAAGATCCATATGATTTGATGGCATATCGCACCGAAAAGTGGAACCATTCCCTGCATCTTGGTGAAATAAAAACGTTTGTACTTGACATTTCTTAAGCATTTGCAGAGTTTCTCACCCAGATCTCTAATCGAAGATGCGTGCACTTGGAATTGATAAATCTTATATTCAGTAGATTAGTAACTGCGTTTCGAACCAATCAGTTCAAGTTGTTTTGGATGGTTTCAAGTCTGCAATGCACATAAGGAACGCTGAAGTTCCACAAGGCTCTATTTTGTTTCCCACTTTTTTCCTAATCTTCCTTAAGGTTATTACACGCTTGCCTATCGCTCACTATCGACCCTTCCCTTCTGAAAAACTCCTTATATTATCGACTTGTCCCTTTTAGTTTCAGGAACTAAGCTGAAAAACGAAAAAACTGCACTGCTCAGCTTCTAGACAACCAGCCTGCCTTGAATTCGTACGACCTGGTGTATTTAGCTTTTTGATTTCCAGACTAACAATAAGAAGTTCCAGTATCAAAACTGCACCCAAACAACAATCCTTAAACAACCCTTGGAAAAAATTCGAAATGTACCTTTCTTCAGCCACATTTCATACTGCGTTGATCCTAGATTTCTTGCAAATAGAAATGGGAAGAATTTAGAAGTCTTGGAATACATTTTGCCAACAGCTTTCTATAAAAAAAAACTATTTTTAATATTTTTTTTAAATGCAAAGAATATTCCAAAGTGTTCAATAAGTTTATTTGTATAATTTTGTAGATCTGTTTGTTTGTGTCGTTCATTTCAACTTTTTTTTTAAATCTGGTGGCAAAAAGATTATAAAATTTTTTATTTTAAAATTAACGAAGCCGTAAGCACTTTTTTTACTTTCTTAGAATTATTTGACATCCTGACTAGCTCTTGGAAGAATCTACCAACTTTGACAGTTCTTTTCTTTGACAAAGACACAATTGGCAAGTTATGCATCAACTTAGAAACATACTAAGCTCATTTAATGAAACTAGCGCCAGTGCCTCATGAAAATGCACTCGCACCTTTCAGTGCGATCAGCTGATTGTCAAAAACTCCTGGCCTTTTCGGTTGGTCGTCCGGGGTCGTCCGGGAGACTTCTGCCTTCAGCCCAATGTATTCGTTGCATCCGTTACGTCGAAGTACAAAACTGACAACAAAAATACAGACGTTCTTATGGAAAACGACGTACGTCACAAAGCTCTTCTATTGACCGCTTCCCATAAGAACGTGTATATTTAACTCAGTTGTCAGTTGTGTACTTCAACGTGACGAATGCAACGGATTCATTGGGCTGAAGGCTTTCTGGACTCTCCTGAAACTGTTTTCTTGGACTCGTTTGACAGTTCCTTTTCTGGATAGAAGAGATATTTGCTTCTGGTTTTGAATTCAGAATCATACATGTGTAAATGTCAAGTTAAATAAATGTCATTTGTCCCCTGTAGAATAGCTTTTGCTTCATAAATGCTACGCTAGACAAACTTCATAATCAAGAAAAACGTGTTCGGAGAGAAGCTCCAATCCGGGAGAAGAACACCCTGATCCGCGATCGCCAACCGAAAAGGCCATCTGTCAAAGTTTTTTTCGAACTAAGAGGCGCACCGGATTGTGAAAATGTCAGATCACACTCCAAATTTATCAGAACTGAATTTTCTGCCCGGAAAAATTCTAGTGGAACCTTCAGTGCTGCACTAGTACTCACAACAGTGCTGGGTTGTTGTCTTCGCTTCATCGAACGAAGAACACCGTGCGCAGAGGTGCCATAATGGTGCATTAGGGCTTTTCCAATGAATGAATTTTCATATTCTACTTGTCAGTTTTTCAGAGTTACCTAAAAAATGCGACGAAAAGGAGGTCTAAGACTCCTTTACTTTATCCTAGCTAATATGCCGCGCGGTATTATTTTCAAGTTACTTAAGCACAAGTTTATTTTTGTTTTTTTTATTTTTGTTTTGTTAATGTAGCATTCCTTATCCACTACACTCTGTTGCTTTAACCAAAATGCTCTTAATACCATAATTTTGAAAACCCATTTTAATTAAAGGGCTTACGCGGTGGAAACATGACAGATGCTTGTGAGCGTCACGATCCCTGCCAACATGGCGGAATATGCATATCAACCGACTCTGGGCCAATCTGCGAGTGCAGAAATCTAGAATACGAAGGACAATACTGCGAAAAAGGTAATTAATTTATTAAATGCTTAATGTATGCAAATAAATAGAAAGCTACTAGTATCGCACGAATCCGAGACTGGTGAACCCTTTCCAACGAGGCGCATCATGGAAACAGCTCGCTGTGCAATCCGTTCGTAACGAGGTCATTGTGGTATTTCCTCTTCCACAGAGATGCACACAGCGCCAGCTAGAGCGAGGAGGAAATTTCGTTACTATGGCCTAGATAATTTTCCATTTTCTTCTATTTTTTGTGAAATAAGGATTTTCTCCAGCCGTTGGCGCTGGCTGGGGCGTAAGGGCATGTTAAAATTGCCCAAAGTGGCCTTATACGAACTTCAACGTTTCACTTCAAGTGCCGAGCTCAAGCGATTCGAAATGTCATTACAACAATGGGTAAAACTCCCAGCACATCTCGAGACATCTTAGTCGATGTGGGTACTTGAAAGGTATCGCATTTCTCTGTGCAGAATGTATCTTTGCATTTAAATACACGCTTTGCTCATATATGTACACAAAACGAATATCTCGTCGTTGTCGTCGTCGTCGCTATGGCATTTCCGCATTTGTTCGATACTTTGTACTCGTAATATTTATTTAGGGCTGAAGTACTACTATCTATATACGTAGATACTCTTACATGAAGGGTTCAAAAGCCGATGGAGATGGCATTAAGAATTAAGCACATGCAAGGCAAAGGCAGTCGTCCATAGGCCGGTGGGCATTCATTATGTGCGCTTTTCAGATTAAAGGAGGTGGAAACAAGTCAACATGGCTCGTGTGCCTCGTACTCGTCGTCTGCCAAGTTTGCCGTTTTTCTTCATGGCTTATTTACAAAACTCAAGTTGAATAATTAAGTTCAACAGAGATCTTCTTATCTCAAGTATGGTGCCTTAATAGAGCAACGAAGCTTTGTATACGAAAGTCCTGTGCGATGACACCTACTACCATAGCGTGGCTATTTTAAATCTCATGAATATGTATTATGCTGCCGTTTTAGGATTAAATCAATAAACTGATAACCTTTTCTTCTACTACATAGAGTTTTATTTTTAAGTACATTTCGTTATCTCTTTTTTTTTTCTCCCAAGAAAAAGCACCATCGGAAGCGACATTTCGAGGGACCCAGTTTCTTTCCTATGATTTGGGACAAACTGGAGCCGAACCGATTGTCAGTGCACAGGATGCTATAACGCTTTACTTTCGAACGCGACAGCCAAATGGACTTCTCTTTTATACAGGTAAGCGATGAAAGTAAAACAATAGGAGCAATTTATTTATACATAAAGGAACAAAGGATTTGAAAAGTGGGCACTAGTACGAGTGAGGTTGGTACCGACCTACACAATTCCCATAAAAATATTTTGTTCTACCAAAAACGCTGAATTCATTGTTCTCTAAAATAAGAGGCAATTTTTTGGAAAGCAGAGGACCTTAATGAGATTGGGTTAAAGAAAAAAAGAAAGTAAAAAATATTTAAATTTTAAGAATTTATTGAAAAATTAGTTGGGAGTAGGTAATTAGCCTAAATGAGATCTTAATGCACCAGGTGACCGACATGTTTCGCCCTCACTTATGAGACCGTATTTTACTTGATTTAATGAACGCTTAAATATCAGGGCATGGAACTTTTTGGTGAGACAATAATAAAACCTTGTGGAAGCCAGAATGTGGAACACAGAATCATATATTTGAAATTTTTTAATTGAAGCTTTAAAGTAATGTGGGAAACTTGTTGTCAAAACCTTTGAATTTAGCGTCAGACTAAATCTCCTAATTAAACGACTCGATGCGCGCTAAAACCAGATGCACCAGAATCAAAATTCTGTATGCCAAATCATTTGACTTAATTTATCATCATAAAAATAATTATCTTCGCTTCAAGCTATGCGTACGTGCGTGGTGGTGAAGTGGTTAGTATGGCGGACTACTGTGCAGGAAGTTCTGTGTTCAAATACCAACCAAGAAAAACTAAACATTTCTTTAGGGTAAATGGTAGGTTAAGTAGGGACCCCTGATGTATGTAATGTAGGGACCCCTGAACAGACCCCAAACTACAATCTTCTCAGATTTACTAATTATAAACCGCACACACTTACAGCCAACTGCATTAATGACAAATAAGAAAACGTTGTTACATTTTTTTTCAAGGATTTTACCAAGTGTGAAAGCCAAAATAAATGAAAGGATACCCGGTATGAATAAATATAATAGGGTGCCCACAGACACGCCCACAATCGGTCTAAATGTGCAACTACCTTCAGAGATTTGAAAACTGTTACGTTCTAAAAGGCTGAAATAAGACACAAAAAAGAAAAATTAAATTGGTAAACCTCCTCCAGTGGGCGTGGCGTCTATTTTAAGGGTACATTTGCAAATGCAATTTACTCAATATTTTTGCTCGAAATTGAAAAACTGTTGCTTAATATTTTTGTTGCTTAATATTAAAGACTTTGGGCCACGCCCCCATCTATTTGGAGGCAGAATTGAAGAGAAACCTAAAATTTTCCAGAAAAACGTAATTTCAACTGGCCTTAAGCCTAATTTAGGAAAGCATGAAACAAAAAAATTAGCAGGTTAGGTACGCGAGACTTTATATCAGATATCGTTCATACAAAGTTTTTAGCCACGCCCACTTTTAGGGATCGATTTTTAAAAAATATTGACTTTATTGGAAAAATTGATAATTTCAAGCGTAACTTGGAAATATCTGTATTATAACTGATAGTTTGTAATCAGTGGCGGTTGAACCACGCCTCTTTTCGAAGTTTGCACCACTTATAAAATGTCAAAAAATAACAATGTGGGAAAGGATGGCGTATTCAACGGTCCGTTTTACTTACTCACTGGGTTTACAATAAAGGGCCTTGTTACGGTAGGCCCGATGACTTCGTCCTCGTCTTGTTACGGTACGACCGCAACGTACGGCTTAGAATTGGCTTTGAAATGATATTTCCTAAAAATAAATATTTCGGGAACAATTATTTTATCTTCGTCCTCTGAGTGCTTATTTTAATTTTATATGTATCACCACTAAAAGTTATAATCCCCATCGTGCATACCTACAAATGTTGATTTATTTTTTTCTCAGCTGCTGAGCTGTCAGACGAAGCAAAGGTTGAGTACATTTAAACTAGAGCTTCGCTCTGGAGTCATATTACGTTTCATTACGTTTTCTATTTACGGTTTCAAAACGAGACGTGTCGCGTCGAAGCCAAAGTAACATTTTATAAAACGCAAAGACTGAGCAAAGACTTCTTTGTGAAACCCGCTTTAGTAGTTTTAAGGCGAGAAAAGTGGTTATTCTATGTGATAAGAGAAAAATTAAACATGTTTCTGTAAAAAATTACATCTGAGTAGAGTCGGGCTGTGGAGAGCAGCTTAAACTTTCCGGTTAAGTGTTCTGCCTGTACTCGTTGAAGTTTCTGAACAGTAAATCGTAGAAATACGAAATTTGGTGTATTATTTGTAATTTTCATTTTTAATTATCTTCACGATTCCGAACACTTAAACCACATTACATGCTGTTAACGTTTTTTTTTTTTTGGGACCTATTTTCGTGGGAGCGAGTAATAAATCTGCTTTCAAAATTCTGCATTTCAAAATTCTGCTTTTCTTTTTTAAAATTCTGAATTAAGCAACATAATTGTTGCTGTTTATATTGTTGCATAATTTATTGCTGTTTAACTTCATATAACTTCTAGGTTTTTAATGAAATAAAGATACTACTACTAAGATAAAGATACTACTACTAATTTCTGCTTTAATATGCTTCTTTAAGAAAACTTTTGTCTTTTTTTGGAGTAAAGCAAACGTAAAAAAAGAAACAGGCAGCGGGGTCATCATGTTTCCAAAATTTTGCAAAACAGAACTATAAAAACCACAATTTAGTAAAAAGAATTTTGAGACCAGCCGAATTTTCGAAAACGAAAACCCATTCAAGCTATCCTAACCGCTTTCGGTGTCCAATTATTTGTATTTGCATGTTTCTCACCAGCTGTCAAATTTTCGTGTCGAATCTCTAACTTCATTCGGATCAACCAGAAAGCATCAAAATAATAGATTTATATGAGCGAATACCATGTCTCCACCGAACCCTAATCCTCTATATACATAAATCTTCAACTAATCTCCCCCTAAATCTCGAGATTTGCCATAAAAATTTAAATTCTCTCGGCAAGCGATTTAAAATAAATCGCCTCATTAATCTCGTTCACCCTTATCACACACCACTTTATGCCATTTTAAACTCTATTCACTCACCCTTTTAACAGTTTTATACTTACATACAGAAACTCACCACGTATTAAAGATCCGTCACATAAACATTTTCTATTGTATTTTTACAATGTAGTTGTACTTTCGCTCCTATAGGAAATGCCATCGCAACTCTCTTTCGAGAGCCTGAATGATAAAAAAAGATGTGCTCTTAGCGAATTAATCGTCTGTTTCTCCGGTGGAGACACTTTGGGATTTATTTTTAATCGTCTCCCGATAATCAAAATTTTATGCTTGGTGGAGACATAGTATAATGTGTCCAGTCAACGAAGTTCGCCGAAGTCTAGCTGAATGCTTTAATGGTCATTACACGGCGTCACTAATTAAGACATTTATGACAGCCGACAAGATAAGTAACCAAGTAACCGTTCATTGAAAGCAGTTGCCTTCAACCCCAATTCTAGGGTCAGCCCTTCAAAAAAAGGTTAATTGAGTCGAAATTAAGGAAGGTACCATAGGTACAGTTCTATATTTAAAAATATTTTATATTTACTTATTTCAAGCATTCCAAAATTACATTTTTCGGGCAAATACTTTCAACATTTTGACCACCCAATTTCATTCATTTAAATTCAAAAATACACATCAGATTTTTTGTTTTATAATTTATTTAAGGACACGGTACGGACTATCTAAATTTAGCTCTGAGAGACGGTGGTGTATCTCTAACGATGGGATTGGCAAATGGAAAACAAGAGATGCATATCAAACCCTCTAAAGTACGCTTCGATGATCATCAATGGCACAAGGTGACTGTACATCGGAGGATTCAAGAGGTATGCTGTTTGCTTGTATCAATAAAAAATAAAAAAAGAAATTTGAAGAACCTTGAATGTAAAATAATATTTTTCTTATTCGTTTTACTCTGATTTCCATAGATATCGTCAATCACTAGTTTCTGCAGGGTAAGTTAAAAGTTTTTGAAACTAAATTTCAATGTTTTAATTAGAGCACCAGGTAAAGGGAAAAACTATCTACGGTTTTTTTTAGTTTTGAATACCAGAAAGCAGGTGAAACTAAAGTTTTTTTTTTTAACTAAAGTTTTTAGCATTTCCTTTAGGCTTTTCTTTTCTACGCTTTGTTTGTCTGAAAAGTTTCCACTTCACTAGCGGGTGTTTTAAGGTTTTTTGTTTTCTTGGGCACTGGCACATGCATTCAGACGTGTTGACTTTGGATGCAAAGAACGACTAAAAGTCGGTATTATAAATTCACTCAAAGAATAAATAAGAATTGAAGAAAACTCTTCGAACAGGCAAAAGAAAACACTGAAGAGATAATGGGTAAGTTACATACCCCCACTTCGTCCTTTTGATTATAGCTGAAGTAAACTCAAGGTTTTTCAGTATGCTTCCGCTGGTATTTAATTAATTTTTACTTATGTCATCGACCACTTTGTTGAAAATAAGGCAATAAGCAAATTGCCACCCAGTATTTAAGCCACCCAGCATTTATGCAAATTTCCTAAGGCAATTCACGAGTCAACACCAGAGGCACATTTGTATCAAGTCCTTAACATCGCTTTTTGCCCTTTCAGTTTGAGATACAAACTCAACGCCTCTTTTTCGCCGCACAAATCGTGTCCAACTTCACAAGCATGTACACACTGGAGCTTTCGAGAGATTCTTCGACCTATTCTACCTATTCGACATACGACCAACACCAGAGGCACATCCAACTTAAATCTTTAGAATAACTTTTATATCATTTTCTGGTTCGGGCTTTTCCCTTGGTTTTTGCGGTATTCGCTAACTGCCTGCGAAATTTACAAGAAAACACCAGTAACACATTTCTTTGAAGTCTTTCGAACAGCTTTTATATGCCCTCCTGTTTCGGACCTTCTCTTGAGTTTTTACATTGCTTGCGACCTGGCTTAAAACTTGAAGAGATTACTTACGTTTTTCTGGGTATTTACATTATTCGCAAGCTACCTCAAGATCATGTACCACTGTAGCTGCTTTCAAAAATATGCTTAACTCACTAGCCAACACCAGAGGCACATAAAGTCTTTACGACCACTTTGACATTAACTTCTGGCTCGAGCCTTTGCCTTCGTTTTAGCATTATTCGCGACCTGCCCCAAGCTCACGTATAAATAACTGGAGCCGTTTGCAAAAAAGTTGTGCGAAGCTCATGCAACAACACCAGAGTCACATTCCTTTCAAATCTTTAGAGTCCCTTTCATGTGCCCTTGCTGTTGGGGACTTTTCCTGGGCTTTAACATAATACGCAACCTGCTTCAAGATTAGTTTAAGATCACCTCTTCCGTTTTAGAAAAAGGTTGTGAATGATTAAATATCCAACACCAGAGGCATAATTCTTAAAAGCCGCTCCCTTATCATACAAATTTAGTAGATACTTTTTTCCTATAGACAGTTTTAAAAAAATCCTCCATTAGGATATTAACTAAGCAAAAGGAGGGTTCTAAAACACAGACTCTTGTAATAAAATACGTTCTCTTTTCTAACGTAAATTCATTTTTAGTTGGTAACAGTGGTCGACGATGTTTACACGGATCATTCTCACATTGCGGGCAAGTTCACGATGCTTTCATCGTCGAGAGTTTACGTTGGCGGTGCCGTGAATCCTAGAGCCCTTCTTGGTGCCAGAGTACACAACAATTTTGTCGGATGCTTGCGAAAGGTAATGTAAAATGTTGACACGACTCTTCGAAAAGGAGCTTACAACTTTTTTTACTACTCTTAGGTGGAATTTTCGGCCGACACGCTATGCCTCAATCTTATTGACTTGGCTAAAAGCGGATCGAAACTGATTCAGATTGCTGGAAACTTGGAGTATCAGTGTCCAATTGGTGATCCACAGGATCCAGTTACTTTTACAACTAGAGAGTCGCATTTGGTAAGGTCTTGTTAAATGGTGCTTTTGGACGCAAAAATCTTTGACGCGAGATCTTTGTCGATTTAAACCTTTGAACACCTTTGAAATTATTTAAACCCAGGTTATTCAATGAGTATATTCTTATGTAGGTCCTCCCTCCTTGGGAGACTGGAAAGCAAAGTTCCATATCTTTCAAATTTCGCACAAAAGAGCCCAACGGTCTTCTTATTTTAACCACAGGATCGCGACCACCAAGGGCAAAGAACGTAAGCTCTGTGCATGATTAGGGAAAGCATTTTCTAATCAGTTGAATACTTTTTAGGCCGTACTCTTCGCCATTGAGTTGCTAAACGGTCACATTTACATTCACCTCGATCTTGGCTCAGGTGCGGCAAAAGTTCGAGCATCACGCAGGCGCGTTGATGACGGTGATTGGCATGACTTGATACTTCGACGAAACGGCAGAGACGCCAAGGTCAGCGTTGATGGAGCATGGAATGAGTTCCGCACTCCAGGCGACGCGACTATTCTCGAACTCGATGGTCACATGTATGTAGGAGGAACTGGACCAATCTACAGTACGACCGTCTGGCCATCAGCGATATGGACCGCAACGCTGCGACAAGGATTCGTCGGATGCCTGCGGGACCTAGTGCTGACTGGAAAAGCTATCGATATAGCAGCCTTTGCTAGACAACAAGATTCAGGTATGTTTTCCCAACTCGCTTAAGTTGCTTATAGTAATTTGATCCTTTCAACAGCGTCAGTGAAGCCATCCTGCCACGTGCAGGCCAACGTCTGCACTGGCAACCCCTGCCTAAACGGAGGCACATGCACCGAGGGATGGAACCGACCCATCTGCGACTGTTCGGCGACTCTATACACTGGACCCACCTGCGGAAGGGAATCAGCAACGTTGGCTTTCAATGGAAGCCAACACATGACCATTTGGTTGGGTAATGGTCAAGGTACAAAAACTCAGACCGAAGAGCTTATTCTTCGGTTTAAAACAGCGCGACCGGTAGGTCTGCTCTTGCTAACAAGCGCTGAGTCGAACTCTCCAGATCGATTGGAAATTGCTCTGGTCGCGGGGCGAATTCGTGCCAGTGTGCGACTGAGTGATCGCGAAAAGGTACTCATCACTTTAAAAAGTAAAATTTTCTTTCAAATTGACTGATTTTTTTTCATTTTGTTCTAGAATCTTCTTGCGGGTCAGTCAGTCTTGAACGATAATAATTGGCATACGATTCGCTTCTCGCGAAGAGCATCCAATCTAAGGCTACAAGTTGACGGGGCTCCCCCCGTCAGGGGTATGTTATGTATGTATCAACAGCACTTTTAATTGCCCCAATACGTGTCGTGACGTGTCGTTTTTTTAAGGAAAAAAACTAATAATAATCCGAAATTGTATCATTTTTTAATATTAAAATCTAAAACGAAAAACTCGACTCAAATGAATATTGTTTCGGAGGATTATTTGTCGAAAAAAATTTTTTTTACAAAAATCGCGATAAAAAAAACTTATGAAAACTCATAGCATAAAAAAAATGTGTTTTGTTCACTAAAATTCCCAAAAAAAAAAATAAAACAACAACAAAAAAATATCTCATTTACATTTATAAAGTTTTTAACATCTATATGTGTGTTAATCAATATAAAATTTTGTATAAAATTGTTTCAAAAGAAAAGTTTTTCCACTTGGTTTTAGTTTTGTATATTTTTTATTGGTTGGTTGAATATTGTTTAACAGTTTTTTGTTTAATTTTCTAGATAAATTCTTATATTGTATATTTATATAAAAAATTACAAGATTGATTCAATGAAATTACGAATTTGGATTTTATGCTAAGTTCTTTTTCTTAATTTAAATATATGGAATTTTGTAATATATATTTAAACTTTTTGTCCTACAAAATTACAAATTTTTTTTTGTTTTATTTAACCGAATTGAATTGTAGGCAATTGAATAAATTTTTTCATACATTTGTTTTTTTCCTAAATCCAAATTATATCTAAATGTCGTGTGTTTTCTGTGCGATAAGATCCCTTTAATTATTTTCTTTTTATTGTTTTTGTTTGTAATTTGTTTTCTGAATTTCATATAAAAGTCGAAGTTTAGTTTCCTCTATTTTAATTGTTTTCGTCATGGATAACAATTATAAGCAGACATGTTAGTTGTTATTCTTTGTTTTTATTGGACAATAGAAAATTGTGTGGTTTAATTGTTTCAACAAGAGGCACACGGCGTCTGTGGTCAGGATTTATGTTAAGAAAGCAAAAAAAGAAAGTTCTAGAATGTCTTTGGCAAAAAAAAATGCAATAATAACTTTATTTTGTATAAAGTATGTGGTTTTAACAATAAGCTGTTGTAGGTAATAGGTATAGGAAACTTAATTAGAAATGTCCCACCAAAAGGTCCTGTGCTTCATTGTGGTTCTTGGCTTTTTCTTTCTCTTCTTTTGTTTTAGGCGTTGGGCGAGGTTGTTATCTGAACTGAGGTTAATTAGCTTTAATCTTAATACGATTAAAGTTAAGTGAAGCTAAAATTTAACAACCAAGATTTATGACGCAATTCGGAGCTTGACAGTGGTCAATTTGGATGGGGTATCAAACCATTCGCCTGAGCGGACTGTAACCCTTCCACTAGTTGATTCTTAAGGCTGCCAACCCACTTCCAAAACATTCGATATTTATGTCTGATTTGAAGTTGGAGTGTTTTTATACCCGACCCAGGGTATATTAAGTTTGATGCATAGCTTGTAACGCAGTGAAATAATCGCCGTAGACCCCTAAGACCTTTTAGAGATATGAATGGGACCGATGGAAGAATCGATTAAGCCTTAAATCCTTAAATTTTAAGGTACAGAACTAAAATTGGGTTGGCTGGAATTCCATTGGACCAGATCAAGTTTGAAAATTAGCCGAATCCGCCCACAGACACGCCCACTACAGGCCCGTATGTGCGACTATCTCTAATTAAAAAAAAAAAATACTTTTTCTAAATCTTAGCTATGTTAGAATAGAGCGCATTCATTTTTGGTATGTAACATTGCCTTGTAATTGTCTTTGAAGTGGCCAAAAAATGTTTAGCCTTTTCATTGACCACGCCCACCTTTTTAAGGGATTTTAGTTTAAAATGTTGATTTAGTTGTTGAATGATTTTAGACAAAAGTTGTAGATACTAGCATTTTCTAACTTTCATGTATAAGTACTATGTGCCTCCGCCCACTTTTGTGGGCGTGGCGTTAAAAAAATGATTTTTCTAATTTAAAAGGCGGAGTTTTAGGCCGAAATGTATGCAACCACCTGGTATAAAGCAATCAATAGTTATATTTTTATATACCGCCCACTTTTTGGAGGCGTGGCAGTTTTTTTTGATATGGTCGGGTATTTTGCAATCCGTCGTAGATGGACTGAAACTTTTGCATACGCACTGTTGCACTTTCCCAGTTGTTTTTTCCTGAAAATGCCTAGAAAACAGTGAGTTAAAATGTATCCTACAATACTGCAACCAAGTATGAAAAATTTTGTCGTTGTCTGCAGTTTGAGAATTTCGAGGATACTTGATTAAGTTGCTTTGTCAAAAGTCCTGTGCGCTGTGCTGCTCGTTCTATTTTAGCTCACTCAAAGTTGTGCTATAGTCCAGAGTACACGGGGGCAAGCAACAAGAGTCGCCGACCAGCTCTGTTTCTAGCTAGCCATCTCCAGTTTTTGTGCCCGAAGAGGCAACGATCTCCTTCCCCCTGAGTCTGTGGAGGTGGAACTCTGAGGAGCACCACTCCTCTATTACGCTGCTGCTGGGCACATTTTCTAGGCCAAAGCGTTGGTGTTACTCTACTCTAGTTGACCCAGCCTTCGCAGATGTATTCTTACTCTTCTGGCTAGGTTGGTTATGCCGTACAGTCCCAATTATACGTTCGATGTCATTCATCCTTTTTCACTCTCCGTCTATGTTGACGAGACCAAAATAAACCGAAGGGTTTTTCTCTTGAAACAGCTGTTTTGTAGATCTGGAAAAGGCGTATGACCGAGTCCCTCGGGATACACTGTGGAGAGTTTTGCAGGACTATGCGCTGAGTGGGCCTCTTCTGAGAGCCATTCAGTCTTTGTATGGAAACTGCAGAAGCTGTGTACGGATAAATGGCGTCAAATCCCGTCCTTTTGATGTGCGCGTTGGACTTCGCCAGGGCTGTGTTCTGTCGCCGCTCCTTTCCATAGCATATATGGACTGAATGGTCTTGGCGAGCAATGTTTCGAATTGGCTGGCATCAGGATGAGCCATCTGCTTTTCGCAGATGATTTGGCCATCCTTGCATCATCCAAAGAGGAACTTCAACGAGCACTGGATAGGTTTGCAGCCATCTGTGGTGATGCTGGGATGAAAGTAAACGTGAACAAATCGGAAGTGATGGTTGTTTCCCGAACTCCTGTGCAGTGTACCCTGCACATAAATGGAGTTCCATTAAAACAGGTGGAGAAGTTTAAGTATCTCGGGGTCTTTTTCACGAAAGATGGGAGGAGTGATACTGAGTTGTCCTGTAGAATTGGCCAAGCTGGAGCAATAGTAAAGGAACTGCGCCGGCCGGTCATCAGGAAAGCTGAGCTTGGAGTGAAAGCAAAGATCTCAGTTTTTAATTCAATGTTCGTTCCGTCCCTCATCTATGGTCATGAAATTTGGGTAATGACCGAAAGAATTAGATCGCGGGTACAAGCTGCCGAAATGAGATTCCTGAGGTGCGTTGCTGGTGTTACTCTAAGGGACAGAGTGAGAAACGTCAGTATTCGTAGGAATCTTAATGTTGAGCAGCTACTTCTCCGAGTGGAGCGATCGATTCTTCGATGGTTTGGACACGTTGTTCGCATGCCCCCTGACAGACTTCCTATGACAGACTTCCTATGGTCATGCTAGCCGAGATGCGAGCGCGTCGCCCCCCTGGTAGGCCAAGAAACAGGTGGTGGGAGTCCCGCCTGGGGATTGCGCCGGAGTCTCGTGAGTTGGTGGCGGAGGATCGAGAAAGATGGAAGGACCATTTAGCCACCCTCGCTCCGCGACCCTTTTAAAGGATAGGCGGCATTCGAAAATGATGATGATGATGATGATGATGATGATGATGATATTTCACTGTGTCGGTTATTGTCAAAGTTGCATTTCCAGAACATTGCAAAACAGAATAACGAAAAGCAGAATTTTGAAAAGCATAATTTGCATAAGATTTTGTAAGCAGAATTTCGTAAAAAGAAATTTGAACCCGACAGAATTTTGACCAAAATTTGCAAAACAGAATTTTAATAGCAGCATTCTAAAAATGCTGCATTTCAAAACTTTTTCCAGAGTTTTGATCCCAATAGATTTCAGTCGCTTTGCCAAAGTTGCATTCCCAAACTTTGCAAAACAGAATAACGAAAAGCGGAATTTTGCAAGCGCTTTGAAAAGGTTATCAGCTCCGGCTGACCTTAACAGGCTTGGCTAATTATTCGGTAGTAACTTTTGATACAGACCCTCAATTTCTATTATTTTAGTTCAAAAGTTCTTCCTTTGGCCAAAGATCATTCCTTTCCTCATCAATTTTTGCTGGTTACGCAGTTTATCAGACTTTTACTCGTTTAATTGGATACCCTAATACTTTGTCCCCACCGGCAATTAAAAGAGGATTATCGTGAGACGATTAAAAATAAATCCGAAAGTGGCTCCACCGGAAAAATATAATAGATTTATTTGACATGAAAACTGTGTCTGTTATTTTGGGTCTCAAAAGAGAGTGACAATGTTTCCGTTTCCCAGGAGCGAATAAAACAATTTCCGCTGTAAAAATCACAGTAGAAAACGTACTTGTGACAGATCTGTCAGTTGCAGTTTCCTTTTTTGATTCCCAAACTGTTACAAAGGTGCGGAAAATAGGTTTGTGAATAGGATGAATGGGACTTATGAGAGGCTTTATTTATAATCGCTTGCCGAGAGGATTTAAATTTATATGGTAAATCGCGTGATTTGTAAAGGATTTAATAAAGATTTATTTTAATCGCGGAATAGCGCCCGGTGGCGACATGGTATTAGTGTTTTTTTTTTAAGCTGGGGAAGACAATCGAACCCCAAATCTCCCATGTAATAAACGCAACCATATTTTACATAAATTTTAATACAAGCATATAAAAACAACCAACAATTCACCACCTTTTCACCATTATGAGACCGAATGTCTTCAAAATCCTTGTTGGAACAATTAAATTTAATAGTCTTCTTTTATTTTTTAGTTTTCACAAAGTCCAATTTATCATTTTCCAAAATCTAACCCCAAACTAGTTTATGCTTTGTATGTAAAAGCTATTTAAGTTAAGCCAAAAGTACATAACCTTAACAATTCTGTATATTATCATTAAGAATAAAACTAATAAACAACCCTACATTTTTTTTATATTAGGTCAACCAATAATAATTATTATGTAATATATAAAAACCTCAATTGAAAATGTTAAACCTTTCCTATTGTTTTGTTTTCATTTCATTTAGTAATTTCATAAAGTTTTCATTTTGTTTAACTTTAAAACGAATTTCAAATAAGAGAATATAAATTAATTGGAATTCTTTGGCTAACAAACATTTTTTTTTTCATATTCAAAACGATGATTGAAATTAAACAAAAAACAAATCAGCAATTATTTGAAAATCGTATTTTCAATAAACTTAATAATTTATTATCAAAAAAAAAAATAAGAAAAAAAAGATACCAACAACAAAAATCGACACGCAAAAGTTAAAACATTTTTTTTTTGCGAATTAAAATATTTCGAACGAAAAAAAATGTTACGAGCGTTAGGGCGCTGTTTTATTGCACCAAAATGAACGTCTTTGATTTTGATTTTTTAGTTTAATAATTTTTAGTTTATTTTTTAAGTTCTGAATATATATATTTTTTTGGAATGTTTAGTTCGTTTTTATTTTAATAAGATGTGTGTCGACCGCATGTACATATACTAACAGAAAAATGTTTGCTTCGACGTGTGTATGCCGAATTTTTCTGTAATGAATGAAGTCTTTGATAAGGCAGCTTGATTTTCTTGAAAATTCGTTCACTATTTTTTTTATATAGAGAATGTTTGAAAGTGTGCTTGAGTTTTGTGCTTTGAAAAAAAAAACAGTGAACGAAAGTCGGAACATGCTACTAGCTTTATGAAACTGTGCACAGTTTTTCAAAATTTCAAATAAATATGCATAACTAAGTCTGAAATTTTGCTCAGACCTTTTAAAGAATGACTGCATTTCATGGCCAAATCTAAGACTGCTCTTTGTGACTCGCATGGCTACCAAGTTCTATTGCACAATATCCTCTTGCCTCCCTAAGAATATTGCTTTTTTGATTTACAATTTAAAATATCCTCTTTCGTTTTTTTTAATTGAAAGTTTTTGATTTTCTTCGTTGATCTTTGGGTTGGGATGTAAGGTTAAGCATTTTGGAAGAAGTGATGTTTAAAATCCTTCGACTAAGAAATTTTCGAGAGAAAGAAATGCAGGCATCGTAAAATAATTCAAAAAATATAGAGTTATAGACTTATGCAGAGACGTCAAGCATCAGTTTTCTCGAAACCGATCGCTTGCTATGTTTTATCCTATATCTAACTAGCAGGTACAGAACATTCCAGAACATCCTAGCATTCCAGCATTAAAAAAGGTCCGTTGATAAAATTCACTAAAGTCGGAGGCTTCGTTTTTCCACCTTATCAGTTCGGTTTCAAACCTTATTATAGATTATTAACGAAGTCATATATCCGCTTTATTAAAGGATACGGTCTCCTTATATCCATATCCTTCATATCCTCTTCATATACCCTTATGGGGCATGAGGTTCTTACCAGCTTGCGCACCATTTTGTGCAGTTTTTGATTCTTTATTTAAGCTCTCTCCAGCTTCCCCACAGTTCTATGATATGTCCTTTGGGGTTGCGCAATATTGCCACCGATAAAGTTTGGCGTCGGAGACATGATTCGTCCAGAAAATCATTGGATTTCAGTAATTTTCATAGGTTCTACACCCACAAAACTTGACGTTCGAGGGGAGTAGCCGAAGCTTAGAGCTTAAGCTGGTAACCAGTTTCATAAACACAAACCAAACTTTGTCCGGTTGTAAAAACTAAAGGTCGTCATAATCTAATAATTCCTTACCTGAGGTGAGGTGAAGGTTTCAGTAAATTCCTTTTTTCTTACATAGTAGATTTGTGACCCCCACGCATAACCCTCATTTTTAGGGGTTCAATTTCAAGAGTGATGCGATTTTGTTCTTGCTCAATACTTGCACTTAAAAACGGAGGAGGCCATTATTAGGCGTTTACCACGTTGAGGTAAATTAAGAACCAAATCATTAAGGCACAAATCAGTGCTATGTAAGCTCCTCTGTCATTCCTTATGCTTGAGTTACTATAAAGTTTCTTTTACTATTTCAGAGCCGATAGATTCTATTTCTAATTCGGCTACCGTTGAATTCTAGAGCCCATAGACAGTTCCTTTGATTACTAGACTCTGCGATCTGATTGACCATTAGCCTTTGCTAAGCAACCTTGTTTTTGGCGTCTCTGAAAAGTGTGAACACCTCACTTAAGCACTCAGCAAGCTCTGTAGTATGCCTTAGTAACACTGGAGTAACAGCTGTGCTGAGGCATACAGTATCACGTTTTCTGGAAAGTTTTGAAGCTTCTTCTCGTTTGAAAATCGAGCTCAAAATTTAGCCACGATTAGCAACGGGCCAATATTGATGTTTTTCTCGCAAAATGTGTTCGATGTCTGCCTTTCTGTGATGAGCAGGTTGGTTGATTTACTTGAGGCTGGAGTTTCCAGAGGCGACCAGGTTTATTTATGGATTGTTTGACTTTTCGAAAACTAGTGTCGCTAATCCCTTATGGGGATACGTGTAAGGTATTTTAGTCGGTAGGAGTTTTCTGTCTTTATTTCGTGGAGTCTGGGCTGCGACCCAGACTGACTGAGGCCAACAAACTTTTCTAGCAAGCTCTGTTTCTATCTAGCCGTAATTTTGCACGCGAAGTTGGCTGAGGTCCCCTTTCCCTTGCTTGCACCACCTCAGTCTCCGTGCTTCTCTAGTTCGCCGTTCCTGTGGAGCAAATTCGTAGATTTTCTGGGTCGGTCGTTAGCGTCCATCCGCTCTAGATGACTCGGCCACCGCTGCCGCTGAATTCTGAATCTTCTGGCTGGATCGGTGTCACTGTACATATGTTATATCTTCGGCTCCGATCTAGAGAGGCTATGGAGGGGGCGGCTTACGCAGACGCGACAAAAATCACCCGAAGGCTTTTTCTTGAAGCAGCCTTAAGGCCTGCTCATTAAAGGCTTAAGTGGGATTAAACTTATGTCATAAAACAATGAAGTCCCATTTAAGTTCTGGCGTACTCCCATAATAGCCTCAAGCAAACAAATCGAAAAACGAATGTGATTTGTATGTTTGTCACCAGCTGTCAAATGTCCGCAGCCAGTCCCAATCTAGTGAACGTTTCACTAGTGGGGAGTGGGACTGGCTAAAGCCAACGAAAAATAACGAAAACTTAACGAAATCGAACAAAAGGCTTTTATAGTCGTGGCATACGAGTTGCTTAAGCTCATCTAAGACTATTTTGGTTTGGCCTTTAAGCGTTAAATGCTTCCACCCTGTAAAACAAGACTGAAATGATGTGGGTCTTATGGATGAGAGAGAGAGAGCCTCGCAACTCAATTGCCTTCTCAGCCCAAGGAAGTTATTTCGTTGAGTTAGGGACCAGTTTTTCATTGCGAGATCATTCGCGTTTTCGAGTTAAACTAAGATTAACGCCAGGTTTGAGTTTTTCAGTGAACGAAGATGCGGGGTTAATCTCGGCTTAATCGCGAAATTTGGTGAGTTAACCTCGGATCAACTCTGGAGAACAGTATGAACTTCTTTGAATGTTTTTTCTGCGTGGAATGTCAGTTGATTTGCGCGTTGCTGTGAAAAATGACATTTGAGAATAACTCGAAATTCTTTTCCTGTGTTTTTCTATGTGAAGTGAGAGTTGGGAGAGTCAATAATTTTGAGAGTCGAAGATTTTGACAACTTTGTTGACGAAGTTAACTCTGCACTGAAAAACAGCTCGCTAGGTTAACTCCAGATTCGTATTGTTACGGGACTAACAGATCTTGGTTTAAGCTGTGCTTAACTCAGCACTGAAAAACCAGGCCTAAGAGTTTTTTATCCATAAATTTAACGTTGCGAAGTCGTCGAGATATACAACTCTTACATGGTCCTCCGGACAGGTTCAATACAGTCCCTAAATATGCTATTGAGTTCTGAGTCAGAAGATTGATTCGATTGAAGGCCATGTACGCCATATAGCGCTACAACGCGCACGTTTTTCGCAACTCTGCTTTAAATGAAGCAAAGACAACAACCGACTGCAACCTGCACAGTATTCTATGAGAGCGTCATGGCAAACTATTGGCGCAATAAAGCCGGCCCGCGAATTCCTTTTGAGAAAAAAAAAAAATATTTCTCTGAAAATTTTAATTTTCAGTTGTTTGTCAGCTGTGCAGATAAATTTGACAGACCCACATATCCATTGCCTCTTGGAGTAAACTAAAATTTACATTAAAACTAAAATTTTAACTCAAAGCGTCGACAAAGCTTAAAACAAGTAATAATAATTGTAAAACAAAACACAAGTGTTAAACTTTCCCCACTTAACTTTCTTCAAATTGATCATCAGCCCCGAGCGGAACTAAACACTCATAATTGAGATTCATACTTCAGCGGTTTCAGAGTTGCCATTCTTTGGAAATCGTTCAAAAAACTATTTTTTTAAAGTTCTCTGTTTGTGTTTGCATTTGCATGAGCTTCTTTTTTACAAAAAAAAAATCGCAGAGGGATATTTTTTCAGAAGAACCCCAGAGCGAGAAATAATAACAAAATTATTTCCCTGAAGTTCTATAATTTCTTTATTTATTCTTTTCTAATAAATAATCACAACTTAATTATATATTCACTCACATCGTATAATTCACCCCAAAAATTTTCATTAATTTATTAATGAAAATAAATTGTTTTATCGAGATGGCAATATTACTATAACAGCACATAATCTCTCAATAAGGCAATCACTTATCCCCTTGTAATCCATTTAATATATTGCAGAGCACATTTTTTAAAACAAAACTTTCGTTTCAAAATATATAATACATTTTTTTTCCAACTTCATTTGTTTTCTTTACATTTTTGAAAAGTCAATTAAAAAAAAAAAATATTAGAAAAAAGTCCTTAAAAATACAAAAATCTCACTTGTTGTTTACTTATAAAAAAAAAAACAAAATAATTATAATCTGGTACTGCTTGCCTGAATCTATATTCGTATTAATATGTAATTTCGCAACAAAGTGAAGACTAGTGCATTTCACTTGTGTGTTTGTGTTGTGAAGTGATTTATCATTAGCGTTTATCTTCAGCCGAAACAATACTGGGACGACACAGCACCATGGAGATAAGATCGATCCATTTGGGAGGACTATTCCATGCGGAAGAGGAAATTCAGATGACTTCGACAATGCCAAATTTCGTCGGTCAAATGCAGGGATTCGTGTATAACGGTCATAGGTAAGAAATTGTGTGGTTTTTAATTTTTTTTTAAGTCGCATAAGGCCCACTTTTTCATATCTGATTAAGTTTAATCAAATTACTGTCGATAAAACATGTTGCTTTATCGAAAAACTAGTTTTTCTCTTAAATTTTTCGTATTATGAAAAAATCTCATTTCACGTTTTTACGCAAATCCGCAGTTATATTGTGCTAAATAACGTCATTTCTGCTTAATTAACAATTCAGCAAAATTTTTCACGTTATACAGCCAGTTTCACGTGACGTGTGGATACGTCTTTTTGGTACCAAATGTCCTGAAAATCACGGGCTTCAATTTCAGGAATGTTATCATCGCACGATTGTGGTAATCGTTCTGGCTATAGGCTTATTTTTTGAACAAATATGGACCGTTTCCACCGGTCCGTAAACCACACCAAACTGTTGTTTTTCCTGGATGTAGCAGCTCTTGAATCTCCTTAGATTGCTTGATCTTCGGACCAAATATGATCATATTTTTGTTTTTGTTGACATATCCGTCAATCTAAAAATGTGCCTCATCAATAAACAAGATTTTTTGTCAAAAGCCGTGGGTTTTTTTCCAATCCGACTGACCTTCTGCATTGGTAAAGAGTCAGTCTAAGTTTTTTGTGATAAAATGTCAGACTATATTGAACAAAAATACCATTAAAACACGCTGTCGATTCATCTGTCAAAAAATCCATAGGCCAAAAAGTACTTCTTGGGGCCGGTTTTTCAGTGTGAAGTCATCCGATTTTCGGAATCAATGTGAGATTAACTCCATAACTTGGCTTTTCAGTGAATTTTGAACCTGAGTTAATCTCGGCTTAACTTGCAAAATTCGTCGAGTTAATCCCGCAGCATCTAGAGAGAACAGTATGAACTTCTTTGAGTGTTATATCTGTGTGAAATGGCAGTTGCTTTGCGTATTTTTGTGACAAAATGACTGTGAGAAAAACTTGAACTACTTTTCCTGTGGTTTTCTATGTGAAGTGAGAATTGGCAGAGTCAATAATTTTAGAGTCGAAGATTTGGACAACTTTACTGACGGAGTTAGCTCTGCACTGGAAAATTGTTCGCTGGACTTGCTCTAGATTCGTATTGTTTCAGGCAAAACCTGCCCTGAATGTACTGGACTAGTCTGTTTTGTTTAAATGACGTAAACGTCAAACTGCACTTAATCGGGGTGAAGTTCTTGTGGCATATCAGGAAGGTTTTTTTTAACCTACCTACTCTATATTTTTGGAGGTAGTTTCGTTGAATTATGCAATAAAATAAAATACCTGGAATTCAAATTACCTGTTGAAGACATTTTTCTTTTGAAAATTAGTGTTGGTTCTTATGGCTCCAAAGCGATACTTTTTTACAACGGTAGTCTGAAGAAAAGGATACTTTTTAAACATGACTTTTTTCTGTTAAACCTCTTTATACGGCTATGCAAAAAATCAGTATTTTTCGGCTTACGTCACTTTGTATAAGCATCACGAAAGCTGAACGGGGCTCCTGCTCTCTCAACAAATTAAACCCATGATAAAAGATGTCATAAGCTTAAAAAAATAAAGTTTTAATGACAGCTGTCACTTCATTTTACACGAAAGCTGTCATTTTATATTTTATAGGTGATATATTTTGATAGGTCGTATATTATATAGGTATAGGTAAAGCACACATGCTTTCATCTCTTCCAATCTCTAGCGTCATCTTTTTTCAGAAAATGTTTCTAGTTGTTGTCAACATTGTTGTTGTAAAATAGTAACAAATGTGTCACTAACAATCTTTTGTTTTTACTTAACAAATGTATAACGTATGAAGATTACATTTTAAGCAGAGAAAGAGAAATCGTTCCATCCCATAACTTTTTGCGGCACTATACCGGCCGGAATAACAACTGCAATAAACATGGTGGAATTTGACTTCCTTTAAGTTTGATAGATTAAAAATAAAAGCAAAGTGCTGCCAGACAATCAGTTTAATGTTAAAGAAAATTTACAGATTTTTCAATCTTGAAATCTTCTTTCAATCTAAAATCTATTTATTGAGTAAAATTGATCAAACTGAAAAAATCAAAACCCTATGAAAGGTTTAATAAGCTAAGTAATATTTTAAATTAAAGTCATACGCACTAAGACCTTTTTCAAGGACCAAACGATGTCGCTAGAGAGGATTTTGACCTACAGACTTTTGTTTGTACTCATATTTCAATTTTCCTATGCTAAAAAACCAAACTGTACCCGGTTTTGTGAGCACGTAAATAACGTGAAGAAAATACTCCATCGAGGTTCTCCAGCCTGTGCCGTCTCGACTACAAAAATGCTCTTTTAACGTCGTTGAAAAATTACTTTTGAAAAAACGTTTGACATCAAACATTATGAAATCACTAATACATACATGCATTAAATATGCCTTCCAATAGATATATCGACATTGTGAACAACCTTGGACCAGAGCTGTCCGCCCTGCCGACGACAACGTTCAAATTGACAGCACGTTTTGTCAATTCCCCGCCTGGCAATCCATACCATGCAGCAACATTCCGTTCTAAGCACTCCTATGTGGGACTGCCTATGCTAAAGGCCTACGCGACGATTTCCATAGATTTCAGATTCAAAACTGTCGAACCAAACGGTCTGCTGCTCTATAATGGAGGCAGGCGAAACGACTTTGTATCCATTGAACTGGTGAACGGTCACATACACTATACGTTCGATTTGGGTGATGGCCCAGGCACAATAAGGGACAAGTCCCGCATTCACATGAATGACAATCGCTGGCATTCGGTTAGCATAAGACGTCCGGGCCCCAAAACGCACACACTCACCGTTGATGACACCTTTGAGATCGTAACGCTGCCCGGTAGCAATATGCACCTTGAATTGTCTGGCATTCTATACATCGGAGGCGTATTCAAGGATATGTACTCGAAACTGCCATCGGCAATCGCCTCGAGATCTGGCTTCGAGGGTTGTTTGTCCTCGTTGGATTTGGGCGACACCTCACCCTCGCTGACGAGCGACGCTGTTGTGCCGAGCTCGTTGGTTGTTTCCGGGTGCGAAGGACCAACAAAGTGCAGCCAGAATGCCTGTGCAAATCGCGGCATATGTGTACAACAATGGAATGCCTATGCCTGTGAGTGTGATATGACATCCTACACTGGGCCGACATGTTACGATGGTGAGTGCTCAAACAAAACACTACTTTAAGAGTGTCAGTGGGTAATTTACTTTTTTCTCTATTCCTCCCACCCATTCACAGAGTCGATTGCTTACGAATTTGGTGCCAACAAAGGAATTATTCAATACACGTTCCCAGCTGGACTACAGCCCGACACTGAGGAGGATAACATAGCACTTGGCTTTATCACAACAAAATCGGATGCTGTGCTGCTGAGGATGGAAAGTGCCACTACACAGGACTACATGGAGTTGGAAATTGTCGAAGGAAACATTTTTATGGTCTACAATATTGGGACGCGCGACTTACCCCTCGGTGAGATAACGACCAAAGTCAATGACAACAACTACCATGTGGTGCGGTTTACCCGCAACGGGGGTAATGCCTCTCTTCAGTTGGATGATTATAATGTGCAGACAGTTCATCCCCAAGGTAAGTTGTATGGACTTCATACAGTGGTTTTGAGGGTTGTGAGGGTTATCGAAGTACTTAACTTGACTCGATTGTTTTTTGACGTAGTATAGACGCCAGAAAGTGTAACGGGACATTCAATAACTGAGGATTTTTTTTATGTTCCCTCTAGTTGAGATATTTTGCAAGCCCTAAGTATTGGATACAGCTAAAAATGAGAATTTCTTTTAACAAGAAAGAAAGCTTAAAGTCTTAATTAACCTCAGAACAAATTCGGGGAATAGTATTAGACATTTTTGTTTTTTCACTTGCTGCAATCACTTCGGAATCAGCTTTGACATTGCAACATGACTTGACTTTAGATATCAATTTAATTTTCTAACTTTAATGTGCGATGTGACCCTGAAAATATTTAGCAGAAGGAATTTAGGCTGGGTTTAAAAGGGAAACAGTTAAATTTAAAGATCTCTGATAAGAAAATGGCTGCAACCCAGCAAGTGCACTCACGCTCTTTAGTGATATCAGCTGTTTCCTAACCCAACAACCCGACAGTTATACTATCAAAGCGCATCGTACAGCTGACTAACAACGTCAGATTTTTACGGCACTAAACGGTCTGTGTCTCGGGATAAGCCCTGCAGTCTCATCGAATACAGTGCAGGGCTCATTCAGTTGCTGTCTACGCTTCTTTAAAAGTAGAACTGCGAAAATGCCTCATAGGCGTTGACAGCGACTATGTCAAACAACATCGAAAGTTGTGTAAAATAGGTGTGGAATCGGCTATGGTGATCTGTGATTTTTACATTTTGTGACAGTCAATGTGATCCAACAAAATAATCCGTCTGCGTAAGGTGGTCACAAAAATATTGTTCCGAATCGTTGCTTTATTTAGGCTTGTGATGTAAGAACACTGATTTTTATTCGTACATGCAGAAAATCAGCCTAAAGGCCCAAACATAATAGACTTGAGCGGGATTAATCTTATGTCGAAATACAACGAAGATCCCACTCAAGTTCTGCCAAAAGATTTTGTTGTTGTGACAATGAGTGAACTAATGACAAGCGAAAACAAAACTCTAAGCCAACACAAGTTAACGAAAACCTTACGAAACCCAGCATAAGGCTATTATGGTCGTGACATACGAATCGCATGTATTGGGACAATTCGGAAAGCCCACTTAAGCTCATCAAAGTCTATTATGGTTGGGCCTTAAGCCCAGGAAAACTGGTGACCAGCTGATTTTGACGGTGATTGATGATCGGGAGCTGTCACAAGAAAATTGTGATGATCACAGTTTACGCAGACGAATTTTTGTGATTTGTGACATCACTTATCATAGATTACCTTAGCCGATTTCACCCCAGATTGCGGACACCAACAGCAACTTTAGCTTCGTTTATATGCAGAGTTCAAGCGAGTTTCAAACCAGGTTCGACCTCATATAAACGCGGATCGAGTTGGAGTTGTGTAGAGTCGACTCGGTATATTTGCAGCTTCCATTTGCCTCAAAGGAACTAAATTGTTTTAGTTTCAATTTTTGATTTCTGGTATTTCAACTACTTGACTCAACTCAACCCTCTTCGTCATTTGCTAAGAACCTTAGGTCAAAATTTCAACTCGACTCAACTCAAACCCTCAACTTTTGCATATAAACGAAGCTTTTCTTCGTTTGCATTTATTACCAGAACTGCAGTGTAGATTTGGTAGCACTTCCACAGCCACATCGAAATTGAGGATGAGATCTAATGTCGAAGTGGTTGTTGCTGTTGGAATATTTTTATACGTCATTGTTTACAGTGGGCAAAAATATTGTGCTGTCGATGTTACTGGGCTTATCTGCTTCTTGTTTTGCCCTGTTTCAGTGGATATTATATTCTATAGTGCGGCACTATATCTGGTAGTGTTCACTATAGTGAACACTATATCTGGTAGTGTTCAAAACAGCGCTGTCACTCATATATTCTTGCACTTTGTATGATAGCATTTAGCTTTGATTAAAGCTGATCACTAAATGTTATAACCAAAAAGTCTTTTTTAAGGGTTGTCCTGCACGTAGCCGCAAACAAACAGGTTTGTATTTAATCCAAGTGTCAAAAAGTGACATTTTGAAGAATAACTCTAGATAGCTATTCAGGAGAGTATTGATGTAGGAAATTTAAGTCAGTTAAGCTCGGATTAAGGCGTTGCTAACCTATTATTGTATTAAGATAAATTATGTTTAAAAAAACTTTTACTTTTTTACTCCCAACAAAACTAGGTCATCAATCGACAATGTTCAATACAATGGCCAATATACAAGTCGGTGGAAAGTACAGCCGATCTGGCCGGTTCCGCATCGAACGGCCTTTTGCGGGAGTCATAGCGGGACTGTCTGTCAACAAGCTTCGCATTTTGGATCTCGCTGTCGAACGCGACCCTCACATAACACTACGAGGAGATGTACAATTGGTAACTGGAGTATTAGATAGAAATGATCTGCAAAGAATGCAGCAGGTTAGGGAGTTTATTCAAATCAAATCAATTAAATTCCAAATCAAAGAGAGTGAAACCAAAATTTATTGGTCTCCTCGTTTGTTCGTTCGTTCTTCTCTTTTTCTTATTATTTTCGAATCAAGTCGATTTCTAACTTTCAAAACCAAAACAAAAAAAGCATCGTACTCCAAATATTCTTTTATTCTCATTATATGTATGCGAAAAAGAAAATACCGTTTTATTTGCCAATCATTTTTATTATTAATACATTAAAAGTATATTTTGCGTAATTTGTGTACTGTGCCATTTGTTATATTATATTTGAAATCATTTTTAGTTTGAATACCACCGATTTGTAAAACTTTCATTTTGGTATTCCGAAAGTAATAGAGTTTATTTTTCGTTTTTGAATCAGTGTCACTTGATCCTTGCATCTTTCCGTTGTCTAGTCTATATTGTAGGGACATTAATTGGGGTGATATGGACTGATTTATATTCAAAAAAAAACCAGACCTTCCTTTAGTCAGTCCTTCTTACTTGTATTTTGATTGTAAATCTTTTGGAGCCTATATAACATGGTGTATAGCCCTTAATACTTCCAGTTTGGAAATTTCTTGTGAATGTTTTTATAATTTATTATGTTTTTTTTTTTGTATTTTCTTAGTAATATTTTCTACTTGCATAATCTATGAGTATAACAAAAAAAAGGAAACAAAAACATACAAATCAAATATGAAAAGCTGTAATGAAAAACAGAGAATAAAAACTTTTTTCGACTTCGGGTTTATATAAAATTGAAAAATAATAATCTTAGCTTAATTTTTGAAAATATTTTTTATGAAACATTAACTTGAACAAAACCAGCTGCAATCAGTCAGGTTCATTCACATTAAAAAGTCCCTTATAGCATTTTTTGTTGAAGTTTTTAATTTGTTAAAGTTGCTCCAGTTCACACAGTTCACACAAACTACAAAAATTTAATATAGAATACTTATTGCAATCAGTAAGTTCAACTTTTGGGCAGTTTTTTCGTCGAAGTCGACATACTTGACTTCTCAGTAGCAGCTACTGTCATTTCTTAAAGAAAATAAAAAAAAATCGAGTTGTTCTCCGAACTCTGTTCGAATGTCATTTTTCACTCAAACCAAATAAAAGATTGTTCGACAGGATTTGGGAAATTTGGACTCACATTGATTTCATTTCGAATATTGAATTGACTAACCAGTTTTAAAGAATTAATCTCGGGCTATTTTAAGCTCTAACAAACTTTTACTTCTTCTCTTTGCCGACACTCTTGCAAGTTCATTTCCACTTGCGGCTTTATTTGTTGAATGGTATAGTCAGAATGCGATACCTGGCGTCAAATTTGGAATGTAGAAAATGCTGTCAACATAGAAAGCTGTCAACTTCGACAGCTGATCATAAATTTACGTACAAACGTTTGTCGTATTTCCGGTAAACCAATTTGGATTTTTTTATCTAATAGAGATTTCGCGTAATTATCTCGCTCGCACCTCACGTTCTAGCCTTTGGGGAAATTCTTTCTTTTAGTATGATATGAAAATAATGAAATGGTTGCAAGGGGCAGGCCCGTTCGCGAACGAGATAAAAGAGTTTGTTTTCATACCAAGTGACGAAAAGTGACATTTTGGCGAAAAGCGTGAATAAAGTGCGAATGAATAAAATATTTTGCCCTCTTATCAGAAGCATATTCCTTGATTTCTTATTTATTGTGACAACCAGACATAGGCGCCTGTAGGATTTTTGCAGGGGGGCAAACCATGGGTTCAGAAAAAAAATGAAATTAAACAGTCGTAAAATAAAATATGTTTGATGTTTGATAAGAGCCGCACTGAACCAGGGCGGAAAGTTTCCCGTCTTGCAGGATTTCATATTATATATGTGCCATTATTTATCAGTTCATTTAAACTGGCTTGACGTTGGAGTTGTTAAGTCATTTTTTGCTCGAATTCCCTGCGAATTTTTGACATAAGCTCTCGGTAAATTCAAAGACACACTTTTCTAGTTTTTCACTTATTTGACAACATTTTTGACAGATAAAATGCCAAAAGTATTCAATGTAATCGCGTATTTCAGTAATTGACCGTATTTTTGATGTTAAGGACCACGTTATTAGGACCACGAATACCTAGAAATGCTTCGCGGTGGAAACGCAAACAAAGATTGAAAATGTCAGAAGAATGTGTTTTTTCATAGAAAAAGTTAAGGGCGACATTTCAACGAAATAAAAAGGGCAAAGAGATAGAAAAGCTAACCCGCCAGCATATATGCTGTGTCTGATACTAGTAAGAGAGAACA
This sequence comes from Neoascia interrupta, assembly GCA_947623515.1. NCBI lineage: Eukaryota > Metazoa > Arthropoda > Insecta > Diptera > Syrphidae > Neoascia > Neoascia interrupta. The sequence goes on from OX392464.1 coordinate 9,600,422, forward strand.
CTTACAACTTTCACATACACTCTACAACTTTCTAACATACGAAACAGATATTGATGAGCAAAAACCATATTTGCACAAAATTTTATACTTCCTCCAAATATGTTAATAATATGTCTCCACCGGACATTAATCCGCTATGAACATAGATCCTTAACTAATCTGGTTGTTTGGATGTTGTTTTGGATGGCTTCAAGTCTGCAGTTCACAAAATAAACACTGGGGTTCCCCAGGGCTCTGTTTTGTCTCCGACACTCTTCCTCATTTTCATTAATGATATTCTGTCTGCTACAACTAATGCAATCCACTCCTTTGCTGATGACAGTAACCTCAGTTTCTCATATTCGTTCTCGGTTCCGCGCCCCTGCGCTTCGGACGTAGAACTAGAACGGCAGCGTAAGTCAAACTCATTAAACTCTGATCTTAACAGCATTGTATCATGGGGATCTCAAAATAGAGTAGAGTTTAATGCTTCTAAAACTCAATGCTGTCTTCTGTCATTGAAGCAAAACCGAAACACCCAGCCATTATCCATGAATGGCACTTGCATCAATGAAACCGAAACGCTTTCCATTCTCGGTATGTGTGTCAATAACAACCTTAGTTGGAATGACCACATATTCGAGGTCGCCAAGAACGCTGCAAAATGCCTAGGTTTCCTTAAAAGATGCAAGAAATATTTCACGCAAACCTTTGTATACGCAAACCTGCCATATTCAACCCTTTTCACATACCAACCCTCGTAACAGTTTCACAAATACGTTTTCTGTTGGGTTGGGGGGATTTTAGCAATGGAAACATTTTCGGAAATCAATTGTTCCGAAAATTTCATGCCCGCAATCTCTTCTTGTGAGCCAAAAAGGCAGAAAAGGATTGCTTGAGTCAAATCAATCCTGTTTGTCCTTTGAAGTCACTTCGGGATTTATTTTCAATCGTCCCCCGCTAATTGCAGTTTTATGGCCAGGGGTGGCATTGTGTAAAATGGCATGCACGTTAATCTAAGTTTAGAATACGTGAAAAATTATAGCTTACACTGGGTTGCATTATAAAAAATGCAATGTTCGGATCTTAAGACTGTTACATTCCAATGAAAGCTATAATTCAGGCCTAAGTCAGGTTCCTACTATTAAGCAATCTGCCTTGTCTATCGATTAGCAGTCTATCTTATGGCCTTTTCGGATGGCAATGTGGAAAAAAGACCCTGATTAGAAACCACAACTGAACAGCCGAATATGTTCTTCTTAATTTTGAAGTTTATCTGGCAAGGGGAGGGTGACACTTCTCCAATTTGACACATGTGCTGTCTATATAATTGTGAGTGTGTTCCTGACTTTGATTTTGGATTCCCAATCCCAACGCGAAGCGAATTTATCTTCTTTTTAAAGATGAACCGTCAAACGAGTGCCAAGGGAACGTTTTCATTAAAGTCCAGAATGCTCCAGGACGACCAACCGAAAAGGCCATTACTTTCCCACATTAATTTCTCAGCGTTGCCACCTTTTATTTTCGTTCTATTTGTCACCTAGCACTTTTGCGTTTTAGTAGCAAGCATTTTTCTTTCAAGCTGCCTTATACGATGTTTCCACCGGCAATAATACGAGGATTAGCGATAGACGATTAAAAATAAATCCCAAAGCGGTTCCACCAGAAAAATACAGAATTAATTTGACATGAGCACTCTTTTTCTTTCATTTTGGCTCTCAAAAGAAAGTGGCGATGTTATTTGCCACGAGCGAAAAAAGATTTCCGTTGTGTACATCCCAATAGAAATCGTAATTCCGACAGATCTGTCATGCATGGACAGTTTTAGGGTCCTTTTTCAATTCTCAAACTGTTAAAAAGGTGCTCGAAAAGAATTGAAAGTGGTTCGTGAAAAGGGTGAATGAGATTAATGAGGTGTTTTATTTCTAATCGCTTGCCGAGAGGATTTAAATTTGTATGGTTAATCGCGTAATTTGAAGAGGATTTAATGAAGATTTATATTAATTGCTGCAGTTTTCTAGGTTCTGTCACCGTATACCTATATTCAATGAATATTTCCGACAAAAGGATCAGCTTTTTTGATTTGCTTTGCTCTTTGTATTTGTAACCAAATTTGATATAAACTTCTCCTTTTTTGGCATCAATCCACTAGAGATCTGTCTTTAATATTCTCACCCTTGTGAGTTAAATCATGATCTAGATTCTAGAGTAATACATTTTTTTGAATTTACTGATTGTAAATAAATAATTGCGACAAAAAGTTAAACTGACACAGAAAAACTCTTAACAAATACCTACACAAATCAAAATACAAGTTCAAGATAATGCAACACTTTTCCAAATTATACAAAACAAGACATATATCCTCAGTCAAAGCTCCCCGTTTTATTATGTATCGTTTTTTTGTTTTGTACAGTTTTCATTCCATCAATCCATTAAGCATCAAGTCTCATTGAACAAATTTTTAAGACTTTCTTTCGTTATAGTCTAAAAATCACAATTTTCATTTCTCGAGTATGTTTTGCACAAAATTCTATCTTTCTCTGACGACTTTTCTTTTATCAATCTCATGCCACACCAATCATCTAATCTGCACCTTGCATGCATATTTGAATGTGAAGACATGCTGCTGCTAATCCTTAAGTACTTACAGACTCCTGCCAGTGGCTATCCGGGTGCCATGGATGATTTGATATTTTCCGGGGCCGGATCAGGTTGTCGAGGTGACGACGAGGATGAATGTACGCCGCCATTCGAGTCGGGAAGTGGAGATGATCTTATAACGCCGGTGTATGTGCCACCAACAAAACAGCCAACTACTCCTCAGAAAGGAGCATTAGAAAAGGGCGACACCAGTGTTACCGAGCGAACGTGTGACGACGAGGATTGTTTGCACGGCTCTGGAGACTATGGCGAGACTACAGAACAATTCACGTCAACAACATCCACAAAGGGAACAGGTTGGTATCCTTCAAAGGAAATGTGAGGGATCATTTTTTTATTGATGTCCTTTACAGAGTCCATAGTCGATGTTTCAAGTTCGACCACCACCACTGGTACGTCCAAGAAACCCGACGCTGTGCTTACTACAGAGCCTCAACACACTACCTTAACTAACAAAGCGGATCAAGAGACTACAAGCACTATCCACGATACAACAATCCCTGTCACAACTACTGGAGTCAAGACTACGCAATATCAGACCTCGTCCACAGCGGTTGCGACAACTTCGCAGGGAACAACAACCACGACCACCACGCATCAACAAGTGCATACGCTGCCACCGGAACGTGACACAACTCCTATCGATGTCGTTCACACGTTGCCTGACGTGCCCGACAGAACATCGACAACAGAAATCGAAGAAGTTCCAGCACCTGAACCAGAACCGGAAACACCGCCATATAACTATCAGCCCATACCACCGCCACCACCCCCGTACAACAACAACTACAGGCCGAAGAGCAAGAGTGGTCGGGTCAACTCAATCGAGGAAGAACGCACCGCGATGATCATCGGTATAGTCGCTGGTATCCTCATAGCCGTCGTCCTAGTTATCCTGCTCGTACTGTGGCTCAAATCTAATGGCGACCGAAACTACAAGACGGAAACAGAAAAGGCGGCCGCTTACGGAAGTCACAACCCTAACACTGCGCTTCTAGGCAACACAAGTACAAATGGGTCATATCACCAACAACGGCAACAGCACATGACAAACGGCCACAACATGAGCGGGCACAGTGACAGAGGAGCCGGCTCCTACGGAGGCATGGGCAGCAGTGGTGTCAACGGTGGCGGAGGTGGCGTTATCAATGGCGGCGACCGTCAACAGTCAACAGCCGGTCTGGTTCAGCCAAAACAAAAGAAACGTGATTCCAAAGACGTCAAGGAGTGGTATGTGTAAAAATAGTCATAGCAATACCAATGTACTTAACATAAACCGTTAAAAAACAGAAAACAACAAAAAAAAATGCATAAATTCCTAGAGTTTAACTAGAAATAGTTGAACTAAATAATATTTTAAAATTAATTCAAAACTAAAACTAAATAAAATCAAAAATATGAACAACTTAAAAAAATATTCCTTTGTCAGAGGAATATTTTATAGCAATTTGATTGAAAATTTTCTACACAAAAAGCTTTAAAAAGAAGAACAACAACTTCAAATAATATTATTATTATTGTTAATAATAATTTCTCTTAAAATCTGGCTTCAGCTTTCTTGCAAATAAAAATTTATATTTTATATATAAATATTTATTGAAGGTTATGATAGTTTTGTTTATTGAAAAAAGAAAAAAGAATTGTATAGAGAAAGAGAAAAACAAAAAGGAATAGATGAATTTTTTTTTAAGGTAAAGTGTTATTAGTTAATTTTTAGAATATAAATATACAAATACGTGGTGCTGTAATTTAGTCCCGAATTGCATTTAGTTAATGATATTATGTAATCGAAACATAAGTAAATGTCCTCGTGGCTATTTTAAGTACTGTTAATTTTGCACAAGAAAAACTTTATTTTTTTGGGTCGATGTGCTGTTTAGTGTGGTAAAGGGTTGACATTTGATAAAGCTCTCTTAAAAAAGAATAATATTGGTTCAATACTCCCTATAGGATGATTGCGAATCAAAAAGAAAACAACTTAAGGGACCCTGATTTTCTTTCACACATCATCTATGAAAGAAGCCAAGTTAGCAAAGTTTTGAGTTACTAAACACACTTTTTTGCGAAGTTCTTCTTTCAAATTTCATTTCGAAGCAGCTCTTCACTGATTTTTTTTTTAAAAAAAAGGAAGAGATGAAAAAGAATTCAAGATAAAATGTCAAATATAACGACTTTGAAGTCAATATGAATAGTGGTTTTCATTGAAACTTGACAGAATAGCTGTCAAAATCAAGAACTCCTCAAGAATAGAAAAACCTCACCCTTTTCTTAAACGAAAAATAAAAGCATAAAATGTATTAGACATTACGAAAAAAGAAAAAGTGTGTAACTTTTTTGAAACCACAAAACAAATTTTTCAAAAAGAAAAGAACATTTTCAGTTTTTTTTTTTTAATTATTTGGATTATTCAGTTGCGAGCTGTCAAGCTTTGTTTTTTATTGATTTGTTGTTTTTTGGGACGTCAAATGTAAATATCTCAAATCTGAAATCTCGAAGTGTCAACCCCGGACAAACATAGGATCTATTTCACACAAGCACTATTTCTTGGCGTTTTTGTTCTCAAAAGTGAGTGACGACTGACGGCTGACGATGAAATTAATGAAGAGCGAAAAACGATTTCGTTTAAAAATCCCATTGAATAAAGAGACAAGGAATAGCTCTTTTTCACATATACAGTGTGTGTGAGTGAAGCATTTATTTTGACATTAGTCGCCTGATATCGGGTATCGACTTGTAAGTGAATGTATCGAATGTATCACAAATTGGGGTACAAATGTCACCTTAACTCAGGAATGTTAAACAAAAGTAGAGGCAGCTCCAAGAAACGTATGAACCTCGAACCGTCTCTGATGACATGCCTGGTTGAACACATAAGTAGTCCGCACTCACACAACTAAAACTGATGCTTCACTTTTCCCCAAAAACACCACTACCTTGTCTCTTTATTAGATGAAAAATCCCAATCGAAAACGTATTTGTGACAGATCTGTCATAAGGTTTTAAATTGACATTAAGAGTTTTGGAGGATTCGCTTTCCGAGAGGATTTTTTTATTGGTGTAGTACAAAAATTTTGATTGTTGAGGGAAAGGGAAATGAGTTAAGGGTTTATGTTATATGTAAAAAGCGGATTAGTGTCCGGTAGTGGCATATTTTCGACCTGTGTGTTTACAAAAAAAAATCTTCCTTGAAGATTGAACACACATAAAATTCGATTCGTATTATTCGCGTTTATAGACTTTTTGGTTTACTTAAAGTAGAGAAAAACATTGTTTTAAAGCTGTTTTCGGCAGTCTCGATAAAAGGATAAACTTTAACTGAAGGTGTAAATTAAGACCAATGAACTGAAATTGAAAAAGATACAGCAAATGAAGTTAGCAATTTTTGAAATTGTCATTTTTCATAAAACTTTGATTAAAAAAGTGTCAATTTATCACTTTGTTCCGTCATGTCAAGGCAGCGATGAGCTACCACTCGGTTTGGGGCTAGGATATTTTATTAAAGAATAGTAAAAAAATGGAATAATGGCAATTCAAGACAATGCGTTTTCGATCGCCGAATATTTTAATACCGGACTTATTGCAGTATTTTCTTATTCGACAGGTCTTCCTTATTTTTTATTAATTTTCAATTCTTAGCTTACAATTCAACCCATTACTTATAAATCCCTCTCAAGGAAAATTGGTTGTCAGATTTCCGAAGCCCTCAATCTCCATTCATAAATAACTTTTTTGCTGGTAATAAACTGTAATATTTATTTTGACAGAGCTGTCACTGATTTGTCATCTCCTTTCCTTATGTTTGAAGTTTATTGTAGTATTTTCTTATTGGACAGGTCGAACCTTCTTTATTTTTTATTAATTTTCAATACTTAACTAACAATTCTAGCCATTACTTATAAATCCCTCCCAAGGAAAATTGGTTGTCAGATTTCCGAAGCCCTCAATCTCCATTCATAAATAACTTCTTTGCTGGTAATAAACTGTAATATTTATTTTGACAGAGCTGTCACTGATTTGTCATCTCCTTTCCTTATGTTTGAAGTTTATTGTAGTATTTTCTTATTGGACAGGTCGAACCTTCTTTATTTTTTATTAATTTTCAATACTTAACTTACAATTCTAGCCATTACTTATAAATCCCTCTCAAGGAAAATTGGTTGTCAGATTTCCGAAGCCCTTAATTTCTATTCATAAGTAACTTTTTTGCTGTTAATACTGTAATATTTATTTTGACAGAGCTGTCACTGATTTGTCATCTCCTTTCCTTACGTTTGAAGTTTATTGTAGTATTTTCTTATTGGACAGGTCGAACCTTCTTTATTTTTTTATTAATTTTTAATACTTAGCTTACAATTCACTGTCACTGATTTGTAAACTCCTTTCCAAAAATTACATTCTTACCTCCCAAAAAACACACTAAACAGCAAAAAAAAAACTATTTTTCAATTTCTTTACGCATATTATAAGTTATACAGCTTTGTAAGCGACATCATTTTAAGACGAAAAAATTTACATATATATCACATAAATGAATCATTTACAACATAGCTACAACTAAGTAGACTTAATGCGAAAATGTAAACATATCATAGGAATGAATCAAAGACAAAATTGAATTCCGACTTAAACAATTTGCACTTCTTACTCTAACTCTTGTCAATCAAGGACTAAAATATATTTTAAATCTTTATAATATTGTTTTTTAAGTACGATTATTGTACTTGCTAGAAGAAAAAAGGAGACTAATTTTTTTTTTTTAAATCTACTTCAGAAGACTTTTATATTTAAATGAATTAACGAAGACTATCACGTTTCTATGCGAAATTTTAGTTTAATTTATTTTTACAATTTTAAAAAGATGTCGCTTTGGCTTATTTATTTTTGTTTGATTTTTATTTATAAATAATATTGAAACTTTTGTTGCACTGTATATACAAACAATTCAATTGCAAAGTAGCTTTCATTTTCAACTCATATCAAAGAAAGAATTTGGAAAGTTAAAACAATAAAAAAAAACTGTAAATATTAGATAAAGTAATGTTCGAAAAAAAAAAAGATTTAAAATGTAATAAAAATGCTGCAAATTTTTTTTTATTATTATTTTTAAGTACACTTAACACCCTTATACTTATTTAAGTTACCGTTTAGGCTTTAAAATAAACACAGCTGATGATGTACATGTTGGAAAATAAATAATTTATTGGTTTGTTTATGCACTATACTCTCTCTTAACAAATCAATAAAGTTTGACAATAAAATAGTAAAAGGAAAAAAATAAAACTAAACAACATAATAATACAAGGCACACATAAGTTACACTTAAGGCGTTGTCACAAAACGCATGGTAGACAAATGAAAAGCAATTGAAGTTTAATTTTAGCCACAAAATGATGACATAGCATGTTCTAAATACAAAAATATATATTGGAAAAATTCACTATTAGCAAAAATCACTTAATGTTAAACCATAATGATGGGCGAGAGTGTATATTCAAACTTATATACAAAGTGAGAAGGTAGGTATTGTAAATATATGAAAGATGAATGAAAAAAAAAAACTTCAAAATATCCAACTTTAAGTTTTTTAAATGATTTGGCTTTTTTATGGAATTAAGTCCTGTTTTGCAACACAAAATGTAAAAGATAAAATCGTCAGCGGAAGTCAGAATTTCCCTTAACAACTTTTCAAGCGAATTAAATGAAAAAAAAAATGTTATATTTGAGAATATACCTTGATTCAAATTGTACAAAAACCAGTTATGTCAAACTTCAACTGTCACTGACACTTTGCTTCTAATGACAGTACAGACAGTTTCTTCCAAGAACCTTGACTTCTACTTTTCCAAGAGTCCACATAAGTACATTAAGAGTTATTTATCCAGATTCTAAATTCTAACCCCAAGTACAAATCTCGAGCAGAAATAAAAGCTTGTTCGATCAGAACAAGGAAATCATCCAACCAGATCGATTACCAAAAATTTTTTGACTTAATACTGTTTCGTTAAGTAGTCAACTGTCAACTTCCATCGAAAAACATTTAAGTTGTTAGGGTGAACGATGACTTTCTGTTTAAAGATCATAACGAAAAAAACACAAAAGCAATTGTCAACTCAAATATTATTAATTTATGCCTAATACTTACTGTGCTGTACATTTTTTATTTCTTAAAACAAAAAATAACTCACCGTGTAATTGGAAATTCCGTCCGCTTTTATTGTAAATTTTTATGTCGTAGTAATAAATGATTTGCCAACTAAAATACTCTTTCAATTCCAAATGTGTTCTCCAAGAAAAACCAAACAAAAACTGCTTAATCGAACACAAACTAAATCTGTCAAGCATTTTAAACACTATTTTGACCTTTGTCATAATGCTGTGATAGTTCCCTCAATTATAAATAACTTTTCCTCTTCTCCTCACATAATTTCGTTTTTCTAACTATGCATTCTAAAAAAAAATGATCTCGTCTTTCCATGTGCAATGGCCCAGTAAAGGATTACTTACTACCAGTTTGACGGATCTATTCCTAGTGCTTGTCAAATGACTGCAACTGTCAAAGAACTGTCATTCTGGTAAAAGAGAATTGCTTGTAACTTGGTCATTGTTTTTTTTTTTCAATGCATTTCAATTGAAACAAAAACTCTACACGTTGTTGACATAAGCATTAAAAGACATTTTTATAAAAAAAAAAAAAAAACACAAGCCATTTGCTTTTCCAGCACTAATTTATTGTTTATTGACAAACACTATATTCGAACTATAATCAGCATTATTCCATTATAAAATAATCCTCGTTAGTTGATTTTTAGATAAATATTTTATATTTTTATTCTTGTTAAAAAGCAATAATATACACACGACTGTATAATTTTTCCTTGCACAAAATCTAGCCAAAGTGTTAAAAGTGATTTCAACCGATTTATAAAAATTATATAAATATAAAAAAATACTGCACTGTTTTTCTATTATCCAATTGAAACACAACTAGATAGTCATTAATTTATGGTTTAATAAAAACACCACTTTTTGAACAACAAGAAAAAATTAGTAAAACCACATTTGTTTTTTATTGTATAAATATATTATTATATTTGAGAGTATATAAACGGGTGTAATGATCGGGATGACGAAAGAGGACGTGTAAAGCATAAGAATATCGTAAAATTAGTGTGTATTTATAGAAACTAAAATAATATTGTTGTAGCATGCTTTTTAATATAACTGCATCATATTTAACACATAAACATAAAAAAAAAATGCAACAAGATGCTATACGATTCATAAGCTACAGAAAAATAAAACAAAATTAAAAAAAAAAATAAGACAAACACAAAATATATTTAATGTACTTAGATTTATTTATTTTAAATATAAATATAATAAAGTGTGCGACTGACTGTTTCAACATAAAAAAAAACTTAAAACGATATATAATCCGAAGACATATATGTATGTATTTGTACCAAAAAACCTACACATACATATATATACGTGTTCTTAGAAAAGTGAAAAAAAAATATAAATGAATAGAAACATTTTATCTATGTAAAGCCGATAAGCAAAACCTATAGACTTATAAGCTGTATATTTAAATGATGAAGAAAATAAAAATAGAATTGTATAGGAAATAAATTGTTGTTAAGTATTATTTAAGTAACAAAATATAAGCATATAAAATGGCAAAAAAAAATCGTATTATTATAGACCCAGAGAAGCCAGTTGAGTATGTTTTTATGCAGACATTTTTTTATTGAGTTATGTAATTTTTTGAGTTTAGTTTCTGAGGTTGCATATTATGTATAAACAGGAATTATTCTGTATAAAATATTAAAAAGGGTCTTGATGTTTTTTTCTTTTGTAAGCATTTTTTTTTTTGCTCATTTTATTTTACGTGTATGATTTTATACACAAAAACATTTTCGTATTCTTATGAAAAGTATGTATAATCGAGAAATAGAATTGGAAATGAAAAATTAGATGTTATGATGGTTTGTGTTCTTTTATAATTCGATTATTTAACAAGATATCAACAAGAAAAATAAAAAAAAAATCATATAAAAAATACGGTGTTTTTCTATTCATTGGTAAATTTTTTACAACTGTGTACGAGGTCCCGGGTTCGTATCCCCAGCAATGCAATTTTTTTTCAAAGCCCATTTTCCGCGACTGATTGGAAAACCCTTTCGAGAGTAGCTACCAATTGAACAATCTTGTATTTCGGAATAAGCAAAAAATTGTTGATCCCCTCGTGGTGGTGAAGTTTGAGAGCGTGCTCTGGCCATGGGCACTCTCACCTCTGTGCTATAAGCGTGAGTTAAGCCTTCAGCCCAATAAATCCGTTGTGTCCGTCACGTTGAAGTGCAGAACTGACAACTAAGTTAAATATACATGTTCTTATCAGAAGAGTGGCAATGTCATTTGCCAGGAGCTTTAATATAAAGATTTACATTAATATGAAGATTTATATTAATCGCGGATAAGTGCCCGGTGGAGACATGGTATTAGCTAACGTTACAAACAAAAAAGTCTTTTTCAGTGTTCGTTTAAACCCAGAATAGAGACAGGTAAATTAAAACGCCCGGTGTTGATAGTTTAAACTTACGCTTAACGTTTAAACCGACTTTTGTGAAGAAAACAGGAATGATTTTTGGTTCAAAAGTGAGTGTCAAGTTGCCTTGAGAATTTCAAATGAAATTTGCAAATGATGCCACTTTTGCCTCAACTTGGAGTCAAATATTTCCGAAATAAAATACCTACCCTATCTGAAACCGGCTTATGGTTTTGAGGTTAGCGTACAATTCTTCTTATTTTTCTTCCTTTCACGGATTTAGGTAGAGGATAGGAGGTAGAGACATAATCACCGTAGACCCCCAAGACCTTAAGGGCATATGATCGAGACCGAATTGTTAGTCGAATGAGCCATGTCCGTCCGTCCGTCCTTCCGTATGTCGGTAGTTCTTAGGCCTTAAATTTTGAGCTAGGAACTTGACACTTAATATCTATTGTTTTAGTACAAGTGTAAAAAATTTCAAAATCAGCCCACTGCCACTTTACTTATTAGCATGAAAATTCAAAGTTGTCGTAGGAAGCTGAAATTTGCTACGCGTTATCCTCGCTTAAGTATATAGTGACTGGCATTTAAGAAAAAAGCGAAACCCCCCCCCCCCTTGTAGGCGTGGTCATATTTAATACGCATTCTAATAAACGGTTTTTATTTGATATATTTGCTTTAAATTCAAAAAAATTGGAACCATAAAATCTTCAGATATGTACGTAAGCTATCAACTCAAATGAATAAATTTTTGCCACGCCCACTTTTGGGGCGTTTTTAAGTACAAACCAAATTTTTAATGTGAAAATGCAATCAAGACGTGTATATCACTTCTGATAAGAAATGTAAACAAAAAAACGATGTATTTGAAAAGGGGTGGATGCCACGCCCCTTTTTAAGGGAGAAGATTCTTTAACTGAGAAATTCTAAATACAGTTGAAGTTAATAAAAACTGAAATTTAACAACCAAGATTTATGACACAATTCGGAGCTTGAACGTGGTCAATTGGGATTGGGTATCCAACGATTCGCCTAAGCGGATTGTAACCCTCCCTCTAGTTTAAAGCGAATTTAAAATAAATATGGGCTGAGAATAGACAATTGATTTTTATACCATGTCTCCACCGGGCACTTATCCGCGATTCATACTAATCTTCATTAAAACCACCATAAAGTACGCGATTTTCCATATAAATTTAAATCCTCTCGGCAAACAATTAAAAAAAAATCCTCAAATTCTTATTCACCCTTTTCACAAACTTATTTTATCCACCCTTGTAACAGTTTGAGAATCAAAAAAAAGAAACTGAAACTGTCCCCGTACGACAAATCTGTCAAAATACGTTTTCTATTGAAATTTTTACATCGGAAATCTTTTTTCGTTCCCAGGAAATGACATTGACACTCTGTTTTGGCAATGACAGAAAAAGAGTGCTTGTGGCAAATTAATCGGATGTTTGGCCGGTGGAGCCACTATGGGATTTTTTTTTTATTTTCGGTGGAGATGGAGACGTAGTAAAGGTGGTCTAAAAAAAACTAACGAACCAGTGAGTAGGTGCTAGAGTGTGTTTGCATACGTTACAGTCCGTAAAACGGACCGTTGAATACCCCGTCCTATCCCGCATTGTAAAATGCTGATGGCATTGTTATTTTTTGACATTTTATTAGTAGTGCAAACTTCGGCAAGGGGCTTGGTCCAACCGCCCCTAATTACAAACTATCAATTATAAGATATTTCCAAGTTACGCTTAAATGTACTAAAAAATTCAATTTGTTGCTACAAATTCAAATTTTTGAAAAATCGACCCCTAAAAGGGGGCGTGGCTAAAAACTTAATATGAACGAAATCAGGACTGAAGTCTCGTTTAGCTAACCTGCTACTGTTTTTGGTTTCATGCTTTCCTACATTGGGCTCAAGGCCAGTCGAAATTACGTTTTTCTGGAAATTTTCAGGTTTTTCTTGAACTCTGCCTCCAAATGTCGGCATGGCAAAGTCTTGTATAAAAAAATGTAGAACTAAGCGTTTTCTACATAAAATAGTAAGAAAAAATTTTGCAATTTCGAGCAAAAATATTGAGTACACTGCATTTGAAAATGTACCCTTAAAAAAGATGCCACGCCCACTGGAGGAGGTTTACCAATTGAATTCTTCTTTTTTAAGTCTTATTTCAGAAATCTCAAAATTTCAAAATTTTTTACACTTGTACTGCTTCCGATGAAGTCAACCTTACGTACGAAATTTCTGAACCCTAGCTCAAAATTTAAGGCCTAAAACGGACGGCCATGGTTTATTCAATTCAGAATTTGGTCTCGATCATATGCCCTTAAGGTCTTGGGGGTCTACCATTATTATTTCACCGTGTTACAAACTATGAGACACACTTAATATACCTCCTATCCTATGGGATGGAGTACAAAAATGATTTAATAAACCATATCGTGTTAAGTGTGGACTCTTGGAGGAACTGATACATAAATGGTGACATTTTATAAAGAAAAACACTTGTTTTTTGATCCACAATTAATATTATTTTACTTTAAAAGTTTGTCGACGCGTTTTGCCTTATTGGGGCATCATCAAGAGACTGACTGTCAGTGTACAAAAAGAGAAATAGGTGGCCAAGTAGATTATAGCGTTCGGGAGACTAGGTAAGGATTCCTGTAAGTTATGGATTACTGTTCGGTGGAAACATGGTGCCCCAAAAAATAGGCGTGGATTGAAAATAAAATATTTTAATTCTGATTTCGTTACAATCAGGAGAAAATGCATGAAAAGCAAAAACTAATGCTAATCGCCTCCTAAAAGTTGAAGGAGCTCTACACATTGTTGTACAATAGCCTCAGTGGTACCTTTAATATTATTAATTTGTAATATAACTATTAGTTATTATGTAACTTAATTACTTTCCTTTCGATTTGAAACGAATTCAAGTTTCCATGTTTAGAGAAATCAAGTTTTTAAACGTCTAACATGACAAAAGTGGGCATTATCAATGATATGGTCCAGTTCAAGATTTCTGGACACTTTTGATGTAGGTACCTACACCAAAATTTGAGTTCTAACTAAATCTTAAGATCTTTTGAACGAAAGGACAAAGGAACTTCGCAAGGCGTTTACATTTTCTTTATCGGACTTTGAATCCGTCTATTTATAGGTGAAATTTATTTTATTAATTAAATTAAATTTACTTATACAAACTCACCAAGTTCTTGAAACTTCCCATTTTGGTAATTTTCCATTAGTATTATTCCACAAATCACAGAACATAAGATTATGCCACATTGAGAAAAAAGCAATACACCTACTGCGTCGCTCGTCATTGGATGCCCAGCAAAACAAATCACAGATCAGCATCTGTGATTGGCCAGCATAGATTTTTCTTACATGCATGCAAGGTGACAGTTCCATCCCATGACGTCAGATTTACAGTTAGGTCTGTCAAACAAAAGTCATAACAAACGCGTGTCGCAATCTGTATATTCTTTCATTCATGGTATATTATTCCATTGGGGCAAGTGCCTGTTTTCATTTGGTTGATCCTTACCTGATGTGTCAGAATTACTAAGGTGAGGGGAGGCGCCAGTGTGGTGGCCACCGTTCAACCTCCTTTTTATTTTGAGAAATAAAATTTGGGTTAGCTTAGGATCAACCAAATGAAAACAGGCACCAATGTAGGGAAAATTTCGTAACTCGAATGTCAGTGAACTGAAATGACAGTATGGTGTGTTCGTTTAGTAAATCGAATATGTGTATTTGCTAAGCAAATCGAGTGGAGGATTCAGTACCCCTGCGTTCCTTTTTAAATCTTTTGACAATTATTGTAATTTGAACTCAAATAAGTTGTGGTTAAATCAATGAATAAGTTATTTCGTAGTGTTACAAGAAAAGTGATCTGAGGATTTAAGAACTAAAAACTACAATAACTTAAACTGCAACAACTATTATATTATTTGGCTGAAAATCTGCTCATGGTCAAGTTTTTTTAAAGTATGAAAATGATGAGCGATGAGGATTTCGCTTCCGTTAATATACAACTCTCCCTACGTTTTTCATTAAGAGAGCAGTTTTTTAAATCAAATATGTAGGTTTTTTTTAAGACAAACCCCGGGCAGAAATATTACAGCAGATATTCTAGGAGAATATTCTTCGGTATACCTTGAAAGATTTCAGTTTTCTTTCGAAAGCCTATGGAATTTCAAAATGCAACAACACATTAAAACTGATTTACGAAGCGTAACAACACCATTCTGGTATGCAAACATCTCTTATCTAAGAATTTATTTAAGCTCGAGTTCAATGTGTACACATTAACGCCCCTAGTCCCTTTCGAAGTTAGATCATGTATGTGAAAATAAAAAACTAATTTTTCTGTTGTTGATCAAATAAATAATGATTCTGTCAAAACTGTACCGTCACCTCTAAAATAAATGTCTTAACAGAGAAACTTTTGAACGAAAACAATGCAATAAAAGAAGTATAACCATCCAGCTATAACTAATCAAGTTCTAGCCTAGCCGGCAAGAGTTTATACAAGACAACATCACTTTTCAACAACAATCATACCAACAAAGAATCGGTTGTGTCTTGTATATGTTTGCCTTGCCAGCTTGTTTAGATTCAGATACATTTTTTAGGTTTTAGTATTCTCCCAACCAGTATCAGCAGTTGTCGTGCTACAGATACACTTGACCGAAACAGCTTGTGCTTCCATTCTCTAAAAATAACGTAAGGCAGCAGCACAAGTTAATCTCACAGAGCATAAATAATTTTCAAGATAAGATTTTCATATTTTGCTTATTGCGAAACATTATACTGTTTGACATCATATTTTGAGTAGAAATTTAGATAGTTTACCCAGATTTAATGAGATAGATGCATGGTATAAAAACCGGTTCCATGTAGCTATCTTATAGATCTTAAATTCTTTACCAGTTTCAATTGTTTCTTGTGAATTAATTAAGCGAACCGGTCACGACTAACGAGCATACATTTATATCAACTCGTACAGAACCTATTTCTAAGAGCGAAAGTGCATTTTTCTAGAGGTTTGACTGTGATCGTGCCGTGACTAATAATTAAAATTGTTTGCCCTTGTAGAAAATGCCCATTAAACTGTACGGCGTATCTGATGGGCCTCCATCCTTGGCAGTTCGAATGACCTTTGAAGCCCTGAAAATTCCATTTGAACTGGTAAATGTCGACTACTGTGCCAGCGAGCACATGACCGAAGAATATGCCAAGGTAAAAACATCTGAACACCTCGGAGGAACAGTTGCATTTATTCTAAACTTAAATCACTATGCAGATGAATCCACAAAAGGAAATTCCAGTGCTCGATGACAATGGATTTTACCTTCAAGAAAGCATCGCTATCATGCAGGTATATGACAACGTCATTTGAAATGTGTTAACAAACAGACCTACTGTAAAAGTGTTTCCATTCTAGTACCTTTGTGATAAGTACGCTCCCCAGAGCCCTCTATACCCGAACGACCCCACTGCCAGGGCTGTGGTAAATCAACGTTTGTACTTCAACATGGCATTTTACTACAGCAGCATTGGAGCATATGTCATGGCACCGATCTTCTTCGACTACCCTCGATCACCGATGGGTCTGAAGAAAGTAAACAATGCCTTGGAGGTGTTTCAAACTTATCTGGAACGTTCGAAAACAAGGTATGCGGCTGGTGATAACATAACCATAGCCGACTTCCCACTTGTCACTTCGACGTTGTGCCTGGAAGCTATCGATTATGACTTATCCAAGTACCCATTGGTGCAAAAGTGGTATGAAACATTCAAACAGGAGTATCCTGATCTTTGGGCCATCGCCAAGACAGGTCTGGTTGAGATTGCGCATTTCGAGAAAAATCCTCCTGATCTGTCCACAATGAATCACCCTTTCCATCCTACCAGAAAGGTGACAAAGTAAACAGACGGCACAAGACAACTTTCAACCTGCTTCAGCTAAATGTTTTTTTATTCGGTTTTGAACTTTTTTTATATTGAAAGCGTTTAAATACATGAAATCTATTTTTATTCACAAAATAAATGTTTCAGTGATTTTAGGAATAATCTAATCGCTCAGTTCTCAAAACTACACATCTAGTCTTACGTCAGTCATGATCCTTCAGAACACCCGCACAGTTTTTTTTAAACGAAAGTTTTAATACGGTGGGGTGCCGTGGCGTGGTGGTTAGTATGTGTGCTTACTACGCCGGAGGTCTGGGTTCGAATCCTGTCATCGTCACCTGAAAAAAAAAGACTTGTTCTTTTTCACGGCCCCCACCTCCACGAGGAGGGTCTGACAAGCCCTCCGAGGGTATCATTTGTCTTGAAAAACTTCTCAAAGTGCCGTTCAGATTCGGAAAAAAATTGTAGGTCACCTTGTATGTGAAGAAATTAACACACACAGCATACATTATTGAGAAGTTGGCCCTGGTTCACCTCGAGCTGTTGCGCAACTCTATTTATTTATATTTAATACGGTACTTGCGGTCTTATGCAGCGATTAAAAAAATATTAACATATTTGTGGAATTAAAACTTCTTTAATTGCTTGCTTATACTTGTTTAATTGTCAACTTGAATAGAGTGAACGTGCAAAGAAGACAACCACGTTTGATGACAAGGCATGGCTTGATTCGATTCCATGTAGAATGGCAGCAACAGATAAAAACATTTTATGGGCAGAAAAGCAATCCAAATTCCAATAAAATCGTTTCTCAATAAAAAAAAGTGTTACTCAAGAATTGAAATTTCAGTTTAATGATTTAGACCCAAAGATTTAACTTGTACTAAAGCTTAGGCTTGTCGATTGGGCAATTTTGACAGTTCTTTTCTTTGTCAATTTAAGAAACAATTCACGAAGCATAAGACAATTCGATATTGAATAATAAAAAATTAGGCTTCAACAGGCTTCAATTCTCCCTATAGTTTCTCAAAAGAGAGATAATATTCGAAAATCGAATAAAAGGAAACCAGCAGCATGAAAGCACACAAATGTTGCTAGCAATACTGCAAGCTACTGGCTGCAAACTTAAGAAAGAAACATGATAATGACGAAAACATTTTGTGAAAAATTCTGATTCATTGCTTTGGCTGGTTTTTTTTATTTTACTCGCGATCAAGGGTTTATGACCACCCTTAAGGCCCAACGATATAGGACTTTGATGAGCTTAATTCGGCTTTCCGAAATGTCACTACACGCGATTTGTATGCCACGACCATAATAGCCCTTTGCTCGATTTCGTACAGTTTTCGTTAACTTGTGTTGGCTTAAAGATTTGTTTTTGCTTGTCATTAGTTCATTAATTATCATATTAACGCTCATATTTATTTTTTGACGTGCCTAAAAAGATCCGTGAAAGGTAAGAATACACCAAGAATTGCACGCTGGCCTTTAAAAATTAAACACATTTTAGATCGGACAACCGGTTTCGGAAATATAAACACCAAAAGTTGAAGAAAAAGTGACATAATTTTCAAATTTGATTTCAAACTCTCAAGGTAACGTGATACTCGAGACGTTCACAGTGAAATCTCATGACATTCACATCGTTTGCTTAATACTATGTCTCCACCTACAATTAAAAGAAGATTAGCGAGAGACGATTAAAAATAAATCCTAAAGTGGCTCCATCGGACAAATATAGGATTAACTTGACACGAAAACCCTGTTTCTGTCATTTTGGCTCTCAAGAGAGAGTGGCGATGTCATTTCCCAGGAGCGAAAAACGATTTACGCAGTAAAAGCCACAATAGAAAACGTACTTGTGACAGATCTGTCGCACAGGGACAATTTCAGTTTCCGTTTTTTGATTCTCAACCTGTTACGAAGGTGCAAAAAAATAGGTTTGTGAATAGGGTGAATGGGATTTATGAGAGGATTTATTTTTAGTCGCTTGTCGAGAGGATTTAATTTTGTTTGGTAAATAGTGTGATTTGTAGAGGATTTAATAAAGATTTATATTAATCGAGGATTAGTGCTCGGTGGAGACATGGTGTAGTTGGTGTATAGTTCTTCGGACGATTTACGGTCCCGTCTGCATAGACGGAGAGTGGAGGAGGAGATATAACATCGAACTGTACCGGCTGTACAGCGATACCGACCTAGCCAAAAGAGTCAAAACACAACGTTTACGATGGCTAGGTAGTCTAGAGCGGATGGACACCAACGCCCCGGCCCGGAAAATCTTCGAATCCATACCGCAGGGACGGCGCAGTAGAGGAGCACCGAGACTCAGGTGGCGCACGCAAGGGGAAGGGGACCTCAACCAACTTCGCGTGTGAAACTGGAGACGGCTGGCTCTAGTCTAAAATAAAAGTCTATAATATAAACCTGATGAAAAATTTGGCAACTTTCTGAAAAATAAAAGATAACTTGGTTGTAGGTCTCTTCGTATAGCTATTTCTCCATATTTCTAAGTCCATTAGTAGCTAGCCTTCACTCACTCTATCCTTAGACAGATCTGGCTTGCGAAGCTTGTTGGCTGAGGCCCAGGTCCACCCCGGACCTGTAGCGCCACCTTTAGTAAGTAAGTAAGCCTATTATAGCTGGGCCTTTAAGATGCGTAGCACATCAAGAGCGGAAAGAATTTAAGGCTACAAAAGATAGAAGAGAAAAGTAATTCTCCATCCAACACGTCTTTGTCACAGACTTTGTAAATCACTGATTACCTTAGGCGATTATTAGATTACTTTGACTCAAAACAATCTGTCTACAGGAGTCGCTTTTTTTTGTTAGCTGAAAATCTTCTTTAAATTCTCTACAATTCTCTACAAAAAAAAAATCCGGTCATGAATCCCATTCACCCTATTCACAAACCTACTTTATACACCCTTGTATCAGTTTAAAGCCGCGTTGTCACAAGCAACGTAAAACAGGAACAGAAACAGAATCCCATACATTAGCAACTGAAACCTAAATTCGCTGAATGCTTTTTGCGTTGCTAATGTATGAAATTCTGTTTCCGTTTCTGTTCCTGTTCCTTGTGACACCGCGGCTTAGGGATCAAAAACGAAAACTAAAACTGTTCCTGTACGACAGAACTGTAACAAATACGTTTTCTATTGGAATTTTCACAACGGAAATCTTTTTTGCTCCTGTGAAATGACATCGCCTAACCACTCTCTTTTGAGAGCCAAAATGGCAGAAAAAAAGTGCTACTGTGGGAGTCACTTTTTTAATTTATTTTTAATCGTTTCTCGCTAATCCTCTTTTTATTGCCGGTGGAAACATAGTACTTTTAACCATAAACTTAAGGAGCTTTCTCTTTCCTTAAAGAATTTCTTAGACTTGGCAGCATTTCTCTTGCGTACCTTCTTTTAAAGCTTTTCACATCCGGCCACGAAGATTTCACTTTGGCTATCTGACGTTTTCCTTTCAATCGGCGTTCACTGTGACATGTCACATATGTCAAAAGAAATTAGAATATTTTATTTTTTAGTTGAAAAATACTACAAATAAATTGTTGGCATCCAAAACAAAATAAATTGCATTCGTTTCGACAGCGCATTGTTTTCCTAAACGTGTGTTTTGCTAAAATACAAGTTCTTACGTAGATTAAGGTCTCCCAGCAACGTCAAGCATCTAGAAAGCAAAACCCCAAAAAAATGGCCATTACAAATAGTGCTTTTCTCGTGCTTCTAGTCTGCTTTTTAGCGAAGCTCTCACACTGCGTGGAGTTTACCTTCGAACTGGCGGACAACTCTGAAGATTGCTTCTATGAAGATATCAAAAAGAACACATCGGCGTACCTGGAATTCCAGGTAAGTGCCAATCGGTGGGGGTATGTGAAATGTGTCGATTGCTTATCAGTCACCATCGCAGGTGTCCGCCGGAGGTCAACTGGACGTGGATGTTCAGCTAAAGGATCCACAAAACCGAGTAATTTACGAGCAGCAAAGAGCTACTTTCGACAGTCACCAGTTCACCGCCGAGGTAAGTCCCACGCAATTGCACACGTCACAGGATTTTTTTGGCAAATTGGTCTCAATTTCAGACGACTGGTGTCTACACAGCCTGCTTTAGCAACAAATTTTCGTCGTTCTCGCATAAATTCGTGTACGTGGACTTCCAAGTGGGCGACGAACCCGCCTTGCCAGGCATCGATGAGCACGCCACTGTTCTTACCATGTTGGAGACATCCTCGCAGGCCATACACAAGTCTCTGAATGAGATCCTCGATGCTCAAACGCATCACCGTCTTCGAGAGGCGCAAGGTACGTAGCAAACGCTCTGTTCTACAGGCAACTGCTAACCGTTTTTCACTGTCAGGTCGGAAAAGAGCCGAGGAGCTGAACGAACGTGTCATGTGGTATTCCAGCCTGGAGACTGCTGCCGTACTGTTAATCGGAATCGGACAGATTCTGATCCTTCGAAATTTCTTTACAGATCGCAAGCCCAGCCAGTACAGAAGATTGTAAAATAAACGGGAGAACGTAAATCATTCTCGATGTTATCCAATAAAACAAAGATTAGTCACTACGTCATTTTGAGATAAATTGATGATTGGGTTTTTCTGAAAGCCGCGGGGAACTTCTGTAGTTTTGTTTATTTGGTCGTCTTTGTACAAACAAGGTATTACGTGCATTAAAAAAAACAATAATGTTATCGTTGGCGCTACGGAATTTATTTACTTTGCTAATTTTCCTCGTATTCGTATTAGATCAGGGGCGGAGTTGGTAGTGCCGCTGCACTTCAGGCGCCAAGGGGATTTGCGGCAGATGATTAAATATAAATCCCAAAATGGTTTTACCGGAAAAATAAACGATAAATTTGACACGAACACTCTGTCTCTGTCATTTTGGCTTTCAAAAGAGAGTGGCGATGTCATTTCCCAGAAGCGAAAAACGATTTTCGCTGTAAAAATCACAATAGAAAACATACTTTTTTGACAGATCTGTCGTACAGGGACAGTTTTAATTCCCTTTTTTGATTCTCAAACTGTTACAAAAATGGGATTTGTGAGAGGATTTATTGTAAATCGCTTGCCGAGAGGATTTAAATTTGTAGGGTAAATCGGGTGATTTGCAGAGGACTTTATAGAGATTTATTTTAATCGCGGTTTGGTATTCGGAAGAGACATGGTATATGAACGGAAACAGTATGACATATCTGTCACGAATATGTGCTCGGTAGAGCTCTCCGTCAAAAAGTGGCTCGATGAGAAAACACACTTACCCGGGAGCTTCACTTGCAATGTAAAAAGCAATATGTTGATAGAAATATTTCTATTGCCTGTTTCATTGCTAGTGTATTTTCGTATTTCGTATTTATTAATTAATTATAACATCATTAAATTAGACTACATATTAACCTTTAAATTATTAATGACGATGCAATTCGGAAAAAATTTGTTTATTAATAATAGAGCAAGCCTTAAAAAAAATACAAATAAACTGAGTTCTTTAATAAAAAGAGTTCATATAATAAACAGTTAAATTTGAAGAGAAATGGATGGAACAATTTTGAAGTAACAGGAGTTATTTAAAAATTATAATTTTACCTGCCTGTATAGAGTGCGATCAGAGGATTTTGCATAGCACGGTCTCCTTATGCCGAGAGTGCATTCCGAATTCGGATGGCATACGCGAAAAATTGTCGCTCTGTGCACAAATAAAAGTGTCTCGGATTACTCAAGGTAAAGGATCTGTTAGAACGAAAAAAAAATTAGCTTATTAAACAAATATGGAGGCTGTTTGGTGGTTATGATCCTTTGAAGACATTTGACTGTGCAGTATTTAAGATATTGGTCTAAGGAGCATCCAAGAATAATTTTATTAAAAGCGGAAACATGATCGTTACACTTTAAGTGAAAAACATATCGAACAATGTTGTTGAAAGCAATATTAAGCCTTCTCTTGGTGTAAGCATTTACGCAGCAACAGATTGTTGTTTTGAGACCATTCGAAAATTCTACCAAGATCATCGTTTAGCCTTAGAACAGCATCAACAAATCAGACGTCATCTGCGTACATGTGTACCGATGAACTATTGACAACTGTCGGAAGAGCTCGAAAAGAATAGTACCAAGAACTGAGCCTTGAGGTACGCCGGAAAAAGTTTCTATAGATTCTGAATAAATGTTGTCGGACATGACTGCTAACTTTTTTCCCTTAAGCACAAATTACTTAATGAATTAGATATTCAACTAGACTGGAAAGCCGAGGGGCCTACAAGCTGTTGTCATGGATATACCTGGAAAACTACGCATACTCTCACATTTTGTCAATGTATTCCACACTTGAAGAGATTCACCACGAAGTTCAAGTGATTCTCCACGAAAACATGGCGGAATCAGCTTTTTGCTCCGTCTACCGGACAAAAATTGTAACGAATTCCAATATTTGGAAGTCGCCACATAATGGGACGTGCTACATTAATGTTGTTTTGCTAGAGACCTTAAAATCATTTTTATCTTAATTGTATTCCAGTTATACATTATGTATTTCAAATGCCTTCTAAATATTTTCATATATAGTTAAAAACAAAACACAAAAAGCGCAAATGAAACTAATTCGTTACTGCCTAAATGCCTTTGCCTCTGATAAGTTTGTGTTTTATGTTACCGGATTAAAGCTTTAAAAAGCAAAATTTACGGTTAAGTACCAATAAAATGTTTTCTACATGTTTTGACGAAATCAATCGTTAGTATATTAAAAAGTAAAAGTCATTAGAAAGGTTCAAAGGCACTTTTATTATTTTTATTATAGCTATAATTTGAATTCATTATTCGAACAAATCAATATTATGATATTGATGGCCATCCTTATCCTTCAAAGTCGATATTATTGCATGCATTTGAGATTAGAGTTGAACATTAAAAGTCAAATTGGCAACTGAGAACAGAAGATTAATGCACTTTTGAGTGAACCCATTTCGTAAAAAAATCAGTAGCACATTGAAATTGATTTCTGTCAGTGAAATAGCAAAGTAGTCGAAAGAAAAATGTTTATGTATATTTTTGTAGGTAACAATAGAGATTGACACCAAAAGAAGCATTCATTAAACAAACAAATTTAATCACAAGTAAAAAAAAAGTTTTAGTGATGCAATCCAATGAAAGCTATATTTAATGCTTCTAAACTTCTTCATTTTTCTTAAATTTGGGAAGGCTTAATATTTTACGCAAGTAAAAATCAAAAGCCTTTTCCTAAACTGGAAGTTTTCTCGATTGTTTCCTAACTGTTGCTCTTGTTTTGCTGAATAACTAATATTTTCTGCACTCCTACATAATTAATAAACAACAAATAAACAAATAGGGTGCATAAAAAACAAATGAACAAATAGGTTTTGGGGGAAAGGGGACGCACAAGTTGAATATTTAGTTATTAAGTAATTTGTGACCCGAACTATACTGAAAAAAAGACCAAATTCGTAAAAATATCCAATTACGTCATAAACATTCCAGTATTTCCAGGCACATTCAAATGAACTAAATTTTACGATTTTGTAGTCTCAATGTAGGCTCACCCCAAGTGTGGGCAAAATTAAAACAGAATTGTCATTTTGACTTTAATGACTTGTGTGTTAACTTTTATGACTTTTTTAAGATATGTATATAAATTTTTTAAATGTCAGTGTGAAATTCACCTCGCTATTTTGGCGGGCTCTCAGATTTTTGTTTACTTTTCTCACACGTATTCACCGACACGGAACTCAAAACAACAACAACAAATAAACAAATGGGTTTTGGGGGGAAAGGGACGCTTTAGTTGAATATCTAGTAATTAAGTAATTTGTGATGTAGGCTCACCCCAAGTGTGGGCAAAATTAAAACAGAATTGTCATTTTGACTTTAATGACTTGTGTGTTAACTTTTATGACTTTTTTAAGATATGTATATAAATTTTTCAAATGTCAGTGTGAAATTCACCTCGCTATTTTGGCGGGCTCTCAAATTTTTGTTTACTTTTCTCACACGTATTCACCGACACGGAACTCAAAACAATAACAACAAATAAACAAATGGGTTTTGGGGGGAGGGGGACGCTTAAGCTGAATATCTAGTTATTGAGTAATTTGTGCCTTAAGAAAGGAGAAAACAAGTTTAGCAGCCGACTCGGAAAAGTCATACAACAGCTTAAATTTTTTTTATTAGTATGAAATGGTTAACCGTGTCAAAGGCCTTGGAAAAATCTAGTAGCGTAAGAAATGAGACGAAGTTTTGGTCTTAAGCCATACCTAAGTCATCAGTGTGCTTTTTCCTGAAACCAGACTGACTAGTGCATAGAATATTATTATGCTCAATATAAGCAGATAGCTGATATTGAAAAATTTTCTCCATTACCTTTGAAAAAAACGGAAGGATGGCTTTTGGTCTGTACGCTGTCGCAGAATTAGATGATGCCTTCTTTTTCGGTATCGGAATAATTTTGGCTAGTTTCCATGAGGCTGGGAACGTCGCAATCATGATTATGCTTTTGAAAACATGAGGCAAAACTGAAATCGAAAACGGTAATACAGTTTAAACAAATAACGGGTGAATGCCGTCAGTGCCAACAGCTTTGGATTTGATATGCAGTATCGCTCGGACAACATCTGTTTGCCCGACTCTGTGAAATCCAAAGGAGCCGTAAGATGAGGTGCTGGAAGGCTGCTCTGAAATAACTGATCTCCCTTGGACAACAGTAAACGCTGATCGTGTAGACGCTTTTGAAATCAGCTTTACAATATTGCTTCGCAATCATTGCCATAAATTCACGCGGCAATGAGTTTTGAAATGTCATTTAGACCTTAAATTAATTATTTGGGCACCAACGCCTTCTTCGGAAAATATACAAGACACTATGATATTTCAAAACTTTAACGATTTTCTATCCGTTTTAATGTGGCATTCAATGAAATGCTGCATTGAAAATTTTAATTGCTTGCTACTTTTTCATCGCGATCGCCGTGTCCATTTCCATTGCCTTAGACATTAGCTGTGCAGACACAGCGTCATCAATCTCGTTCATAACCCACACAGGCCAACGCCAACCCTTTATGTTTAAATACCACGGGAGCTATTTTATACCATGTCTCCACGGGGCACTAATCCGCAATTAATATAAATCTTTATTAATTCTTCTACAAGTCACGCGATTAACCATACAAATTTAAGTCCTCTCGGCAAGTGATTAATATTAAATCCTTTGATAAATCCCATTCACCCTATTCACAAACCTATTTTCTGCACCTTTGTAACAGTTTGAGAATCAAAAAAGGAAACTTAAACTGTCCCTGTACGACAGATCTGTCATAAGTACGTTTTCAATCGTGATTTTCAAGGCGGCAATATTTTTTCGCTCCTGGGATTGACATCGCCACTCTCTTTTTGGAGCCAAAAAGCAGAAACAGCGTGTTCGTTTCAAATTAATCCTATATTAGTCCGGTGGAGCCACTTTGGGATTTATTTTTAATCGTCTACAGTTAGTCCTCTTTTAATTGCCGGTGGAGACATAGTATTAAGCAAATCTAAGGACGACAAGAGAAAAGGAAAGGTAGCATTACTGTTTTTGCTCCTCTTTTGAGAACCGATTTATTAGTTTAAATATGCATTCACTACTCTCCATTTTATGAACGGTGAAAGCATGGCTTTCCGGTCCGGAGCCCTAAATCGATGTTTTAATACAGTCATCTTAAATAAGTGCGATTACGTTATAACATTTCCTGGAGAAAATCTGTTTTTTTTTTTTTTTTGTAAAGCTTAGATTAGACTGCATCTGCATGTCATTTTGGCATGAATAATGCCGGAAATGCCCCTTGCTTGCTATTAAAAAATTATGAGACAAGTTTTATTTGCGCCGGGCCTGGGTAAATTTTGTATGGACCTTGACGAGTCTCCTCTAAGGCCTAACAACTACCGACAGACTGTCGCACTGACATGGCTCATTCGACTTGCAATTCGGTCTTGATCATATGCCTTTAAGGTCTTGGAGGTATATGGTGATTACTTCTCTTGGTTACAAACTATGAATCAAACTTATATTTACCAATCCTACAGGATAGGGTATAAAAATTAAAAATCTTCAAAATCAATTTCACAATAAAGATTTGGCATCACTTACAAAACCTAGCACGATTTCGTTTTGTTGTTCTTCATTCTTATTTCTTGGTCTCCCCCTTTTGCGCGGCTCTTCTGAATCAGCGACTTGCCATATTCGATTTTCCATTACATTTTATTGTTTATACCATTCAACCAGTCGACCTGTGACACTTTAGCAGGGAAGGTTTTGTGTTGAAGCATTTCGGGAATCTCTACCAGAAATGATTTATCATTAGTGTTAATACCGTGTTAATCAACAAACGTCGGCGGTAATTAAACCCAATTCCGTTGCAGGAAAACATTTCCAAGTCAATTACGTACGAAAATTAAATATAGGTCCGCCGCTAATTTTACCGCAAGAATTCGTTTTTCGGTTCGCTCTCTGCCTGTGCACTGTGCAAATGTCAGAACTAAAGTGAAAAAGTAAACAACGGAAGAAAAAATAGAAAATCACGCGAAAGGGTAAAAACTAAAACACGAAATTGAAAAGTGAATAGAACTTGGTGTGCAAAATATAATATCGGAATTGTAAAATTTTTCTTTTTGTCGAATTCTAATCTCATCTTCTTTATTGTGCGTTAAAATGGATGATGAGTTCGCTCTTTGCTGGAATAACTTTCAAGACAACATCGCCAGTGGTTTCCAGAATCTGTACGATCGTGGCGATTTGGTGGATGTGACACTCGCCTGCGATGGCAAGTTGCTGCACGCACACAAGATTGTCCTGGCTATTTGTAGTCCCTACTTTCAGGAGATCTTCATATCGAATCCCTGCAAACATCCAATAAGTAAGTAGAGCAACTTTGGTTCTAATTTGTCAACAAATTTTTTTATGAATAATAAATCGGACATCTATAAAAGTTGTCTTTCGAGAATCTTGTTATTTTTCTAGCCCTGTGTACCTACCTACCCTTTTTGTAGGTTGTTTTAAGTGCTACCCCCGGTATGGACTTACGAGAGCCTGACTGCACTGACCCTACTGCTGGTTTGGTTTTTTTTTTAAGGCGAACCACGGTATTGCAATAGATGCTGTCGTATGGTGCTCTGAAAGCGACGTAAAGCTGGTGGGCATTATTTTGATGCTCCTGGCTTGCATATTTTTTCCAAGAGCTACTTCAGAAGGAATATGTAGACGGTAGTGGACTTTCCTGACCTCATAAAAGCCACCACTGTTTCCGCTGCTTGGTATTTTTATGAAGCTTACCTGTATCGTGATGCTCACTACCACAAAGGGACTTAAATAGCGCACTTCGCTACTGTGAAGAGTAATTATTGTCTGTCAACGTTTGGTGCTCATACGAAACCGTTAATAAGGCTGAACTTTAAGAATGACATTAATTTAGTTTGGTTTTTAGGACAACAGTGGGTTGTTGTGTATTGTCATACCTGTGACTTAAGAAAACCCCACGGGAAGAAGTCTTACACCGCACGATCTCGAGGTCAAATTTACGTCGAGTGAGATAACCACGTTCGGTTTAGTCCTGTCTACAAATAATCATAGATTTCCCGGGAGCATCTTGCATCTAAGGGAGAATATCCTCGACAAAAAAATTATTCCAGAGAAGACCCTTTTCTTCCTGACTGTCTCCGGAGTGATAAGATGGCTCTAGGATTCCATTAGGGAAGGCACAATAGGCTCTCTTTTTTAGGCCGCAGTGCGAGAACCCCAGGAAGGCTCTCCCGAACTACAATATAATCCTACATTATATTATCCCATTTATCCAGTCTCGCAGTTAAACTGGGGTTAACCCCAGAAAAAAATGCTGCCTTTAATTGCTATGCTGGGTAAAACGTCATTTTAAACTTCTTTTCTGGGTTTTATCTATGAAATGACAGTTTCTTCGCATGTTTTTGTAAGAAAATGGTAGTTGACCCGAGTTGGGAGACTTTCAAGTTTGAGTCGGGAAACTTTTAGCGCTTTTCATTGAAACGTAAAAGAATCGAGAGCTGCTTGTTCAAAATCGAGAGCTGCTTATTTTAATAAAACATGATACCCGTTTGGCGACAGATCAAATGACACATATAGGCTGGCAATCAACAAACACAACCGCACACAAAATAGAAACAAATGAACTTGCTTCGATTTGACATTTGACAAAAAAGATGGAGTTCAGATTAATGGCCTTTTCGGTTGGCGATCCCGGATCAGGGTGTTCTTCTCCTTTATTGGGGTTTCTCTCCGAACAGCCAAACTCGTTTTTCTTTGTTGTATGCGTTAAGTTTGTCTAGTGTTGTATTTGTGAAGCAAAAGCAATTCTACAGGGGACAAATGGCATTTATTCAACTTGACATTGACACATGTATGATTGTGTGCGTGCTTCTGGTTTTGGTTCTGGATTCAAATCCAGAAGCAAATTTCTTTTCTATCCAGAAGAGGAACTGTCAAACGATTCTAAGAAAACAGTTTCAGGAGAGTCCAAAAGTCTCCCGGACGCTCCCTCACTACCAACCGAAAATGCCATAAATCTCCCGAAACCGGGGAAGCGCGCGCTCTTTCGTGTTGAGAATTGATCTAGAATCGCTCTTTAATTTTTAATGAAACATGCGATCAAAAAAGTCCAAATCTTTTGACAGGCAGAGCAAATCTTTTGTTCAATGAAAAACGCTTTTAAATTCCTGTTTTTCGAAAATGAATGACAGTTGGAATGTGAAATCCTCCACAGAATATATGATGGTTGTTTGTTGTTTACCATAGGATATAGTTAAACAATTTTTTCGGCAGGATAACTGTTTTTTTTTTTACTGGCGCATAAATTAAACGTTTTTGGTTTTCATTTTTTCTGTCATCTGTCATACGAAGCAAATGTTCAGTAGTTACATTTGGACTGTAAATTCATATTGGAATCAAAATACGTAACATTACGTTTTTGGCTATACTTGTAAACGTCAGTCCTCGGCAGAGCCAAAGCTACTATGTGAATCCTGCTTAAAGTTTTTAAGTGCTAATTTTGAAGAGACAATTTTGAAACAGACAAGAACCAAAAAAACGAAACATTCGTCTATCAAATATTAAACTTTTATTAAAATTCAGTAAAAAAAAATTTCAAAATATTGAAAAATTTTTGAGAAATTAAGTGTTAAAAGTTGATGACATTTTTTTAAGTGTTTGAGGCCATAACTTTTTAACAACTTATATATTTCAAAGGTGTGATTCTACGCACACGTACCTATAAAGCAACCAAAGTAAAACAAGTGCTCAAGCTATTTTTTTTCTGAAAGAGTTCTAATACTGCTTTTTTGATGCATTTAAAAAATAAACTTTACCCCCTCCCAAATTATCACCTGTGTTTTTTGGACAAATAATATAAAAAAAATTGTTAATCAAACAATAAATTCCCCAGGGTTTGAATCATTAACATGAAAGCTTTTTCAAAAGTATATTTTTAAATCAGCTGTTAACGGTAACAGCTATCTTGCTCAAATAAGGTAAAAAAAAAAGCGTGCAGAAAGAAAGCTGTCTGCATTAAAAAAATTCAAAACTGCGGTTCCCAACCTAAGAAAAAAAAATTTAAAAAACAGCTTCTTTTGCCGTTTTACCAAAAACCATGTCTACCAAACCTACCAACCACAGGTGGTATATAGAGGTATATAGAGCTTTTCGCCAAAATGTCACTTTTCTTCAATTGGTGTGAAAACAGACTTGTTTATCTCATTCATTCTTTTCTCATTTGTTTATCTCATGTGCGCATGCCTACCCTTTGCAACCATTTCATTGTTTTCATACCAAGTGAATGGATTTCGCCAAAGGTTAGAACGAGAGGTGCGAGCGAGATAGTTACGCGAAAAACTCTATTGGAAAAAGATCTAACGGCAATTGCAAAAAAATTTAAATAGTTATTTTTTAGATTTAAAAAATGCTAAAAAAGGCAAAAGAATATGTGTCTCCTCTATCCCCCAATTGTCATAAGGCCATGATCTTCTTTATATTGGTTTAAAAAAACGTTAACAACGCAAAGTAACCGCGTGAAAATTTTTTAAATTTGCCTTAAAAAATACGAAATGAAAACAGCATGTCTTACCGTTTCCTCTGATATCTGTTCGCAGAATTTTAGAAAACAGCTGATGCTATCTAGTAAGTTGTTGCAATGGAAAAAACGTCTAAAGAATTTTTTTGTTTGTTTTAGAATCCTTGTTTAGAATCCATCTTCTGAAATTTTTACGAAAACTTTAACAGGTTTAAAATAGTTTATGATGGTGTCTCAGATGTCCTAGAAAACACTTAAATTGTCTGACTGAATTTGACTTCTGCTAACAAATACAATTTTTATCTAGTGATGAGGAAACTCTTGTCAAAGTATATTAAAGGGTAAAAAGGAAAGCACGATGCCTAACAGGCAGTGAGAGCTACATAAATGACATAATAACTTTTAAGGGAATTTTATATAAATTTTCTAATGTCTTGACTGTCGCCTCTCGACCAACAATAGATTATATCAAGTAAGTTTAGTTTCGCCCTGCCTGAAACGACCTAAGCCCTAACTTAAATTAAGTTCTAGCTGCGGTCCTTTCTCCAATGTACGTCCAAAGGCGGACTTATTGCAGTGCGGGTATTGCAGTGAAAATCCCTTGGATGGAATGTTGCTAGCTATTTTACTTGAGCACTATTTATGGAAAAAAGTGATAATATGTTTAAAGATCAGTGATGTTGTGAGAATTATTAAAGAAATCAGGTTTTTAGATGAGTTATTAGTTGTGACACTCGTTTTTGAATCATATCGAGAAGGATAAGATGATCTTAGATGACCTCTCATGGTCATGCCAATGGACGTGTTCTTGGAAACAACTATGAAAAATGTGTGGCAATATAGTCTCCGGACTAATGTACATTCGATAATAAGAGGGAGACAAAAGATCTTTAACAAAGATCAAGAAAAGTCTTGGACACTTTAAACCTTCCACAAACACTTGGATTGAATATTTCGAAAGAAAATGTCCAATCAAAATTACCAAGAGACTCATAGATACCCAAGGCAGGCATTTCCGACCGGGGAGTATGATGCGAGATTCTG
Source organism: Neoascia interrupta (assembly GCA_947623515.1). Classification (NCBI taxonomy): domain Eukaryota; kingdom Metazoa; phylum Arthropoda; class Insecta; order Diptera; family Syrphidae; genus Neoascia; species Neoascia interrupta. Next base: position 9,632,656 of record OX392464.1, read on the forward strand.
TCAAATAGTTAATAATGGAAATAGCCTAACTCCACTAAAAAAAACAAAGCAACGGATCCACTTTCCGGTGAGAAAACCGTCGGCTAACCCTAGTGGACCTTCTGCCACGAAAGCTGCATGAACGGAATTAGCCAAGTTTCTGTGAATCAATGCATTTCCTATAAGATGACTGTTTTTTCGGGTTTCACAGCCTTAGGCAGAATGATTTTTTACTTTTATAATTAGCACGCGGTCAAGATGTTGTAACTACCACTAAAATCCGTAGGCACATCCCAATAGCAAAGAAAAGAGGAAAAAGAAGAAGAAGAAAAAAAGAGTACACTCGATGCAAATTCTGCTGATCCAGCATGAAAAATAAAAACTACATAGAAACACCAAAGCTTATCCCCGCAAGTGTTATGCCTTTACGGACAAACGCAAAGTTGTATACCGTATGTCCAGGACGGCCTTAACACCTGCCTGTACAAGAGCAGTTAGCTATATGTGCTTAGTTTCGAAAATCTTCCAATAAGCCAATACATTTCCCTGAGCCTAATCTCGAGCTCGTCACGTTTCTTCTTTACGTGTGGTTTCCACCTTAGTTTAGCGTCCAGTGTCATCCCTAGATACTTCGCTTCATTTGCATGAGGTATTTGTGCAGAATTTATGAACAGAGGGAAATTGTTAACCCTTCTGTAAGTGAAATTCACATGCGTAGACTTGTTCTCGTTAAGAGCGATTCGCCAAGTCTTCGTCCAGACACAAATTCTGTCCAATGCTCGTTGGAGGTTTCTCGTTGATGACTCGACTGATTCACCTGTTGCCAGGATGGCCGTATCGTCCGCAAACGTGGCCACGACTGTCTCGTCATCTAGAGGTATGTCTCTTGTGTAGAGCAGGAACAGGGTCGGACCGAGGACGCTTCCCTGGGGTACGCCAGCCCGAATTCGCTTGAAACTCGAGTATTCACTACTACACCTAACACGAAAGAGTCTGCTTTCAAGATAATTTTCCAATATTTTAAACATGTCTTCCGGCAAGTTTTGCCGTAGCTTATATTTCAAGCCTTCGTGCCATGCCTTGTCGAAGGCTTGCGATACGTCGAGGAAAGCACTTGAACATATTTTTTTCCCTTCTAAGGCTTTTTCAATTTCATGCGTTATTCTGTAGACTTGAACTATTGTGGAATGGTTAGGTCTGAAACCGAATTGATGATCCGGGATCAAGCGTCTTTCTGCAATTATTGGTTGTAATCGCTTCAGCAGAAGTTTCTCAAATACTTTCGATATTATCGGCAGAAGCGATATGGGCCTATAAGATTTTTTATCATTTGCGCATTTCCCCGGTTTAGGAACCATAATGACTTCAGCAACTTTCCATTGTCTTGGAACGTATAGAAGTCTAAGAGAAGCGTTTATCATATAAAGTAGCTTGACTAATGCCTTTTTTGGTAGCTCTTTTAATACTTCGCCAGTGATCAGGTCGTAACCCGGGGCCTTATTATTTTTAAGTTTGCTAATTGCCTGTCGGAGTTCAACTAACGAAACTTTTTTCATTCTAAAGCTACCAGGTTCCCCGTTGTTGTTTAAAACGTCAGCCAACGGCGGACCGTCGAAAGGCTTGAATGTTTCTTCTAAATGTTCAGCAAACAAATTCGCTTTCTCTTTGTCTTCTCTTGCCCATTCGCCGTTAGTTTTTTTTATTGGCGCCGAGTGGATTATAGGTTTCTTGATAGACTTAACTGCTTTCCACAGCGAGTAGTTTGAGCTCCTATCCGCCGACAAGCCTTCAAGGTATTCAGTGGTCTCACGATTTTTAAGATCTTGCAACATTCCTTTCAGTTTGTTAGAGAAGTGGTTCAAGAGGGTTTTGTCTCCCTCGTGCCTTGCCATCTCCTACGCGCTCTTCTCTTTTCACGAATCAATTCTTCGATTTCGAGCGGGTATGTTTTACGTACATGCCCGTCGGCGCTAACTGCGTTCTTTTGGGACGAATTGTTGTTCCAAGCAGCGCTCTGAATTGCTTCAATGAATTTGTCAACTGCGGTTTCTAACTCGAAAGGAGTTCTCAATGGCACATTCAAGCCAGCACCCTCTTTACAGTCCTTTCTGAAGGCGTCCCAGTTCATGTTTTTGCTAGCTAATCTGGGAGCTCTTTCTATTTTCGCCAGTCTTCCACCCATCTTCAAGATAACTCCTGAGTGGTCTGAGCAAAGATCATAACACTCTTCGATTCGCGTAAGGTATTTGGGGTACCCTTTAGCGACCCTTTAGTCGACAAGGTCAGGCTTTTTATTCCTGTCGGTTGGCCAATACGTTGGCTTACCCGTGGAGAAAAAGTCCACCCCACGTTTCATACTGTTTTTGTACAGTAATCTGCCTCTTGTTGAATTGCATCGAGAACCCCAAAAAGTGTGCTTCGCGTTAAAATCACCCCAATGATAAAATTGGACCCAATGAAGTCATACATACGATCAAGACCGTCTTCCACCAGTCTATATCCTGGCGGGAAATAACAAGATGCAATGTTAAAATCTAAGCAGTCAATTTTTACAGAAACTGAACTGATCTGCATAGAGTCTAGCTCAACTTCTGTGTTCTTTAAGTGCTTTATGCAGTTTTTAATGTAGAGGGAGGATCCTCCTCTCGAATTTTGCGAAGGGTGATGTGCGTGATAGTCATTGTAACCTTTAAGTTTGGGTGTAGACCCGTTTTAAATGTAAGTTTCCGTAATCATGCAAATATCAATATTGTTTTTCCGTAGAAATACTTCTAGTTCGTCTATTTTATTCAGAAGGCCGTTTGCATTCCATGTTAGTATTTTAAATAACTGTTTCATATTCAAGTTCTCTTGTAATTTTTTCGAGGCTTAAACTCTAGCTTGCTCATTTTGTCAAATATAACTTTGTTGATTTTAGTCTGATCCTCAAGTTTCTCCAAGATTACAGCGAGGATCTGTGACACTGCATCTGTTGTGGGCGATCTTGCCTTGTTTTCGTTTGCCGCAACCTGTGCGTATGATTTCGGTCCGACCAGTGGTGGTTTCTCCGCTGCACTTGAGCTGGCGCCGCTCTTTTCTGGAGCTTTTACGCCTTTTGTCGACGCCTCCTTTGCCAATCTAGTCGTAAAATAAAAATAAAGAGGCGTACCATGAATTTTCTTTTCGTTTAAAACTTAATCATGTTGGGGTTTCAAGATTTCACACCAAGAAGTATTAAAGAAGCTAAGTCACTATTTTAAGTTGCGAACCCGTCTCAGTTTGCTTTTTAATACACAAAATACACAGTTTATACAAAATGTTTTAGCTCACTGCCTTAAAGTTTTAGGTCTAAAAATTTCTTCTTCCTTTTCCCCAAGACCTCTCACAATTGGTTCTCGATGAGGTCTTGGGGTCTATCCTAAAGTTTTCTCTAGGTTACATTTTTTCCTATATCTTTGTCTTTGAATATTTAGTGGTCATTTGCCTTGTGCTGACATTCAGCAGAATTTAATGAATGTTTTTCGTAACCTTTTATACTTAAAACTTAATTTTGATAACTTTGATTTAAAAAAAGATATCCCTTACCGAGTAGGTAGTTGTTATCAATGCTTTCATAGGTTTGTAGTCAAACACAACATGACGACAAGTCGAAAATAAAAATTTGCTTCTTATCTAAGAAAATATATCTTGATATTACAAAAAATAATAATTTCTTATATCTTTTAATATATTATCGTCATTTTTATAGTGAGATAAATGTTTGCTTTACCCTTGATAAACGATCAGCCAGAGTCTCAAAGTACAAGACTCTAGAGCAACTGGTCATATTTAACAAACAGTAGCTAATCGCAACAATACCCAATTTTGTGTACTTAAAATCTTAAACTACGATAATGCGACTCTATAGATATTTATTTATATAAAACAATAAATTCTACAAATGTACGCACATGTCCCTGTGAGAGTGTATTAAAGATATTAGCGAACCCCTAAAAAGTAATAATTCTAGTTGCAGCCTGCGACAATAAAAGATTACAGTTTACGATAAACAGATAAAGACGGGAAAAAAAACACACACTCTTCAAAATCATGATATACTGATGTAAAACCTTATTGAAAGCATTGTTAGTTATGATTGCTGATACGACCCTGCGACGGCTACTTGATAGATAAAATAATATTCCTCGATAAAATAAAAAAAAAAAACCCAAATTGTCCGATTTATATCTTTCCGGTATGACTAGCCCGCTCTGGATGTCAGCCAAGAAAAGTCAAATTTGAATTTCGAGAACAAAAAGTTCATTTCGTTATGAGGAAGGAAGGTACAACACCTATTTCCATTCAAAACTATAATCTCAAATGCTACTGAAGAAGTTTACAGACAATTGACAATTGGACTGTTATCGACAACCAGTGGAAAATCGTATTTTATTGCTTTATTGAAATTTATTATGGCTCGTCAACTTGGCGCGATTCATATCAGAGACACATTTATCGGATACATTACTGTAGGCCCTTCCCTCTATACGGTTGACATGTTACGATAAATAGAAAAAAATAAAATAATATTGACAAATGCTACAATATCCCGAACGTGTTGTCTATTCGAAGTCGATACTAGTATCCGATAATGTTTTGACTGACTTCCTAACACAACAAAGGACATTATAAAGTTGTCACTTTTTTGACAGTCTAAGCACGAGATGACACCTTGTATAATTGATCTTACATCGATTTCAATCAGGCTAGGTGCCTGGGTTACAGGTTCACATGTCATTTGCTTATCGTAGTTTGTAAGCGCATTGACATGCTCAAACTGCTGTGTTTAAGAGAAGCAAGTTTTTTTAAGGGGACATCTGCTACAGGTGCTGCAAAAATACAACGCTAGAACGTTGGGGCTATAGATTCCTCGAATTCAGCGGTGGACGAAAGACTACCAAACTAATTCTAACCCCAACTTTTGCAACAAAAAGCAATCTTCGGAAAGAGCGGAAAGATCTTGCATGCAAATAATTATTTTTCAACGAATAAAAAGACGGTTTCAATGTACTTTGACAGGAAGAATTGCACGCGAAATTAGTGTTTGTGCATTGAGAGTGTTTGCGGTTATTTGCCGCACGTTTTTCTTTCGTCGTGTGTCGCAGGGCTTTTTCAAGGGACACTACAGAGATTACTTCCTAAAAGCAAATTTATCAGTTTTTTTTGGATCAATTTATCAGCAAAATGTTGGCAAATGCGTTTTCAAGTTTTAAGGATTAGGATAAAAGAGATTCTTTTATTTGTAAAGACGGAAACCACTTTTAAAAGAGAAAACAAAATTTTCTAGAAAAATTAAGAAAGTTGTTGTAAAAAACGTTGCAAGTTAAGCGGAAAAACAAAGCTTCCATAAGTATCAAAGGCCAAAGAAAATCATCATCTCAGATTAATGTAGATCATTTTCTATGCCACAGATTTCTCAAATAAAGTAACCAGTTGCAAACACAGAAGCCCAGATGATAACGCGCAGCAAATGTGTATGGAGAATTGCGTGTCGAATTAAAAAATACTATAAAATAGAGATTACAAAAATATGGCTTTATTGATATATCAATTTCGATCGTATAGCTTCTATATGTAATCTAATGAGCACCAAGGATCAACGTTGCTTGGTTAGTTTATCTTGTCATTGTTTACTATAAATAATAAAGCGATGTAGTGGAATATATAAATCGAAAAATAAATGCGAGATCTTTTTTCTACTTTCAAAAACTTTATATTCTGCTGGATCTTATAGCTTGAGGTGGAGCTTTAGAGTAGAATTGGAACGTTTTATTGTGACTTTTCAACAAGTGTTTGCTTACAACTGGAATTATTGGCTTAAATGCAATATTTCTGTGCTTAAAATTAAAACACAATTTTAGTCGGTGTTAGTTACCGAGTTAAATGGGTCTACCCCCATTTGCGAATGTTACAATTCAGACTACCACTCATCTAGATCGCAGGCATTTTGTGAGTTTTAGAAATTGGTCGCACTTGATGCATTAGATATTCTCTATGCTAGCTTTCTCACCATGTTTTCAAAGGTAACAAGAACATGAAATGCACAAAGTGGCGAAAAAAAATCTTATGTAGGTTACACGCGTTATCCTCGAACGTGTTATGTTGCGCCAATTGAGCGAAATTCACGGATAACATCATGGCTTTTTCACAAAAAGTTCGTCAGAATCAAACTAGAGCGGCAGCGTCAACGCGAGACTAGAAATATCGTTTGTTTATGCACGATGAAAGCGAGAAACCGCAGCGACTGTTTTGACTGCAAGTGACTAAACAGAACATATTTGTCAAATTTGAGGACTTTATTGAACGCGTAAGGTTTAGTCTTCAGTCAACAATTATTCGCTGCAAAGAGCAACGTCTATTCAATTCAACTGCAACTCAGAACAGCGAATGACAGTAAAATCGTCGACATCAGCGAGGGTTTTTAAATTTTTCGAAAAGTCCAGCGATAACTCCGGTATTGTGAACCACGGATTGATTGAAAACCATTTGGCAACTCGCTCGAGACTCTAGCCCGCTTACTTACTTAAGGTGGCGCTATAGTCCGGGGTGGACCGGGCCTAGCCCGCTCTTGTCGTGAAACACCCATCAAATATATGGCTGCAGCCGACAGATTTTTTCCACAGACTAAATTTATTCTGCTAAAGGGTAGATCGCTACGAAATTATTTTATTTTTAACGACGACTGCAGTTCCCCGCGGATCTTTAGTTTCCTTTTTTTAGAAGGGTGATCCAGCTTTGAAGGGTCTATGCGTCTAGTTTAAATATGCTTACGAGACAATAGCCCACTACCAGTCTAGTTACCCTGATTTTTTTGTGTTAAATCGGTAAGAACACACTTCGATTGCAATCTTCGACATTTCAGCGTGTCAGTTTTCTAGACAGTATGTTTCCATATTACTAGTTCCTTAAATCAAAGACTTATAGCGTATTCTTTTCAACACCGAATCGTGAAACTGGTGTGGAATACAGAAAAAAATTGTTCTTTTCATGTACACCTGAACGGAATCGTGCTCATGTAAATGTTTTTTTTTTCTTAACTCCGAAGTAGTTCGGTGTCAACACCGAACTCGAAATTTCGCCACCGTCGTATTTGACGGCGGAGGCTGGGTGTAGCTTTGGTTCTGTGTGTGAAGTAAGATTTCGACTGATTTTTCATCCGTGATTTTTTATAACGCGACTGAAATTGTATGAAATCAATAAAAAATAATTTAATATCTCGAACTCCAAGCTATCAAAATTAAAATTTAGTATAAAAAGTACAAAAAACCGACGGGAGCAAAATCACTGCAATATGAAAAAAAGAAAACAAAATGAAGGGTGCGTTTTTTTATTCATTCGGTAGAAGGAATGGAAAACTTGGAATACTAAGTTGGGATATTCCGAACGTTCTAATTCGTACTACCTGGGGAGGAATGCATTCCGAATATTCTGAACGAATAAAGAAACGCAAAACGGAATGATGGGAATATTCCGAATAAATAAAAAGCCGCAGATACTTCGGCCGGAATAGTTGAACGAATAAAGAAACGCACCCGAAGTCAAAACAATTTGACACTTAACGTGATGTGATGACTGAACCGGTGCAGTATTTGCGTTCTGTACACAATGAAACCGAGTGTACACCACGCTGGAATTGTCGCGACCATCGAGTATTATTTGACAGCTCGGTGGTGTGGCAGTTCGTTGTTCAAAAGAATACGCCATTAGACAACTTTTAGACTGACTGCCAATTTTCACTGTGGTAACAAGATTCGGAGTGTCAGACGTAGATAACCCAGATATACCTCCCCAGATTAATAAAAAAGAAAGAATTCGGAGAAACGATGACAACACACTTCCATGTCTCAGGATCTCCCGAACTGTAAATAACGAACAGTTACCCGAAGAGATTATTATTACCCGATAGGGGATGCTGTCGGGTATCGATGATGACGTTTTCTTGAAGATCCTCTGGAGGAAGTGGAAGCTATTATAGGTGGCATCCGAAAATAGAACTCTAAACAATTTTCGAATAATTAAAGAAGAAGAAATCAATGCGAATAGATGGAAATCGAATGTTGTGCTTCGACTTCTTTCTCCAGGAACGGTTGAAATCTAAAAGACTGATAATGCAGGCACACTATGCAGATACATCCAGGTACATCCCATCCCTGAAAAGGGAGAGCGCAACTCCAAATCGGCAAATCTCCTTTGGATAAGTCTTCTGCTGAATATTAGCAATGTATGCGAAAAAGAGATCAATAAAGCCCAGACGAAGTGTGTCGAGGTTTGAGGACAAAAAAAAAGTTATCTCTGGCCACTTAGGGATACCAAGATGAATTGACGTAAGTTCTCGAACGATAAGTTCCGGACAGCATGGGCGTCCAGTTGCGTGTAGAAATGTTTTCAGATACTTTGGACTCTGGCTGGATTAGTATTTATATTTTAAAACACATGAAGATGTGTTCGCTCTAGTCTCTTACAAAGAGACTGACTTATAGCAGCGTACTCGGTGCGGGGGTAAAAGTTTATCTGCTACTTGACTCTCATACGGCCCGTTGAATAGAATTTATAGGATGCGAGTATTAATTCCCACTTATACTGCCTCTTAAAAGTTATATTGTACCTTTTTCTTTGTTCTAGGTTTTAAGGACTATCTTTTCGAACTTCAGAACCTCCCTCGATCTAGATAGGATGAAGCTTTATCAAGCTTATTCGCTGCTAAATTCAGTTTTCCAGTAATTTTAAATGGGTAGGAGACAAGGAGGATTTTTTTTTTAGTGTTCGATACCCTCCAGATTGTTCCACTAGAGGTGCTGATGTTCCAGATTTTTATGTGATGGCAAATATCTGCCATTGTGAAATTAAAGAGTTAAAGGCCCGATAAAAGGAATCGCTGCTCCCCATTTGGCTTTGCTTGTTGGTCTTTTCCTTACCCTAATATGTTTTAGTGTCCAGGCACCCAAATCAGCTTTTGTGGGCTGCCACTGTGTATGCTTACTACGCGGAAGGTCGGTTCAAATTCTACCTCTGTAATTTAAAAAAAAAGACGCGTTCTTTTCAGAGCCCGCACATGAACGCGAGGGTTTGACAAACCCTCCGAGTGTAACATTTGTCTTGGAAATCTTTCAAAAATGTTAGGTTTGCTTTTATGTGACGAATACAACACACACAGCATACATGCTTAAGAAGTTGGCCCTGGCTCACCTCGAGCTGTTGCTTCACTCTTCTTTTTTTTTGACTCCGGGCTTGGCCTCAATACTATCAAACTCCGGAGTACCAGTACACAAATGTAGCAGGAAATAGCGAATCTGGAAAGAGTGGATAATTTTCTACAAGCAATGACCTCGATGAATAATATGGGGTAGAATCGGATCGGCTAAGGTGATCGGTGATAAGCGACTCCCAAAAATTCATCTGCGTAGACAGCCATCGGCACAATTTTCTTGTGACAGCTAACGATCAATTACCGTCAAAATCAGCTGCTCCACAGTTTTCAAACTTCCAAACTTTCAAACTTTTTTTGTCTACTTAGGCTGACTTTCTGCATGAAAAAGATGCATGAAATGTTGTTCTTGCATCATAAACCTAAATAAAGCAACGACTCGGAACAATATTTTTGCCATTATATAACGCTGACGGATTATTTTGTTTGATCACATTGACTGTCACATAATGTGAAAATCACAGATCACCTTAGCCGATTTCACCCCTGTTCTGCGGGGCTTGTTACCCAAATTTCATGTACCATGAGAGTTTGTGTCTTAACGGCTTTTTCCCCCAGAGGCGTTCCTCTATTTTGATCAGGCAGGCCTCCTGACTCCTGAGAATAGTCAGAATAGAGGCCGTTAATCTTCCATGTTGCCTGGACAAATGTTGACAGGCGACTCAACTACAACCGAGACGTCGCAATTCTCAGTTGTTTGATATCCTCCTGTGATGCAAGAGATTTTTTAAGCATAACGATCAGTTTTGGTAGCTAACAGAGCTTACTCCTTTTTCGACCCCTTTCGATCCAGGTTAGAGTTTTCTTCGTTCGGTAAAGTCGGTTGCTGTTAAGCCTTGGTCGGCTTATAATAAGTTCACGATCGAGGGGTTATGGCTAGCCTTAAAACGCGTAGCAAACTAGAGGGGAGAGGAATATATTGTTCCAAAACAACTACTCCTGATCCAGAACGAAACATGAAAACCCCTGCACAGAAACACCGAAGTTTATCCCCGCAAGTGTTATACTTACTTACTTAAGGTGGCGCTACAGTCCGGGGTGGACCTGGGCCTCAGCCAGCAAGCTTCGCCAGCCAGCTCTGTCTCGAGCTAGCCGTCTCCAGTTTCGCACGCGAAGTTGGCTGAGGTCCCCTTCCACTTGCGTGCGCCACCTGAGTCTCGGTGCTCCTCTACCGCGCCGTCCCTGCGGTGTGGATTCGAAGATTTTCCGGGCCGGGGCGTTGATGTCCATCTGCTCTAGATGACCCAGTCATCGTAAACGTTGTGTTTTGACTCTTTTAGCTAGGTCGGTATCGCTGTACAGCCCGTACAGTTCGATGTTATATCTCCTCCTCCACTCTCCGCCTATGCAGACAGGACCGTAAATCGTCCGAAGAATTTTTCTCTCGAAGCAGCCTAAAGTGTTTTCATCCGCCTTCTTCGCCGCCATCCATGCTTCTGCACCGTAAAGCAGGACTGGGATGATGAGGGTCTTATATGATGAGGGTCTTATACATGGACACTTTAGTTGCTCGAGAGAGGGCTTTGCAACTCAATTGCCTCCTTAGCCCAAAGAAACAGCGATTGGCAAGAGTTATCCTTTGTTTGATTTCTGCGCTGGTGTCATTGTCTGAATTGATAGCGGAACCCAGGTAGACAAAGTCCGTATCTACCTCAAAATTATAGTTGTCGATGGTGATGTTTTGTCCAAGACGTCGGTGTTAAGTATCTTTTCTTGATGACAGCATATACTTGGTTTTGCCCTCATTGACTGCTAAACCCATATTCGCCGCTTCCGTCCCAATACTCACGAAGGCTTGACTGACATCACGCTTTGTTCTACCGATTATGTCAATGTCGTCTGCGTATGCGAGTAGTTGAACGGACTTTTGAAAGATTGTACCTCTGGTGTTGGCGCGAGAGTTCTGCACAATTCTCTCAAGTATGATGTTAAAGAAGTCGCATGACAGCGCGTCGCCTTTCCATCGTCATCCTGCACAGACTGACGAGTTTGGCAGGGATGCCAAAACTAGACATTGCGCTATATAGCTCGTCTCTATAGATGCTGTCATACGCGGCCTTGAAATCGATGAAGAGGTGGTGTGTATCGATTTGGAATTCCTGGGTTTTCTCCAAGATCTGCCGCAGTGTGAATATTTTATCGATGGTGGTCTTTCGTGGCCTAAAGCCACACTGATATGTGCCAGATTGTTGACAAACGGCTTCAGGCGTTCACACAGTACAGCAGAAAAGATCTTGTATGCGATGTTAAGAAGACTTATGCCCCTGTAGTTGGCACAACTCAGAGGGTCTCCTTTCTTCAGGATCGGGCAAACAATGCTGAGGTTCCATTTGTCGGGCATGCTTTCTTCCGACCATATCTTGCAGATGAGCTGGTGCATGCTCCTAACCAGCTCATCGCCAGCGGATTTAATAAGTTCGGCAGCTAGGCCGTCTGCTCCGGCTGCTTTGTTGCATTTGAGCTTAGACACAGCTACTTTCACCTCCTCCAGGTCGGGTGGGCGGTGTCATTCGTATGCTTCGTCGGTAACGCCTGACAGCGGTATTTGCTTCGTCCTCGCCGTTATACAGTCTGCAGAAGTGGTCTTTCCAAATCCTCAGCACCGACTGCGATTCTACAACGATGTTCCCTTCATGGTCCTTACAGGCTTCAGTTCGAAGTTTATGCCCTTGGCAGGACCTTTTGATCCTTTGGTAAAACTTTCTAACCTCATTCCTGTTGTAACATCTCTCTATCTCCTCAACCGCGCGCTTCTCGTGCTCTCTCTTTTTCCTTCGGAGAAGCCGGTGTTCATCTCTCCTCCTCTGCTCGTAGAGCTCGCGAGCAGCACTAGTCCTTCTGTGCAGCGCCGCTTTGTATGCTTCCTGTTTAGCTGCATGTGCTTGCCGGCATGCATCGTCAAACCAGGGGTTTCGTTGTGGTGGCCGTGTGAAACCCAGCACTTCAGAGGCGGCGTCTCTGATGGCATTTTGGCAATGTTGCCACTGGCTATCAATACTTGATGCTGGCTGCATAGGACTTCGTAGAAGGTTTTGAGAGACTCGGTTGGAGAAGGACCTGGCGATCTCTTGCGATTGTAGTCGGCCGACGTCAAACTTCCTCACAGTATTTCCATTACTTGGCGCTGGTCGGGATATCCGCAGCCGTACCTTGGCTACAACAAGGTAGTGATCCGAGTCAATATTGGCCGCAAGTGTTATGCCTTTACGAAAAAATGCAATGATATCACCAGCAGAGCATTCAATAAACATTTTGTTGTTTATTTTATTTTCATGTTGGGAGATAACGACAAAAAGATGTTTAATATCGGTGGGCCCTAACCTGGAAAACAGGGACTCCCATCAGGAAGCCACTCAGAGACGACGCTGCTGATGTCTCGCTACAACGAGTTTGCCTTAGAGCTACAGCATAGGACCACTAAGTTAAAGCGTCTAGCATTTAAGAGTTGACGAGGTACCACACTAAATAAGTTTTGAAAAAACTCAAAACCGACGGTCCTTGCAACCAACATCGCTCAAACCTGTTTCGGCTAAAACTAAATCGATTTTACAGTGGATTTGAAATACTATCGGACAAAATGTCGTAAGAAAAAACCTGCACCATTTGCCTTACGTGGGTATCGAACCATTGACCCAACCTAAATAGCTTTTAAAAGTAAAAGTTCTAGAAGAAATCCCTTTCGAAACTTATTAATGTCGCGGTCGCCTTGATCACTTACGGCCGAGGTGCCATAATATTGGCATAGGCAACACAGTTCGCCTTAACCTCTCACCCCGGTAAAACAAAGCTCCACAGCTGAGTCACTGTACAACTCTAGTGAAAAATTAAAATCAAAGGATCTTTCTTATCGTGATAGAGACAAAAATAAAACACCATAGCCACCCCCATCGCCCAGCCCATTGCGTTCAATAAATACCCAACCAATCTATCGAGTGATATACGAATCCGAGATATCGAATCATTTATCGAAATACCCAATAGTAGGGCTCCATAAATCGTTACCGAGAATATTGGGCGCTACTTGTCTCCATTATCTACAACATTAATTCGACAAAAATAAGCACAGTTTAAGTACTTGTTCCATAGAGCGTTCTCTAACCAGCTTATCAAAACAAATTTTTAATGAAAATCCCAATCACGATAACAGGCTCACTTTTGATCGGAGGATTTTCGAACACATAAATTGGGCTTATCGCTTCTCTGGTACTGTTGCTGCTGCTGCTGCTCTCCGCTTCTTGACCTGGTGAACCGCAAAGATAATAGTCGTATAGGAATAGTTAAAACTTTGTGCATCTAGAGAACAGAATCTATCTCTGCGATGGCGACATCCAATAGAAGCGCGCTTCCGAGCATCTCAGTCACGCCAACAATAGCGATCGTAACGTACAAAGTTTTCATCGAAATGTGATGATGATAAGACTTTATAGATCCCAAACGAATTTACTTAATTTTTTTTTCTTTTTTTTCGTTTTTATTCCGAAGGCTTATTTATACAATTTAGGTTAAACAATATTGATAAACTTTAGGGGTCTCCTATTTATTATTGGATGAATATGATCTCGAAACAGAGCAGAAAATCGCTGAGCGCTGAGCTTGTGTTGTTTGTCATATTCAAGCGTTTACAGTGATAAACGTGGATTTTATTTTTATTTTTAAATATCAGCATCCTATTCCCGCATGCGACGATACCACTGGATTAAAGTACTCGCATGGATAGAGACTATTGATCACTTGTTTTCTAGATGATACGACGATAATTAAATTGAGATTTTCTGTTTAAGTTTGGGTCACTCGGATTGGACCTACATTATATGTATGCGCACGAGTATTATATCAAAATGTTCTGACTGTTTTCATTTGCTTATCTGTTGTGTGCAGTATAAATCGAATATGTATTAAAAATGTAGCCTCATTGATACCGATTCTTCGTAGCTATTATAAAATCTTACCCGCCATGATATTACAATAAAACGGATGCTACTTGCAGCTATCGATATTGAGCTTTACAAGAAAGTTGAGTTTATTGATCGCAATTATCGTATCGGAGAGTGTCAAACCCATGAGCTAAATGTACTAACAGTTCAATGACACCTTGAGAAAAGTCTGAAGAAGCTGTTGAATCACTTAGACTTCTCAATCCAGGAGGTTGACTTCCGTGTAAGAGGCGACTCGCTGATTTTCGTTTTTCAAATTGTTTTCTTCTGTTCAAAGTCCTGATGATTCTAGATTTTAAGCCACTCACTTGAATTATAATCATTATGCCAGATTTTAGATCTTAGTTGTCGAAGTCGAAAATGCTGGATGAACAGAACACCTATGGCATGTTGTTTAAAAAAGACTGCGCTACGTGCCTCACAGCTCGTTCCACAAAAGCTGTTTTGCGCGAGCGATTTTCGATCATGCCTATCTCAGGCGGAGGCGACTGGATTTGGTCCGAAAGACTAATTGGGGCTTTTTTTAGCCAAATCAACATAATCAAAACCATTGATCAAATTCAGCCTGATAAATAAATAGACTCGTCCTTACCCCACCTCAGTTTGCTTTATTTAAATTGAAAGTTAAGAATTGCAATGCAAAACCCTTGATTTTCCAGATCAGAATATTCTTTACTCATACTTATTTATATTTAATGATCCAATCTCACTTACACTTTTTTGTTGTTCTCCTTTTTAGTAATTCTCAAAGATGTCACAGTCGGCGTTATGTGTGAACTGCTACAGTTCATGTATCAAGGAGTTGTTAACGTCAAACACACAGAGTTGCAGGCTTTTATGAAAATAGCTCAACTACTTCAAATAAAAGGGCTCGCAAGTAGTTCAACAGCGCCACATAAATCTCCTAGTCAGCTTCAGCCTGCCAGCAGCGCAAATGCAGGTCAAACGACGGCTTCATCGTCGGCCAGTGGCAGTGGCATTAACCCAAATCACAAGCACACATCTGGCAACAACAACGAAAACAACAACATCATTGATACAAAACCAAATATTCCGGCACCCTCATCATCGTCGTCGACCTCATCACCGTCGCCAATGCCGTTTTCGCACATCAAGAGCCCACCAGAGACTTCGAATCCCTTTCAAACGGGGCCCGGCCTCAAGCGCCTTCCTGAGTATAGTACCGACTCACTGTCGATATATTCGCGGAAACAGTACAGACGCAATACGGACAGCAGCGATCACGACATGGGTCCCGACTCAATGGATCACGTCAATCCGGAGGACAATTTCCTGTCAACCATTCCTCACATCTCGATGGTTGAGTCGCGTTTCGATTTGAACAGCGTAAAACGGGAAAGCAATGAGCATACGTCCAGCCCGGGTGGCTTGCGAAACTCTCTGCCGCCCCATTTTGGATTTGACTACAATCCCTACAAGAATAATCCCGAGTACCCCAATGACTTGCACATACCCAATGATTATTCGAAGAGCTTTGGCAATCATATGGACATTCCGCCAAGTAAGTGTTGATTGGTTTTTCTCTTCTGCATGCCTCTCCTCATCAAAACACCAGTATTTTACTTTCACTCATTACATGTCTCTTAACACAGCATCGTCATTTTATGGTTTGTCGTAACACTTTCTGCTTTTTTTAATTTTTTGTACTTACATTTTTTATTATTTGTTGCACGATAGCTAGTATTTATCTAAGACTTGACTTAAGTATAAGGCAGACGTGCTGGGCTTGAAAAATCGACCCCAGAACGATGCATACTCCTTTTTTCAAAAGCTTCTTCACTAAAACCTAAGCTAAGTACATCAATGGATAATCTTCTCTTTTGAATTCTGTCAAATGTAGAAGTCATTTATTGTCCCAAAACTGATCTGTTTTTATTTTTATAACCAGGCGTTGCATTTGCATTGAAACTTTAGGTGCACATGCACAGACGAGAATAAGGCTGTCTAAAGTAAGACTACATAAATATGCAAAACAGAGTCTAGGTAAGGAGGGTTGTTGATAGCCAGAGCCACCAGCTCGCATAGACCTTTAGCTTTACCTTATGGAAGCTAGCTTAGGGGGCCTCTATAGAATTCCAATTTTTTTTCGATGACCCCGTTCTAAACGCTAAAACGCCAAAAATCTGTAATTGAAAAAAAATTTTAAATCGGTTTATAAAAAATGTAATGGGACAAAATCTCGAAAGACAAAATCTCTAATAAAATCTGGAACACAACTTTTCTTTCGATGTTCTTAAAATTAGTAAATTGAATTCAAAAAAGTTTTATACACCCAAACCCGCACCTACCTCCAAGCCTATAGAGAGCACAAGCTGTGGTTGCAGAAAGCAGCATGCTCGCTGCCCTCACACTTATTCAATTGGACAGAACGAGGCTTTTCATGTGGCACTTCCTGGAACGGTACTTTGTGAAGTTTTTCAATACAATTGTTATTCTCTGAGGGCTTGTCAGACCCTCGCGGATGTCGGGACCGTGAAATAGAACGAGTCATTTTTCTGATGACGAAGGTAGGATTCGAATTCTACCTCCGGCGTAGTAAGCATACACACTGACGCAAACGGCACCCTTGTTTGATCCCGTGTGATCACCCTAATTCGACAATCGCTTGTTGGCAAAGCCATTCAGCCAAAAATGGGTCTCCATCGTTGAATATGGTTTTTTGTACTGAATGTTGCTGGGGCAGAAGATTTTACGAGCCGGAGCGCTGCATCAGCTCAAAATGACCCAGCCATTACAGACGTTGTATTCTGACTCTTCCGGCTAGCCCAGAGATGCTATAAAGCACCTACAATTCATTCTTTCAGCCGTATTTGCAATACAGTCTCAATAATTGACAGTTACAATTTTTTGCTTGGAACCTTTTGGAACTGAAAAGTATCTTTAATGGGCTTTCTGATCGATGTTTTTCAAATCGAAAACAAGATTCAAAACAACAAATTCTTCTATTTTATTTTTTACCGACGTTTCGTCGATTATTTCTGGACTTCCTAGGGGTTAATTTTTTTTAATTCAACTAAAAATCTTCGTTATGTATTGTTGAAAAGTTTTATCTTACAGTTCAAGCTTTGATCTTTTTGGACCATTTTAATTGGCTGCAATAACTAATATAAAAATAGAGTGGCGAAACAGCTCGAGGAGAACCAGGGCCAACTTATCAACCATGTATGCTGGTGTGTTAATTTCTTTACATACAAGGGGACCTACAATCTTTTGCCGAATCCGAACGGCACTTCGAGAAGTTTTTCAAGACATATGATACTTTCGGAGGGCTTGTCAGACCCTCGCGGAGGTGGGGACCGTGAAAAAGAACAAGTCTTTTTTTTCAGGTGACGATGGCAGGATTCGAGCCCTCCGGCGTAGTAAGCACACACACTAACCACTACGCCACGGCACCCCACGGCTGCAAAAACTAAATTAAAAAAAAAAAATTGACTAAATTTAAAAAATAATACAGAATAAGTTAACACGAAAATTATATTAAAAAACGATAAATTAAAAGTAATTTGTCACGTCAAGCTTCATTAATATGGCCGCAAACACCTGCCATTCGGAAAACCCTTTTGGGAATTTATCAGTCTTGTGAACGTGGCCCTCCCCACTGTTTTCAGTTTCTTTCTGAACAGTTTTAAAAATGTTGCTTTCACAAATTCTGCAGTATTTGCGCTGGGGTTTTTTTTGCCGTTAAAGTCACTACAACCTGGAAGCGATCTTTATTTTGTCTGCGCTCCCGTACGAGATTTTGTGTGTGTGAGCTGCCAGAATCGTCTCGTCAAAGCTGCTGGGTTATCTCCGTTCCGCTGGGTCTAATGGGTCCGCTTGTCCGTACTGCTTAAATGTCGGCTTTAAAGATACAGAAAGAAAATTAAAGATACAGAAAGAGTTCGGTTTCTTACTTGTGACGATACCAAGTTTCTCTGAGTACACACCTGTTCATTACTCTCATTCGTCACTTTTTTTTAAAAAGCCAACTAACTGGCGCTTACAGAAGAGTTATTTTCTCACCTCTCAGAACCAGGCATGGTGTGCTTCAAAAGTGTTCTTACACACATGGAATAGACATCCTCAATTTCTTTGTCGTTTCCGAACGGGGAACTAAAAATTCTCTCATGGAAAATTTCTCTCTCTCGGTAATTTGTCAGACGTTTACGCTTAGCTGGTGCCGTTAAAAGACTTGTTTTATATATCGGTATTCGAATCCGGGACCTAGTGCATACCAACGACACAGCACATGCGACGCTCGAGGATGACGGTGCTTAAAGTCTCGAAATTTCTGTGTTTGGTTATTTCTGGACCATTACCAGACAGCTCAGCGGTATGCCAATGTGGTTCTCAGTATAGCTGTGTTTGTTTTCTCGAGGAAAGGACAAAATTTTTAACCCCAAATTCTATCGGTGTAAACACTTTCTCAATTTTTTCTCCCATACAAAACACCTGCGTCAAATTTTCGATCAGCCTGAATCCGTTATGCATTGAAAGCAAATTGTGCGAAAGTTGCCCAAATAACTGGTCTAAAATAAAATTTGTCGGAGGTGTTACTATGACGTAAGCTCGTTGTTTTCTGGTGTTTTCAAAAGTTCATGAAAAGTACAAATGCACAAAAATTCATTTGTCAGCCATCTTCACTTTGTACCTTACATTTTTTTGCTACCTTCTCAACCTATTGAGAATTCGGTATTCTGTGACGTATTTTCCAGTGCTATAAGAGCTCGGCTTATAAGATTCCAATTGAGTTACTGTCGAGAAAAATTGCACAGGTATTCGTTACTCTTCGATAGAGTTGAAGAGCCTAGGACTAGCCAGTGTCAGCGCTAAATCCGTGGACAAGTTCTTATTTGTGAAGAGGAGAACAAAAACGCTTTTATTTGTGATTCAAAAATGTGCTGTATACTTTGTTTTAATTATCAAGTATTCGTTGTGTCTGACAATTCCACTTCCATTGTTCAAAAATGGAAGTTTTAACTCACTGATCCAGTTTGAGGTATAAGCTTCGTTTATGTGCAGAGTTCAAGCAAGCTCGAAGCAAGGTTCGACCTCATATAAACGCGGAGCGAGTTGGGGTTGAGACGAGTCGACTCGATCGCGTTCGCTTTGCGGGTTTGAGTCGAAATTTCGATGATACACCCAGGTTGAAACTACACTCAGAGCATTTAGCTTTGAATATATATTTTTTTTTTTTTTTTCCGTGGGTGGGTAAAAACCTTCATAGGCACTATGAGAATCGAACGCGCGTGCTCATAGTAGTGTGAGATTCTTACTCACTAAAAAACCTCCCAATCTTTGTAAGACTACGACTAAGTTTCCTTAACAAGTAGTTCATGCTTCTGTATAGTAATCGCGTTTGGCAGGCTACCTTCCAACGAAAGCACCTGCAATACCGTCATTATGTGCGGTTTCCTCTTACGACGCTAGATCCAACGGTCTTGTTCGTTGTAGTCGGCGTGCAAGATTTGTCTGATCCAGAGTTCGGATTATTTCGTGGTTGCAATGGCCGTGAAGGCGAGTGTGAAGTTTGCGAGCAAAGTTTCTTACTTCGTCGGTCACGGTTGCGATGCCTAGATCTCGATGTAAATCGCTATTTCTTATATACCATGGAGCATTTACGATTGCTCTTAGTGTCTTATTCTGAAAAGTTTCTAAAATAGATATGTTGCTTGGTTTGGTACAACCCCAAAGTTGTATACCGTACGTCCAAGATGGTTTTAGCACTTGCTTATACAATAGCAGTTTGTTATATACGCTTAGTTTCGAATAACGTCCGATAAGCCAATTCAGTTCTCGTAGCTTGATTTCAAGTTCATCGCGTTTCTTTTTAACGTGTGGCTTCCACTTAAGTTTTGCGTCTAGGGTCATGCCTAAATATTTCGCCTCGTTTGCGTACGGAATTTGTACCGAGTTTATAAATAGAGGTAAGTTGATTACCCTCTTGTAAGTAAAATTTACATGCGTTGATTTTGTCTCATTTAGGAGGATTCGCCAGGCCTTTGTCCATTCGCATATTTTATTCAAAGCGCGTTGGAGTTTTCCCGTTGATAGTTCGACTGTCTTATCCGTAGCGAGGACAGCCGTGTCGTCAGCGAACGTGGCTATAGTCGTTGTCTCTACTTGAGGTACATCTCTTGTAAAAAGTAAAAACAGTGTTGGACCGAGGACGCTACCTTGTGGAACGCCGGCTTGTATTTCTTTGAATTCTGAGTATTCGCTCCCGTATCTCACTCGAAATAGTCTGTTGTCAAGATAAGACTCTAAGAGTTCATACATTTTTTCCGGCAAAACTTTCCGTAGCTTATATTTTAGGCCTTCGTGCCAAACTTTATCAAAGGCTTGGGATACGTCAAGAAAAGCGGTAGAACATATCATTTTCGCTTTTAAGGCTTTCTCAATTTCATTAGTTATTCGATAGACCTGGTCAAGTGTTGAATGTTTGAACCTAAAGCCGAATTGGTGATCCGGAATCAATCGTCTTTCTTCAATTATTGGTTGCAGTCATTTGAGCACAAGTTTCTCGAAGACTTTAGATATAATCGGCAGAAGCGAAATCGGTTTCCATTTGCCGTGGAACGTATGAAATTCTCGTTGATACGTTTATGATGTAGAGAAGCTTGACTAACGCTCTTTTCGGTAGCTCCTTCAAAATTTCCCCAGTAATTAGGTCATAGCCTGGAGCTTTGTTATTCGGATTGTTTGACGAAGTTCAGACAGTGTCACGGTTTTCATTCGATAATTGTCTAATTCCGCATTGCGATACAGATCGTCAACCAACGGCTCCCCGTCAAACGGTTTGAATGTTTCTTCTAGATGTTCTGCAAATACATCTGCTTTCTCTTTGTCGCCTTTTACCCATTCACCGTTATCTTTTCTTATTGGCGCCGAGTGTACTATGGGCTTTTTAATGGACTTCACGGCTTTCCAAAGTGAATAGTTTGACCCTCTATCGGCAGTCAAGTTTTCGAGGTAGTTGGTAGTCTCGCGACTTTTAAAATCTTGAAGTAAGTGCTTTAATTTGTTAGATAGCCCATTCAGAATGGTTTTATCAGGAGGAGCTCGAGACAAATGCCACCTCTTTCGAGCCTTTCTCTTTTCGCGTATGAGCTCTTCAATTTCGCGCGGGTAAATTGATCCGCTTTTCCTTACTCCAGTCTTCCGGAAAGAAGTATTGTTCCAAGCAGCGTCTTGGATAGTTCTAACGAGTTTATCGACTTCGTCTTCTATTTCTAAAGGGGTTGTAAGTGGTACATGTAGAGATACATTTTCCTTACAGTATTTTTTAAAGCCATCCCAGTCGGTGTTGTTATTCGTTAGCCTAGGCGCTCTCTCATTTTTTGCTAGACTTCCGCCGATTTTCAAAACGACTGCCGAGTGATCCGAACAGAGATCATAGCCTTCTTCTACATTTGTGAGGTGGCGGGGAACCCCTTTTGCGATAAAGAAGTCGACAAGGTCAGGTACTTTGTTTCTGTCGGTTGGCCAATACGTTGGCTTTCCCGTCGAAAGGAAAACCACGCCACGTTTCATGCTAGCTTTGAAGAGTACTCTACCTCTTGTTGAATTGCACCGTGATCCCCAAAAGGTGTTTTTCGCATTAAAGTCCCCGCCGATGATAAAATTCGACCCAAGTAAGTCAAAGAGGGGAGTAAGATCGTCGTCCGCTAGCCTATACTGTGGAGGAAAATAACTCGAGGCAATATTATAATCTAGGTGATTATCCTATTTTTACCGATACTGAAGTTATTTGCATAGAGTCAAGCTCAATTTCTTCGTTTTTGTAATGCTTAATGCAGTCTTTGATGTAGAGAGAGGATCCGCCTCTCGAATTTTCTGATGATTTTCCCTTTGTACTTGGACCGGCGACGTTTTCTTGCGGAGTTTGTATATTTTTCCTCGTCAATCTCGTATTTCTGACCGATTTGGGAGTTTTCGGCTTGTCAGCTCTAGAACGTTTTGGGGTTGTGGCCCTATCTACAATATGTTGCTTAGCAGTTTCGTGACGTTTTTGTAGCTCTATTGCGATTTCGCAACCTCGGTAGCTCGCCGGGTGACTTCCATTACAATTGGCGCAAGTCGCTGGGGCCTGACTGCTTACGTTGCAATCTTTTGAAAGATGTCCACCGGCGCATTTGACACATCGCGGTTCTTTTTGGCAGTACGCTTGAGTATGTCGGAAGCCTTGGCATCGCTTACATTGAGGTACTAGTCTTTGCCCTTTCGCTTGGGCTCAATTTTTACCCTGATATTTAGGATTGTTTTTATTTTATATATTTCGTTTATGTTTTCAATCCTATCGAACGTCAGCATGAAAATAGGAAGACCGCGCTTGACCACGGTGTCTTTTTCTCCTTCCGTACGTTGTTTTTCTTTCTTAAGTATGTTCACGGCATCAAGAATTTTAAAGCCTTGGGCTTGAACATCTTCAACAATTTCTTCCTTCGTGCAGGTTGGGTGAAGTCCCCTAGCGAAAACCCGAAGCGGCTTCTCGAATTTGTTTTCGTAAGTATACCATTGTACATTCTCGGTATTTAATTTTTGCGAAAGTGCGCGATAGGCATCAGAGTCATCGACATTGACTTTCCATACATTATTTCGAAGAGAAATTAAATTATACTTCGTCCCCAGAGTATTTTTTAAGATATTTCGCAGCTTTCCGTAGTCTGGGACCCCAACGACATTTATTGCAGGCGGTCGGCGAATTTTTTCTTCAATTTTCGCTGTCGCTTTTTTTGACACGGTTGGTGTTTCATCGTGTTTATATACGGCCTCAACTACTGGTGAAGACCCAATTTTTCGTTTTTTGGTAGATCTTTTCTTGAGAGCCGGATTAGTTTCACGTGCAAGCTCTTCTTCGTCTGTCACGTATTCGCTTTGACGCTTCGGCGTGTCCTCACGTTTTGTAGTATTACGGGGATTCCTAAGAGCCTCGTTCTCTTTTCGTAACGAATCTACTTCATTTTTGAGCTCATGGTAGAGACGTTCCATATCTTTAAGCTTAGCGCGGAGTTCGTTGTTTTCCGCTTCAAAGCATTTAGTTTTCGCTGAGTCCCGATTAACCGGCGGACTTCCTTTCCCGGAGATGATCGATCTAGGTGGTGGTGATCGAGGTACCCTTGGTTTCTTCATAAAGGGATTTGAAAGCAGTAAATGGCTCTCCCCAGAATCCGTAGAGCCTACCTCCGAAGAGGGTAGATTTTCCAGTGATGCTGGATTACTACCTGGGGTATTACTTCCGTTCGTTTTGTCCATTGCATGGTTTGTATGCGCTACGCGCTCGGCATACGGAGGGTGGATTTTAGTCGCCTCTTACGACAGGCATGCCTTACCTCGGGTATATTCTAACCCCTACCCGAAGGGGATAGCTTTGAATATGCATAATTTGCCATTGATTTGATTCATGCTTGCTTTTTTGTGTTGGTTTGGCGTATCTTCAACTTGAATAATACAAAAGTAGGAACTAATTTCTTTTAGTATAAATTTTTGATTGCTGTTTTTCAACTACTAGGCTACTCAACTCAACTCAACCCTCCTCTGCTTGTGCTGAAAAACCTAGGTCGGAATTCCAACTCAACTCAAACCCTCAACTTTTGCATATAAACGAAGCTATAAACTTTTTTAATGCCACCTTTCACTCCTTTCGCACACCTTTATAATAGTTTGAGACTCGTAAAACAAAACTAAAACTGTCCACGTTAGACAGTTCTGTCGCAAATACGTTTTCTGTTCGGATTTTGACAACAAAATTGTTTTCTCGCTCCGGAGCAATGTCATCGTTATTCTCTTTCGAGCGACAAAATGGTAACCAATGAGTTCTCATGGCAAATGTTCGCTAATGGATATACTTTGGGATTTATTTTTAATCCCGTGCCAGTAATCGCGGGTTTGGTGGAGACATAGTATCACAATATCAACATTATTCTCGCAACCCAAGCTCGACATGGGTGAATGTTTGGGGCTTTCTTTGTTTCGTTCAAACCAGTTTTATGCTCTGTTGGCTGAGTAACTGCACAAAAGCAACTCAGTATTTCTGAGATCTGAAAAAAAAAACATATTTTGAAGACTCCAAGAGATTTTTGATGCTTCGGAGTATCCGCAATTTTTACTTACTGCTTCACAGGAAGCTTTCAGCGATTATCAGCACGCTTGTTCCCTAAAAGGGACGTTCAGTTTTCCTTGGTTTTCTCGAGCTTGGAGGCTTGGAGTCGAAGATGCTTTTGGTTGCAGCTCTTTTCTCAGTCTTACGTGTTAGTTCTTTCCCTTGAAAAAAGACTATTTTAACCACAGGCAACCAATATTTGAGAACAATATTTTTTTAATGCATTTAACAACGCGCTCTTTTGCTTTTTCCAAAGTTTACGTTCGTTTTTAGTTGACAGGTTCTGAGTTCTTTTAAGTTCTTCAAAGTTAATACATTGTTTTTAAATTTTCTGACTTACCTATTGCGAAGTATTGCACAATATTTTGAGCCGTAATCTTCACATATTGTGTTTACACCTTTTTTTTGTGTGTCGAATCTGTAATTTCTTTGGCAACTTGCCTTGCTTTTTAACAGCTGTTTGTTCGCAATTAAAAAGACATAATTTATTCGTGGAGTAAATTTGAAAATAAAAATCAGTTTTGGCATGGTCCTGCAAACTTCACCTAACTTGGTCACTGCTTAAACCAATTAAGCTATTGGTGAAGAGTTTGTTCTCTTTTCAAATTCTACTTCCTCACTGGTTCTCGTTCTACGTATGCTGAATATTTCATATTATAATATATATAATATTCTGTATTCAAGTTTTAAATTGACTGAGCCAATCTTAAATACAACTTGTTGAGGAAAGAAAAACTATTGTTTCTGCTAAATATATAAAATCAATAAAAAATGTTGTTTTAACCACTCGAAGACATTAATTCACTTATTGTGAGGTTCGAAAAGGGATATTTTTTACGAACATATTTTAAGAACGGGACATAAAACAGTTTTTGCGTTGTTGAAAAAATCTTTGTTGGTCGATAAAGACAAAACAAAAGCAAATCTTTGTACATACTTACAAATAATACTTATGAATCTAAACTTTTTTCGAAGCCGAAATCTATGCTTGAACTTTTTCACTTTGTTAATTTTATTTACTTATTTATTTTTTTTTTATTCACAAATTTTTGAGTTTACAATAATTTTCTCACATTTGAGTTGCACAAACAAAAGATAATCAATTATTTTCCACTCGTGCACTATATTCTAACCAACTTCAAAGGTCTCTTGTAAATAACTGCTTCTAAACTATTGTTTATTAATTTTTTATTTTGTCAAAAAAACAACATTTCAACCAACTCATTATTATTTTATTAAAATAAAATATGCACTTGTTGAAAAGAAAAATGTTGCAAGCCAATTGTTTTGTTTGTATACCAACTAAATTAGGCGGCGGAAATGTAACAATGTTGTCGTCTACCTCTCTGCTGCACGCAAACTGCGTCTTTAACCGCAACAACACGGTGGCCACCCAGCAAGGAATGAAAACTTATTGGCTGTGCAAGTCCTATCGCATAAGTATGTGCCGAGCGCGGTGCATAACCCACCAGGGACGAGTGATATCCGCGACAGGCGTTCACAACCATCCGCCACACATGCGAAACGTTGCTGGCGGCTTGGAGATGATGCCTCCGCAGCAGACCAATCCAAATCTAATGGTACCGAATAGCGTTGGCAACCTCATGTCAGTTCCCACATCGAACACGAATTTGAATAGCAGCCTGCCGAATATTCGTCTGCCTCAGGGCGCCACAAACTTGTCGCAACACAATATAGCGGTTATGAACCACCAACAGCAGCAACAATCGCAACCACCGCCGCCGCATCATCCCGCACACCATCAAATGCACCAGAATGTGCCTAATCATCATCACCATCCGACGCAGCATGTGTCGCCGCACAGCCAAAGCTCCGTCATACAGAATATGATGCACAACGTGAATCTCATGCACTTGTCCAACATGGCGCCGATGTTAAACACGCTGCCCGCCCAACACTCACCCCAAATGAATTCGCTGCATCAGCAACAGCAGCAAACACACCATCACCATCAGATACCACAACCGCCGTCGAGCCTGGAAATTACCCCGATCATGACTGAGAGTCCCTGCATCAACAGCCCATCGAACCGAAGCAGCAATCCGTCCCATGGCGAGAACATGGACTCGCCCATGCACTCGTCGGCTGGGCCCAGCGGGTCTGGTGGTGTCGCCTTAGAGTCGCCCTCCCAAGGCAGCGACGGTAACGGCTCCTCGCACGTTCCCGACGCAACAGCTTCACTGATTCCTAACGCCTCAGTCTCCCCCGACGACATGAGCAACAACTGCCAGGACTCCCACACCTCGTCCCAGCACTCGCACATCATCAGCTCGATAACAATATCGCCGGGCAGCGCTCACAACTTTAAAATCGAAAACATGTAACCAGAGTACACTGACGTCTGCGATCTGATGAATGATATTCAACTTGGCACAGCCAGGGGCTCAAGGGTCAAACTCATTTGAAAAACAAGTGCAATACTTTCAAACTATGTATATTCCTTAAATAAATAGAACCACTTATGTTTGTATATCGGTTTAGGTAAGTTTAGTTGAGTTGCATGGCTGCATTGGCCAATCGTAAAGCGTTTAATCGCAGGGTGTGCAATTTTAACAAAAAGAAAGAAGGCTACCAACTGCTTCGTAATTTTTACCCAATTGAATCCAACGATTATAGCGCAGCAGATAATCAAGGCAGTGCGATAAAGCTAGCTTCGTAAATCGATTGAAATTCGAAATTCCGATATTTTATCGGCAGCGTACAGTAGTTTTACTCCCTACACAAACACACATTTATCGTTTGCACTCGAGTTTTATTGCTCTGCTATGACATTCGATTATAGCTTCGCGATTAAAAATCTACGTGATTCCTGCATAAAAAATTCTCATATCATCGCAGAGTTTATCGATAAAAAAAAGTCCTTCATATCGATCACAATATTGACCCAGGAAATCTTGGTGGCACTACGCACCCCACAACTTGAAGTTTTTTTTTTTTAACTACTTTTCTTGGTTTAATTTATTATATTTATAAAAAAAAATAAACTTAAAATTAGTGTATATATAATGTATGCGTAATTGTTTTTGTAAAAGTGGAAGAAAAACCCAAGTCTTACGTTTCGTTTCGTTCTTAAAGTAAAGTTATAAAATTACCCATTAAAAAATAATTGTAACTTGTATTAATAACATTTTTTTGTTGGTGATGTTATATTTCATATATAAATCTATTTTAAGCTGTGTTATTTATAAAAATCGAGGAAGAACACTAATTTCGATACCTAGCCATATAAGTTAATATTATAGGTCACATTTAGATTAATCGATTGTATCATAATTGTAGAGTCAATAAAAACATTAACTATAAAATGTGGGTTTTTTACCAACGAGCCTTGGAAACGTTGCATGTTTGATGGGGAGTCCAGTATTTTGCATGAAATCATTATTCCATAAGGTATATTAATTTTTTTAGGTTCAACTAATGGGCATATTTATGTTACCGTAAAAATTTGATTGGTACCGCAAGCACCAACGAAGGCATTGACATTTTCCATGGCCAGAATGACATAAAGATCTGAATGTCAATTTCTATGTCATTAGCAAAAACTTGCCAGGACTGCGCTGCTGTCAGTTTATAGGGAGAAAAAGAGAGTTGACAGAACAAATCACTGGCAAAATTCAACACCTTCGCTTAAAACATAGCTTGTAACGCCGCACACGCACAGTCACAGCTTTTGCAAACACAGTGTAAAGACTGTCTAACGGTCAATTTTTCAATGGGAAAACATCCGAGCTTCAAAGTAAAACCCCCGAAACCAGTTTTTCAAATAATTTTCCATGCTGTTGCTGTCAGTTTTAATGAAAAATTTAATTTTCATGGTTAAAAATAAAAGAGTTGCAAGCTGTTAGTGATAAGCTCAATACACAAACATTCATTTTCCGCACCATTCTTGCAAAATATTTGAAAACCGTCATTTTTATCGCTGAATAACTTTATGAAGTCGTACTCTTGTTAACTCTTGTTTCCTGATGTTCTGAACATTAAGAAACCTGGACCACCCCCTGCTCTGAGCATTTTCAGCCGGATATCATCCACTCCCAAAGCGTCTATCGATTTAATCAAAGTAGTGACTTCATCTAGCGTGAGACTATTTTCTGGCCCATTCACGATAGTAGGGCTGCCACAGTCTCACTGTCCTATTAGGGATTGATTTAAGCCTTCAGCCCAATGAATCCGTTGTGTCCGTCACGCTGAAGTACACAACTGACAACTGAGTTAAATATGCACGTTCTTATAGGTGGCAGCCCATAGAAGAACTTCGTGACGTACGTCGCTTCCCAAAAGAACGTGTGTATTTCACTGAGTTGTCAGTTGTGTACTTCGACGTAACGAATGCAACGGATTCATTGGGTTGAAGGCATACTTCGAAATGTACTCGCTTCGTATGGCATCGTATGGCATTTTTTATTCAAAAGAGAACGTTCTTAGATTTAATCCTCGATTTTTCTTTCGCTGAGATGGCGAATCGTCTACCAGGTAGGTTATTTTTAAATCTTAAAAATGCTTCGACCTCCTCACACTGAATCTACTCATTACTGTAGGCCTATACTCTGTTGTAATGCTTTTCTCTGGAGGCTTCGCGATCTCCAAGTGTTTTAATGTCACCAGCCGCTTCACTCCACAAACATCATCTTCAGAACCAATGGCTGTTTCCGTTAAAAAAAAGCCGCCATTTTTCTTCAACATTTACTGGAATTTTAGGCATTCGTTCATACTCAAAACTTTTAATTTGCTTACTTGCTTAAGGTGGCGCTACAGTCCGGGGTGGACCTGGGCCTCAGCCAACAAGCTTCGCCAGCCAGCTCTGTCTCTAGTTAGCCGTCTCCAGTTTCGCACGCGAAGTTGGCTGAGGTCCCCTTCCACTTGCGTGCGCCACCTGAGTCTCGGTGCTCCTCTACCGCCCCGTCCCTGCGGTGTGGATTCGAAGATTTTCCGGGCCGGGGCGTTGGTGTCCATCCGCTCTAGCTGACCCAGACATAGTAGACGTTGTGTTTTGACTCTTTTGGCTAGGTCGGTATCGGTGTACAGTTCAATGTTATATCTCCTCCTTCACTCTCCGTCTATGCAGACGGGTAAATCGTCCGAAGAATTTTCCGCTCGAAGCAGCCTAAAGTGTTTTCATCCGCCTTTGACAGGGTCCATGCTTCTGCACCGTAAAGCAGAGCTGAGATGATGAGGGTCTTATACATGG
This sequence comes from Neoascia interrupta, assembly GCA_947623515.1. Classification (NCBI taxonomy): domain Eukaryota; kingdom Metazoa; phylum Arthropoda; class Insecta; order Diptera; family Syrphidae; genus Neoascia; species Neoascia interrupta. Next base: position 9,662,103 of record OX392464.1, read on the forward strand.
ACACGAGAGAGGGCTTTGTTACTCAATTCCCTTTTTAGCCCAAAGAAAGAGCGATTGGCAAGAGTTATCCTTCGTTTGATTTCAGCGCTGGTGTCATTGTCTGAATTGATAGCGGAACCCAGGTAGACAAAGTCCCTAACCACCTCAAAGCTATAGCTGTCGACGGTGATGTTTTGTCCTTGGAAAAACTTTAAAGCTTATACATAAAAGACTACATGCGATTTTGTTCATTAATCTCTTGTTCATACAAAAAAAATACTGCCATTTGCTTAAATGCTTGTTTTAATTGTGTGTCCCAGTTGACATTTGATCTGTTTTTTTCTATTTCTAAATTCTAATGGCCTTTTCGGTTGGCCATCCCAGATCAGAGAGTTCTTCTGCCAGATTGGGGCTGCTCTCCGAACAGCCAAACACGTTTATCTTTATTTTGAAGTTTGTCTAGCGTTGTATTTGTGATGCAAAAGCTATTCTACAGGGGACAAATGACATTTATCCAACTTGACATTGACACAATATGTATAATTGTGTGCGTGCTTCTGATTTTGATTCTGGATTCAAAACCAGAAGCAAATTTCTCCTCTATCCAGAAGAGGAACTGTCAAACGAGTCCAAAAAAAAAAAGAGTTTCAGGAGAGTCCAGAAGTCCGTAACACTTTTTCACATTTGACAGATTGGCATTTAAATGTATTCAGATAAATGACAATCACACCCATTGTACTGTTTGCCCGTAAAAATTTGATTTGATCCATTGATCAGTTGCCCAGTTCAACTCAGTTCCCGAAGATCAAAAATCATCTATTGACGATTGAAGGCTTACACCTGTCTGTCATGTTCGGAATTATGTGAAGACACGGCTGGCTGTTGCCAAACGAGAACGAAAATTATTTGTTTAGGAAATATAATTTCCATTTAATTTGATTTTTATGAGAGGACAGGAAAAACGCTGATTCGTTTATCAAAGGCAGGTCAACTTGTCAACTTCGACATCTGCGTTGACAGCTATTATACCATTAGGTCTTCACATATGCCAAATTTGATCACCAGGCATCGCATTCTGACTTTTTCAATCGTCAATCAGGATGTTGGGCTTCATGTATTTGTAGACGCTTTTTTTTGGGGGGATCACCCTGTTTGCTATAAATCTCGATTGGGACAAAACAGTGAGCCCAACGCAACCAGAAATGCAAGGGCGGCATCATACGCTCGCCATATATTTTCAACGAACCGAAAAATCTCTTTTCTACAAACTTAGGATGAAAAACCATTGGAGACTAGTTCCTTTAGATTTTTTTTTTGTATGCGTACTATTTTAGGTTCCGCCCATTTGAAGCAGATTTTGGGTTTTAAAGGTTTTTTTGGAGATTTTCCAGGCCCACTCTTTTTTCTTATAGCGTTTTCGAACTGGTGTAATCCGGATAGATTTGCGCAACAGCACTGTTAATAATATCTCGCAGTAAGTACCAAATCAACGAAAAAAAGACGTATTTAAAATTATTGTCCCAATCATATGCCTTCTTAGCCATCAATGTGTTTCATACCGGGATACTCATCATTTAAAATAGCTCATCAACTTTTCGTAACTATAAATCTAGACTGAATGCTCTTTTGAATCAAAACTAATCCGTTAAAAACTCCCTTTCAACCATAATTTCTACAATTATAGTAGCACCAGGTGAACGCTGGTTTCACGGTAAACTAGAATTTATGCTAAGCCAGCGTGGTAAGCCATTACTGGTGCATGACGGTCATACCTTTGGTATACAGTACGTGCGCAAGGATAAAAAGTACTGGCAGTGCAATTTGTCTCGCAAATTCAACTGCAAGGCTCGCGTTACTACCACCGAAACGGGCGAAATAATCGTGACCAACAACGAGCATTGCCACACCGAGATTCGTCAGCATTTGCGCAAGGACTATCAACGCAACAAAGTCATGATGAATGCCCTTATCAACTACAGCACAAACCATTTGTCAGAGTTGCGTCGCCAGCAAAACTGCAACAACAACTTTGGCAGCATTAATAATCTGAGCACGTCGAGTAGCAGTAGGTTGGACAATAAATACCTGCCCTATCCAGAGCCATCTCATGAAGCACCATCGCCAGCAAGCGTCGATGGCAAGTCCACACCAACTTCTCCTGCAGCAGAAAAAGTCAACATAAATGCAAATACCAAAAATAGCGACGGTAACGACAGCACCTGGAAAGACAAAAACGATACTGTTTGAAGCTTCAAATTTCCTCTAAAAGTTCTATCTTCTGATTCGATTCAATCAAAGTACAAATTAAAATTTAAAACCTATAACAAAAGAAGAAAAAAAAAATAAAATACTCGTTACATTATGTCTTCAATGAAGGAAATGGTATCGCTAATAATTTGCTCAACTAATATTTTAGTGTAAAGAAAGAGGTGCTTTTTATATGTCATTTTTTTTTATATTTTTAGCTAGTACAGACCAAAAAATATGTCTTATAAACGTTATGTTTTGTTATTAGTTTTATATTTTTTTAAATTGCGTGCCTTGTTTAAATTTTAAGATGGTTGTTTTTTAAATATATTTTGTTTTTGTTGAAAGCTTTTTTTATATAGTTGTAAATCTTCTGACAGTGGATATATTACGAGAATAGTTGTTAATGTTTTTTTTATTAAAAATGTATGACAAATCATGGGTAAAAAAATGTTGTCTGTTTTTGTGTAACGAAACGATTTTAAAGGTGAGTTTAAGATAAATTCGTAAATGAGTTTTGTCCCCAAGAATGGTTATTGCTTAATATCGTGACAAAACAAAATTATGACCATGCATGTCCAATAACAAAAGTGATGCCATCGGAAAAGTTTTTAAAAAAAAAAAAAGCGATTGATTCTCAGACCTGACTTCCTTCCCGTCCCTTCTGAGGTACAATAAAGTTAATATTGTGTTAAGGAAGTATAGTTTAAGATATTTTAATAAAGAGAGAAAAAACAAAAAAGCTTAGAGGTAAACTCTAGCCACTTATTTACACAGTCTTAAGGCCCAACCATAACAGACTTTGATGAGCTGAAGTCGGCTTTCCGAAATTTTCCCTTCCACGCGATTCGTATGCCTCGACCATAGCCTTATGCTGGGTTTCGTAAGGTTTTCGTTAACTTATGTTGGCTTAGAGTTTTGTTTTTGCTAGTCATTAGTTCACTCATTGTCATATTTAAGCCCATATTTATTTTTAAACGTGCTTCAAAAAGTTCGTGCCAGAAGGGTATATACCAAGAATTGTACGCTGACCCCAAAAGTTTAAAATCGGTTTCGGAGATATTAACATTCAAAGTTAAAGAAAAAGTGACACAATTTTCAAATTTGATTTTAAATTTTGAAGGCAATGTTATACTTGAGACGTTCACAGTGAAATCCCATAAGATTTTCAAATCGTTAGCTAAGTCTATTATGGGCACCACAATCTTTTGGCAGAACTTGAGTGGCATTTTCGTTGTATTTCGTCATAAGATTAATCCCGCTCAAGTCTATTATGTTTGAGCCCTTATACTATATCGCAACCGGCAATCAAAAGAGGATTAGCGGGAGACGATTTAAAATAAATTCCAAAGTGGCTCCACCGGACAAATAAAGGATTAATTTGACACGAACACTCATTTCGACTTGCAAAAGAGATTGGCGATGTCATTTCCTAGGAGCGAAAAACGATTTTTGCTGTAAAAATCACAATAGAAAACATGCTTGTGACAGATCTGTCGTACAGGGACAGTTTTAGTTTCCTTTTATGATTCTCAAACTGTTTCAAAAGTGCAGAAAATAGGTTTGTGAATAGGGTGAAAGGAATTTATGAGAGGATTTATTTTTAATCGCTCGCCGAGAGGATTTTAATTTGTATGCTAAATCGCGTGATATGTAGAGGCCTTAATAGAGATTTAAATTAATCGTGGATTAGTGCCCGATGGAGACATGGTATTATGCACAGTTGGCTTCGATTTAAAAGTCAGAGAACCAAATTATGGTTTAGGAATTTTAGAGCTTTTTTAAGCCTTTTTAGCCACGGCACTGATGCAAACCAAAAAAAGGTTAAGTATCTATTAGGAGTTACTTTTACTTCTAGACAGTGAACAAGAATAAAACAGAATACTCCTGCTCTTATTTTATGCAGAAGCCCAACGAGCAAGTCATGGGGAAAGTATACAGCCCGAACATAATAAGATATACACAGCTGGTCAAAAAAATTGGTGTGAGGAGCTTTACTACTAGTTTTTTCTTCTTGCTGCTTAAATACGTCAGCAAATTTTGGGAAAAATAATTTTATATTAAAAAATGTTAGTTTCATGCCAAACTTTTTGCATTTCCGATGCGTACCGTTACAAGTAATTTAATTATTTTCGTCGCAATACTATTTTTAATACGTTAAAAAGTTATACACAAAAGTAGGTGTAGCTTTGTGAAATTTAGCGAATTGTTGCAAAAGCGTTTTTGAAAAGTGATAAACTTTATCACTGTTCTCGTCTAAGTTTTTTGTTAAATCATAATTTTAAGATGGGTCGAAAAGTCCACTGCTCAGCTAAGGAAAAACAACTTGTTCGGTGGTTAAGATCGAGGTTGAAACCTATAAATTTACGCAAGATGCGCCAGGAAGCTCGCAGAAGTTCGTAACCAAAGCTCTTAAGCCAACATAAGATATAGGGAATAGAGGAAACCCGAAAAAGTACAGCTTCTACTGACCGCCGCATTTTGCAAAATTAAATTCTATCTTTCTTTATTTTCCCCATTTCAACCAACACAAAAACTATTTAAATTAGAAATCGCCTTACAACCGTATACCGTAGTGAATGGATACTTGACCGGGAATGATTCGTTTTATGGATCTTTACGGATCTTTCTCGCGAGCGAACCATATTCTACCTGAATTTCGGTTTTCCGATCGCTCGCGAACGAGAACCAAAGGAAAAAAGGGATACAGTTCGTTCGTGAGCGAACTTTAAAATTTTAGAGATCGAACATTTTATCGTTCGCGAACTTTATTTTTTATGGTTCGTGAGAAGAACGATAAATATCCATATTTTATGGTTCGCGAGCGAATTTTTACGAACCCTGCTATCTTACGGACTTTAAGCGCACAAATTGGCGATGGAATCAGTGCCAGCGCGTTTCGCAGGAGACTACAGAACTTCTCGTAGAAAAAGTCGACAAAAAAGTTCCACTGCCAAGAGCAGGTAACCAAATTTCAATTTTTTCAATTTCAATTTATTATTCAACATAACGGGCGTACATTAAGACATAGTCTTTTGTAGTACATAGGCAAGGAATGTATTACATGGAATGTTCTTAATACAAAGGCTAATATAAAATTGCAAAACTAAATCTTAAAACTACCAAGAAATAAAGAAAAGAGAAAAGTAGATTAAACAGAGATAGAAAAGAGAAGTTTTTAGAGAGCATAAATAGTTGTAAGAGAAGAATAAGTTGTAATAAATCTTCTATTGAGGTGTTGTAAAATAATGGTAAATTGCTGACTTGAAGATGGTAGTTCTGTTTATAACTTTGATAGGCGGAGGTAATGAGTTCCAAAGCTAAACTGCATGGGTGAAAAATAAGCGGGATGAGGCAAGATATTTGGCGATGGGAACATTGATGTTTCTCGTTCGTTCTGATTGCGAGAAGACCAGTTTATCATATAGGTATCGAGGTGTTTTGGAAACTATGACCTTGTGCAGAAAAATGCAATTTCTTGCATTAATGTGTTGAATTAGAGTGCGTTCTAGAAAGCTATTAGCATGTAAAGATATCCTATCATACCTACGAAGCCCGTGGATGTATCGAACTGCATCATTGAATGCAACCTGAAGCTTACGTAGAGAGAGCGAATCAGGGTTAGGATACACAACCTCAGAATAGGTCACTATAGGCATAATGAGACTCCGGACAAGCTTTTGCCGAGTTTCAAATGGAGTGTAACTAGCAGCACGCCAAAGCTTTCTCAAACAACCATAGATTCGACCGATGACAAGGTTTATGTTGTTGTAGCACGAAAGATTGCGGTTCAGAACGAACCCCAAGCAGGTCGCGGATTCAACAACCTTCAATTTGCTATGGGCTAACCAAATATCAGGAAGCGTGTCGAGTTCAAGGCTCCGATTAGATATTGGCAAAACCAAACATTTATTTGCATTCAAATGAAGTCAATTTTTAATTGTCCAGTCATTGATTGCTTTTAAGTCCTCATTCACTCTTGACGCTAGCTGAACAATGTCTTTAACAGGAAGAGATACGCGAAGTTGGGCATCGTCTGCGTAAAAGTAGGCAAAGGAGTATTTGCACACCGATGGAAGATCATCTATGAACATACAAAACAAGATGGGTCCTAAGATAGATCCCTGAGGCACGCCTTGTTTCAGTGGCATAAACTCAGAAACAGTTCTCACCACATACAACTCTTTGCGACCTGTTAGAGAGAAAGCCACGCAGTAATTTAATGGCCCTATCGCTAAATCCGAAGAAGTGCTTTAATTTCCAGCAGAGTATGTCATGTTGTACTTTGTCAAAAGCTTTTGAGAAGTCGAGCAAACAGAGTAAGGTTACAAAACCCTTATCAAAGTCTGAACGGATGTCCTCAAGGATATTGACAAGAGCGGAGGAGCAGCTGTGGCCCTTCCGAAAATCAGACTGATAAGGGTAAAGAAGAGAGTTCGCAGATAGATGATCTTGAATTTGGCAAACGAGAACCTTCTCAAAAACTTGACAAGCAGGGTAGAATGCTTATAGGCCTAAAGTCATTAGCGGAGTGAGCATTTTCCTTCTTTGCAATTGGAATAACTTTTGCATGCTTCCAGGCATCAGGAAAAGTTGACGTTGTGATGCAAAAATCAATGACATGCGTGAGGGGCCTAATAATTTCCGGCAACAAGAGCCGTATAAAGCGGAGGGGTAAACCATCTTCACCAACAGAATTTGACTTAATAGACGCGATTATGGATACTATTTCGATTTCAGGCACAACTTCGAAATCAGTCTGTGTTGGCAGGCTGATTTCCGTTAGTGTGGATTCGAAGTCAAACTTATTGGGTAAATCATCGCTGTTCAAAAATGTTTTATTTAAAACATCCGGGTCTAGGGTGCATTCGCTATTAATACTCCTGCTGCCCACACCAATCTGACGAAGATTTCGCCACAGAATTTTAGAATGTAGGCTCGTACTAAGTTTCTTGGAAAAATAGTTGCGTTTCGACTGGCGAACGGCAGCAGATGCAAAGTTACGCGCCACTTTATAAGTTTCCCAATTGACCAAAGGTCCCAAAAAGTTTTTTTGCCTTAAGCTATTGAAGTTGGAACGGAAGGAGTTAAAAAAGTGGCGGAATATTCTGTAGAGTGACGAAACAAAAATGAATTTATCCTCCCCGGATTGTAGGCGTAACGTAAGACGATCAAAAAGATAAGAATACCATCCTCGTTATACCTTATACTCTGAAGACCGTTAAAAATTATGGAGACAATAATTGTATAGGGCTGTTTTTTCTGATATCGTCTCGGTCCTATATTTTGTGTCAATAACACCATGACAAAATATGGATAAGGAGACATCTTGGAAAATGTCGTTCTTCAATTTTCCGACGAAAATATGCCTGGAATTTCCAACAAGACAAACGATCCGAAAGATACGCCTGGGTCTTATGAAAGATTTGTTTCGGCATCAAAACATGTCTGTAGTTTCATTGTCAGGTCAATTTCCAGGTCTTAATCTCAAAAATAGTTTTGCCCTCGTTGACTGCTAAGCCCATAAATGACTGCTAAGTCGCAATACTCACGAAGGCTTCGGTTTTGTTCTTCCGATTATGTCAATGTCGTCTGCGTATGCGAGTAGTTGAACGGACTTTTGAAAGATTGTGCCTCTGGTGTTGGCGGTGGTGTTCTGCACAATTCTCTGAAGTATGATGTTAAAAAAGTCACATGACTATGTGCGTCGCCTTGTCTAAATCCTTTTTGACATCAAGGGGGTCGGTGAGGTCTTTACACTATGCATTCCACACTGAATAGTTTGCTTGTGATCTTTCAACCAAGACTTTAAGTGAGGAGATTCGTTAGTAACTGAGGCAGTTAGTAGCTTAGCTTTTTACCGTCGTGACAAAAGAAGAAAGGGAATTCGGGATTTCCTTGATAGAAAAACAGAGTTAATTTTCTTTAGACCTACTCAGATGACATGGAAAAATGTAACCTGAGCAGGACTCTGAATCCCTTTGCATTAAGCGATTTTACAGGCTTGGTTAAACCGAAAAAGTGAATCAGCGTTTTAAGAAGTGGGTCAACTAATCGGCTGTCAGTTAGAAATTTGTGCGGAGTAAACAAGGAATGAACCTCCGAATGGAACCTGTGCAGTTCGAGTAGGTATGACAGTTAATTTTCATCTCTCAAAACGAACGCAAATCCTTCAAGTCTGCGAAATTCTAGAAAACACAGTTAAGCTGATACAGACAGGATATTTATTTTCCAATGCAAACTGTTAATACAAAAAAGATTCAAATAAATTTGATGTGGGCCTTTTAACGGTAACTACGTCTAAATGTTTATTACTCTACTCAATTTCTGTATACGATTGAGCAGCAAGTCTCCCTGCTTTATGGTCGCCTGGTACTGCCAGTTTTTGTTGTCTGGCCGATTAGTTTCCACGATTCCTCCCACACGATCAACTTTGCAATGCAAGCGCCCGGCCGCAATGAAACGCGAAAGCTCCTGGTCAATGTAGTCGATATCGACGCCGAACGCTTCCGCCATGTACTGCAACGTGAGTGACCGGTACGATTCGAGCAGCTGTGTGTAGGCGAGGACGCGCATCTCGCGTACGTAAAAGCGGTAATGGGGATGCGCCAAGTAATCGTTGCGGAAAATGTTCTCAACTTCGGCCAAGTGTTGGAAAAACTCGGCGTAGTGGCAGTTGTACAGCGAGAACAGATAGCTCTTCACGTCTGGCAAGCCGTGCAATACTTCCTGGATTTCGGCTCCCTTGACGACTTTGTCCCGCAGTTCGTTGCGGGGCAGACTGATCATCGACACGTAGACAGTGTAGCGCACGAATGTCGGGTAGTCCATTAGCTCGTAGGATGTAAATGTGCTGACTGTGTCCAAGAAGAATGCCGCTGCAGCCTTGAAGTCTCTGATAGCCACCGAGTAGATGCCTTGATAGACCTGAAAAAGAGGCAGTGTTTAAGAAGGTTAAACAATTTCAGGAGCCAACTCACCTTCAAGCGATTCCTGCGATCCCAGTCGCCGCCCTCCTCAATCAGATGTTTTGCTTTGTCAATGTTCCTTGTAATGAGGTCATGATCCAAGTAGAACAAACCCAAACGAATCAAGTGGAAAACAATGTCCAAACGATGACCCAACGATACAGTCTTTTCGTATGTCTTTCGGAAGGCAGTCTCGGCCCCAGTCTTGTCGCCAATGCGACACAAGAACTCCGACTTTTTCAGATTCGCTTCGCGGACCTCCATTTCGCCGAGACTCTTTTCGGCATCCTCGATGGCTGCGTCCAGCTTCTCCAACTCGGTTTTATTATTCTCCTTCATACGAGCCAGCAAATCTTTGTCCACAGGCCAATTGAGCTCGGCACAAACGTACTCATACCAAGGGGCCATGTTATCGGCCTTTATGGCATCCAGGAGCTTTGTCTTGATGGCGACATCGTTTTTGTGCTCGCCAAGAGTCAAAAGGAACTTATACTGGGCCAAGTCCAAGTTGGGATTCTTCTCCAAACCTTGCTCTTCTAGATTTTCAGCAGGCATTTTTGTAGTTTACTTATTGGGATGGAATTAAAATAAATTAAGAACAAAGCACAAATTTTTTCTCAATAGTTTCGGAAGGTTTTGCGTTTGACAGAACTACGATGACGGAAGATTTTCCGCAAAATCATGGACAACCTGAAGTGAAATGTAGTTATGATATTCGATGTTTTTCGGCGTGCAAAGTGGTAGCGTTCAGCAACAAAGAATCTACTCCAAAAATCTCTACCAAAAAATATAAATGATTTTTTCTGAAATTTTAATTCATATTATCCTGTAATGGTTAATTTATGAGTAATTTTTTTGTGATAAAAGACTTGGAATTTTTTGGCCGAATGACATCAATAACATTCGTCCCCAATGACAATATTCCAACAAAGAAATATTGAAAAGCTAACGAGATTCATTAAGCACTTGCCAAGTTTATACATAAAACAAGATTTGTCCCAGAACCAATAATGTTAAAAAAAATATTATCGGAAGCAATGACCCAGTAAAATTGTAATTTGTCAACTTTGATTTTCCTTTTTGCTGACACATTTTGGTTTCTTTTTATTTTTTAGTTCAGATATACCCTTATACCATGTCTCCACCGAGCACTAATGGTCGATTAATACAAATCTTTATTAAATCCTCTACAAATCACGTGATTTATCACACAAATTTAAATCCTCTTGGCAAGCGATTAAAAATAAATCCTCTCATAAATCCAATTCACCCTATTCACATACCTATTTTCTGCACCTTTGCAACAGTTTGAGAATCAAGAAAGGAAACTGAAACTGTCCCTGTGCGACAAATCTGTCACAAGTACGTTTTCTCTTGTGATTTTTACAGCGAAAATCGTTTTTCGCTCCTAGGAGATGGCATCGCCACCGTCTTTTGCGAGCCGAAATGGCAAAAACAGAGTGTTCGTGTCAAATTAATCCTTTAGTTGTCCGGTGGAGCCACTTTGGGATTTATTTTAATCATCTCCCGCTAATCTTCTTTTAATTATCGATGGAGACATAGTATTAGCTTCGTTTATATGCAAAATTTGAGGCTTTGAGTTGAGTTGAGTTGGAATTTGACTTGTGTTTTTCAGCACAAAATAACGAAGAGGGTTGATTTGAGTCGAGCACTTAAAAAAACAAGAATCAAACATTGAAACTGAAACAATTTAGTTCCTTGCAAATCAAAACGAAAAAGCATACAGGTAACAAAGAAATGGCAAATTGTGCATATTTAAAGCTAAATGCTATGATTGTAATTTTAACCTACGTATACAAGAAAAATTTCGACTCAGCACCGAAGAGTAAAGCCGCGTTATCGCAAGGAACAGGAGCAGAAACAGAAACAGAATTTCATACATTAGCAACGCAAAAAGCATTCAGAGAATTCGATCAACTCCAACTCGATCTGCGTTTATATGAGATCGAAGCTGGCTTGAAGCTCGCTTGAACTCTGCATATAAGCGCAGCTATTGGCATGATCCCCTCTGCATATACGAAGAGTGAAGAAGAAGATATAGCATTGAACTGTACGGGCTGTTCAGCGACACCGACGTAGCCAAAAAAGAGACAAAACAAAAAGGCTACGATGTCTGGCTCCTTTGGAGCGGAAAGACACATCACCGCCTGCCCGGAAAATTTTCGAATCCAACCCGCAGTTTCGGCGCAGTAGACGACCACCGAAAGGACTAGCGGGAGACGGTTTAAAATAAATCCCAAAGTGGTTCCTAAGGACAAAAAAATGTGTACAGACAGCATTTGGTTATTTTTTGCAAATTTTCGTAGTTTTGGACAGTTCCTTTTCACACCGTTTCAGAACCTATACTTAGACCTTTTACCACGGCTGTCAAAATCTGACGTTTTTCACATTTTTCGACCACGGGAGGCCCAGCAAATCGCGTTTTATATGAAAAAATTCGATAGTTTCTGTAGAAGACCGAATTATTAATAAACTAATAAGCCTAGAGTGTGCTGATGACGAAAGAAGTTATTGTGCTTATTCCATTCTTTAAATTGACCCAAAATTATTTAAATAAAATATGTGGAAAGTATCGAAAAACTGTTCCGAAGATGTGATCTTCTTTAATCCGTGTACCCTTTTGTGGTCGTATACACTGTTCTTACAACACAAACAACACTTTTCCAATCCTTCCCGTGTTTTTTAATGAAAATATTTTTAGCATTACCTAGAAAGGCTGGTCAAATCTACAACTTTCCCGTTCATCGAATCACAGGGTTGCATTTTTTTAATAGTTATTTACGTTTATGTTTAATTTTTCTTCGTTTTCCGTATAAAATGCTACTTTGTTTGGCATCCCACACTCGAAAATACCAGTAGACGTCAAACTGTTGAAAGCTCTTTACTTTGTAGAATTCAGAATCTAGAGCAGAATCTGGATTCCCACAAAATCTAACACAAATGTACTAGATTGTATTCGATTTTGTGGGAATCAACCGAAAACAAAAGCAAACACACTTATTGAATTCTTGTTTTTTTTTAAAAACAACCTGATGAAGTTTGTTTTTAAAATAAAAAGGAGAAAAATTTTGGTTTTTTTTTGTACTGTTTTATATATTTTAAGCATTTTCCAGTGCTTGTTTAGCTATCGTCAATAATTTTTCTTTTTACTTATTTGAAGCTGTTTAACTTGTCACAACTGTGAATAATTGGGCGGCTAGTGTTAATTGATCGAAACGTCAACGAAATCTAGATTATATTTTAGTGTGCAAGCGTCAAATCAATTTTGAAATCGAATTGCTAAGAATTTAGATTCTGGCTTGGACATGAAGACGGTATTCGTTATAACAAAATTGGCAAGTTTCTCGATAGGTTTCTACATTATGCCAAACTTTGCCACCAACTACCAAAATAATAAATTTATCCTAAAATAAAGTAATAGAAGATTATTGACACACCTCATTCATACGCTTTGCCAAAAAGTCATCTTGACAGCTCCTCCTTGTTTAAAAAAAAAATTGGCGCACAAATCTGAGTAGCAGTTTACAAAGTGCAGTTTTATCTCTTCTTTATTTCACAACAAAATCCAAACAAATTCGCAATGAACGATTCCTGTAAGTACAAAATATTTGCATCCTTTTTCGTTCTAATTTAAATATTATGAAAAAATGCAGTCGGAGGTGATAATTTCAATGCAACCCAAGGAGGTGCCGGTGCAGCTACCGAGCAGAAAGCTGAGGTGCGATTCAATGTTTGAAACTCAAAGTATTGTCTACATCCTCTTATGTCCTCTAGGGAGTTGTGCCAGTTGTAATCAAACAAGTCCTCGAATCACCCGAGGGAAACTTCCAAATGTGGGGCATGACATTCGGAATGATTTCATGCGTCGCCGTCGTGCGATCCATTGATACCTCGTCGACAAAGATAACCTATCACCTGGAGGACCACACTGGGCAGATTGAAGCCCACTACTGGCTGGAGGAGGGTGATTCTCTGAAGGCGCCTGATGTGATGCTCAACAATTACTCAAAGATCTACGGCACTGTTCGCCAGCACAGTGGCCAGAAGACGCTGATGGTGTTCAAGATGTTGCCGGTCAACGATGCTAACCAGTTGGTTACTCATTTGCTGGAGGTTCTCAACTCCAGGTACAAGGCTGAGGAGTACTCAAAGGTGAGTGAAGGATAATTATTTGCACGTTTCGGCTTTTGATGCCTGTTCCCGACTGTAGAAAGTGGGAGGCAGCAACTTTGGTGACTTCAGCATGGGAACTGTCCAAACTGGTGCCGGCCTGCAGTCTGGTGGCAACAACCTGGGCCTCGAGGGCAAGCATTTGGCCGTCTTCCAAGCTATCAAGAGCTACGCCGCCGAGGAGGGCATCAGTCGGATGGAACTGCAAAAGAAGTTCAGTCACATTTCCAGAAGCGAATTGGAGTAAGTAGCCCGGTTTTTCTCTTGTAGACCTCAAGACTACTGACTTTTTTTGTTTCAGTTCGATTCTGGATTTCATGACCTCAGAGGGACACATTTATTCGAGCATCGATGCCGACCACTTCCTTAGCACGGACGGTTAGCCTGGCTTCGTGTCATGTTTAAGTTAAGAATTTTTTTTACAGTTTATTTAATAAAAGTTTTGTGTTACGTCTCTCGAGTCCCAGTCATAAATTCCCCACAATTCTTTCTAGACCCGACGTCCTACGACCAGTTTATGTAACAAAACTGCAAGGAAACTCGGTTCTTTCTTCCAGTTGGTTTTAATTTCCTTTTTATTTCTTTACGACATACAAGCAGCGTTTGGCTTCCGGAAAATGGAATCCGATCAACGTACTATTCCAATGCGGTGCTTTTCTAATGATGGTGTTCAGCAGCTTCCTTCTTCTTGGCAGCAGCAAATGCGGCCTTGTTTTCGGGCGAATTCGCTAGGAAACGGGAAAAGCAAATTCAAAACACGATCACTCACAAGCCCGAAAAGTTACTTACAAAGTTTGCTGATCTTGTAGAAGACTGGAGCCGCCACAACCAGACTAATAAGGTAATACTTCCAGACCCATTGGTTCTTGATGTAAAATTTTAAGGGGAACTGGGCGATCTTGGCCGAGAATGTGTACGGGAATTTCATGGGACGACCCACGGGTTTCTCAACTGCTTTATCGGCCATTGTTATCCTTATTGTTGTCTGTTTGCAAATTAAATCGGATTATTTTATTAAAATAATTGTAAAGAAAAATAGAAAAAGAAAATTATGTAACCTAAACCGAGACGTACCTCGCGAGCAGTCCAAAAAAATCAGACAGAAGACATTTGCTTCGAGTGAAGTTGGCCACAGTTAACAAATTAAACGATGATGTGAAGCTGCTATAATGGTGTGGTACAAAATGGCCGCGTTCAACAAGAGAGGGATAAAAAATTTTAGCATTCTCTTGCAAGAAGTATTCTGTGTGCTTCTGTAGTTTTACCAGAAAATAAATAGAATAGAAAGAAGGAATAGAAAAAAACCCAAGATTAGAAGTTTTGTCTGGAATGTAAACGCATAAAGAAACAAAATTAAATGAAGCAATGCTTTGGTTTTTGTGTGCATTTTATGCAAAGGGAACGTTTAGGTTTTAATCACACGAGATTTCATTTCATTTGGAAGATTCTTCAATCGCAAACTTATATCATGTTTCCACCGGGCACTAATCCACAATTACTATGAATCTTCTTTAAATCCTCTATATATTACGCGATTAAACATTTAAATTAAAATCGGCAACAAATCCCTTAAGAAGAATTAAGTAACTTAATTCCTGAAAATTCTTCTTTTGTTCGATCTACAAGGCAAGCGTTAAGCGCTCATCAGTTAAATGTTCACCTCGAAACACCTTGCCCTACACTGTTTTAAAATTCTTTCTTTTATAAAACAAGTACACTTTGGATTCACTTTCTGATAATATATTTCCTAGCACTTATAAACTGCAAACTTAAAAATAAAGTAAATAAGTATCTCCATACACCTCGAGGCACTGTTCCAGTGTTATAGGTTCGCCTTTCCTGAAAGAAGATATTAAAAAAAAACAAGCTTTTTGACAGTTTGAGAATCGAAAAAGGACACTGAAACTGTCATAATTACGATTTCTGTTGGGTCGTTTACAACGGAAATATTTTCTCACTCCTGGAAATTGACATCGCCACTCTTTTTTGAGAGTTAAATGACAGAAAAGAGTGCGCATGTCAAATTACCTGGTCTGGTGAAACCACTTTGAGATTTAATATTAATCGTCTCCCGCTAATCCTCGCATTTTTGTTCAAAGGGACAGTATTCAGTTTCATTTTTGGATTCTCAAACTGTAACAAAGGTGCAGAAAATAAGTTTGTGAATAGGGTGAAAGGGAGTTTTGAGAGGATTTATTTTTAATCGCTTGCCGAGAGGATTTAAATGTGTACTGTTAATCGCGTGATTTGTAGAAGATTCAATAGAGATTTATTTTAATCGCGTATAAGTGCCCGGTGGAGACATGGTATTCTATTCATTTGTGTAGGTTTGCATTAAGATAATAGAGTTCCCTCGAGGAGGGGTGTCAAATAATAATTATTTTTGTACAAGCTTCTCAAGATCGTCCATTGCATGAAAATATGCAACCTAACATTCGCCAAAAACACAAAAACAAAAGCCAAAACACGAAAAACTTCAATGGCCGGGTCACTTCGAGCAATATCGGTCCAGCCAAGAAGGTTTTCGACACCAATCCCCCAGGCTCTAGATGACCTGAGAGATCGAACCTCTGTTTTAAGGACCAAGTCATCGCAGATGCCAGAGCGCTTGGTATGGACAATTTAAAGCAGCGCGCCCAAGCTTACAGATGATGGAAAGCTACTGCAGAGTCCCTACATGGGTCGGCAGCCCTATAAGGCATAACATGCGCGATGCTCTGTGACATGATATTCAATGTGTTCCTTTCTCAACAATAATGTCAGAAAAAAAAGTCTCAAGAAAATCTCTTCCCCAAGGGTTTTTTCTTCTTGTCCCAAAACTTTTTAATAAGTACACGAACCTAACCGCGCACTCTTTGCAACCATCTCTTGCCACCCAAGTAGTTGCGTAATCATAAATTTTTGGCTGAAGGTCACAGAAGATAGTGCAATATTTTTGCCCAAAACTCGTCTCGTAAAACTCAATTTAACTTTGATAATTACACAACAAAACGTTTCATCAAACACACTCTTATGAAACAAGGCTATTATTTAACTGCAATTTTAATAGTTTAAATTCATCCCTTATACCATGTCTCCACCGGGCATTTATCCGCGATAAATCATTATTAAATCCTCTTCAAATCACGCAATTAAAAACAAATCCTCTCATAAATCCCATTCACCCTATTCACAAACCGATTTTCTGCTGTTACAGATTGCGAATCAAAAAAGGAAGCCGAAACTGTCCTTGTACGACAGATCTGTCACAAGTACCTACGTTTTCTGTTGTGATTTTTACAGCGGAAATCGTTTTTCACTCCTGGAAAATAGCACGCCAATCTTTGAGAGCCAAAATGACAGAAACAGAGTGTTTGTGTTAAATTAATCCTAAATCTGTCAGGTGGAGTCACTTTGGGATTTATATTCAATTCGCAAGTATGTCAAACCAACAGAAAAAAGGAAGCAAGTACAAAAAAAATGGCAACTTATGCATACTTAAAGCTAATACTTAAAGCAATCCAACTTGATCCGTGTGTGTACACGAAGCTTTTATCTTACAGTGTTACGATTAAAAAGATTCAAAAGCAACTGTAACCTACGGTAGATGACCCAGCCATCGAAGCCGTAGTATTTTGACTCTTCTGGCTAGGTCGGTGAATTTGTACAACCCGTACAGTTCGATGTTACATCTTCTCCTCCATGCTCCATCTATGCAGACGGGACCATAAATCAATCGAAGAATTTTTCACTCAAAGCAGTCTTAAGTGTTTTCATTCGCTTTTGACATGGGCGATGCTTGCACTATACAGCAAGACTGGGATGATAAAGGTCTTGTAAATGGACACTTTAGTTGCCCGAGAGGGGGCTCTGCTACACAATTGCCTTCTTAGCCCAAAGAAACAGCGATTGGCAAGAGTTATCATGAGGTGTCATGAATTTATAACGGAAGCCAGGAAAACGAAGTACCTAACTACCTCAATGTGATAATTTGTCCGAGACGTCAGGGGTTGGGTGTGACAGCCAAAGCATATACTTGGTTTTGCCTTCGTTGACTGCTAGACCCATATTCCGCGCTATCTTCGCTATACTCAGCAAGGCTTCGCTTACATCACACTTTTTTCTTCCAATTATGTCAATGTCGTCTGCGTATGCGAGTTGTTGAATGGAGTTTTAAAAGATTGTGCCTCTGGTGTTGGCGCGTAAGTTCTGTACGATTCTCTCAAGTATGATGTTAAAAAAGAAGTTACATGACAGTGCTTCGCATTGTCTAAATGACAGTGCTTCGCATTGTCTAAATGCCTTTTTTGACAGCAAAGGGGTCGGCACAACGTGAGACTCCCATCGTCATCCATGCACAGACTACCGAGTTTGGCAGGGATGCCAAAACAAGACTTTGCGCTCTATAGCTCGTCTCTATATAGATATTGTCATATGCGGCCTTAAAATCGATGAAAAGGTGGTGGCTGGTGGGTAGACTTATCATCCACCTATTTATATTATAAGGTTCCCGAAATATGTTTCGCTTTTAATAGATTTTCGATTGCGAATGTCAGTTTGTTGTCAGCTGACTTAAATGATAAATCAATGGGTGAGTGTGATAGGTGAGAAAGTAGATTTTCGCCTTAGGGTGGTAACACAATGCATCTTCTGAAAAGCAATGCATTTTGCCGCCATAACACAATTTGGTGTATTGGTATAATAAGCTAAGCTTAACGTCTTTTGTATTTCAAAGTTATTTTTACAACGAAAACAGGAGAATCATTGCCTACTAGACATTCTCTATGAAATCCGTGGACATTGCATTTGCTATTAATTAACAGATTCGGAGGATAATTTACACACATTAGCCCTGACTATAGCTTCCACCTTATTGTCGATTATACTTAATAGATTTCGTGTTACCCAAAATAGCAAAAAAAAACTTGACCACTACAATACTGTCTACGGTTTAATATAAAAAAAAAACGACTTGTACTTGTACTCAAGTATGGAAGATATCTGGTCCAAAAAGTCCTTCAATTGGCACTTAAAAGTGCTCTTCAAGCTACTGAAGATCTTTGGATTCCTGCACTGCAGTTTCAATACAATCACAAACAAGTTTGAAGAGTCACAAAAGTTTTCCTGGGTCACCAGAACAGTGTACCATATTTTGGTCCTTTACAGTGGCGTGTGCCTAATTGCCAAAACCATCAGTGTATTTGTGGACTTTGTTTTGGCAGGGCTTCCTGTTCAAAAACGAGATATCGTATTTTCAATTGAAGCGCAGGAAGAATTTTTACGTAGAGCTGCATCTATTTCTTACTACGCAAGTGTCTTTGCATTCTCATCCAACTACGTTTACCATAATCCTCAAATTTTGACAACCCTCAACCAAGTGCTGGAAATTTTCAATGCAGTCGCGGAAAAAACTGACTCAACCGTTTACTACCAATCGAGTTTCCAATGTATCATCTTTTTGAAAACCTGCATATTCCTACACAATTTCGTATGGGCTTTAATCACAAACATGGGAGTTGTGTTTCTCTACTTTGACATTATAGCACCATACTGTCAGCTTCTCTGTGAGTTCACCGACTTTGTGTACTTCTACACCCAGTTGGTTTTGATTTGTTTCTATTTGAAAATGAACGAAATTCTACAAATCACCTCATCCCAGGCATCGAACACAGGGTGTAAATTCTCCCTTACCGTTAAGCAGTTAGCAGAGATATCGCTTCAAATTCATAAGGTCAAGCGGCCCATTGACGAGTTCTTCTCGATGTACTTTCTTTGCAAGTATCTCGGACTATTTGTCGATATTGTCCGGCTGTATGACTTCCTTAAAGCAATAGCCTACGAGGATTCTCGAAATCATTCAAAACTAAACGTGGCTTTCAATGGATTTTTAATAAAATTTCCTCGTGCCATAACAGCTTCGTTTTTCATCTTCTTAATTGCAAAACTCGCGGACATGTTGAGCGAGTCCGAAAGTAGGTTTCAAGACAATTTAATTTTCTTTGGAAGCCGTAGGAGTATGCTAACGAAACGCTGGACCCAGAGAAATGTAAGTTGCTCTGAAATTTAAAGAAAATCTGGAAAAGCAAAACTCTTTTCCAGATCGAACTACTTTTACTGCAGAACCACATACAGGGCCTAAGGACATTGGAGTTGGGAAAGCTCAAAATTGATCAGAAATTCTCGTTTGACTTTGTTGTTAACGTCATTATTTCGAATGTTATCGTTTGCCTGCAATATTATGCCAGCGAAAAAATTCACCAAAAAAGCGGCGGCGTTCAGGAGGAGCTGAGAGGAAAAGATTCTTGAAAGAGTCTTCTGGCAAATCTTAAAAAAATAAAGTAGAAAAGTGTTGATTCAAATTATGTATACTTTTTCGGAAAATACGAAGGTATATTGTTGGTTATGGTACCCAGATGTGGTTTTAGGAAGTGTTAAGAACCTAATATGTGGTACTTATTATTTGATGAGGGTTATCAAGCTACTTCCAATTACATAAAAGACCTGCTGCAATCTAGATAATGAAAAGACTGTATACCAAAGACCGGAAATAATTCCATTATTCACTTGAAAACCTTGGGTAACTGAAGGATGACAACTTCACATTCAAAAGTCTTTTTCGACCGTCACCTTAAAGTTTTTTACAAGGTGTTGAAGGTGTTCGGGTTTCTTAATTTTCGTTTCAATAAGGAAACAGCAAGGTTCCAGGATTCGCGATGTCTTTCACGCTTCGCCAGAGTATTGTACAACGGACTTATGCTTTATAGTGGCATAATGCTTCTGTTCACAGTTTTAGAGGTTCTCGAGTACTTAAGTATACTTGGCGGTGACAAGGAAAAAGCAAATGCTTCAATTGAAGCCCAGGAAGATTTTCTGCAGCTAGCTGGAAGGATTTCCTACTACGCTATCGTGTTTATTTTCTCAGTTAAGTTTGTACACCAGGAAACTCGTGTTTTATGTATTTTAAACGACATGATGACGATCTTCACTGCGGTTTCAGCAAACACTGATTCAAGCCTTTACTATCAACTGAGATTTCGAGGTGCTGTCGTCCTCAAGGCGTACATATTTCTGCACAATTTTGTGGTCAACATTTTTATTCAAACTGCAACACTATGGCTTTATTTTGACATTGCAGCTCCGTATTGTTATTTATTCGTTGACGTTATCGACTGGGGTTATTTCTACGCACAACTGGTATTCATTTGCTTTTACTTAAAAATGGACGAAATATTGAGTCAACCACAAAGAGTTCAAAGAGCGTCTAACTTTTCTCTTACCTCGAAAATGCTAACTGAGATTAGTTTTCGAGTTCAAAAAGTCAAACAGAATCTAGACGACTTCTTTTCGATGTACTTTTTGTGCAAATATCTTGCACAATTTATCGATATATATCGCCTGTATTATTTTGTAACAACCATAGCAAATATTAAAAAAACAAATCGAATAAAAATCTTCGCAGGATGCTTTACGATTATAATGTGTTTCCCACACGCGATTTCTGCTTCTTACGATATGTACATTATTGGAAGGCTCTCGGATATGCTAAGGGACTCTAAACAAGTGTTCCACCAAAGTCTGGTCTTGCTCTGTAATAGGGCAGAAAGCACAAAGGAACTTTGGGCCCAGCGAAATGTAAGTTGCGAAAAAATTAAAATGAGTGAAATAATCATTTTTAATCTACCCTAGACAGAGATGGCGTTGCTGCAGACGCACGTTCGAACAATGCATGTTGGACCACTGAACATTGACCAGCAATTTTCATTTGATTTTGTCTCAAATGTCATTATTTCGAATGTAATTATATGCTTGCAGTATTATGCTAGTAAGAGATTACATCCAGAAACGAAGTAATAAATCTTATTAAAGTCTTTCATTTTTCGGACAAAAAACTTGCAGAGACTTTATCTACTTTCTTAACGGGCTCCCGACCGTAGAATGAACTTGTCGGAGACAAGGGGTCAGGATTTAAAGGTTTTATTTGCTGGATCGATATTGTCCACCTGTTCCACTTGACCGAGTCATTGTAGTTCTATCTATTAAAGTTGATATCCTTCATGTTGATGTCCATGATATTGCGCACTGTCATGTTCAGTGAGCGTTGCTCGAGAGTATACTTTAGATATTTCAAAATATTGCTATAGTGTGGGATAAGGCTTACGTTTGGCATTTGTTTAGTCCTGCCTAAAACTAGTCTTTTAACACGTATTCATCCAAAAAGATTTTTTTAATTAAAAAGCTAACCGAACGTATCGTTGCTCATATTGAGGGCGGCACCTTTAGCAAAGCCATACAAAAATAAATTTATCATTTCTCTTAAAAAGAGTTGTCACTTAATGTAAATAAGCATCATTATTGTATAAAATAATAATGATTTCGTGCGGAATTTAGGAAGATTGGGGGTTAATAGCGTCTTGGAATAGGCCTAGGGCGAGCCATCTTCTCACCTACCCTAGAAAAAACGGATGAATTTCGGAAATTTTTTCAACAGAAGGGTTTGGAGACTTCTTGGCACATCTTTTTAGGTACTTCTAGTTGAAGTACCCTGTGAACGCTTTGTTGTGATTGTACGTTCGACAGTTTGACGAAGCATGTCAGACAAAACTCTTATTGACAGCTAAGTATCATCAAATTAGCTGTGTTTGTAGTATTGTCATATAAAGGGTGATTTTTTAGCTGGTTTGGTTTTGGCAACACTGGTTTTGACAGCTGACGTGTGTTTAGTACCTTGTGTCACTGTCAAACAGCTTCAGTTTGGTTTGCAATTTAACCATGGATCGTCTTACAAATGAACAACGCTTGCAAATTATTGAATTTTACTATCAAAATTCGTGCTCGGTTCGAAATGTTCATCGCGCGCTGCTTCCATTTTATGGTCGGCATTCTCGACCTTCTGAGCAGTCTATTCGGAAGATTGTGACCAAATTTCGCACCAAATTTACTTTGTTGGACATTAAAGCACCAACACGTTTACGTACTGTGCGTAGTGAAGAAAATATTGCGGGCCGTATCAGCTAGTGTGACAGAAGACCGCGAAAAAAGCCAACATCCATGCATTCATTCGTGAGATACCGGCCGATATGTGTGAAAGAGTATGCCAAAATTGGACTCAGCGGATGGGCATGAAATTATCTTTAAACATTAAATTGCAAGGTTCAAACTATCGATTCAAATAAATATTTCATTAATTTTTTCGAATTTCTTGTGTTTTTTTTTTTTAAAAGTTCTCAACCTCTTAAAAAATCACCCGTTATTACTAAATAACTAGATATTTAACTTCGACCATGTAAAAGCTTTGCCCACTAGCTGAAATTGTTGAATTTATCCATACTTTGGTCAATCAACACGGTCAATCGATTGATGTCTAGCTTCGTGCACGTGTAGATTGACTTCACCCCTTACGATCGATTGACAAACATTTTTTATTTAGTTTCTGTAGCAGCCGCACTTTCAAATATTCCTTAAATTTATGTTGCCGCATGCTCGAAATTAAAACTAAATAATTTGTTAGTCAAGCTAGCCCTTTAGACGCGGTGTCACAAGGAACAGGAACATAAACAGAAATAGAATTTCACACATCAGCAACGCAAAAATCATTTAGCGAATTTAGGTTTCAGTTGCTAATGTATGGGATTCTGTTTCTGTTCCTGTTTTACGTTGCTTGTGACAACACGGCTTTACACACATCAATCGGCCTGACGCTCATCATGCAAAATCGAAATTGTTTTGTTTTTCGTCAACCAGCTTCAGTCGAATGTGTGTGACGCATGCAAATAATTTTTCACAAATACATGGACGTGATTGACGGCCTTGTATAAACAAATAGGTGTTGGAGGGAGGGCAACAAGGACGCAAGCTGATTATTGATAGTTATTCAGTAGGTAATTAATGGTATTGTGTAAAGGAATGTTCAGAATGGTAAATGTTGATGTGGACGTGCTTGGACCTGTCGAATAAAAACAAATGAACTGATCTGTACACAACACACTGCAACGAAAAGGGGCATTTTTATGTTGAACTTAACTAAATTGTTCTACTTTTGACTTTGCCGACTGAGCTCCCTTCAACATATTTAAAGCCTTGTTTTTTGCATTGTTTTTTTTTACTATTAATAATAACTAACTTTACTACTAAAATAAATCTAATTATTTTTGAATCTGACACAATATCTGAGTTGCCAGAGAGTGTTAATCTCTGTTTTATGTGCGGTGAAAACACACTTTTAATCGCGGATTATAGTGCTGTGGACACACCCTATAAGAGACCTCCAGACAGGCTGCACTTAAGGCAATGAAATCGACCAAGGTTGCAGTTGGTATTGCCATGTTCAAAGGAGAGACTCTATGAACCCTGTCAAAAAGGCAATGTAAATCAACATTCCAACACAGGCACGAAATAGAGGAAGGGCTAAGCATACATGGAATGGATCGAAGAAATGCAGCGAAAACAGAGTCCCGGTTTTGGACTGGATCAATGAGGTCCAATAGGCGAACTCTACAAGCAGACCATGAATGCAGTAGGATGAGTGGGAGGGTGGTAATCCCTCAATTCAGATAATGAACACGCGCTTAAATGAAAAGCAGAAGAAGGTGAGTTTGCAACAAGATTAGGTGTGGTGAAAAATACTTAAGTTCGTAACATTAAACAACCCCTTTGTTTGTTTAGTAAGGGGAAGGGTCACCTTCTGGAAAAAATTCATATAAACTGCCAACTAACGGTGGCTTGCAGTTTTGATGAGCACTGGCTATTCAAGGCGCTGTGGCGCCATTTTATGACGACATAATATCTAGGAGAATCAAAACTGACCAGGCACATAAGGAAGTATCAGTGAGAGTTAAGCGGGACCCTGTCCTGTATAGCCCCCGTGATGCAGTGTTTGGTGTGTCGGACTACTACGCACGAGGTCATAGGTTCGAATCCCTCCCAATATATAAGTTAATAAAACTTATAAGCAATAAGTTTTTTCGAAAATTTCAAAAAAGCCAACCAAAAAACGACAAACAAGTTTTTTTTATATTTTATTATATTTTCTTTATTTTCATGTTTTATTTTTTTGTTTTTCAAACTAAAACTAAAACAAGACAAATTTAAACAAGTTTGTCCCGTATTCTTGTAAAATGATCAATGAGATGCCTAACCGAAAACTTTTCTTCAACAAAATTTAAGAAAAAAAAAAACACTATTTAACTGATCTCACTTATAAGAATACAATTTATTTTTATAATAGATTTGCAATGACAAACTATAAAAAAAGCACTAATTACGAGCTTTTTTCTTCTTGTATGCGTTTTTTTTTGTCACAAAGATTATTTTAATTTATTTTATTATATTAAAGTGTTTGTAGTTTATAGAATAGATACAAATAATATAATGTTAAACAACTAGAATAGTTAATTAATGAATTTATAATAGTTTCCTGTTTATACAATTGATTTAAATTTCATATAAATCTATGTGGATAATCTAAAAAAAACTCACACAAATGTATTTTCTGCAGTTAATGATTTTCAAAATAAAACAAAATGGACAAAATTATTTTTTTCCTTTTGCATTTGATTTATTTCTCTAAAATTTTCTAAAGATTTTTCTTTATACATTATAATTTTGTGTATTATGTATTTTGAATATTGAAAAGAACTATAACAAAATGAGTGCTTTATTTAATAGTTGTATAATAGTTTAATGAAAATTTCAGTTTCTTTCTGATCTTACACTTAATTCGCATAAGAGCTAGTTACTTAAACATTTTCGTGTTCCTTCCGTTTTGAGTGTTTACACAATGGGAAAAAAAAATCGCAAACTTAACGCGCTTACAAATGGCGCCCAACGAAAATATATTTTAAAAAAAATATATTTTTCTTTTTGTCTACTATTACACATTACATTCAGTAGTTTTGAAATGTTTTATGGAAAAGAAAAAATGTGTGTGGACAAAAATACAAAAAAAAATTAAAAGACACACTCCAGACGATTTGGTTACAATCAATCAATTACACTTAACTCCTCAATAACAAATGGACGAACAAGCGGATTAGGGGGACAAATATTTAGCAATGGCCGGGGGAAAGTCAAAATTTAAATGAAATTTTCTTTTGCTTGCATCGACTTATTTTTTTTTTTATATTTACGAAAATATAATATGTTTGCACGTGTAAGAAAATTTGAATACAGTAGGACTGTACAAGTGTTTGTTTTTTTACTAAACTAGGATCGTTTTTTTTTTTTAAATATACAAAGCAGTAATGGGCTTAAGATAAAAAAAAAACATAATTTTAAATAGTAATGTAAAGTTATTTAAGTAAAACTAGGTGTCCTTGTTGGATTTGCGTATGGTTTGATCAAAGTTGTTCCCCATATTTGTTATTGTTTTGTTTCTTCTTTTTCTGCTGCTGCTGCTTTTGTTTGTGGCTTAAAGAGGCTTCATCATCTTACGTAATTAGATTTTCATTTTGTAGCCTTATAAGTTTAATTAATTAACAATAACCAAATCGAGCCAAATCTCATCTTGATAAACTGTGCGACCTCTCACGGCTGCTACTGCCCGAGGCAGCTACATTATTGCCAAGATCACCAATGCGTTGGTGAGGTGGGAGTTTCTCAAAGAACGGATGACGCAGTGCTTCACCTGTTGTTTTTTTTTTTAAAGGAAAGTAAAAAAATAGAATTGTTTATGAGTTAATTATTTAGAAAAGATACAAATCGACCCTGGATGTTGTGCGCTTTTTGTAAATGTTGAAGGGACGTACTCACGTTGGAATTGAAGATTTAACGTCTGACGGTTACCCCTTGGGTTTCGAGCTTACTTACGATACCTCTTTAAATTGTAAAAGCGCAACAGAAGGACACTATACAGTTTTATACAAGGAATTACAAAACCAAAACCAAAATTGCTGACAAAGTAAAAGGTTGTATTAAAAAGGTTGGAGCGTACGTGATATGGTTTTTACAGTGCCGTGACATATAGGACTAAGGTCTAATTTCAAATTTGGTCTTAAGCCACTTTGTGAAAGTGACATAAGGCCGAATTCGGGCGTTTGGCATTGTGCCACTTTTGACCGGCGATATAAGCGGAATTCGGCTTTAAGTCACATTGGATTTGAAAACCAAAGAGGAGGTAAAAGAAAAACTGGCATACATTTTCCAATTTTGATGCATAACACTTGGCCTTATGGCAGTTTAGTTAGTTGGTCTAATGGCGCTTATGACATTTTCACAAAGTGACTTACGACCAAATGAGGAGATTTGGTTTTATCTGGTTTGGTCTTATGTCACGACACCGTTTTTACGGAGCCGAATCATTTCCATTTCAAAAACGGTCATTATTTCGTGTCATTTAAATGACGAGTTAGGTGCCGGAATAATCATCAGCATAATTGTTTTGTGCCGCTTATCCTGTTAAAGGGTCGCGAGCGATTGCGGCTAAACGATCCTTTCGTCGTTCCCAATCCTACGGCACCAACTCAAGAGGCACAGGCGCGATCCACAGGCGCGTATCGGAGATGCTCGTTACCCTTTCCCGAGTTCTGTGCTTTAGCAAGAAGGGAGGAACATATTTTTAGAACATTGGCAAAAAGGTCAATACGACCAGTGGATTTGTAAATGTTAAAGATTTTTTAAAACCCTGGAACTCTTCGAAAGCGGACCAATAGAGTGTCCGACGCCTTCTAGCAGATAACGGGTGATTTTTTAAGAGGTTGGGAACTTTTTTTTTAAAAAAAAAAACACAAAAAATTCGAAAAAATTAATGAAATATTTATTTGAATCGATAGTTTGAACCTTGCAATTTAATGTTTAAAGATAATTTCATGCAAATGTTGACCGCGGCTGCGTCTCAGGTAGCCCATCCGCTGAGTCCAATTTTGGCATACTCTTTCACATATATCGGCCGGTATCTCACGAATGAATGCATGGATGTTGGCTTCCAGTGCGTCAATCGAAGCGGGCTTGTCCCTATAGACATTAGCCTTGACATACCCCCACAAAAAATAATCTAATGGTGTCAAATCGCACGATCTAGGCGGCCAATTGACCGGCCCGAAACAATCTTCCGAATAGACTGCTCAGAAGGTCGAGAATGCCGACCATAAAATGGAAGCAGCGCGCGATGAACATTTCGAACCGAGCACGAATTTTGATAGTAAAATTCAATAATTTGCAAGCGTTGTTCATTTGTAAGACGATCCATGGTTAAATTACAAACCAAACTGAAGCTGTTTGACAGTGACACAAGGTACTAAACACACGTCAGCTGTCAAAACCAGTGTTGCCAAAACCAAACCAGCTAAAAAATCACCCTTTATATTGCAATCGGGAGTCCTTGAAAATATTAGGGACGTCCCAGTTTGCTTTCTAGCACTACCTATAAATTTTTTTCCGAGTTGGACCTTGAGCTAAGCTATTCATCTTAGAGATAAAAATCAAAACTAAGCAATGATCCGACGGGCCTAGGGGCGATAATATGTGGACTGAGTATTCATCTGAATGCGAGATGAATACAGGCCTGGGGTGTTGGCAGCATGACTCTTTATTTGAGGGACCGACCCCCTTTGGTTGCTCAAAGTTCCAATCACGAAGAAGGACTTCGATTTGGATTACTGGAAAAACATTTGTTTACTTTTTTTAAGTGGAGAGGCAGGCAGAATTCCCCCTAGATGCATCTTCGCAATACTCCAATATTTTTTAAAATATGTGCATAAAAACTGCCTCTAAGGTGGGGCTCTTACCTTCGGTTGGTTTAACTATTTATACAAGCGGAGCAATCTCGAGTGAGCGACAGAAAGCTTTGTCAACACAGCAATGCATTGTTAGAATAAATAAATTCTCGACTTGAAACTAACATAAATTGACACTCTTGACCGCAACTTAAACAAACTAAGCAAAGCGTACTTGCTTTTCTCGCCCGCAACAGTGTCTAGTCTTGGAAACATTTACAAAAAGTAACAGCAACGATCACAGGTGTTATTACAAAAACAAAATGAAAAAATAAAAACGCACTCACCTAACGTAACACGTTGGCCAGGTTCATACTCTAACATCTTCTTAATTAAGTCGAATAGCTCACAATGATCCTCACTATCGGACATCAGGTACCTAAACAGTGGCTTACAATGGTCACGGACATACCGTCCGGCCGATGATTTCTCATCCCAGTCCAACTTACCATGATAGAAGTATTTTGTTTTTGTTTTACTGTAAAGAACATGATTACTACAATTAATTTTGTTTGTGTCAATAACTGATCGGAGAGAATGTAAGCATGTCTCAATTTCATTACCGTGCCATACGATATGGTATCTGTCCTAGGATGCGTTCCATCATGGCAAGGTGCTCACGGTTGTCGTGCGTCTGGAACAGTGTTATGCCCAAGTACAACTCAAAGAGTATGCAACTGCGGAAAGGAGTTGTTTTTTAATTCAAATTTTCGTTCTTCAAATTTATCACTCACCCAATGGACCAAACATCACAGGGCTGGGACCATCCCAGTTCGAGGATAACCTCCGGTGCTCGATAGTGACGCGTTGAAACGATTGTGCTATGATGTTCATGATCAAACGTAGCGCTACCGAAATCAATTAGGCGCACATCTGTGTTTTTGACGCGACGTACTTCGCGGTTCTATAAAAAACAGACAAAAATTAGTTTTACCATAACATTACCGTTAAAATGCATACTTACAATCTTATGATTATATTGTGTTGTGAATTCAGAGTCAACGAATAAAATATTCTCAGGCTTCAGATCCGTGTGCGTTAGTCTGTTGTCATGTAAGAATTTAACTGAATAGCAAAGTTGGTATGCCATGTGCCTCACTTGTTCCAGCGGATATGGTTCATAGTTGTTCTCTCTCTGCAAAAACACAATTAAACATTCAATGTGCTTCCATCATTAGCGAGGGGCTTTTGTTTACTTACCAAGAAATCGAAAACACTCAGGCCGAGCATCTCAAACGCAATGCACATGTGTCCATGGTAATCAAACCAATCAATCATTCTTACGCACAAACTGTTAAAAGAAGAGCAAAGAGGAGAGTAGTTAGTTTCACTTTCAGTTGCGGGGTGAATAAACTCTACACGAAAGCTGAACTTTACAGCAATTATTATTGTCATTCATCGGCTTGGTGGCTTTATTTAGATAAATTAAACGAATTAACCTGCGATACGAGGGAGGATTTTCATTATGAATACAATGACCGCCGATATAGCGGGGATAAAAAATGAAAAACTGCCTTTAATGGACGAGGTGGAATGGTGGGTCGTTTGTCATTCAACGTTTTTTATGCCACTCGATTAGATTTGTTTGGTAAATATTGATTTAATTCAAATTTGTCATGACGGTCGTGCTACTAGTTAAGTGATTTAGTCATTTTTGGCGTCCTGTATGGACTAATAACGTGGGCGGAGCTTTTATTATGATAATATTTGCTACTTTGTGGCTCGCCGGCATTGCTGACTAACTATTTCAGATAGCCATGTAGAGAGCCATAGAATAAGGAAGCTAGTTGAATTAATTTAATTAAGGTCTTAACTTAGGGATCATCATGGTAAGCAAAAAGAGATCACTATTTTTGATCGGACTAGCCCGCAGGAACATCCGAGTACTCATGGGAGTCCTCACGGGGCACTGCGCTGTGGGTCTACACGCTGAGCGGCTAGGCATACCGCATAACGATTACTGCAGAAGCTGCAGGGACGTTGAAGAAATTGAATCTGTTCGTCACCTGCTCTGCGAATGCCCAGCCCTAAACAGCATCAGGCGTAGTATCCTCGGCAGCTACTTCTTCAACGAGCTCGAAGATCTAAATAATGTAGATCTAAAGGACCTCCTAAGATTTGGATGGGTCCAAGAGGGCGGAACTCTGAACTTCTAACAGCGGTCTATTTCTGTTTTCGTTCCAGATATTAAGAAGGTTCCCAATGGACACAATGGACCCAACTGCTGGTCTAAGTGAAGCCGTGACTATTGTCAAAAGGGCATCCGTCAACCTAACCTAACCTAGGGATCATCATCATAAGGTCATTGCCAGGTTTAAATGAAGATAAATTAGATTAAAACCCCTTTAAGAAAAATCATTTTTTGTGTAGTTCCTTGAGTCTGTACCAAATATTGACCAATTTGATTTCTGAGTGAAGCAATGGAACTGCTAGAAAATAGCTACATACTACGTTTGGCTAAGGCTATGCAGGCTTTTCTTAGTACTAGTTTTCTTTATCGACTGCACCATAATCACTACTATTTAGTAGTTTGACAAATTGACAAAAAAGTTATAATAATTGGAAAAATTATTTTCTTACATGAAAAATGAAGAACAATTTTTTACTATCGACTGCGCCATAATATTTCAACTGGTAACTAGTACCATTAGAAGTGTAACCTAATAGTGAAGGGACTGAAAACTTGAAAAAAGGTGAATCAATCAAAACCATCGGTTTGCAAACGCGCATAGAAAGAAGTGAATACAATGCTTTTGCCGACTGCGCCATAGTCACTTTAACTGATTTTTAGGTTGGTGAAAGCTTTTTAACTAATTTTTATTTTCTTAGCAAAGACTATTGCTAAATTTTCCTTTATCGACTTTGCCTGAAATATCTAAACCAATGAGAAAGGGCATAGAAGTGAACACAGTGTTTTGTGGAGTTGCGTCTGGCGTGGTATTTTTTGTGTACAGCAGGATATTATGCCAGCCGCCACAGAAGGGCTGGAGCTTTTACAGACGCACTGTTGCAATGACTTACTAGTTTTATTTTTTCTCGGGAAGATAAATTTTCAGTTCCAAGTGTTCATTTGCGATGAGTTAAAAATGTAGAGAGCTCTTAGAAAATGTTTAACTGGCCATAAAACTCATAAAAAGGGTATTTAAAAGTATTAATCACAAACTTACTGATCACAGTTGGGATCCTTTTGGGCAATTTTCTCCAGTGCATTTATTTCCAGCTTAGCAGCTTCACGGTATTTCTCGACATTCTTGATGATCTTCAAGGCAATACAATGATCCCTAAAAGCATTGAGCCACATTTTAGTAAAACATTTTTAAATTAAAAAATTATCCAAAAACAAACCTTTCCATGTCTTTGACCTTGACCACACGTCCAAATGTACCCTCGCCCAGTGTGGCCATGATTTTATCTGTAAAATTTAAAATAACCATTGAAATTTTCTAGAACACAAGTATCCTTTTTGTTAAAGTGATTCTTTAAAATTTATTGATAGTTTTTTTTTTTTTTCTTTTTTACTAAAATTTATACTTTTGTGAACAAAAAAACAATGAGTGAAATTTATACCGTCATTTTTTTTTTAGTAACCCGTATTTTAAGATAATTTTTTATTGTAACGACTAAATTTTACTTTTATTTTATTTAAATAAATCAGGAAAAAAAAAAAAAATCGCGAGGTATTTTAATTAGCAAATAATAAACGTTTAAGAAGTTAAATTTTGAAAAGAAAATAGAACGACTGCGAAAAAATGCTGAATATTTTTATAAATTGTAATTATTTAAACAATTTATAAAAATATATCAGAGTTACGCGTTGAAGAAGAGATTTTACAACAAATTTGAAGGCAGAAAAAAAAAACGAAAGGATAAATCGAAATTAAGTAAAAAAAAAATTTTAAAACAGAAAAAAAAAAATTAAAAATGGAATAAATGTTTTTTTCTATTTTAGTTTTTTTTGGTTTTGGTTGTTTTTGGTAAAAAAAATTGTCACGAACATCTGTTATGAAGAATGTCGCCGGTGTGATATATCAAGTGGCCATCAGCATCGTCTTTAATAACTGGCTTTGCTTGCTGTATTCATAATCATGATTGGTCATCGATCATCATTGTGATTTGTGATATTGTCATCCATCAGAAGGGTCATCATTGTCATCCATCAGTCATCAGTCATCCAGTCATCAGAGAGGGATCATCATCATCATCATCAACATCAGATTAGTTACAAGAGGAGTTTCACAAGTGCAGAGATTCATAGTCCAGAATTTTTGGGAGCAGAAAAGAAGCAGAAAGGTCCGGGGCGACACACAAGCGAATACCACCAAAACCATTTAGTTACCCAAGTTGTTGTTGCAGACGAAGAGTTGTTGTTGTTGAATCATTTCACAATTCACCAATCAATGTTGTTCACACCATGATTACCATCATCATCATCATCATAATCAGAAAAAAACACGAGAAAAATACGGATCGTTTTTCGGTAAGAAA
The DNA here is from genome assembly GCA_947623515.1 of Neoascia interrupta. Lineage (NCBI taxonomy): Eukaryota > Metazoa > Arthropoda > Insecta > Diptera > Syrphidae > Neoascia > Neoascia interrupta. Next base: position 9,694,660 of record OX392464.1, read on the forward strand.
ATTAGTTCGGACAAAATTTTTTTTTTGTTTTTTGGTTTGTTTCATAACAAATTAATTAAAACAAAAAAAGTATATAAAACAGAAAAAATATATATTATATATTGTTTTAGGTAGATTAATTGGATTTCTTTTTTTTTTGCTAAGTTATTGTATATAGCAAAAAACTAGATGGAAATTAGTATATTTTTACGCTTATTGAATGTGTTTCACTTGAGTTAAAGTGAAATTTATATTGGGGAGGGTATTGAAACAGCAACAAACAATAATTAAAATACGTAAACCTTTGCTTTATAAATAATTTAAATACGTAAGAGGTGAGAAATTAAATTGAAAAATAAACTATCTCGCCGAGGGGGAGAATAGGAATAAATAAACGTAACCCTGAATTTATTTAATGTTTGAAAAGAAATTTACTAGAAAATAAAAATCACCTACGTTAAACTATTACAAAAATAGCAACATGAGAAAATATAGAAAATATAAATAAACTTTATTACTAACTTGTGGATTGCATTTGAACGTGATCAATATAATTTTAATTAGAAGATTATTTTTCTTACCTTTTTTAGACTTAATAAAAATGTTTTCAATAATTTTGTTTTGCAAGCTGAATATGACACCGAAAACTCTTAAAGAACCATGTTTACTCTTGACTTTTAAGCGTTAAATTTTAAAAGAATTGTTTAAAAAAATGGTACCATCGTAAAGACTTGAATGCTTGATTTTATGAGTTTTTTTTAATTAAAAAAAAATAAATAAATAGTCAATCGGCAAAGCTTTTAGGTACTCGTTTTAATAGCTTCTGAAAAATTAAGTCCTCTTGTTGTTTTGACGTCTAAATAATTGTCCTTTTGTATGGATGAATAAGAATCAAATATTCTAAACGTATTCGACATCAAAGACAAGTTTAATCCTGCCTTTTTAGCCTTTTTCTAGAAACGGCTCTAAACCTAACGATTTATTTTTTAAACGTCGATAAAAACGTTAAACAGAGCATGGAATGCTATACACTGCCACACTATACACTTACACTGCCACACTATTTCCCAATTAAATGGGAAATATCTTGTGTATCATATCTTGCCACACAGCAGGCGCAAAAATGAAACTTTCAATTAAAGTTTTTAAGGGAAGGGATCGATGAGCGCAGAATTTGGTAAAGTACGATTTGAATTGGTACAATTTGACTGGAAAAATTAAAATATGACGGCATACCCTGCCACGCAGTATGCTGCAAAATGAATTTTTTAAAAAAGATTAGTCGAAAAAAGGCAGTGATGTCTTTCTTGAGGTAAAGCAACGAGTTTGCAAGAATTGCAATGATGACGGCATACCATGCCACAGTGTATGTGTGAAAAGCAATTTGCTGAATACGCACTTTTTACGCGTTTTTTTTTTTATTACAGTCGAAATTCCGGAAAGGTCGAAATTCTGTACCTGCAACCATCCTACTTGTTTCTCTTTTCCCTTTTTTAACAAAAAATAGTGAAAAGAATTAAGCCTGAATTTTGAAAAAGCAGAATTGGGAAAAGTTAAATTGTTGTGAAGAGTATTTCAATACTCTCTATACTTTAATGGAAGGCTAGTGAAAAGTATTAGGAAACTCACTTATGCGGCTTAGTTAAGTTACTGCTCCGCTTTCGGGTAAGAGTTCTATGTTTCGAGACCGTTTCCGCAAAGACTATTTATGTTAAAACTCTATTTAATAAAAAAACCTTTTGATGCTGCAGAACTACAGGATAAATAATTTGGTGGAAAGAAGAGAACTCGCAGCTGTTTTCAGAGCTACAAGCCTTCTCGTATTATGTGCTTAATTAGAGCCGACTCAAGTATTAAAAATATATTCAGTATGGAGTAGGCTAAAAGCTTAAAAACTTCAGTAAAATACTTCGATTTAGTTTTCAAAAATCTTAAATTACTTGAATAATTTTATAAAAGAAATAAAAATAGTCCTTCATACCTAACTAATGGTCCTTTCTTTAGGGCCTACTGAAAACTAAACGAAAATTAAATGTTTGCTCCTGTTTCGTTCAAGAAAAATTTCCCTCAATTTGTTGCAACATAAAACAAAGTTCAAGATTTTACCTAGCAAATTGTGGTGATTAGTAATTTCCAAAAATATGCAAGCACAAAATGCGTGGTTATTCTCACACAGTCAGGTCAGCAAAAAGTAACTTTCCATCCATCTTTGGTCGTTTAAAAATGTTAATAGAAAAAAATAAAACAAAACAAGACACAACATAAAACAGCTTTAAGCAATTAGAAAATAATATTATTAAAAATAAATAAAACAAATTGTATTTGTATGCGCCACTGTTTTCGAGTTCATTAAAAGCTGAAGCAATTTCGAAAGACACCACAAAAACAGACAGAAAAGTTTTTTTTTTTTTTAATCCTTACAAAGGAGTAAAGTGTTTTTGGAATGCGTGACCTGTTCCCGTACAATGCCGATGAGGACGAGGACTTTGCCAACGAGTACATAGCAGATGCAGCCGCTGAGGATGTGGACGCTCCAATGTTGGGCTTTCTACTGCTCAGCAATTTATTGTGATTGTTGTCAAACATGTAGGACTTGTAGGAGGAGGGATATTTGCTAAGGTTACTGGTTGTAGTGCCACTAGTTGATGACACCATGGGATTGTAGGCCTGACGGCTGCTACTGCTCAAATCGGCATCTCTTTGGCCAAATAAATTTGGATGGTGCTTGTAGCGGTTATTGAACGGTGGAGGGGATTTATATTTTCTACTAGTGACGGACGTGAGGGCCGAGGCGGTTGTGTTGTTGTTTCTGTCGTTTGTCGTATCGTGATTGTTTATTGTGGATTTAGTGGACTTGGACGAACTACTACCAGTGGGGCTAGTTACATGAGCTTTTCTATTGTCCTCCTTGTCGGTGGTTGGCTTGGGCTCGTCTTGCTGATCCTGATCGTAGGCGTCATCTTGGGCGTATTTTAAAATCATCTTTTTGATTTGCTTGCGTTTGGCAATGCGATCGGCAAAGGCTCGAGCTTCGGCGTCGTTGTTATCCTCTTTAAGAGCTGCCAGAATAGCTGCGTTATCCTCTGATGAACGGTCATCGCCGTCTTCTTCGTACTGCCTCATGTCGAGTTCAGAGATGTTGCCCTGAGTCTTGGATCGCTGGACTCCGTACGACTTACGATTGTTACGATTCGCAAATCGACTGCTTGCTGAGGCTGTCGCCGTGGTTGCTGCCGCATACGGCCGTTCGAGGTGGTCATAATCAGGGATGTGATAGCTTGTCCCTGTTGCTGGCCTCTGATCAGCTGTCAAGGACTCACTGGTATTGTTGCGACGATATGCCCTCTGCCGACGTTTTGAGGCGCTAGAGGCGTCGGCATCGTAATGATTGTTCAGATCAGCGTAAAGCTCGCCTGGATCATATCTCGACTTGTATTGGTTCTCCTTGTCGGAGGCACGAGAGCCATCATAGTAATTGCTATAGTCCAGACCACTTCTGGGCTTAAAGCTCGACGCATATCTACTGGACGGATCATAGACTGAGTCCTTGTACCTGCTGGCCGTAAGCAGAGGATCGTAATCGTAGTTATTTCTCGTTCTACCATACCGGGGACTATCGTTGAGCAAGGTCAACTCTGGCCGTGATCTACCATTGCTGCTGGTAAGGTATCCACTATCCGCTGAATCCATCAGATATTTCGACGGTTTGTTTCTGGTTAGCCTGTATGGCGTTCGCTCCTTGCGATCGGCCACATTAAAGGAGTACGAACTTGATATGGCAGAGGTATTCGGCTTGGAAGACGTGGGCAAATGCACTGATGTCGCTGAACGCGCCAACGAGGTTGTTGTTCCATCTGGCTCGAGAGTTTTATCACGATCTTTGTCATTGTGACGCTTTTTCCGCGCGAAACGATCCAGCACATCGGAGTATTTCGATTCGAGGCGGGATATTGTCGATACTGGCTTGCCATCGGCAACGGGTGTTTTGTCTTTATCGCTGTTGATGTCTTTTTTCTACGTTAAGGGGGGAGGAGTTAATGTGTAACAGAATCGAATTGGAGGAGGTAAATTTTACACGAAGTGGAAGAAAGTTTTGCGCAAAAATTAGATTCTAAGGAGACTGAGTTTATGTTAAGCTATTGAATTGCAACTTAAGGAGGATGTTGTTTTTCAAAACACAAAACACACACCAAAGATTTTTGAGGAAAAAAGGTCACACTAGAACTTGTGATGGAAATAGGTACAGCCCCGCCGAAATTGGACTCATGAAGAGTCTGACAACTTTTTAGAAAGAATTTCCCCGAAACTTTCACGAGCAATCAAAACACCTCAAATGTCGATCAGACAAACGACCTAATTTTTGGCGCGATCACATAAAACAAATTTACGACCTGCTTTCGAAAATTCGTGTCATCGACAGCCAAAATTCGGTGCAGGTAAGGTACCTTCACACCAAGCGTGACGGTCAATCTGTGTGTTCTACTCTACTAAGTCTCGTCATAGGCAGATTTGTGATCCGCAAATAGACGCGGCGACCTTCGTGTCTCCGCTAGTGTGTATTCGATATTTTTATGTACACGTTTCAGACATTGTTTGATAAAAGTATAAAATTAAGAGGAACACTTCACACAGTACTCGGAAAATTCATTCAGTTTTTGGCAAAGCTTTCCGTCATGTGTAAATGAATACTTTTCCAAATTTCATTTTCAAAATTTGATGAGAGAAATTTAAGTGAATTACTCAGTCAATTAAGTTTAGAAAATATCGATATTGGCACAGGTACGTATATGTATAAACAAAATGCGCACCGCCCCAGTTCGAGCAACAACAAAACACCCCGAGAGGATTTATTCCAGACATGTGACTCATTTTGACGCGACTGCAAGAAGTCAAAATAAATACAAAATATTTCTCAAAATGCGCAAAACTTTCCCTCAGCACTTGGATGTCTTTTTTAAAACAAATTTTTTAAATATCACTGCTACTAACTTTGGCTGCGGAAAGGGTCGCGTCGTCATCTCGTCGACCAAAGGTTCGCATTAACGGTTTATAGTACGAGCTGACGGGGCTTAGATTCGAACGTAACCTATCTAAAGCGGACGAAGTATATCCACCGATTCCGGTACCACTTCCATAGCCGGACGATGTGTTATAACGATTCCGGCTGCGATCACTCATGGAATCGTTTTTCAAATTGATGTCTGGAGCGGATTCCGATGGACTTAGCTCGAAGCTGCAGCAAAAGAAAACTCAATTTTATGTGATTTTCGGGGCAGGGTTTGACACTTTTTTTGTTATTTTCCCCAAGTAAAGAAGAAGAACAAAGGACGAAAAGTATGTATGGTAAGTTGGGAGCTTCGCGTCGAACACGAGCGTTTTTCACAGTTTCACCGATGAGACTGTGTGCTTCCAATAAAATTCGAAAATTTTCCCACAGGTTAATGCCTTACGATGGTGGTGGAGAAAAATCTCGGAAATAATCAATTTTTTTTTTAAATTTTGTTGTTCTACTTTCAGGGTGGGTGGAAAGACGTTTTTCTTCTCTGCTCATCTTTTTCTGCTGGTTTTTGCTTTACTGTGAGAAATAATTTTCAATCTCGTCGTCTTTTTCTGTTTTTGAAAAATTGAACGACGCAGACATTTGTGTATTTGGCGCAGTATACAAATACACCTGTGTGTACTAAAGTGCGTTCGCAATGAGCTCTAGATCATTAAAATGTGTGTTACACGTTCTAAAATTAAAAATACGCGGCGGCGGTTTTTCTGGGTATCATATAGAAATGGGGTCCAAAGTTTGGTTACATTTTGTTGGTTTGTAGGAATTTTCGGTTTTTGTTTTGATGCATTGGGACAATGTCAAAGTATCGTCAAGGGTGGTGGTGGTGCATTCTTTGACAATGAGACCGCGTAACGGTGTAATTTTAGAACTTTTGCCGCGTGTGACATGACACAAGCGCATGCAACAAGGTTTAAAAAATCACTTCGCGATCTTCAAAATAATAAAATTGCAGAACTTGTCGAAGCCAAATGGCTGAAGCAATTAAGCGAATTTCTAGAACAAAAATTAGATGCAAGCCGTAAAATTGAGGCAGTGACACCTATTTTTGTACAAAATGTGTCATAAAGGACGCAGTAAACATTTGATGGAGCGTAGTTAATTGATGGATTTATGGACGTCTTTTAGCACATTCATTAAATTTATTTTATCCTTTTGAACACTCAACTCGTCAACTTCAAAGAACGTGTTTAAAAAAGAACTTGGGTTCGGGGCTTTATCAAATGAAAAAAATTGGCAAATGCTTTTATTGCTGACATCTTTGGGGCATTTATGATTAAACCTTCATCTTTTAAGAAGAATTTGCCAAAAGATTTGAAAGACGTTAAAATAAAATTTATGTAATGGTTTTCGAATAGGAATTAGCTTTGCGTGGAATTTGGCTTGTTTCATTCAAATCAATCAGATTTTAGCATAAAGTTCAGACACTTATACTCAAACACAGTCGACAAGGGGTCAAATCTAAGGGGTCCACACGATCCCTAGGGGCAAAATGCACGCCATAGTTTCTATATGATGTCAAACCACGAGGATGACGTTTAATGTCATCTTAATATGGAAATAGAGTTTTTGTTAAGGTTGATTCATAAAAAAAACTATTGCCGCTTCTAGGAAACGAGAATTTGACTAAGTACTAGAGTCAGCTAGAAACCCAGTCGGTACTAGAACCGCGGCAACCTTTAAATAAGTCCGGACTTTAACTCTACTCTAGTATCCAATGAATTCTGAAGCAGCTACTTTCTCGAGTGAATTGATTAATCGAGACGACACATTTGGTTCGCATACTGCCGACTGACTTTCTAGACAGGTCAGGACTACCGACAACAATGGAGAGGAGCTGCTACTTCTCCGAACATATTGTTTGGCTGCCCAACGGGTTAAAAATGCTGGGCCTTGAGCCAAGAGTGAAGAGGATGGACTAAAGCCATCGAAACCTCTCATGGAGCAGTTAAGGGATCTAGTCTAAAGAGCTAGAGGTGGTGGCGAAGAATCGAGACAACTCGATGCATTCTTTCGCCGCGGATATTTCGTACAGGTGTCATTTATCGCCGTTTTGAAGAGGTGAATTGTGAAGATTACACGGTACTTATTATTCTTAGATCAGTAGTAAAAGTGGAAAAAAAAAAACTGTCAAGCTTGAGTATATAATATACTCATTACAATTCTGCACACCTACCTTCTACATACCTGGCGGACCAATTGGACGCCATAGAAAACATGAGCCTTCGATTATTAAGCGCTGTCTTGAAAACCCATCATGCATATGTTGCCATGAATATACCTCGAATCATTTTGGTTGAAGGCGAAACTCGTCGACACTAGTTTGCCATCAACGACTATCGAAGTAATTTTTCAAGCTAAGGGAGGAGGAGTTAATGTGAGACAGTATGATTGTCAGAAAGTATATTTTTATAGCAAAATTATCTGAAATATCATCGACACTGACAACCGATATGTTGTCATTCAGGTTACCTATTAATGCCTTTCAGTCTTGAGGGAGGAGGAGTTAATGTGAGACAGTATGAGTTTCAGAAAGTAAATTTTTACGGCAACATCATCCGAAACATCATCGACACTGACAACTGATATGTTGTCATTAAGCTTACCTATTGGTCTTTTTTCGAAGGTAAGGAAGGGGGAGTTAATGTGATACAGCGTACGTCTCAGAAAGTTAATTTAAACGGAAAGATTATACAGAAAAAAAAATATCTTCGACAATGCCAATTTGAGCTGAAGGCGCCAGTTGTAGTCTGAGTTATGCCTTGAATAGCTCCCGAAAAAATTAATGAAGTATGAATTGAATGTAAGAGGTGCGAGTATAAACCACTTGTACTGCGTCCTAAAAGATCTATTGTACCCCTTTTCTTTGATGTGGGGTTTTAGGGCTTTCTTTTAAAGACGCACTGATGCTACTGTCTTTACAAAAAAACACTAGCGCAAGCTAGTTCGTCTTAGGGTTAAACAAGGTGGCAAGAGGGGGAAAATCAATTTTAACGAATCAAATTTAACGCAACTGAAGGCGAATGGTTAAAACTTTGATTGAGCAAGAAATTCTTCATTAAGATCCTTGCTTGTTTAAGAAGAAAGAATCTTGTAATAAGCCAGTGTAGCTTGTTTTTGCTTGTAAAAATTCTAAAAATAAATTTTGGTTAAGTAAACAGGGATTCCATACTGTGTAATAGGATCATATTAGATATTACTCAAGTTTGATGAAAGGAACGATAATTTCTAAAAACCTTCTCAAGGAGACTGTAAGTCCAAAATTGCTTTGAAAAGAAAGCATGACCGATTTGCAAAAGGACAACAATAGAAGTCTTCCTTCTTTGATGACTGAAAACTCGATATACATTATAACGAAAGTCCTTGCAAGCATCAAAGTGAAACCAATAAAACGCTATTGACCTGACTGCCTTGCTTGTTGTTTCTTGTAGTCGGGTATTTTTCTGTTGTTACCTTTGAAATGACAGAAGAATATCAATTCTCCTCTGACAATCATAAATTGTCAAGAGAGAAGCAAGTCACTAAAAGTCAACAAGAACGCTTTGTACTTCCTTTGTATCTCTGAAGAACAAAGTTTAGTGAAAATATATTTCCGCGTAGTCAAAAATGATTTACGAATTGCTTCCTTTCTTTATTTTTCTCCTTTTATTCTTTTGCTTCCCTGTCACGGTGAAGACTTACCGAAACATGACCAAGAAACTAAGAAGCCTCGAAATTACAGAAAAGCATTATTTACCTGCAACACAAACGTGATTTAGCTATCTTAACCTTGAACTCTGACAGACGAGAAGAAGAAGAGAAGGAAGAAATTGTCAAAAGTAATGCACCACCACAAGAGAGCGAGCAACGCAATGATTTTTTTTTTCTCTCTCAAAGCGAACACAAACGTAAACACACCATCAGCAGCACGAAAACTATACATATAGGCAATTTTCGAAAGTTCAAAAATAGATTTTGAAAATTTGGCAATGCGCGTACGCAAAGCATATTAACCGCTTAAATAAACACAAAGCTTTTGCTTCGGTGTGTTTTTTTTTATTAAGAAAGGAAGAGCTTTCGCGCATCAAACCTGTTGATAAAAATACATTTTTCTCATGATCGGAATTTTCGATTAATTGCTATACATAGGCGAAAGCTATTTTTGCGTTTTTTACTTATATATTTTCACAGAAAAGGGTATATGTATGCATATAGTTAAGTTATTGTCCTTAAAACCACCTTTAGGCAAACATTACCCATTATGGAGAGTTTCTATAGCTTCGAGTTCGAAAACCGCAAATGATTGTTCGAAATTCGGCAGAGTTGTGACACCTGTCAGTTTGTGATTTCAAACTCTTTTATATAACGAAAGGGATTTACATTTTTTTGCCACTGCGAATACCGGCCCTAGTCCACAACACTTGTACATAATATATCACTTGTTCTTCTTCTTTTCTTGGGATTCATTTATGTTTAAATTTATATTTTCAATTATATATTTTTTTTTTTGGTTTTACCGATTTTGCCTTTTATCAGGTCTTTCGCTTGGATTTCGACGAAATCTTTGCAACAGGCTATTGCAACTATCGGATAATAACTGTGTAACACTTGCCGTCGAGCTTCGGATATAACGATGGCGTCTAGGCGCTGATGACGATGCTGCTGTCGCTGTGGTTGTTGTTGTCGAGCTCGCAGAAGGTGTTGATATTGTTGTCGCATCCGACGTTGAAGACGGCTGCGAAACTGATGGTGTTGGTGGTGGTGTTAAAGTTTTCCTAGACGCACTCGTTGAGCTTTTTTCGCGTTTATCCATTATTTTCTTTTGTCAAACGAAATACTTTTCTTTTTGGGTTTATATCACAAATATTCAATTAAACAATAGCACGAAGGAACATCTTGGTTTGTAAATGTTCCAAGTAACGCTGCAAAAGGTTGGAAACGGTGTTTTCCAAAATTAAGACATTCGAATTCGCATTAAGTTTTGGAAGTATTTTTGGATACAAGTGGGAAGACATTTGTTTACAAGAAAATTTATTCAAATTGGTTCAGTTTAGTGCAGTATTATATTGTTTTAAACAACATTTTAAGGTTTTTTGAAAAATATTGCGTGGGGCTTGGCACTGGAATTTAGTTTATATGATCTGGACGCCGAGTTTATTGATACACCGAATTGTTTAGATTTCTATTTTATTAGGCACATGGCTGTCGAGAATTCAAGTTCATTTCACTTTTCAAAACTTTCAGCCAGAAGAGCGTATTGAGTAAGAGTTTTCCTCACTCTTAAGAGGTAAAAACTGAAGGACTTAAAGTACCCAATCCCCACTTCTGGGGTTGCTGGTTGTGCCTGATTGGGCACAGGAGAACTTTTGCCATATATGGTATTGGCTTGTAAAATATCCGCTGAGGACTAAGACCAGCAGCTTAAGAAGCCTCAAATAATAATGCACTCAAACGAACAAAAAACAGCCGTAGAGTATGCAACTGGAGTGTAATCGCAAACAATACATCTAGACCAAAGGCGCTGCTCGAAACGTCAACAGATCGAACAGCAGGTGTCTCCAGGTGCACAAAATAAAACTGTACATATCGGGTACATATGCCTTAAGGACATGAGTCTGTCCTCCTCCTGTACTTCTACTTCCTCCTTCTATTATATGAAGACGAATTAAGGATGTAAGGATAGAAGGCAACAGTGCCTCAGACACAGTCGCCTGAGGAAGTCGAACAATACTGTCAAAACGTAGGGAAAAATGCAATGGCTTATTCTGGTTGTTAGATGAGGGATGCGAAGAAAGTAAAACAAAAAAAAAACTATTTTTTGTCACTTTGCTACGTTTCGTCAGCATTTTCCAACTTCTTCAGGGGGCATTTCGGAAAATGCCGAAGTTACTTTGGAAAGCCAATAATACATTCTAACTCAACGTTTTGTCGGCATTTTTCAACCTTCTCAGGGGACGAGTCGGAAAATAACGACGAAACACAGGAAAAGAGTACGGATGCAATAATATTGATTTTTTCGTATCTTTAAAAAAAAACTACCAAAATAAGCCAATCCATTTCTTTCTTAACGTTTTGTCGGTATTTTCAGACTTCCCCAGGGGAAGAATTGGTCTACTTCTTTCTTTTAAACTTATTCTTCGCCCATCTAATTAATTGACCAAAACAAATGGGATAAAATTGGTCGAGACATCAATTAATTTGAAATTTGGTAAACATTGAATACCGATCCTTAATGTGACTAGAAGATCTTTGAATTTTAGATTTTTTCGACAGTTTAAGCAAATTTCAATTTGCTTTTGATAATTGAAGAGATAATCCAAGAGATATCTTGGATTTTTGAATCCAGCTGATCTTCGAGTAATTGCTGTTTAAGTGCTTTAAGCATCTGGATTGCAGGCAAAACTAATGACTTTCTTTGGTTTCCATAAGGGATGAGCGTAATTTTATAATATGTCTCCACCAGCCAAAAAATTTCGATAAACGAGAGAAGGTTTAAAATAAATCCCGAAGTTTCTCCACCGGAAAAAAGTCGAATTCAATTTAGTTCCCATAAAATTTTTGTTGGGAACTCGTTAATCGAGGCAATTTTAATTGGAAATGAGTATCCAGAAATAATCAGACTCGAAATGGCGACGATGGGTCAGGGATTTCGACGATGACATCAGTTGATCAGAACATCAAAAAACGTTTTGTTTTAATAGGTCCCTTCCTTCAAAAACACTTTTTAAATAAATTCCTTTGCAACAAAACTTGTTTAAATTCCAAAATTCTTCAGAAAAAATAAATTCAGCTAAAATAGTTTCCAAGTAAAACAGCTCCAGCACTTTAAGACTGAATTCCACAATTTTTTTAAATTGCTAAAACAATTAGACTGGTGCCGCCGCTTTCTGTTTGATTTTCCTTCCGTTTTATTTAAAATTTTATTTAGTTTCCGAAGATATACACACAAATAACTCAAGTCGGCTCGAAATGAATTGGCACAAAAATAACAAACACTTGCCCCTCCTCGCTCAAGCACTTTGTGCGGAGAGGTTTTCCTTATTTTTGTAAGATTTTGATTTTTTTTTTTTTAATTTTTTTTTATACATAATTTTGTCACATATACTTGTATTGTCGCGGGAATCCGATGGGATATGCAACAACAAAACAACGTGGGCCAGAATAATAGTTGTGCACACACCCAAGAAAAAAAATTCTTCTTTTGAATTTAGCTTGCCGAAAATAGAACTTTTTCAAGAAGATTGTATATTTTTTAATTATTCGATTTCTTTTTTAATTTTGCGTCAACGTGAATAGAATTTATTTAAAAGATGACAACCGACAACGTAGTAGAATTTATTAAATCGCAACAAATCACACGGCAAAAAGATTTTTATGGAAACACGGGTTTTGTGAAAGAAAACGGGTATTTTCTTTTCTTAAATTTTCGTTTTTGAATAAGTCAAAAACTCCTTGGTGAACACTTGAAAACACGTTTGACCCCCATTCGGAAAGGGGCTTTTCACCGATTTGCTTAGAGACCTAATACCAAAGTTATTGCGCGCGGTCAGATACCCAAAACGATATACACTCAGGCAACTGGCACCACCGAATTGGCTCCCGGCAAAATATAGATTTCAAAAGCGACTAAGACCAACACGATATCCAAGAAAAATTTTCGAAACAAATCGTGTAATTATTTTCCACTACTGGGCGCGATGTGTTGCAATCGCTCGCGAGCGGTATTGAAAATTGAGTATGGGATTTCTGTATAAAATTTGTTTTTTTCTCAAAAACAATAAAAACAAAAATTAAATAAAAATTTTCAGTGTAAATTTCAAATAGAGTATATTTTCAGCTGTGGTGATCGTTTGATTCAGGAAAAGTTGAGCTATTTTCGATATATGCACCCAAGAGAGCTGGGCAGAGTGGGAACAGTGACAGTGAGTGGTGTGGTGAGTTTTGAAAATGTAGAGAGTACTGCTCTCCCACCCAAGGAGGTTTTTCTTTTGTGAATCAAACAGGGAGGGTCTGGTCTCTCGAAAACAAAATAATTTGTTTTCATTTTGAAACTGAGAAAATCCAAATTTTGAGCGAAAGAGAATTTAAGAGAAGAGTAATTTCTTGAGTTGAACTATTTTAAAAGTAGCTCATTCGTTTTGTTGAGACGACATTTTAAAAAAGAGAACGTTGACATTATTTGACGAAGTGATCTTTGGGGCATATGGTGTGGTGATGACGCGGATGATCGTTTTTTTCTGATATTGGGGCGGACATTGACGGATAGCTCTAGTTAGAAAATAATAAATCACGCCTAAAAATATAACCATACGCATGGAAAAAACTTTGAATGGCAAATAAATTGTATCGGTTGGTGTTATACTTTTTTTTTTGACACTGAACCGGAAATACATATTTTATGTTTAAAAAACAATTCTTTCAAAGATTCAAAGTCTGTTTAAGTTTTTTTGAATGATGACAGTTTTACTTCTTTGTGGAAGAGAACCGTTCTTCAAATGCGTTTCTGCTTTCTTAATTCTGCAGCACAGCTTTCAATAAGGTTAAACTTGCTCGAAAAGCTGTCAAGTCCCTGGATCATTAAGTTTTCAAAAAAAAAAGCCTTTGCGTGAAAAATGAACAATTTAGTATAAATTTAGAGACATTTTGGAGTTGTCAAAATGGCTTTTAATCGCTTTGCGACTAAAATTTTCAGCACTATTGGTCAAAATTTTAAAATCATAATAAGCTTACACATGTTGGTTGGTTCGAAGAACTAGACTGAATCGACAAACTTTTCCAAAATTTCTTAGAAGATCGAATTGGTAATTTCTGCACATTGAGACTGAAAAAGACGCTAATTCCTGGCTCTTAGAATCCATAATAGGTGTGTTATTAGGTGTTTCAGTTTATCAGTGCCAGTCCTGCAAGTAACTTCTAAGGTGGGAGGAGGCTCTTTAAAGGAAGAAATGAACTTTATTCAAACTTTACGGAGATATATATCTTTTCTTTCTTATGCAGTTGCAAAAGAATATCGTCTCGTTGTAGTTAAAAAGCTTTAGATCGAGAAATTCGATAAGTAACTTAGACAACGAAGGAGGGAGGAGTTTTTTGTGTTGAGAAAAGTAGTGAAACTTATTTTCTTTAAAAATTATTGTAGAAACATGTTTTTTACATCTCCGAAAACATTCTTTCTTCCTGAGAGGAAGAAGAGAGCAAACACGTGTGGCTGCTAAGGTACCTATACAGGGTACGAGGTAGTAAAAATTGTCGTGACCTAAGTCAAAAAACTATTTCTGACTTGGAAACTGGGATGAACTGACACTGAATTAATTGGATTTATCAGTGTCACCTGTATTGCACGTGAATTACTAAGGAGTGAGGAGGTCCTTTGTGAAAAAAAATTAACTTAAAGGAGATATATCTCCTTATTCCTTATGCAGCTGCAAAAGAAGATCCGTGTCACCTGTGTTGCACGTAGATACTAAGGAGGGAGGAGGTCCTTTGAGAAAAAAAATAACCTAAAGATTTATCGCCTTATTCCTTTTGCAGCCGCAATAAAAGATCCTTTCGCCGTTGGTTGAAAAATTAGGATCAAGAAATTAGAATCAAGAAATTAACTAAGGAGGGAGGAGGCTTATTGTTTTGAGAAAATTAGCTAACCAGCTGTTTTGCACACCTTCGAAGAGTTTCTCGAAGATCACAAAGAAAACAAAAATGTATATACAACGAAGGCACTTAGCCAAGGTAGGAGGAGTTCCAAAAAATGTACTGCCTCTAGTCAAAAAACGCGTTTGAGGGCTGACCCGATTAAAGTCGAGAACTTAACGTTCTTTTGAGGTGTCCGTTTACCTATCAGCCATCAAGAAAACCAAAATCTAGAACGACAAAAATTTCGAAATATATCTTGAATGGTTCGTTATCCTGGATTTTACGATTTTTGCACATAAATAAAATAAATAAATAGAGTGGCGCAACAGCTCGAGGTGAACCAGGGCCAACTTCTCAACAATGTATGCTGTGTGTGTGTTAATTTCTTCACATACAAGGGGACCTACAATTTTTTGCCGAACCCGAACGGCACTTTGAGAAGTTTTTCTAGACAAATGATACTCTCGGAGGGCTTGTCAGACCCTCGCGGAGGTGGGGGCCGTGAAAAAGAACAAGTCTTTTTTTTTTCAGATGACGATGGCAGGATTCGAACCCAGACCACCGGCGTAGTAAGCACACACACTAACCACTAAGCCACGGCACCCCACTCTATTTGCACATACAACAAGATTTGGATTAGGTGCAGGTTTGGGTGTATTCTTAAGTCGAATATTATAATTTTTATCATTGCGAAAAATTCTGCCTTCTAGATTTAATTCAAGTTTTGTCTTTGGAAATTTTGTGTTGTAGGTTTTGTCCCATTCGAAATTTTCTTTTTCTTCCATTTTGGATTTTTGTCGATGCAGCAAACGGGGTGATCCCACTTTTGAGGGAACAAATGAGCATCATTTAAGCTTCTGAGAAACTTGTGTTGCAAAATTTCACGTAAAAAACGATGCTCAAGTAATAATTATTAAGAAAAATAGACCAAAAAATCTCTTAAATGCGACAACAAAGGAGGGAGGAGTTATTAAAAAAGAATCTAGTGCTATATTTTCGAAATAAATTTTTCAGAGATGATTCTCACAGTTTCAAAAAGATTCTAAATTCCTGACAGGAGTAAGCAAGAAGAATACGTTCGTTGATATCTAAGGTAACCAAGGTAGGAGGAGTTCCTTTTAGAAACTCATAAAAGTAAGTTTAGTCATCATCGAGCTGAGGTGAAAACGATGTAAACTTAAATAGTTAAACAAGCAAAAATCGCCTGCCTTACATTTTCTGCATAAACCAATTTTATTTTTTACCATTAAAAACGAAAATCAATAATAATAAAAGACTTTTTAGGAAAATTTTATTTCAGAGTTTAACGATGAATGTTATTTATCATTCGCTTTGTTGCTCATTGAATTTAATCAACATTCGAATGCGACGCCGACATTGCTATTATCAAGTTTTTTGTATTTGTTGCATTTTTTAAGATAATTTATTTCTTTTATTCATCTTTTGTACATTTTAATTGCTTACGCCAGTATGACTTCCTTGTTTGTTTTAGTTTTATTTATTTAGCTTTCGAAAGTCACGTCTCGTCTCGTACACTAAGTATGGTGATGCGCGCACACACACCATTGACCTCGTTTTAGATATGAGTCCCGGTCCATATAGTATTTATTAAAATAAAATTCAATTTTTACACTTTTTATTGCAATCAAGAATATATTCAACTAATATTCATAATTTTCTTTTTATTGGAACTGCAAGCGCGCAGTCATTCACACACACAAAGAAGGGGCAATAATCTTTGCTTTTATAGATTGTGTTGTGTTAAATGATTGATGGAATTCGTTGTTTAGTAATTAATTCGCATGTTCCCTAAGTGCTATACGTTCTGAGAATTTTAAATTTTATTTTATCGATAAACTTTAACTGTCGCGCGGCAAAAAATGCCGCTGCAGCATAATTAGTATGCCCACGGCATGCAGTACCAATAATAATTAAACAAAATTTGTCTCGCCTCCAGAATGTGAAAAATCCATGGATTGACTTGTTTTCCAAAGCGATTCGGGACACCTTTGCTGTAAAATATTATTACCTTTCCATTCCCCAGAAAAAAAGAACAGTTTGTAAGAAATTTTAATTAAAATTGCTTTCAAAAACATAAAAATATATACACCGGCACTTTTCTCTCTAAATTTTAAGGCTATTTTTAATTAGATTAAAAAAGATTCTAATCGTGGGTCAGAAATTGTGTCAAGGTTTAAGGCCGCTCCCTCCTCTCTACCTTGTTTACTTTCATATTGGCAATATTTCCTTTTTATTGCACTTTTAATCGGTTTGTTTATGTTTGGACATTCCGTTGCGAAAACATATAGCTTTTAGCTCTATAGCTAAATACTTTGCAAAGTTCTTATTCTTAGTTTTTGGAATTTGATTTTTTCAGAAGCCCAATTGGGTGGGAACGAAAAATTTGTTCTACTTTCAAGAGGCATGAAAAAAAAAAAAAACAAATTAAAACCAATTCAATTGACTTGTTGAGTACACAAAATAATTATTTAGTCATTTTGAAGGTAGCTATTGTGTGTCTCTGTATACCACCTCAACGCACTGCCGACCGTTGTGCTACAAAATTTATTTTCAGATTTAATAGAAGAATACAAGTTTGGCGCTTAATTGAAATTTATTGCCTACATGATGGCAGTTTGTGTGAGTGTGGTTTTCTATGTTGTAGCACATCCATCAGGGGATCAGCATAGATTGTATTTTGAGTATCAAAGTTTAGTTCAATTTGAAAAATGTTTAAATGAGAAAACTTTTCCAATACGATTTGAAAGTAAAATTAGCTTAAGATCAGATTAAAAGAAAATCTTGATCAAATTGGTTGTAAACTTCGTTTTAAATCGAATTATCTTTCTGAGCCTATAACGATGAACTGATAAGGTCGTGTCGCATAAACATAACGAGAAGCTCAAAGAAATATGTGGCGTGGTAATTTTTTGGCACAGAATTAATTGACATACTATTTGTTTGAATAAATGACATCTAGAAACAACCATAAGAACTCTTTAAAATTACTTAAGTTTTTTTTTTGACACACAAGGGGTTTTATACGTATCCTGTACTCAATTTCCTCAAGTAAAGGGTGACACCCAACAAGTGCACTGATGAGGAAGCAACTACATATAGAGATAAATATTTCAGTGTTGAAGCTTGGAAAATATCCGTTGATCAATTTCCATTGATAGCCACATGTTCCAATGTACCATTACAAACAGTCAGATAAAGAGGGAGGAGTTAATTTGAGGTAAAATTCTTTAAACCTTAAAACTTTCTCGTTACTGCTCATGAAATAGAGAGCAAACAAAGAAGTTCACTACATCATTAAAAACCCTGAACTCAGCATGTAGAAACTTAAGGAGGGAGGAGTTCCTATCAAAACTCAGCAATTTATATTTTAAGACATTTTTTTATAAAGTGGGCACCATCCAATCGAAATGAAGAGATCCTAGTTGGCTTCGAAGTGAAGAAAACTATTTTGATTCACTTAGATTGACAAGGTGTTGAAAACACACTTTTTAACTACGCCCTTTACAAGCTGCTGAACAAACTTAGTCGAAATGGCTAGAGATTCAGAGCATAGGATTCTCTCATAAGCGCACGAGCTTACAGCGTCCTTGAATATAAATCGGAAGCACAAGGAGACTTGACTAGACTAGTTGTGCAATACAACTGTGGGCGTGTGCCAGTCAAGGCCCAACCTGATTTTCGATTTATTTAGCGATAGCAAAGGCAAAAGAAGAGTTGGTAATGAAGATCACTACAAATCTTGACAAAAGCCTCAATAAGAAGCGGGAACTCAAACGTACGACCAAAGTTGGGAGATTTTTTTTTTTTGTAAAGGATTTTACACGAATTTTTTACAAAGGTTTTCTACAGTAACGCTTTCTTAGGAACAAAGTAAGATTGGCAGAGTAAGATTTTCACCATCTCACAGGCAACATCGACAACTGAAGACCCAAAGGACGAAGGCTTAAAAAAAGCTTATATTACGCTTATAAAGCTTATATTAAAAGATATGAGTACCCTTATAATGAGTTAACATAACTCGAGCGGAAAGGATTAGAAAAGAGACAGGAGAGATACTGGTGCACTTTGGTTTTAAAAACTGGGGACTGTAATGACTATTCTTCTGTAAAGAAGAACTGTAAAGAATCATCAATTCTTCATTTTAAAAATTTTTTGAAACCATGATATCAACAACTAAGGAAGGAGGAGTTCATTTTATAAACGAAGTCATACTAGCTGTACGAATATAAGCGTACCTCTGATTAAATTTTACCCCTAGAGATCTAAGATATGCTAAGAGCAAGCAGGTCCAAAACTAAGCATGGAGGAGCTCCTTTCACTTATAAGATTTTAATAGCTACTTTCGAGAGAACTATACAGGTAGCTAGAAATTTGTCACTGAATTGCTTATTTTAATGAAAACGAGTGTTCATAAGACTTAAAGACAAGTCAATGTAAAAAAATTATGTAGGAGCAAAGATACAATAAGTGGATTAATTACATTTTTTGACGAGTCCAAAATAACGCTTTCTCAGAAAAATATCGACAACATCGACTCTGCACTGTTTAAATGTTATTTCTCATGCACAGGGCGGCATATTCTAAGCTACTGCTCAGAATCAGCCTAGTGTAAGTCCGTCAAATTTGTTGTGTTTAGAGAACTCGTAACGAGGGCTAAGATGGGCGCCTTATGCAGAAAAAATAAACGATGAACTTATCTTTCAAAAGGGCGCAATTTTTTTTACGAAACTTTATGCATTGCCACCTGCTTATGCCTGTCTATAGAAAACAGCGTCTTTCATTATCTGGAACGTTTAGAAAACAAACGTGTTTCGACTGCGTGCAGATGGTCTTGATGCACCTGCCCAGACACACGAGTTTTGTTAAATTGAAGGGCATATGTGCAGGAAGTTTTTTTTTTGCCTGAAAAATTAGGAGATGCAAAAACGCAATCATTTGCTGCTGTCGACTTTACGACAAGTTCGAAAAACATTGACTCTTATGGAAGTGATAAGACTCAGTGTACCCAAAAACCGTTTTATTATATGTAGAAAGCCAGGCTAAATGATGGAAGCTTTCTACTACTCAGTTGAGCACAAATCACGGCACGTCACTTTGCCGTAAGCCAGTGTCTAGGTTCTCACAACTGCGAAGTTTGGGTGTACAACTTGAAAGACCCGAAGTATTTTTGTTTATAGTTCACTCGCAAATTAAGGAATCGGTTATGCTTTTAATGTTATTTCAGGTTTGTGGAGCACCGGCCCAGACATGAGAATTGTATTCCAGCTTTGGTCGTATGAACCCTTATATAAAATAGCCAGAATAATATCAGAATCATTAGGATTCTTAGGCTTAATTTGACTCCAGGGCGTCCTGCACTCTAACCCTTGTGCCGACTGAAGCCTGCTACAAGCTTACATGTGGATAATTTCAAATTTATCCCTCAAAAGTTGAAGGCAAATATAAAAGACATAAAAGACTAGGAGTCCTGTGATAGGTTAAGAAACGAAATATGCCGAGCCCAGTCTAAAAATGGCTTGGAAGATCGACTTCGTGTTTTTGCGACAAAAAAAAAAAAAACTAAAACTGGAAGCACCTTGCCCATGATCGTGGAGACTAGTAGACTGTCTTTAAAATCCTAACTTTGTGGACAGCCAGTCTATTACTCAAGCAACTGTGTAAGTGGTAGATGAAAAAAAGTGTTGGAGAAAATATAGATCGAAGGGAGATAGAATATAGAATAAGGAGATAGAAATATAGAATTTATAGGGAGAAACCATCAGGCTTAAAGGTTGATTATGTTTCTTTGAAAAACGGGAATGTAAATAAGGGAAAAATAGAAGACTAGAAGTCTTATGATAGGTAAGGAAATGGATTAAACAACTATGAATCCTGAACCGAGTTTAAAAATGGCCAGGAAGACTGAACAGCAAATTGTAGGACCAAGGTTCGCTCGAAAACTGCATGCTGTGTGCCCTGTGCCCATAGTCGCAGAGATTACAAGGTTGTGTCTGTAGAATTGTGGGTAGGGAGCCCATTAATCAAGTAAATTAGTAAGTAAAAAAATAGAACAAGATCAACGATTAAAAAAAGTTTTGGAGAAAGGATAGAACCCTGCGGCACGCCATCATTTATACGAAAAAACTATGTCAGTTCAAAATTTATAACATTTTTTTGAAAAATATAAATGTAAATAAGGTGACCGAAGGTATGTTATTGCAAGAATCTTTTCCGGTTAAGCGACTAAAACGGTTACATCAATATTCTTCCCAAAACCTGCTTTGCATAAATCCGTCGGGCCTCGAAATTACATTCAAAACCAGTAAAAAAAAACGAGCCATAAGTCTTTTTTTGTTTTTCTCTTCAAATGCGTCATTTATAATGTCGTACACGTGTGGCTCAACAACACGAAAACAACCGCAAGATGCGCATTAAATGCAATTACCAATTTTCTGATCATTTCTGCAGCTTTTCTAGAAAATTATTAAGTTTGTCAATTTAAACACGAAACGGCTCATCCACAACAACAGCAAATGATTACAAATCGGGTGGAGTGAAAAAAAAAAGGCAAAACATAACCGTCCCTATAAATCTTTCACACCTATTATTAGAACATTAGAAAACGTATCCCAGAGTCTGAGGATTAGTCACCCACCACAGCTACAGACATACAGCATCTGGTCTATTTCAAATTTCCATGCCTCACCTCTAGCGGTGTTAGCACGTAGAGACTCTTTGGGGGAAAGAATGGTTTTAAACACATGAATCAACCATATACTTCCCGCCCTCTTTACAGGATATCACTTTGCACAAAGTCTTTCAGCGAGCGCTGGCAATGGACCAACCTTTAGCCTGTTTGAAAAGCAATAAGCGATCATCATCAGAAGCACATCAGTGGCTATATGAACTTGTAAAATAATTTGGCGCCAAAAGGGAAATTATTGTTCGAAAAAAAATATTGTTCCGAACAAATGTGTTCGAGTTCTTAAATCACATAAATTAAGTTGAAGGCTCTTTAAAAAAATGTTCACTTTGTTGTAACTTCAACGAAATTCGCTGTTGTCAACAAGGTTGATTTCAATAATTTTTTCAAGTTTGGGGTTTCTTTCGAAGTTTTAAAATTTGAAAACAGGGCAAAGTTAAAAGTTTTAAAACACATGCAATTATTACCAAAAAACAACAAACAAAATGCCTGTTTAAGGCCACACGATGTCATCAACGCGTAAAGCACACATTTTGGGCCAAAAGGAACACGCCACACAACAACACTCAACACAAATCTACCTCGAGATAATGTAACGCTGATTTAGACATATTACAAGGATTGAAACACATAGATGATTGTTGAGTTGTGATGGGAGGTGGTGGCGGTTGCTGTTGTTGCAGTTGTTGCTGCTGCGCTGGAATCTGTTGAGGCTTCATTTGTGACGGGTGCTGTTGCTGCGGTATGTTCGGTATGTAGTGCCCGCCTCCCGCCGCTTGTTGCTTCGCATAGTAATAAGGATCGAATGGCTGAAGGATGTTCTTCCTGTCGTCGGAATGACCCAAGTTGTAGCAGCAACCACCTCCGTTGCCGGAAGGCTTGTTGGAGAGGATTTGCTTGGCCATCGGCAAGTGTTGATGCATCTGGTGTTGCTGGTAAGCGGCTGTTGGTTTGCCCACCGTAAACGAGGCCGAATGCGACAGTGGATTCGGCTTCTGTTGCAGGAATCCGAGAGCTGGGAGAAATTTATTCTCCTTGTTGTTTTTCAGCTTCGAAAAGGCGTTTTCGAAAGAGAAATTAGTTTTGGGCTGCGCGGCATTTGATGGTCCAACGACACTCGGTGATGATAGATTGTTGGTCGGCACAGGTGCTGGCTGTTGCTTTGGGTACATCTGCTGTTGTTGCTGTTGCTGGAGGTAAGGATCCATTCCGTAGGAGTTCCAATTGGTGAGCGGTTTCTTGTGCTGTTGTTGCTGCTGCTGGTGCTGACGGATTTGTTCTTGTTGCGCTTGTTGGTGCTGCAGAATCGCTTGTCGGTGATACGCCTGATGCACTTGAGATGCACTGTAGGACTTCCCAATGGGATTCGGCCGATTCTGGGTTGATTTTTGCTGCATGGCGCCCAAAACTGCAGCTGAACCAAGTGGTGGAGCCATAACAGGTTGGTGCTGATGTTGGTGCAGTTGCATTGGATGCTGTTGTTGTTGAGGTAGTTGATGCTGCTGTGGATGGTGCATCTGTTGCTGTAGCGATGACGTCGTTTGCTGTGGATGACATTTCTCTGACTTTGCCATCGGTTGCGTAGTTGTCGTTGTCGCCTGTGCCAAAGATGCAGGGGCATTCACTACCACCCCTTGATGCTGCTGTTGAGTTGAGGATATTTTTAACATATCATTGAGACACTTTTCGATTTTATTTTCGGCGTCTTTTTGTCGCTTCGAAAGTTCTAAATCGACGTTGCTCTGGGTCTTGGCGATTTTATAGCCACCCGTAGACGTTGGCTGCTGAGGTGTTGACGGCGCCGCATTTTTTTGTGGCTGCTTGTTGCTGCTACCACTCGTCGGTGGAATATGAAATGTTGAGGTAAATTTCGATAGCTGAGGCAAATGTGTGGCACAGCAGTTGCTCGTCGCTATGCTGCTGCTGCTGCTGCTGTTCTCCGACTTCCGGTCATGGTTTGGCGTCGCATGCGTCACGCCAGCTGATGCACAATCTGCAGGCGATTCGCTAACAATAGGCTGTTGCTGCTGCTGCTGGTGTTGCTGATGGGCTGCACTTGGCTTCGGGTACGCATCGACCGATGAGTCATTTTGTCGCAAATAGAACGGCTGGTACTTTGCGCCGAAGACACTTGAACTTGATGTGCTCTTCAGTAGGCCAGGATTCGACGATGTAGCAGATGTTGTCATTACGGGTGGCGCAGGAGCTGGTGGTTTCTGAGGATACTTTTCCTTTATGTCCTTTTGGCTCATCAAAATCGCACTGTTCGATGTGCTGCGAGTCAGCGAGGGCAGATGCTTCATGTAGCATGGTATATGGGTCTTGCTGGCGGATTTGAGAACACCCATGTTGCCGGGCACATGGGAAAGCGACACGCTCTTGTTGATGCCCAACTGACTGTCGGCGACATCCTTGGGTTGCATCACTTTAACCGGTACCTTACTGGGAGTGTGGTTAGCTGACGCCACCAGAAGAGGTTTCGCTGGCATTGGATTCTCGTTGCACATCAGCTTGTAGAGATCTTCCTTGGTGGCGCTTTGCTGGATTTGCCTGTCCAAGTGGGACAGGGAGTAGTTCTTCTGCAGTTTGTTCGGTTGCGGCTCGTTCTTCTGATTCATCCGCCGCGGTTCGACGGCTGTCGTCGTGGGCGCGCAGATTTTCTCGTAGTTCCAAATCGACTTTTTGGGTGCCTGCACCGTCGAACCAAGGTTGCCCGACCAAAAGTCATTCATCAGCTGCTTCCCAGCACTCAAATTCGACTTTATCGACGTGTTCGATGCGCTCTTCTGGATTGCCGCTGCAGGGGGGCTGGTGACCGGCACCACCACTGGAGCCGATAGCGGCGGGCCCTGCTTGGACGGAATTCCATATTGCGGCGGCACATTCGAACTGGATATACTCCGTGTTAGTTTGGTGCTCGATGGTGTGGCCATCGAGGGAAACTGCAGTCGCGACTTTGATCCAGCAACAGGCGCATCCGCTGTGGGTATATTTATCGATGACGACGACGTCGATAATGGCAGAACTGGTCTGGGATACACCATGGGTGGTGGTGGTGGCAATGCCGATGATGTTACACTTTGATGTGAGCTCGATTTAGAAAGTGGTTGTTGCTGAAATTGGCGCCTATATGCCACTGGAGCCGACGGAGCAGCTACGTCGCTGTTGAGATTTTGCATTTGATCATAAATGTCCTCGCACTTCTTGTACTCCTTGTGGATCTTCTTATCCAGCTCACCGTAATCGGGCAGACTCTTGAGGTACTTGTTCATGTAATCGATTTCGGCGTCGTAATAGTCGCTTTCCTTGCTGGGCACTGCGGCAGATGACGATGATGCAGCCGGTATCACAACATCCTTGGTCAGCTGAAGTTTCTTCTCGAGCAGCAAATCGATGTTGTTATTGAGGCTGCTGTCATTGGTAATTGATTTTGACATGTTCATTGCGATCGGCTTGGGATTGGGCGCCATCATACTTCTGCTCAACTGGTTGCTGGTGCTGCCTTCGTAAGGGTTCAATATTCGATGGATGCCACCAGCTGATAAGGTCTTTGTGAGCTTTGGCGCCCGACACGGCAACGGTGGTGGCGACGCCGACGGCGAGGATGTGGACGAGGACAGCGACAAACTTGAAGCTGGTGAGCCACCAGCTTGTGCCATTAACCTGGCCGGAATCGCCACCGGAGGAGTGGCCGGCAAGCCATGACTTTCGATTTTCTTTATCGGTTGACTGGTAAAGTTGTTATTTTTATGATTGATCGCCATGGAGGATGCTGCTTTGGTAAGCTGGTTACTGGTCACCTGTGGACGCTGATTACTTAAGCTGTTGCTGCTGGTGGTAGTTATGTTGTTGTTTGCAGCATTTTCACTTGCGGATGGTAGTTGCTGCTGCTGGTGCTGTTGCTGCGTTGAAATCATTTCTGTTTATCACTACTACTTGGGTCTCTGCAGGTCGTTGTCTCGTCCGCTAAAGATATCGCGAATGGCAGGGAGTGGCAGCGGCGTCGTCTAACCGAAACTGGTGGTGAAAAACCACTTGTTGCATTTGCACACATTTGTTGCTGTATTGGAAATTCATTGCTGATCACTGATCAGTGGTGTTTCCTCATCTTCTTTGCTGCAATTTCTTGCACGGTTTTGTTGGGCGTCTTGTTTTCTTCAAAACTTATCTCATAATTATGATTTATTGCGCGAACTGTGAGAGCGAGGTTAGAAAGTGAAATTGCGTATTCATAGGTTAGACAGGGAGCAGAAAAAAAAAAAATAAAAAAAATAATCCTAGTTTTATGAGTTTTCTTCTTCTTCGTCGCCGTCGTTTTTCTTGTTGATTATCTTGAGACTCTGGCTTTAATTCAGAGTTGATGTCGTTAAATGTAATTAAGTCGGAGGAGCACTATCTCTTGGTACTCATCTGGAAGCGTGTTAGTATGGCAACGCGCGCATCATCTCAGATTGCAATGGACGAGATGAATTGGAACAACAGTTACGTTTTGCAATGGCTGATCGATAAATTGATGAGGCAATGATACATAATGCGAGACATCAAGAAAGAAATGATTGACTGTTGGGTCAGCAGAGGGAAATCAGGCCAATTACCCGATGATTGTGGTGGGCTAGTTTGCACGGAGGTTGATGGAGATTAAGTTTAGATTAAAGTCTAGATTACCCCATCAATGAAAGGTTTTGATGAGACTCGTTATATCATAGTGTTGTGGCGCCAGGGTTTGGGGGCATATGAGAAAACACTTCTGAGAGCCATTTGGTTTGCTTTTTTGGCTACCGGATGAAGACTTATACGTTTTTTGTTTTCAACGGACCATTCTAACATTCAGCAACCGACTTGGATAAGTCTTAAATTTCAGATAGCTTCCCAGTGAAACAACATGACTAGAAGACTGTATTCCTGTCTTTGTAAAGCTACTTAGATTTTGCTTAAAGGTTTCAAGGCGTATTTATGAAAACTCCTTAGGTGTAAACTTTGCGGCTTTATTATTTAAAAGCTTTCATGGAACTACTAAAAAGCGTTCAATAATAAAACCTTGGAAGTTAACACTTAAAAGAGCCAATAACTTGATTCGATCTGAGTGAAAAATTTCTAGTGCACCTGCATTTCTAGTGCATCAGCAAAAGTAAATATACCATTGGTGCACTTGCCCAGACATCTAATTAATAATAGTTCACTTTAGACCCGATGTAAACGAATTAGCGCTTTCTGAATTTCGGTGACAAAAAAACTCGGAATCAATCTGGGGGCACCTTTCTGGAAGACTCATTCAGCCAATTGCACCTGCTCGGACACATAGCATATACACCTCTTTAGACCCGATCTTAAGTTTTGTTAATTCCAGAATTACTGCTTGTTTAATTCTGGTCACAACACAACTTGGGGTCAATCAGAAGGTAGTTTAAAATCTTTCATTATTGCACCTGCCCAAACACATGGCCAACATTTGCGTCTTAAAGTTAATTCCTTGTAGATCTCAGTCACAATGCAACACGGAGTCTAACAGGAGACAGCTTTCCGGAAAACGCATTTAGCACATATACGAATTTGTCATTATTGCACCTACCTAGACACGAAGCCTACGCATGCACCTCTTAAGGCTCGACTTAACGTTTTTAACGTTTTGTAATACCTGTAACAACACAACCCTGAGTTGGTGCGGAAGTAGTTCCCCGAAGAACGTTTTCAGCAAAGGCACATTTTTCCTCATTGCACCTGCCCATACACATGGCCTATTTAGACCAGATTTTGCGTTCTCTGAATTTCACAATTAATGCCTTTGGCTTTTGGTCACAGCACAAATCTAGACAGAGGGTTGTTTTCCTAGAAACTTATTCAACAAAGGCAAATTCGCCACAATTGCACCTGCCTAGATCCAAGCGGTATCTGTCCGCTTTTGACTCTGTTTTGTGAGTTTTCCAGCAACAACACATCTCGGAGTCAGTACGAGGGTCCCTCTCGGGAAATGAATTCAGCTTGAGCAACATTATCATTGTTGCACCTGCCCAGACATTAAGACTTTACTCTATATTAGACAGGACGTTGCGCTATGTAAGTTCTAGCCACAGCCCAATGTTAGACTGGAAAATTTAGAAGGAACATATTTGGCAAGGGTGAATGCACTCATAGTAGCACCTGCCCAAACATAAAAACGTCTAGAGTAGACTGCAAACTATCGTTGTAAAGGTTTGCACTTTCCTAGAAACTTTACAAATAATGTCACGAATCAAGTGAGATCGGAGGTACTTCTCTTGGAAACTTTTGCGTAGGTTAAAGATGGCTTCAAGAATTTGCGCAGACATAAGAATTATGCTCTTGTTCAAGCTTAAGTTTCAGCCTACCACTTTGAATATTTGAACATATAAGACTACGAAGTCGACTGCGTATTAAGTCTATTTTAGTAGACGTTCAGCTGTAATCATAGAAAATTACGACGATGGATTGTCCAGATTAAGTTATCAAAAAGTTATAAGGGTGAACTTTGATGACGCATCCCGTTAGGAAAGAAAATATAGTTAAAGGTCACAATAACATTGAGTTTTCTTTTGTGGCGAAAATCGTAATCCTTCGATTTGAATAAAATTTTATTTTCTAAAGACGGCAGTACATGCCATACAGAAAATGCAGCAAAGCATCGTTTCTAAATAATTCATCGAGGACGAGTGCATTTTTAGAGGGCGGAATTGCGTTTCTTTTTGTGGAAAATTGCGTAATTCTTGGATTTGAATAAACTTTTATTTTCTAAGGACGAAGCTACGTGCCACACACCATATACAGCTTTTTGGCAGGATTAATAAAATTAAGAGTTAATAAGGATCGGCTTACAAGAAACTGAAACCTTCGCAAGCAGTCAAGGAAACGTTTTGTGCAATCGTCGATTAGATCTTTTGCCTTGTCAGCTATTTTGGAAACGCTAGGCGCTAAGGTGTTTTAGAGAGTCGAAAATCCATGGCTTTTAAAGATACACAGTAAAGTAAAGGCACCAGAAGAGAAGAAAGATTTTCGAAATTACACATTTTTATAAAGAAACATTTCCAAAAAGCAGTGCTCCGTCTTTTTTTTTCAAAATATAGTCACACACTCATACGCTGCTTGTGGTGAACACGAGTCGAAACTTATTGTGCCAGAATTTATGGCCAAAAGCCCCCTTTCTCCTCTTTTGTTAGGTACGTATGCCAAATTTTTCGCTCGTGTCATACGCTTCACATATAAAACCGGACGTGAATGAAGCAATAAAATAAAATGCGACAAAATCATTAGGAAATTTCAAAATGATTTTTGGAACTCATACACGTTTGTATGTTTTCATTTTTCTTAAAAAAAAATATAAAAAATTAAGAAATAAAAATAAAATCTTTCGCACGAATTTTTGTGTAAATTTTCGTTGCGGATTTATTTCTTTTTTCTTTTTTAAAATTAATTTTTTCTTGTTTATTTATGTATTAATTCAGCCATGTAGCCATTAAACTCATATTTTTATAGGTGCATTTCTTTTAAACATTTATCGTCCATTTACAAAACACAAGTCTCCTTTATAATGATTTATAGGGCCAATTATATTAGACTATTAATGACCTCTCAGCAAACCACGGCTTCTGCGGTTCTAGTGGTTGCAAAAGAGGCATAAATTGGTGACTCGCTTTTTATGACTTTCACACAGCTATTAGGAGGCTTCAAGAACCTGTGGATTTCCCTTAAATGTATGTGACCCAACTTTCTGCTCTGACCCAACAGCCAATGGCACGAATGAAAACAAAATCGACTTGGATAAACTTGATACGATTTGAAACACGCAAAAATAAAGAAAAGGACAACGCATTAATCATCATCACCATCATTCAACTAACCACAGGAAACCGACAACCGACAAAAACAAACAACACAGACAGACAGACACAACGCACCTTGAGAAAGTGCTCAGGCACTTTGCTATTCTTTGGTATCTGTATCTTTTTGATTATAATGATCTTATCGCCTTCGATCTTTTGAATCGTTATGGGTACCCCTGCCTGCGGCCTGGCTGGTCTGATGTTCGTCGCTGATTGGGTCTTTTGCAGGGCTCCGCCACCAGGTGGAACCGCTGGTTTGGTGGCGGCAGCAGCACCCGGCACTCCACCAACTGGGGGCTTTGCCACAACTGCTGTGGCAGCAGTGCCGGAAGTGCGACTTGTAGGAATCGCGCCGATCGTAGCCACTTTTTGCAGGGGCACAGGCTTTGGTAGCTTTGGTTTGGGCTTGGGTTTCGACTTGCTGTCACCACCGGTGCGAACAATCGAAAAGTGATACAGTGGCTTATCATCGTCCAGGATGCTCTTTTGGGGTTCGGCTTTCTTCTCGACCTTACGCAGCACGACACCCAGCATGGGACCGCTCTTGACGGTAATCTGTGTTTTGGGCGGTTCGACCCGCTTCAAAGTCACTCCAAGATTGACCCCCACCGGTGGTGGTGTCTTGACCCGATGACCCGTTTTCGATTTGCCGCCATCGTCTTCCTCAACGGCCGCAAGTGTCTCAGCCACGGCTGACTCAACGATCTCGTCGAGCTCGCTCATCGTCATGCGGAGGTCCCCACTCTTGAATATGATGCCGTCCGGAGCGGCTATATCGATTTTTGACAAATCGGGCACCGAAAGAGGTATCGCCGTCGTCGTGGTTGTCGTCGTCTTGGTGGTGGTTAGCTCTTGACCGCCTTTTCCACTCGGATCTGGATTAACGTTCTCCGTGGTGGTTGTGGTCGTCGTTATAAATAGATGGTTGTTGGCGGAGGTGCTGCTGCTGCTGCCAACGCCGCTGTCTGCCGTCACCGACGACGATGCCGATGACGAAGACATCGACGATGACGATGTCGACGACTCTTGACCTTGCGGCTGGTAGCCGATAGGAATTATCTGCGGCAGGGTCCTAAGTTTCAAACAGACTGGTGTCGTGCACGAGAACAGCGCGTTACGTGGTGCAGACGACACATCATCGCTGTTGCTGCTGCTGTAGCTGCGGCCGGTGGCGTGGCCGAAGGTTGGAGCAAAATGCTCGCTTGAATTGTCAATTGGACTAGTGGTCTGGTTGTTGTCAAAGTTGGTTGTCGTATCTGTTGCGATCTCGGAGGTGTTTAGGTTATCCGATGATGCACAGCTAAGTGCGATTAGTTCGCTTGTTTCAAAACTCATTACTGTTTCACGTACTTATTTCTGTTTTATTTTTTTAACGAAGAAAAATTTTATTTTTTTCGGTACACGTTAGCTTTGGAACATACTTTATTCGAAAAGCGTTACGGCAGCACTACGCAAGCGAGGGAAACAAATTGAAATTTAATGCTCAAAATAATCTCGCATTGAATCGATTGCACTTTTTTTTCCTAATCGAATTCAAATGGCAATTCCCTTGGGGTATTTCGAAACGCGTAGTATATTCGCTTGATTTAGTACGAAATATCTTTCTATGAATAAACTTGCGGCCGTATTTACCTCTCACTTTAGTCAGTGCCAAGTTTTCTATTTATCATCAAAGACATTTCGTACGAACAAAGACAAAAAGAAGTGAGTGCTGTGCTTACTTTAACTTGAAATAAAATAAAATAAAAAAAAGAAAGAAAAGAGAGACAGACGATGTATAGAGTGACAGAGACCAAATTGGAAGTGTTGAGAAAAGAGCTCTTTTTTTTACACGGAATTTTAATTGAATTAATTTTAGGGGATTCCGACCTTGAAACGGCTTAGAGC
Source organism: Neoascia interrupta (assembly GCA_947623515.1). Lineage (NCBI taxonomy): Eukaryota > Metazoa > Arthropoda > Insecta > Diptera > Syrphidae > Neoascia > Neoascia interrupta. The sequence continues at coordinate 9,725,723 of OX392464.1, forward strand.
TGCAGTCGACAAGATCATAAAAAAAACTAAACTATAAAAAAGATATATGATGTAGAGATACATTTCTGTATGTGTGTGCGGATGCGGGTGGTGTTGCGGTTTTCCCCAAAATATTTTTGGATATTTCTCAAATGATGTTCCAAAAATGAGATCACGAATGTTCTTTGTTTATTTCTGGAATAATTGGCTAGGAAGTGAAATGCTAGTTAAAGCACATTAATAAGAATAATAGTTGACATATTAACCTGTTCTGACTCTTTCGCCAGTTTCTCAACCGTTTTACGCATAGATCGAGGTTATTACAACCAAAATAGGACTCTTTATTAACCTAGTCTGATCTGAGCCTATCAGTCTGTTCCACAACCAAAATAAAAACTCTTTTCGTAGATTAATATATGGCGTGGTAAAATGAATAAGATTATGTGGCTAGCGAAGACCTCAACCTTCGGTCTTTGTATACACTTCAGAACTGTAAGAAACAAGTTAATATTTTAACTAATATATTCTACAAGGCGATTTCTACAATTCTTACGCTGCTACAGTGGAGTACAAGTACAACGCCCCTAAATGACTAAAGTTAGGTTGAGTGGCTTTTACCACTTAGCAAAGACAGAGTCAGAAGATCAGTTGTATCATAAAACAATTCCTTCATTTTAAGGAAGCCTTATACTGGAAGCCTCTTTGAAGTCAAGAAACTTTGTTTTAAACTAAACTGAAGTTTTATAGAAAAAAAAAAACCTAAAGTTGAGTCGGGTGTCTGTCTTCACTTAACCAGGCCACACTTATACTTCACCGGATCCGTCTCCACCTTATCCACGATACACACAAATCCTCAACTAAACTTTCTTAAATTTCGAGATTTACCATTCAAATTTAAATCCTCTCAGCAAGCGATTACAACTAAATCTCCTCATTAGTCTTATTTAACTTTTTCTCACCCAACTTTATGTCACTTTTAACCCTAATACACCTTTATAAAACCTTAAACGTAAGAAAGAAAACTGAAACTGCCCACGTGTGACAGATTTTTAAAAAATGTTTTCTGTTGGAATTTTTAAAATGAAATTGTTTTCTCGCTCCTAGGAAATATCATCGTCACTCTTTTTTGACAACCTCAATGACAAGAAGAGAGTACTTGTATTTAATAAATATTTGCCCGGTGGAGACACTTGGGGATTTCTTTTTAATCCTCTCCCGCCATTGGCAGCTTTATGGCCGGTGGAGACATTAAATTAGGCCAAAAGAAAGTGCGTTATGATTGCGATATTATTCGACTTTCGAAGTTTAATGAAGGTTAGCAGTAATGATTTTTCGATAAATTTTAATCCGAGATAAGCTCTGGAGTGCAGTTTCAATTCCTTTGGTGTTTTTATATAAGAAATGACAGTTGCTTGTTTTTGGAAAATGATATTCGAACAGAGTCTAATGGCGTATTTTTCTCAACACCGAATCGAGAAACTGGTGTGGAATACAGAAACAAATTGTCCTTTTCTTGTACACCTGAACGGAATCGCGCTCATGTAAGTATTCTTTTGAACTCCGAATTTGTTCGGTGTCGACACCGAACTTGTATTTCGGTTGTCTACCACCGACTTATTTGACGGTGGAGGCTGGGTGTAGCTTTGATTGTTTATGTAAAGTGACGTTTCGACTCCAATTTCATTCGTGATTTTTTACAATGCGACTGAAATTGTATGAAATCGATAAAAACTTATTAAAATATCTCAAATGAAAAAAAGTAAACAAAATGAAGTCAAAGTAATTGGACATTAACCGACGATGACTGCACTGGTGTATCATTTGTCGTTCTGTACACAATGAAACCGAGTGGTGTACACTGGAATTGTCGCGAACACCGAGTATTTTTGGACATCTCGATGTGGCAGTTCAGTGTTCAAAAGAATACGCCATTAACTGAAGAGTACCTCGCAACTCTTTTTCTATTTTGCTGTGAGCGTTACAGGTGTTCTTACAAACCTGGAGGAGCCTCAATTTTTCGTGCTGATTCCGAACAGCGAATTGAGAGGTTTCGCATGACAAATGATACGGTCGGGGGGTTTGTCAATCCCTCGCGGACGTGGGACCGTGGAAAAAACTTTTTTTTGCCCCGATCGGGTTTCGAACCCGCTACCGGGAGCTGACACACTTGTCACTGAACCACGGTGCCGGAGACCCGAATGAGAATTTTCCGTGTAAGACAAAAAAACGTGGTTGATCTAGTCATTGGCAAACGTTACAAGAATGAAAGTTTTATTTTGGAGGATTTAAGACTTGGATTTGGAGGACACTTTAGAGCTGCCTTCTTTTTAAACCCTGCGTAGACTTAGCTCTTATTTCTTAAGACATAAAAATGTGTGTTTTAGAGAAGTTTTAACACTTATTGTGGTAAGCAGCTAGTCTGGATAGTTACCGCAACAAGGCGTTGTTTCCGACCTTAAGATACAGAAAAAATTTGTTCTATGTGCTTTCAAGACTCCATCAATGCGAGGTCTTGCCGAGGATAGGACATCTTAGAAAGCCGCCGCGCTGTTTAGAATGATGAATAAGGCGAGCATTGTTCGTTGTTTGCGAACGTCGTTTAAACCCTAATATAATGCACTATTTCATGAGCCTGTTTAAAAGCGTACTTTAACCTGCGATCTTGACTTTCAAAGAAAATACTTTAAATGTGTACAAAATACAGGCATTCTTTTGAAGGCCTTTACGCTGGTTAAAGGCGCTAAGTAGGGTTCATTTATGAGAATTTTCTGATGGGTGCTAAGCAGAAATGTAACGAACTACTGCACGAAGTCCCGGGCTCGACTCCATGTCGGTATAATTAGTGCAATTAATTTTTTTTTCACGCATCCTACCTCCTTGGAAGTCTGAAAGAGACAGACATTGTTCGATTACCTGTCGGAATAACTTGCGCAACTTCCGAGAGTACCTTTTGCCATGGGAGACTTCAACTAGCATTTTATTTCAAGCTTCTTCTCTTAAAAGCAGTTTTCGAACAGATAGGAAAATTTGAAACATAATAGTGGCTCCGGAACTGGAACCCTGTCAGACGTGCCACATAAAGTAATCCTGGCTGCAATTGTCGAAAAAAGAAACGTGGAACCGTGAGCAAATTTTCAAGGCCTTCTTTCTGCTGTTGAAATTTTGAAACCGTACTTATGTGTGGCTGCAGATCTGGAAAAGTTACTAACAACAAGACTACAGCGTTCGAAAGCAGACGTGTTTTAGGAATATCTGCAACGAGGAATGAAATGAAAGTCGATTGGCCATGTACTTCGAAAATGTAAAGGAATATTCCAGTTGAGTCACTCTGTATAATGAAATCCGTCAATAGTTGGTGGCAGGAGACCAGGTAAACGAATACACAGACGGCGCAGGACTAAAAAAAAGTTGTTGGACAAAAGAAAAAGTCTCGGATGATCTATCGCAAAATTTTCGGTTTCTTGGTGGTAATCTGTTATCCATGTTAGGGTCGACCGTTTCTTTGGCCTGTAAATTAAGTCATTTTCGTTTTTGTGCAAAAAAAGGAAACATTTCTGTCATCTGCCAAGGCATGGGCAGCATTTAAGGAAAATCTAAGAGGTAACAAATAGCAAGCGTGACAGACTGGAACCCTGAGGGACGTCGTTATTTGTATGAACAGCTACAGGTTTCATTTCGAGAGTAACTGGCATGAGACAGATCAGAGAGTAGACTCCTTTTCATTTTCTACGAATCAGTCTTAAATAACAAAGTCAAATATTTTTGGGTTATAATTTTGATCTAATAAAAGACATAGAAGACACAATTGCCCATTCGTTAAAACACTGTTGGGTCCATTACAAGAAACATTTTAAGGGCGGTAAACAACACAATCCACAACGTCTTGCTCTCATATCCTTTGTGCTGAGACGAAGAACAACTTGAACAAGGATATTCAAGATATAGAAGACGATTTAAGATTAGTTAGTTTCCATGGTTTACTTCCTTTACGCTGTTTCATTCCACAGGTTTTAAGAAAACTATCAGTTGCTAAAGGTGGATTTGAAGACCTACTTCGACCGGACTAGTCTTCACCCCCAAGGTGCGGAACTGTGGAAAAAACCGATACACAAATTTGTGTATTAAATACAAACAATTACAATGTTATCGATATGTATACAATCGCTGTCCTACTAAATTACGAAACGTACAACCTTGATCTCTGTGCTTGTGGTCTCTATTTTCTCTCAATGTATTCTGTTAATTCCTTTTTCTTTTCAATTAACTTTTAAAAATAGTTTTTTTTTGCTCGAAAGCAATTGATCTAAATTCAATTGTTCACTTCTTTTTGTGTTTGGTCTACCTGCGACTTTCTTGAACAGAAAAACCGGCAAATTTATATGAAAAAAATGAGCACTAAATTTAATTTGTTTTATGATGCAGAAACAATATAAAAGACGATTTGAAGAAGAAGAAAATAATAAAAAGAGTCTATAAAGATGTTTAAACGCAAACACTGCTTATATCCGTAATTTCTCTTTTTTGTTATTATTTAGTTCTTTGGTCAGATAAATTGAAAATTGTCGGGAGGGGAAAAAAAGGAAAAATTTTACTCAAAATAGAAGCGTTTATCCTAAAAATAGTTCTTCTTCCATTATTTTACATCACACGTTTGGCCGTTTTCCTCTCTTGCTCTCTCTCTATACTATATCCGTGCACAGATGATAAAAGTTCAGCCAGTAAGTAGGCGCAAAACGTGTGTTGTCGCCGTGTTTCTTTGGTGACTACTCCTTTTCTGTGTGTTCCTCATTTCGTCTGCCCGTGCACACACTCACAATAATCTGTAATTTTCCCAACCATCGGCAATAATATTTTCCTCACACACAAAGCGCACAAAGTTAAGACACATAAAAAAAATTATGCTCAGTGAATATTTTTTCTTGTACTTTTTTGCAATTTATATTTTCAATGTTATATCACAGATTAAAATAGATAGGGTGAGAGAGCACACATGAAAAAAAAGAAAAAAATTAAACACATTGACTCAATGGCGTCAAAGATTCACTGTTCCGCGACGAGGGAAAACAACATTTTCTTTTCGCAAGGATTTTCTTATTTTTTTTTTTTTCATTAAATTTATATTTTGCGTTTAAGAAATTTTATATAAAAATTTCATCGTCACCGAAATCACACACAACAAATTATTTTTGTTTAAAACAATTTCTCAAAAAACTTAAATTAAGACACAAAAACTATTTTAAATTAATTTTTGTTACGTTTTTCTTCTCCTCGGACGTAGGAAGGAAAATAAAAACTTTTAACGAAAAAAATTATAAAAATTTCTTTTTTTCTAAAAAAAAAAATTGAAAATACGAAAATTCAAAAGAAGGTGGAGATTTTTTTTTTGGGAACAGATTTTTGTTCGCCGCGCACAACCGACAAATGAAGATCTTCTGCGGCGGGTTAGTTGCCCGACAAGGCGCGGAGGATAGATAGACCGTCAGACAGACCCACACACAACACGACTCACATGAGAAGTTCGCAAGGCGAAAAAACCGATACGAGAGATATATTTCGTGGATTCATCGGGGATATTTTTTTTTAGTCAAAGATACCGAGAGAAGATAGATGGGATGTAGATAGAGAGACGCGCGCAAGACTCAGTAAGTCATGACGTCTCGGTTGGGGGAGAAGCAGGCAGACGCAGGCCCGAAAATCTTCTGCGAGTTGTTTACATGACAAAGTCTCGCCCGCGAGGAAGTTTCGCGTAAAATGGAAAATAGGCAAATTAGTGGTTGAGGTCATGCGCAAATGGCACAACGAAGGAGATCACTCTATTATGATGAAGGGAGAACGGATTAGAGATGCGGGAAAATCCCTTTGTTTATGAATTTTCCTTCACTCAATTTGGGGTTTTTCTTGAAGTGAAAGAGAAATGGGTAAGAGCTTTTTCTTGATCTCTTAGGAGAGAGGATCTGAGATCGCGATCACCTTAGTTCCTTGTGCCTCCATCAACAGATGGTGAGTTGATGCCACGACACGACCATTAATTCTGAAGGGAAAAGATGTGGACAAAAATAAAAATGTGATTCACCGGAGGCTTCATCATCGATACGTGAATGAGATCATGGGAAACTGTTTGTAATGGTTTAGGAGAACCTACAGAAAAACAAACAAGAAAATCCTCTAGCAAATACAACATACTTCTAGGCGGTGATATAAAATTTGTGAACTGTCATACAGGGCGTATGTGGAACATTTTAGTTTGTGAAATAAACTGTAGTTGATACAGAAAACAATGATCAATACATTTAATAATGCGATCGCGGAAATCCGATCGCCTATTCTCGAGACTCAAGCGGATCGTAAAAATCTGTGGGTAATATCCTCACAAGCTCAGTGTATTTTCCACATTGATCCTTCAAAATGTTACAACCTATCAGGATTATCGTTCTTTTAACGCTGTTAAATATTCTGTAGAAGTTATAACAGTTGAACAGAAGCTACAGTTGAACAATTACGACTGTTTAAAAAAGTCGAGCACAATTTCTCGAAACATCGATCATACAGACGCGAAAGATCGATTATAGTTAAACAACCATTGATGCTCCAAGATCGATCGCTGTTTAGCGATCGATGAAGCTCCGAAAACAGATCACAATACCCTGAGAAGATCCTGAGAAGTTCTATCACATCTGAATGATCACTGATGCTACAAGGTTAGTTTAGGTTGAAGTGGCTGTCGGATATCTGAAATCCGACTCTTTTAGACCTATAAAAGGCCGGTGTATCGGGAGTTGCGTCAACTCTTTGAATCATTTCGAGCCAGTTATGAAGCGTGGGACACTAGATCGATCGTATTAAGATCGTTTTAGAAAAAAACCCAAAGGTGAAGATTTCGCTTCTAAGATAGAGCACGGCCCGAAAGTCGTTAGAATAAAGACCAAGTCTTGTTCCATGTTTGCCTACCAGACAGTGTCCCGTGCACCGATTGTAGAACTTATGTGTGATTTAATGAAGACTATCAAACTCTTAGATCGCTTACGTTCCAGCTTTGGTTAGATTGGTTTCGTGACAAGTGTTACAACGTGTCCATCTAAGTTTGCTCCTTCTATTGCAATCAGGTTTAGGAGCCTTTTCCAAGCAAGAGAGACTTGTACCAAGCGCGACAAGCCCGTTAGCCTTGCAGCGTAATGTCGCTATGCCGAGGCACCACTAGCAGCTACCTCTGAATGTTAAACTACTCTGACATATTCCTAAGAAATGATCGGCAGTCTAGGGCTTCTTAAGAGTTTTCAGGGACTGATAGCAGACATTGACAGACAGCCTGACTGTCCGAAAAAAATCGTATATCTTTGGAGGATATCACGTTATTCTTAAAACGGGACAAAATTTCTTTAATCGCCATAATCAGCAAAAAAAAAAAACACTTCAATACTTAGGAAGGCGGAAAGGGAACTAGGATTTAGACTATCCAAGAAAACGCCCACAGCGACCCAATCGTTAACCCATCGGTATAAAACTGGAGCGATTCATTTCACAGAGGCCTGATCATCGCAAGAGGGTTAAGAGGGGAGGGTGGTCTGGAAGTTTTTGTCAAACTGAAGTTGGGGTGTGAAGTTTGTGTTTCTAGGAGGGATTCTGGATGAATTTAGGTTGGTCACAGTTCATCGGTCAAGATGATCCGACGATCGACCAATAGCTGGAAGGATCAGTCACAATTGAACGATCATAAGAGCTTGATAGTTCGATCATAGTGGAGCAATCGCAAATGCTCCAAACACCAATTGATATTGAACAATCGAGGAAACTTAAAACAAAGGTTCCAATCGAACGTGAATGCTTTGATGATTGATCATAACTCAACGATCATTTCGAAAGATGGAAAAATTTTGCCACCGATGCTTGAAATGTCGATCATTGTTGAACGATAATGAATGCTTGGAGGATCGATCATGGTTGAACATCCTTAAAGATCGACAAATTATGAACAACCATTGATCCTCCAAACCAAAGATTGATCACAATTGGACGATTATTGGTCCTTAAATGATCGTGGAATGTTGAATATTCACGACAGCCCCAATAATAAATGGTTCATCCCCCATAAGCGATGACTTGCGAAAAAATCGATAGCAGCAATTTATATCCAACAGAAGATAAAAAGCATTTTCAAACAGCAAGATGCTATCTTTTCGAAAAATACTCATAATCAAAATAATAGCTGGTCAACGTGACAAAATATTCATCGGATATTCAAACCGATCTATAAAAGCTCTAAGCAAGATCGTTGCTATTTCAGTTTATTTTCAATTTTGATCCATCAAAATGTTACAGCCAGCCAGGATTATCGTTTTATGTACGCTTTGCACTGTGGCCAACGCTGTAAATATCCCTTAAAAATTTTAACGCTTTTCTAAGCACGTTTGTCACTCATGTTGATTGCGTCAATACTGACCTGACATTGTTTTTTTATTCAAGATGGTTTTCAACTATACTTTGTTCCAATCAATACGGACGAATGAAAATGTAGTTGATTTCAAAGACGTGAACATGGCCTTACTCGACGTGGACGGAAAAGCGTATTATTACCTTCAAGGACCGATTTACTTGAGTCATAACTACTCCAATGCAAATGGAAAGGTGAGTATGACGACTTAAAGTTTTGCAAATGTTTTAAATGCTGATAAAATATTCACAGGTGGGATATGTCCTAAGACAGAAAGAAGGATCCAAGCAGAGTCAAATACCAGATATTCCTGATAACATTGTTCCGTTTTGCGATTATAATCTGGGTTTTAACGAAAAGTACAACCGTCCAATGTCAGATTTTCACAGCGATTTTGTACCTATCAAAGGAAGTGACTGTTTAATTGAAAAGGTATTCAATTCAGACAGTTTTTTTTTTAATTATGTTTAATGAATTTAATTACATTTTGTGTAATAGGGTACCTATAGCCTACTCCCTGTGGATGACGTTCAGAAAATTAATGCGCCATCGCAACTTTCCGAGGGGGATTATTATCTCAATATTTGGTTTTTAAATGAAAACTATTCACCGATTGGAGGGTATATTACAGAGTTTACTGCAATCGACATGTAAAGTTGCTTTTTTGAAGTTTTTCACCTTGTTAAGGGGGAAATCTTATTTCACTTAATAAACGAAAAGTCATACAATTTTTGTGTAATTCATTCTGCACGTAGATTTCAAGTCTGCATTTGCCAAATCGGGTTCAATAAATGTTTTGATGATAAGTAAACGATCGCCGATGCGATCGACAAGAATTTTAAAACAACGGAAGATCGAAAGACTGACCACCACATGCTCGAAAGATCGATCATTTTTGAACGATCACTGACACTCAAAATATGTATTAAAAATTAACGATCATGGATGCTCAAATTATTACCTATCACAACCAAGTGATCATGAATGCAAGGTCCGTATTTTTTTTTTAAAAAATCACGGATAATGGAAAGATCGATTGCAGTTAAAAGGTCTGAACGACGATCTGATACAGATCGTAATTGAACAATAATGGATGCTCAGCAGATTGATCACATCTAAAAAGCAGATGATCACGGCAAGACGTCCATTAAAATTTAGCGCTCATCAGTTTCTTTTCCGCACTGAAACAACTCGTACTAAAATTTCCCAAAAGTATTATTTTCACACAAGTACACTTTGAAAGTCACAACCCAAAAACGTTTTATCTAGAACTTTTTTCCTAAGATAACGATTAAAATAAAATTAGATCACAATTTAACGATCATTGATGCTCACCAAAGCGATCGCCACTGAATGATGACAGATCCTAGAAAACTGGATCACAGCTCATAGATCGATCTCTATGAGCTTAAGACATAGATCGATCTCTATTGCACGATCATTCATGCTGAGAAAATCGATCGCTATTGAACAATCATTGTCCAGAAGTAATTATGCTAGAAAGGCATTCAATGAAACTCGGAGTAAAGATCTCTGATGCTATAAACATCCATCGAGGATGACAAAGATCGACACAGTTGATGCTTCAGCCAAAGATCGCTAACACCTGAAATGTCATAAGTACTCACAAGATCGATCACAATTGAACGAGCACCGATGCTGGCAAACTGCATCACATTTGAACAATGAATGATACTCCAATCAAAAACTTATCATGAATTGAAGGGTCATAAATGCTTGAAAGATCGATGATAGTAAAACTATCACGCCTGCCAAGGATCGAAATAGTTGAACAATGACGTGTGCTGCAAACAAAACCAATCACAGTTGAGCGATCACAGATGCTCAAAATTTCAAGCATTATTGAACGATCGCGGATACTCGAAGGGTCCAACACAGCTGAACTATCACGGATGTTCCCAACCAAAAATGCATCACAATTAAACGATCAATTGTTCCTGGGAAGATCGAACACTAAAACGAATGCGAGAAATATCGATAACAATTCAAAAAACGATCACGGGTGATCGAAAGATCAAACACAAGGAAACGATTACATTTAATTTAAATGTGTTATCCTTACGTCTGCGTTTCATGAGAACTGATTGAGAAGGAATTCATGAACGATCGGTGATTGGTTTTAGTCTATGCTCTCAAGCGACTGCAGTTGAAAAAAGGGTTGGACAAACGGAGTAAATCACTGCTCGGAAGCTTTTAGAGTTCCATGAAGCTTATAAGAAGCGATGAAAAGTGAAATATCACAACAATTTACAATTCTACAAACATTTTAATAATGGCTCCATCTATGGTCATTAATCAGAAGTCATAAAGCTTCTCAAGCTAAAAGAAGCATTTTTTTCTACATTCCTTTACGAAATATAAATTTATGCCTCGAGCTTCTCAAGCTAAAAGAAGAATTTTTTTTTCTACATTCCTTTACAAAATACAAGTCAATTTATGCCTCGATGCTTAAATAAATATTGAAACAAGGAAACTATGCAAAAAGAAGTTAATAAATTGTCAAATTGCCGTGCCACGCATGTGAATTAACACAAAACAACAAAGAAAACTAAGGAACATCTACAAAGCATGCAACAATTCAACGAAAAAAAAGCTTTTAAATAGCGTAAGTCAATTTAGAATGCAAGGTTGCTCAAAATTTACACAACGCACACAAGTCAGCACCGCAAAAGCGACTAGACACAACGCAATTGACAGGACGTATAGGCACTACTTATAGTTTAGCTTCCGGTTGGTGCATAGCACATATGAACGCCAAAACAAGTCCATATTTCACCCAACTTACAAGATAATCATCGGAATCGTCTCGAAAAATCTGCTCGTCCACAAAGTCACCAACATAGATTGCAAACAGAAACTTGCCAACCAAATCGTTTAGATTATCCTCAACAATAATTTTCGCAACCATAATTTATGGGGAAAAAATATAAACAAAATCAACTATAAAAAAAAAATAGTTGCACTAATTTTCTTATTAATGCCAATCGATAATGAGTGATTTCTTAGACTAATCGGCTATTGGAAAGCTTTTTCTGCAAATTGTCTGGGGCAACATTTGAATCGAACGAAAATAGTCACATGAGTAGCAGTATTGGCAGCTTGTGCGACTTAATAATGTCTGTTTTCAATGCTTAATTTTGTACATCCTCATGTTGTGAGATCAAAGGTCTTGCACTAGCAAGGAGCCAACGAATGACAGATGTGGGAAAACAGACAAATTAGGGTAATCTCACAGCAAGGAAGTACGAGTGTATTGCAGGTAAATTGCAGGGGCGGATTTGGTATAAATCACTTGTCGATAAAACATTGTTAAATCAAGGGTGTACAATCGTCTACAGGGTTTATCAATTTCGTTACCATTTTGATCAAGTGTTCTATGAAATTCGCTCCCCGAAGCGGTTTGATTTTAAGTGTCTAAACTTCATTTAACACAACTCTATTTAGGACTTAGATTCAACAAAAAAGAGGATTTCCACAAACGCCTCGAGTTGATCCTGCAAAGTTACGATTCACAGCTTCTCTCGTCTTTTTAAAAGAATTTAATAAAAACAAATAATTGGGAAAAGTCCCAGATCCCAGGGGTAAGATTTACAGTGTATTCAAGCACAAGGTTTAAAAAAGTTTGGCCTTTTTTAGTTTGTTCCAACCTTGTGATGTTAGAAATACCAGTTGACAATTGTTTGTAAGATTCAGCGGAGTTTGTTACATAGGAAAAGGATTTTGCAGAAAGTCAGAAAAGGATATAATACCAAATATAAAATAGTGACTTGTGGTAAAACCTTGAACTTCTCACTTAAAAAACCTTTTATGTTGCCAATAAAACGCTATAGAATGTTTTTGTTTAGTTTACCATTATACTACATACGTATCATAATCATAATGCAATCCACAACTTACTATTATTTAACGACTTAAATAAATGCATAAACTTTAAAGTAGTCAAAAAATATAATCTAGAGAAAACCTGTCGTATCATAAACTTGGTTAAGAAAGCAAAGGACTCAAAATCTTATACATAAAACAAACTAAAAACTGACCCCTACAAACCTAACGTGACTTAAACTTTTATAAGAATTTTGGATAGTTTTAAACTTTAATTTTATGTTAGACAAGGGGAATATTAAAAATAAGATATATTTTTCCTGTATATAAAATGAAATGGTTTTACCTTAGATGGTGATATCCTATTATCCCTTTCCTTTGCACGATCCCGATGGCGACGACGCGAACTACTATGAGATTCATCGTCCCTGTAGCGATACTTATGTGCACGTCTTCCCGATGTCGGTGACTTACGATGGGAACGTTTTGAGCGTTCTTTACGTCGTCTTGACGAACGATCATAACTGAAAGGAAAAAAAAAAAATGGAAAATGTTCAAAACTTAATACAAAATTTTAAGATTTCTCAGTAAAAATAATATAAAAAATCAATCATTTATTTTGAAAGCATAAAACCAATACAGACGACCTTTCTACTACAATTTCATCGTTAATATTTTGCATAAGACAGTTTTGACAGTCGTTGTATTTTTCAAAATGGCTTCCAATATCAGTTTGTGAGAGAGAACTGCTCGATACGTGAGATAGAAACAATACTTTTTTTTGTATGTAAAAAATTAAAACTTCAAAATCGATTCTGGAATTTCATATTGTTCTACTATAAATTTTGTTTTTGGAGTCACGTAAGTAGTAGTGCGTATAGGTGTTTTTAAAGGTTGGGATTTCAAAACTTCAACAACATCAAGGAGATCAAGTCAAGTTCTGGCTGAAGTCCTGTCAGTGAGAAAATAAAAAATAAACTAATCTTACTGTTCTGTCAACAGGACTATTTGTTATACTTTTGTAAAAGCGATTTTTTGTTTAAAGAATCATGAGAAGACTTTTTTGCAAGGGAAAAATGACACTTCTAGGTGAGATTCCTGTTTACACCTACTCTAATCTGGCATAAGCAATTTATTTTTGCCCAAATGAAATGATACAGATGTGAGTGTCATGTAGTTCCAACAGGACGGACGTACGTGCCAGTCGGCTTATGCCACCATTTACTGAAGCACTTACTTATGGAAGATTCCCAGAAACTTAACAGGTGGCAGGGATCTCGCATTTAGTTATTGGACTTAACTAGTGGAGGTTAGTTGTTTCACAGGGGTTTGGTAAAAATGTGCTTCGCTATTAAATATCACCATACGGTCGTCCAAATTGGAAGCCCTTAACAGGCTTCTAAACAGAATCAATTCCAGATTTTCAAAGGAGAACTTAATATCGCTCAAATTGTGTGATTTGGTCTAAGCAATATAGGTTTGATGTCTTTCAGGTGGATGTCCCATAGAAAAATCCTTTTCCTTCTTTCTTACGAAAACGTATTAATGTCCGACAAACCTACATGTTGTACCTAATAAATTCAAATGGGTCTTTTGTACTTTGTAAGAACTCCACTGTCAGATTCCTTTGTCAGTTATTTTTTTAAACTTGAAACTGCCTTTTTTATAGGTTTTTCGTGCAAAGTAATTATGTGAAACAAGTATTCAGATAAATTCTATCTTGAATACACATTTGAGAAAAATTACGAAAAAAATTTAATCAAAATCGAAACATTATTGAATTTTTTTTTTGGTCTCTCTAACCTCTGCTGAAGTACCTGAAGTGGATGCAACGCGTTAACAGTGACACGAGAAAAATGCAAACAACAAACTGTTCATATCACATTACTTATGATGAATTTAGTCTCGAGTGTGGATCTCGAATGTGGGCGTCATGGTGCAGTGGTCAGTGTGTCGGAATACGGTGCGGACAGTCCCGGGTTCAAATCCCGGGGCAATGAATGTTTCTTTCACGGTTCTTCACGGGTCTGACGAACCTCCTGAGATTATCATTTGTCGTGAGAGACCTCGCTATTCGCCGTTCGTAATCGACATAAAACTGTAGGTCTCTTCCAAGTGTGGAAAAACACATGAAAAACCCACACAACTTGCATGGTTTTCAGAGGTCAGGCGATGGGTCTTTTGATCTACGGGTGTCAGTTCAGTAGTAGTATTAGTCGATCGTGGACTTACATGTCAGATTCTTAGGAAAACCTGGCCAAAATCGAAACAAATATCGATATGTGCTTGAATAGCTGGTAAATGAATTTTTTCAATATAATATGTCTACAGTTTGTCCGATCTTCGATGCGGCAACCCTTCGGTTCACCCTCGAACATTATGGAAAATAGACCGGAGAAATTGTGTATGCTTAAACTTACATCTTAAACCGAGCACGACGTCCCGTGGGCATAGTTGAGGCCTTAGAATTTAAAGGCACAGACCTTAACGTGTAAGCTTACATAATAAACTAAATTTCGCTGACGAAACAAATGACACAGTAACTCCTCGCTGTGAACACTTTCTCTGCCACTGCCCAGCTCTCCAAGAACGACGACTTACCTTTTTAGGAGTCAGGTTCTTTGTTAGCCTGGACGACCTGGCAGAAATATCACTACTTGACCTAAAAAGATTTATCAAAAGATCAGGCTCAGTTATGAAGATGGTTCAGTTAGTAAGACAAATTTCCAACCATGTTTGTCTACTTCACAAGGGTAATCACAATGGGCCAATCTGGCCACCAAGTGAACTTGCACTAGTTGCAAACAACCATTTCCAACCTAACCTAACTCCTCGCTCCTGAGGTAGGTTGGCCCCACTGCACGAAATTTTCGCACGTTGAAATGAGACCGCTCTCTTTAGTCAATTCTCCGGGCCGAACTCGGACGTTGTAGAAATTAACTCCTTCTTCCAAGTAAAAAGTAACTTCTCCCTCCTTTGGCAGATACTGTTAGAGCCCCATGAGGAAATGAGATCGTTACCTCATTCTCAGGCAACGGAAAGTCCATTTAAGACAAATTGAGAAAGGCGTGAATTCAAGTAGGCAGTAACTCCTTTCTCTTTTAGACGATTGGAAGATTGAACGAATTGTTTGAGCCCTATGACGAAATGAGATCGTTGACTGTTGCGGAATCACCTCGGGTCAAACTTACACATTCTAGGAAGTAACTTATAGCTCCCTAATATTTTCAAGTAAAAAAGTAACTCCTCTATCCTTAGGTAGATTGACTTGCTAAATGAAATGATCCAGCCCTATGACGATATGAGATCGTTGTCTTTAGGGCTCTCTCCGGTCAGTACGTATGAGCTTTCCTAATCAACCCCATTCCGCTGTTGAAAGATAATGATGACAAAGGAGTACGTTCAAGTAGACAGTAACTCCTCCCTCTTTAGCACTTAAATTTTCGTGCTCTATGTAAGTAAAAAAAAGCGAAAAACCTGTTTTTTAGTACCAAATGGGCTTTATATTTAGAATATGAGTAAGAAAATTCAAATTGAATAAATGAAGAACCGTCCTCGTAGTTTATTGGGTTAGAAGTCAAGAAAACCTTTCTGCCAATGTATTGAATGACCAGTCGACATTTCTTTAAAATTCTCTGAAATAAATGTATCGGAATTGCCAATCAGCTTTATGTAAACCAGATGAATACTTTCTTAATTCACGGTACTGTCACACCTTTAATTTTTCAAAGCCTTCCCTTGTTCTTTTTGTGGAGTGCCAGGCCAGCCCACAAAAATCAGGGACTAACAACTTTTTGCCGAATCCAAAACACACGAAAATTATTTCGGGGCGGGGCATACCCACACGACAAGAAACTAGTCTTTTTATTTCCTCGAACGAGGTGGAAAACAAACCAGACCTCTTAGGTAGTAGGCAAATACGCCACGCCGCCACTGCTTAAATCGTGACTTCGGTGAACACTTGAGTTTTTCCGTATATATGATTACAAAAAATCGTCTTCAGTACGAGAACACAAAGTTTAAATGCTCTTAAATCCTTCTTAATTGTCCCATAAAAAGCTAGCGCGTGCGAGTCACACAAGTTCAAAATTATTTTTGTTTAAAATGACAACTGTCGGTCGAAAAATAAACTCTGTCTGCCAAAAGTGAAAATGATCGACGAAACACAAAATTAATTTGACGTGTTGAAAAAAAAAAAAACACATACTAACAATAGATAGGGTATGACATAAATCTTCGTCATTTTTAATTTTTTTATTGGTGCAACGAAAATATTGTTTATATTTTAAGACCACGTTGATTCGGTTTTTGAACCTTTATAAAACAGAAATCCATCCATGCTGTTTTTGGCTTTGCAATAAACCATTGTGTGAATTTTCTCTACTCACTCATTGAGATAGCGTTAAGATACCCATGGATAAGTTACCGCTGTTAAATTGGTTTACATTTTTTCCAAGCGAGTTTAGTTGCCAAAATACAAAATGTTCAAAACTTATTCTTGAACTTCTCATTGGATTCTGTGAGCGAAGAAGCTGTAAAACAAGATTTTTTTTTTCAACTGCGCCCTTTGAATGAATGTAACTCCTCCCACCTTAGATTAACAAACTTTCTGTTAATTGATTCAGATTTGGTTTAAAAGTTTTAGGTAACAAAAATATCAGGATATGTTGTTTTCAGCACTTAATTCTACATTCGAGATTTCGGTTTAACACAAGATATTGTCACTTGTTTAAGAACTACTTTTGTATGGATGACAGCTCTCGTTTTAACTGGTCAAGAAGCCTTAAATCTTTGAGATCTTGCTTTTGCTGTAAAGGATAGCTGAAGAGAAATTTCATATTTTCGTATTCGATAAGACTATCATGTTGGCACTACCCTATCGAAATGAATTTTAAATATAAAAACCATAAACTTTTGGCAGACATAGACACTTTGTTTTCCATTAAGTGTGTGCATTTTGTTTAACACTTTCTGCAATTTAAAAAAACGTATGATAAAACCACACGACACATTTCTTTCAAAAAATATCTGCCTTCATCTGTCATCTTGAAGAATTTATTTCTTATGCGATGATAAGTAATCTAGAAAAAGTTAATTATACGTCAAGTATTTGCGATACGGTCATTAACCCGTCACAACATGTCAGCTTAAGCGAACAAATTTAAGCAAATTAAAGCCCCCAAGTGCGTGCATTTTGCAACAGATATGCTTCCTCAAGAGTATAAAACTGCTTTGTAACCAAAAACTTTTCAGAGCAGAAAATTTGAGTGGGTACAAGTACTTTTCCATATTGAGGTTAGGTAAGGATTTTTAAATAGGTTTTTTTTTTTGGTTTCTTGTCTTAAATAATACACATACAGAAAATTGGTAGCGCATGACTTCAAATTAACAATATCACTTAGATGCCGCCCCAGCAGAATTGTATGCTCCCAGCACATTTTTGTTGTTGTTGTTTTTTTTTGTTATTAGTTTTTATAATTTAATGGATCCCACAACATTGAGAATGTAACAAGTTATCGTAGGCAGTATGTGAGCACCATACATGGCTGATTCAAAGAGCGCGGTAACTTAAGACTTTTTGTTTGATCTAATTAAAAAAAACACAAAAAAAAAAAATATGAAAGAATATTAATTAGAATTAGTATTTGTTTAGGAAAAAAGAATTCACACTCGCGCGTGTAATGCTAGAATACACTCTCTGTCGGTGATGAAAAATTTTACACTCAATTGCAGTTGAGACTGCTAAGAATACCAACACTACCGCGACACTACTGACGAGCGGATCCTAATTATTTCGATTTAAGGGGTTGTTACAACTAAAATTTTCTTTTTGTAGTTTCAATTTTGGGACAAATTGAATTTAGCATTTATTTCCTAATTCTGCTTTGAGTGAAAAGTGCATCGCCTTCAGTCGTGGGGAACGGAACGCGCGATTATTTCCGACTGCAGGCCGTACCTAGAGACTGTATCTGTTTGGGATCCAATTATGAGGTTCGCTATTGCTATGATTTCTCTTATCGGCTGACATTTTGATAACATGACGATAATTTCGCGAAATTCACGGCAAAAAAAAAATTCTATGATTGGTGTGTCAGAGGCATTATTCAGTAGCGCGATTCGATGGGTCGGAAAAAAATCTAGGTCTTCGCCATGACATGATTATTGTGAAATGAAATCGCCATTAATAAATAGGCTATTGATCAAGAGAACTCACATTTGCATGCCAAGTGCAATATGTCATGACGTAGGGTGGGGGTTTAAGTGCTAGCAGAGATGTGCACTAGCCTCTATGCAATCGTGATCACAAAGTTAAAGTGGGATGAATGTATAAGGAAATTATGTTGGTATCATGCTGCAAGTGGAATAAAGAATGTAGAGCCCAGCAAATGTGGGATGGTTTAAGGCGAAGGTGACAGGAGAAAGCAAAATCGGTGGTAGGACCTCTTTGGATCCATAAAAAACAGGTGCAAGCAACATTTTGTAAATCAGATGAGGTGATTTTATTTTGGTCTTGTACAAACTATCGCTCTATCAAGTCCGTGTCACTAAATGTGAAGATCGTCGAGCGGATACTTAATAGTCGTAGGCGAAAAGGAATCAGGTTGTCTGAGGATCAATCCGAGTTTATCGGGGGATTGATTTCAACCCAGATGAAAACTAAGGGGATTGAGAATCAAAGTATCGCGGAAAAATATTGCGATTACCAAAAAGAACTGCAGAGGGAGCTGGTATATTTCAAAAGCCCCTTTGATAGACAACCACAAGAACTTCCATGAGTGGCGTTAAGAAAACGAGGAGTTACGGACGACTTTGTCGGGTTGTAAAAAGTTGGGTTTTATGGTGCAGCGGGTAAAATGGCGCACCTTAAAATTCTCTTTTTACCTACCATTATATCTGAATTTACTCAAACAATACTTTCTTAGGTTTTCCCTTATGATCTAAAGGCTAAACGCCAGGTGCGGGCAATATGGCGCACCTTAAAAATTTATTTTTAAATCAACAATATGTTTGAATTTACTAACAGCAATGTTTCCTTCAGTTCTCGCTTGGGATGTAAAGGGTCAACACCAGGTAGTTTTGAGTAAAATTTTCATGCGTTAAGTTCATCGAAACATTTTTCTTTTCTCAATTTTGGCTTCAGTTTTTTAAAAGGAAAGTTAAGGTAAACTAATGAAAAGCTAAATTTTAGCGTATAAAGTTTTAAAAACGCCCCAAACGTTCAAAAAAAAAAAAAAAACGAATTATTTGCCTGTTTCAGAATTTAAATAAAGATTTTGTCCAGGATTTGATGAGTACTACAATATGAACAACGACAGAGAAGTGTGATTAGTTGCAGTGTATTCGAAATCAGCGAAAGGTGCTCTCATGGCAAGTGTACTGCAGAAAACTCGAGTGCGCCAATTCACCCTTACAGGGCGAACCATATCACCCGCCCTTTGGGGAATATGGTTTTTCAAAAGAGATTTTCTATAATCTGCCTTGAATTGAAGTTTGTGTTCCTTGTTACCTAAGTTGAAAAACGTCTTTTTGTTTTACAAATTATAAAAGAACAAAAAAGCGACGTCATATTGCCCAATTCAACACTAGGGATGATCGTTCAAGGAAAAAAAATAACTGCAATTTTCCAAATAAAATGGTAGAACACCAGGTAGCAATCTTGGTCCTTTGTTTTTTGCTGCACTTCTTGATTATCTGCTTGAAAGAATAATGAACGACCCCCTGAAAATGTACATCGGTTGTTCGTTGCTGACGATGGAGCAGAAGTTTTTGTGATGCACATTCTCTGACAAACCTTCTAGCATGCTTTCCAAGTGCAAAAATTTAAAACACCTGGGGTCGACAGTCAATAGCAAAGAAAACGGAGAATAAAAACCGTCTTTTTTATGTTCAAGTAATGCCCCTAAACTAAGAGAATGGCTCTACATCATCAGTGGTATAAAGAGTTCCGAAACCGGATGGTCTGCCGGTTCCGGTATATTCTGAGGCACAATCTGCGAACCCCACTTCCAGATTATTTGTAATGGACTGTTTCGACTTAATAGATAATAAATAGTGACAAGTAGAAGGAGAAGATGTGCTAAAAGGGGTTAAATAAGGTTTTTTTTAAATATTTTTTAGTTCAATGCAAGGAACAACCGCCCACCGTAGCTTCCACATACTGACAATTTTTGTCGAACGGCTGCAAGAAGACTCGCATAGTTTGTGAACCTGAGAAATATTTTTCATACATCTTAAGGTACGTCTGCTCTTAATCGAGGGCATCTCCTGCACTTTCCCGAAGTTTTCGAGTTGGTGCCGGAGGATCGGGAAGGAACACTTAGCCACCCTCTGAATGAAAAATAATGATGATAGTTAGGGTTAGGGTTTACTACAGCCCGTTAGGACTTGATTATTTAAAAATAGCTTCGATTAATTTTATTTTTTTAAACTATTGTTTGTAACACCCTATTAAATATATTTTTATAACAAAGGGTGACTCAATGGGAACTTTTTCGAACCAACCAAAAAAAGAACTAAAAACTCTCCGTCAATAAAATGCAGAGGCGGCGAAATATAACAATAAAAATTCATTTTGTTTATAGTAAAATTTTAATATACTCGACGCTTATTGGCGCCAGAGCAACAATCCCAATCTTTCGTTTTGGTTTTATTGCCCGATGCATAAACTAGTGTCCTCTGTTGGAAAAATCATTTAAAATGCCGGAAATTGCAAATAAAAAACATATTTGTAGAAATTTATTGGACTATTAAGAGTCGTGTTTCTTTAAAATGCTCCACCTTGTAAAGCAGAAACTTCAACCGAGTATTTTTACCACTATGGCAAAAAAACCAAACACAATATAACCATAAAAGTACTCGATCCAACTCAACTCTCATCTCCTGGCTATTTTAAACTTTTCATATTTGCATACAATCCACTTGAAAAACATCAAAATAAAAGCGGCAAATTTGATTCCGTATTCCAAAACGAAGCGTGGTGTTCCATCAGGTGCTCAAAAACAATTTTTGACAGAGCACACTGTAGACCAATCAATTAGTTCCACTGTCGATTTGGAATGGTTAACAAATTTGCCTTAACTATCACATAAAATAAATTTTTTTTAAGACTTTTAGTTGTTGTTCTTTTAAGGAATATTATAGAGCGGCGGGAATATATGCAAATTGATCTTGTCTTGACTTTGTGTTCTCTGTTGTGAGCTTGGGTCTATGATTAATTAATACCTGAGCACTAATTGGACATTAGAATCTATTAATTGATTTATTGTAACTACACAGTCAATAGAACGCGATGGATTTAAATCACGCATTTTACAACTCGCTGATGTGACCTTTACCAAATCCAGTGTTTGCGGTCTTAATTAATGCCACCTACACATCGGATCGACGACGGGTTCTTATTTGGAGGGATTTAGCTTGAGTATTGCCAGTTCAGTGGAGTGTATATTTGTAAAAGTAGGAAAAATTAGTCTAGCGTTAGGTTATTATTTTATGTCTAAAGTTTTGAGTGATGTACACGCGATGCAATAAATTTTCTTAAGTGATTTTTTAGAGGCTGATTGAAAACGCGATTTGATTGATTCCATATTGAGATGACAAATGACGTTCATAAATAAATTTCATTTTTGTTTATTGAATTGATCAAGTCCGCATTATTATTTTACACTGATTCAAGCAGATTTTTTTTTTTTATTTCGGGACGAATGCAAAAAATAATATGCAAATTGCATTCATAATTTTTAGGACTGCACCAAGGAATAACCCCAAAAATTTCGACGAAAAAACTGCCTTCGTTTGTGCCTTTTAAGTGTTGGACACCATCAAAAACAAGTTAGATAGCCGCACATAACATGTAAATTGTTGCATGCACATGCGGTCCTCGCATTTAAATGGATTAAAAAAGTTGCATGTAATTTACTTGTCGTATGCCACTCATGGAATTAGACAGGTACATGCAGACACATGCGACCGTTTCTTAAATATGGTTTGCTTACCAGCCGCATGTGATTTTTGATTTTCAACATGCGGCACTAAACTGCATGTGCATGTCACATGCAAAATCAATTCGATTTCGAAAAATCCTACATGTTTTTTTTATTCATGCGCAGTAGACCTCTCAGTAATTCTTGTTTACTTAAGAACCTAACACGAAGACTGTGCAATCGCTCTCAAAAAAACCTTGGTGTTGCTGCGAATTTTAAATACAATTCTCCATAAATTTACCAATTTAAAAATGCAGAACGGTGTTACCCTGACTTGTATGCTTGTAGCACGTGGGCAGATCGGATTTGATTTTCAAAACAGAAAAATCCAAACCTCAACCGGCGCCAGAAGTCAAATCGAAGGCTCTGTCAAATTAATTGATTTCCGTCAAAAACAAAAGAACTAGAACTAGACCTAATTTCAATGTTGCTCATTCGACAACTCAATAACACGCGTCAAAGCTACTGTTTGTGATGAATGTTTTACCACTCAAATTTGCATAATAAATGCAGTGATTTAAAGGAACGGTCACAGTAATTCATCTGACTGCTTTGCTAACGTCAGCATTAGCTCTAGTCGCAACCAACTGGAGGAAACGTGTCGTGGGCATATCCATGTGACTGGTGGCACCACTTTTATAATACCCATGGTATGTGCGGAGCTAGATGTCTTAAAACTGTGCGTGGTCTCGAGAGAGCAACGTGACGGATCTCCAGTGAGATTGAGATACCTAATGCGAATCTGAGATACATCTGTGGGTTACCAAATTTGTCATCATGTGTGAGGTTTTTATTTCGCCAAGATTAAGTGAATTTCTATGGAGCAGCATGGGCGGAATTGGGTGTTTCGCAAGGACGGGCGTTTACATTTTATTTTTAATATTTGTATACTTGTTCGAGTGACACTTGTGTGTGAGATTGAATTGAAGCTTGATCAGTTGTGTCATTGCGTTCTTCAATTGCTGTTGGGATATCTGCTGATTTAGAGCACCTACATGGATGAGTGTGGAAAAATTCAACGACCCCTACGCGCGAAAAACGTAACAGTTATGCAAGACAGAGAGTTGCAATAATGGGAAGGTCGAGTAGACAAAAATGAGTTGATTTGTAATAGAACCAAGGTCAAGAGGCCCTCTAGTAACGGCCCATTTGACAACCAGGTCACGTAATAAATTCACTTATTCCTTGTCACTTTTACCAAGCAGTCTAAGGATCAACAAGTACCATCGAACCATCAGTAACAGGGATCTACAAATCACTTTTGGCTACAGATTCTGGATCTGCATGCAACGTTGCTCTTTTAAATTACTCGATTTTGCCACCCATTTCAACAAACATCGACAAAATGTTGCCTTTTGAAAACCATAAGTAGAGGAGGCTCAAGTATGGACCCTTGAGGAACCCCACTAAAAAGTGCTGATTGCAACAATATTTGTTTTCAAAATTAAACAGAATGTGACGGAGATGCTCTCAATCCGGAATATTTCCTCCTTCCGATATGAGACAATATGAAAACGTCAAAAATAAATTATTACTGGTCGTTTTCGAGTTCATTATCAAGGCAACGCGTCAATTGCGAGTCGACTTCCCAAACAAACATCAAATCATCATCAAACGCCATAGACGTCAAAACGAGTACACAAATAAAATGTGTAAAAACACTCCAAATTCGCATTTGTCACATGTGGCGCTGCGGTCGCAGGGGCAAATAAAAAAGAAAACAAACCTGTAAACATCAAACTAAATTGTCAATCAATTAACAGAGAAATAACCAATGCTCTTCCCTCGAATTTGAATTCCAGTCAAGAGATTCTTACCATATCGGGACAGACAGACGGGCTCTAATGTCATAAACTAGTTAGTATGGGGTGTACTGGTGGAATAATCACAACACAACAGGTTGTCACTGGCGACGAAGGAACAGCCGTTGCTGCGCTGTGTGCAGTACATTCAATCGACGACAACATCACATCGCCGAGGGCCAGAGGAAGCGACACACACACGATTGAAATGTTTGATTGACTTTGAGAATAGCGAATTCATTTTAGTCAGAAAGAGAAAAAAGACTAAGAGAGACTCCCCACTTACAGTGACTAAGTGTTGAGGTGTTGCAAAAATGTGTTTTTTTTGTGGTAGGTTTGGTGCTGCTTGCTGGACAGACCCCTACTCAAAATCTGACAAAAGATTCTTTGCAGTAGATTAATCAAATGGTCGTTGTGTGTATGAGCGAGTTTGGGGAGGCAGACAAGTTCGCTGGTGGAATTGGCTATATTTGTCGCATACGGGTTGTCTTGTGTCAATCAGATTAGACTGATTACGTGGAATGAGATACCGCAACGATACGACCGACGACGACACGACGCGTGAGAAAGATCCGCCATGTGGAAGGAAGTGGTGAGTTTTCAGCAAACGTCAGCGCAGTGATCGTGTTATATCACAGGGTGGTGCGATTGCTGCATGGACGAATTTAAGGCGAAAATGAATAAATTAACTTTAATTGTATGCGCGCGCAAATTAAAATGAGAGGGACCTTCAATTGCGGTCTGGTTGCGGTTGAGCCTAAAGATGGAAGGGGATAAGCAACAATTGCCTTAATTGCCGCAAGAGAAAAGTACTTCCTCAGTTGTTTTTTCGATGGGGAGCTCACTAAAAACAGCGCATCCTAATGAGTTGGTATTGTATACTCGCGTCAATGGGTGATCTGTTAGTCGCACTTTACTTCTTTTTAATGAAGGTTAAGATAAAATCAGCTAGGGAAAAAGTGACGCAAGAAGTATGTCTCGTCCAGCATTTATTTATTTAAACGAAAATATGATGATATTGTTAGTGTCTAAGATTGCTACTTGTCTGGTTGGTGTCTAGGATTGAACTATATCTTTTTGCGATCAAATCAACTCCATACCGATCCTTGTGGAACATATCTGGACTTTATATATTTTTTAGAAGATTTTGAAAGTTTCAACAATAAGTTTAATGTTGATCGTGGTTTGTATTGAAGATCATGGGTTGGATCAATGTGTGATATGATCTAATTTTACATGATTTCTTGGTTTGTTTTCAAATCGTCTAATTAGTTTTTGCAAAGAAGCTTTTGACCATATGCGTTAGTTTGAGTTAAACATTGTGAGGCTCATCTTGCCGTGAAGATCGAATAAAATCTTTGCCTCGAGATGGGCAGATCATGTGCAGATCAAGTCAACATTTTAAAGATCCTTGCAGAAGAGATCTTTACTTTATAATTTTTTCGAAATATTTTGACTGTGTTAACAATGAGTCTGATATAAATTTTAGTTCGTGCCTAGGCTCATAGGTTAGATCTTTGATCATCACATCATTGAAGATCACAAAAACAAAAAAAATTTTAACTGCTTTCTCTTAGGAATGATGTCTCTTCAAGTTTTGTTAATAAAATTTAATATTAGCTAGGCTTCGTGTTAATAAAGAGGTTGATCTTTCTGTGAAGATCGATTCATAGCGCATTGCCAAGGACACATAAAAAATACTTGTAAAATTTTTTCCAGGCAACTTACGAATGGTCTAAGCATGCGGAAAAGTTACATCTGCTGTTCAAATCCACATTTTTAAGGTACTAGCAAAATAATGGGCTTGGTGTGAACTGTGAAGATCACATAAGCAAATTGAGTTCTTTATTATTATTTTTTTTTATGTCTCACCAAGTTTTCTTAGTAATTTTTTATGGCAAACATTTTTCGTGTTAAGAATTGGGTGATCGAGCATCGAATCAAAGCTCTCCCCCCCAAGGCAATATACGAAGGGTCTTAAGATTAAGAAGGGTAAGAAGGGATAAGAAGGTTACCCTCTTGCACCCTTTGTTTTCCTGCTGGTGATCAGAAATGTAATTTGCCGCATCATTAACGGAATGTGAAAAAACCAATTGGATTTACAACCAGCTGGGACTACAACCTATAGGCTCGACAAGGATGCACATGAGGTAGGGCATAACATGCAGACGAATAGGAAATGATAGTTTTAACAGCAAATGTGGTGAGGATCACTTGGATTCATGAACTTTGTAAGCATATGTTTCGTGTCTTCGCTTTAGAAAATCGCTTTAGCATTTGGAAATAATAAATAGATTAAGTAAGGCTCAGTTTCACAGGGGTGCCTTCTCCAAGTGATCATCCAGATCAAATTGTCTCAACGCACTTGGAATCCTATTCCAAGCTGGCGACTATTTTGGAAGGAGTCTTAAAAGCTCAACAAGATCAGTGAATTGACCAATCGTTACGATCCTCAATTAGCTTTCAAGTACACATCTTCTCTTTCTTCGTCCCCTTCAAACAATAATCCTTCACTTGAAAGACTGCGAACGTAACCGCAATAAAGTGCTTGCAACACCACAAAAGTCTGTGCAAAAAAAAGAAAAGAAAGTCCGTTTAATCGGACTTAATGTTCACACTTTTGCACTTGATCATCGCGCTTGAGATATTCGCGGATGGGTTATATGATGGCTTATTAACAAGTGTATAGAAGACACACAAAAAAATTAATCTCACTGTGGGGTAAATTACTCGCTCGAGTGGCCTCAGCAGCAAGCGTGTTAAATATCAGCCCCCCACCACCGAAAACCCTCCAGCTGTGACGCGAACCAATTAATTTCATCAAGCCAAACACGAGTAAACAAACAAACCGATAGATACTCCATCTGTGTTTGCGTATTATAGAGGAAAGCATTTCTCAATTGACTAAATGGGAAAAAAAGTGAAACCGAAAATCGGAACACAAAAGAACAGCACTTTGCGTCGCGTCAGTAGAATGGGAAGCAGCGCAGCGTTTCAACACTTCAATTTGCGGCGAGTAAGCAAACATAAAGCGTCTGCCCGGCTTGAGTGGATTTCCGTTTGCTTAGTTATTCGTGACGCATCTGCCACTTGCATGAGTGAAATTCCACACCATCGTTCAGGTTCGAAGATGGGCCTGCTCGCTGCTCACACCACATTAGATTGCCAATTAAAACAAAGAAATTCAAAGTGAATTCGAAAAAGATACAAAGGCACTTTTCGTTCTTGTGTGGCGTGTGTTTATGCCCGGCGGCGTTCTAGTTTGTCGACGTCGTCGTAAACTCTTCACTGAAAAGCGTTTGATGAGATATGAAAGATACATCCATTTAGCCTAGATACAGTGTTTGTTCGCTGCATGCGTGATCATGGTGTAGGCGCTCTTCGGTGCACTTACTAACATCGTGTAAGCGTCTGTCTGCATTTCAAATGGATTCGTGTCAATAGCGCAGAGCAGAGCAAATAGATTTATCGCACGTCATTGTATCTGAACGTTATGCGCCGGTATCGTCTTCGTCATAAATTTCATTCAAAGACTCCTCGCATAGATTTCGGTCAAACCATGCTCGGTCTCGGTCGCTGTGACGATCTCGGAGCGAGCATAACCGCCATACCTACCGATGCATTGTCAATTCATTATTAAAATGCCTTTGTCGTATGGCGATTTGATTTATTTAAAGGCAAAATTGATTTTCAATAAAGCAGACACACTGATTGGATGCGATTGATTGTTCGCAATAAAATGTATTCACCTAGTGGCGAGATTTTATTGGCGTGTCGTCGTCGGGCCCGGCCGCCGCGCATAGTTATTAATTCAAAGCTGATTGCTGTTCGCAGTGAGCTATATGAACAGTTTTTCAGTGATTGGATAATGAACATGTGATTCATGTATCGGCTACTTGGTATGCAACCACTTTTCGGCGGGAGCTTCGGGGCAATCTTACACTTAATCATCGAAATGGGTTTTAGGAAGAAAAATTGCTTAATCAGAGCGACATTGCTCAGTGAGGAAACGCCGGAAGCTCAAGAAAATTTCACGGAAGTGAATGGAGATCTGATATTGAAATTGTGTCAATGAGACACAATTCTTATCGTGAACGAAGCAAATGAACGTTCGAGTGAAGTAGGCCAGAAAAATCGGAGGCTATTTTCGACAATGTGGGCGGACGTATACTAAGCACTTTACAGTTTGCAGATGACAATCGAATTTGTTTGAATATTTAATCGAGGCTCACATTGGGAAGAAATATTTGGGCGCTACGGGATGAGTTTTGAGGTTGAAATAGTGAAAACGAATAATGTCTCGGTTTTAATGCACTGAATGAAAGTTGGAAAACGACAGTTATGGTTGATTTTTCTTGCTTACACCGACAAGACACAGTGAATGAGACTGCTCCTTGCTATGTTTTTGATATTATGTAAATTCGCAGCACAAAAATGTGTTACTGGTCAATAGGAGCGAAAAATAATTCCTCTGCGTTGGGCTGAAGTAAGATACAGCGAGGAGTCACCCGGCAGATGACTGGCTAATTTTATCATGGCGTGGGGTGGGGCTTATCTTCTATCCACGTAGGCCTCAAATCATCGACAAAAAAGTGAAGAAAGTCAGTCAAAGGGTTTATGACTTGAATAACATCAAGTTATTATACCATGTTTCCACCGGGCACTATTCCGCGATTAATATAAATCATCACTAAATTTTCTTTATACGCTATTAGCCATAAAAATTTGATCCCTCTCGGCAAGCGATTAAAAATAAGTCCCCTCATAATAGGATGTTTCCACCGGGCACTAATCCGCGAACAATATAAATCTTCATTAAATCCTCCACAAATTACGCGATTAAGCATAAAAATTAAGTCGCTCTCCGCAAGCGATTAAAAATAAATCCCCTCATAAATCCCATTGACCCTTTTCACGAACCACTTTCAACCCTTTTTAACACTTCGAGAATCGTAAAAGAAAACTGTTCGCGTGTGACAGATCTGTCAGAATTACGATTTCTATTAGGATGTTTACATAATGGAAATCTTTTTCGCTGCTGGAAAATGACATTGCCACTCTATTTTAAGAGCCAAAATGACAGAAAAAGAGTGCCCACGTAAAATTAGTCGTCTCCCGCTAACCCTTGTATTATTGCCGTTGGAAACATAGCATGAATCTCATTCACCCTTTTCACAAACCAATTTCAACCCTTTTCGAACAGCTTTTTCACAGTTTGAGAATCGTAAAAGGAAACTAAAACTGTCCGCGTATGACAGATCTGTCAGAATAACGATTTCTATTGGGATGTTTACAATCGAAATCTTTTTTCGCTCCTGGGAAATGACATCGCCACTCTCTTTTGAGAGCCAAAATGACAGACATAAATGCTCTTGTCGAATTAATCCTATATTTGTC
Source organism: Neoascia interrupta (assembly GCA_947623515.1). NCBI lineage: Eukaryota > Metazoa > Arthropoda > Insecta > Diptera > Syrphidae > Neoascia > Neoascia interrupta. Next base: position 9,755,152 of record OX392464.1, read on the forward strand.
TGGTGGAATCACTGTTGGATTTATTATTAATCGTCTCCCGCTAATCCTCGTATTATTGCCAGTGGAAACATAGTATTATCGTGTTTCAACCACGATGGCCATTCAATCATCCATTCATCAAAGAAGTCATTCTCCACACAATAAAAATAAAGAACTATTTTTAAGCCGTATAACTAGTGAGGTGGTCGAATCTGGATAAAGAATCAATCGTGTTCACTGTAGTTCAACTGGTAGAGCATTAGTCGCGGGAAGTACTTAGGATCGATCTTACCCTGCCGGTGAACCAAACACGGTTTTTTCTTTCGACATTTCCGTCCGCTAACATTTCAACTCCACTCTATTTTTAAGGGCCTCAAGAAATGATTTAGCCAAAAACTTGTTATACTGGAGTGTGCTATACCTCAAAGTGTGCTAGAAGATTTTTCGGCGAATAAAACGGTTTCAGACTTGGATGATCTGCGGTTTCGATTTTCTTATCGAAAGCGTTTTCACTTGGGTGAATACAACATTTTCGAGATGAGAGGGAAAGCGCCTCAATATTGACAGACTCATGGAATGTGTCTTAGCTAAAATGGCAGTTTTTTATTTTTACAAAAGAGGCAAAAATCCCATTTAAGAGCACTTTTAAGATGATTAAGCAAATTCATAATAAAACTTGTTACTGAAAAACGACTTCCTTAGGCGTCTGTTAGTCAGTGTTTTTTTTTTCGGACATACAGTTTGAAACTTGGATGATCTTCAGTTTAGACTCTTCTTTTGATCCGGCCTTCCCTTAGGTAGACACTTATTATTGTGATCATGAAAAGTACTCAATAAATAAAAGATATGGAAAATACTTCGAGAATCGGATAACAATTTGAGAAAAACGCTGTAAGGGTCTGATTTTCTGATTTCCAGGGCTTTCGTCGTTGTATTTTTTTTTAGAGAAAGCTTTCTGAACAAAATCGGAATCCTTCGCTTAATTGGCCGATATTTTTTAAGGAGTCTTATAAGCTTAAAATCAAAGAATTCGGGAAATAGTGGCGATCACGTGGCTGGGTTCAATGGAGCAAACAGGAAGACGGAGCATCCGTCTAAAGACTACGGTCACCGCAAATTCTAGAGCGCTTTGTCAGGCCAACAGCAAGGAGCTCGCTTACAGGGGCTGAGTGAAAGAAAGCTTACATTACAATAATAATATTGAAGTGACTCTTGAAACTAAGGCTTGACTTAAGAGTGGCTTAGGAACTTAAAAATGCGTCCATCTTTAAATCGGCGGAACTTTCCATGATGAAAATGAAGCTTAAAATAATACACGGAAAATTTATTTAAAGGTATATTCTGCTGGTTTGTTGCGCCGAAACACGCACTTAAATGGCATGTGCACATTTTAACAAAATGTACATAGCTTGCTTTTTGGACTATGAACCTGGACTAGACTACTTCACGCCCTGGAAAGACGAAAACCCTTATTTGTGTTACAAAAAAGGCATAATACAGATTTGAAACAAAAAGCTTCCAAGCTAACCTACTGTCTTTTCTCTAAAAATTTAAAAATCTTTAGCCCATAATTTTGTAGTTTCAACTTTGTTTAATACAAATGAATCCCTTCAACATTTTCCCCTAACAACCACCTTTACTCATCCCAAAACTTTCTTTTTCTGTCTCTGAATTTCACCAAATTATGCAATTCAATGGAATTTAACATAAGAAACTCCACCAAAAATGTCAAAGCTTATACAAATTATAGTTTAAATTTCCGGCAGTAATCCATCGTAGGTATACCTTCGGTTTCGTTTGGCCCAAGTGTAGAATCATCGCTGACCCAGTTCCATAATAAGACTCATTTATCTGTGTCTTTTCTTGTAAGTAAACCCCTTTTCGTTATTAGCACGCGGCAGGTGGAGTCGTCTACCCAATTAAAGGAATCATCACCGCACTTTCGAAAAAGTAAAAAAAAAAAAAATCACAATAAACACTTGCCACTCTCAATTAACAAGGAAAGTTGGGCGATTAAGGTCATACTGTGAGGCTTCTGTAGGTGCTGCCTCATTTTCAGACTCGATTCGTTTATACCATGGCCGTGCCGTCGCCAGCAGATTCATGGTTACTTCAAGTGAAACCCCCGTTTATCTATTTGCATGGGTAATTAGTCGTTTTTTGTCATCACTCATCTGCCAACCCTGGTGGGTGTTGTTTTCTCACGTTCACTTTCAATTGGAAATAATTTTCAAATCATCATCAAATATTGATTAATCATCGGATATAAGATGGCAAACGAGAAACAATGGGGCGCGCATCTTCCCACAAGTGACAATGACGACAACCGTACACAACACAACGAAAGTGTTAGACAATAGTGTCTAGGTCAGGTTTGTTTTGCAGTAAAAGTGAAACAAACTAACCAATGAGTGAGATACACCCAACAGAGAGGAGTGTTTCGTCTTTCCAGTTCCAGCCGAGCTTGCCAGAGATGTGTTTCGTCTCTTTTCGTGTGGTATTATCACCGAATTGCTTATTACCTCATTTGGCACACCACACACACATCAGTCATATAAATGGGCCCCCGATGACTGTTCAGATGTGTCAGATATGTCTGAGGTTAGTGTCTCATGTTTTATTAAACAATTTTGTACATTCAAATTCTAGATAAACTCGTCTACACATGTTAAGTAGGAATTTTCGCAAAAAAAGTAATCGTTAATCTGGATTTAAAGTGTATAATAAAAAAATGGATCTTTTTTAGCAGAAGCTGCTTAGCAAAAGTACTTCGAGATACTAAGCTTAAGCCGGAAATTTCCATTTCTTGTCTTAAGTGGTAATAAAGATTTTATTTTGTTTCTTTCGAGAGCACTAGAAGAATTTGCTTTTTGAAATGATTGCTCCGTGCCGACATAATGTTAGAGGCAAAAAAAAATGAAACAATCTAGTTTCAGGGAGTGTAATAAACACAATTATGTGTTTAGATACAGTATTCCGGTGGTAATGGCAGGTGAATGCGGGAAATTACTTGAAGGTTCCTTAGTCATATCCGCTTAGAAGTGGCCTAGGTTCTTTAACCCAATTTCGAAGACGATTCTAAGTGGAGGTTAATTTTTGTGTGCTCCAGTTTATTTTTTGAATTATGAAGACAGGCATGACCTGTTCTTAATTTTGATTTTTGAGGTTATTGAACAATATAATATTGGCAGTCAGTTAGATTACTTACTAAGCAGTTTTATATTCAGGCTACTATGCAACAAAACACGACCAAAAACAATCACAGGAAACACTGAAAAGGAACGAGATTCATTGCAAGCAAACGAATTAAAATCAGATCGAACGAAGTCGATGGTTGACATGCAAATGCTGGTTTTTTCGAAGCCAAAAACCTCGTCTGAATTTCAATTCCAGGACTTACAGGCAAGTAAAAAATTTATGTATGATTAAAAACAACTTTGAATTTCAAGTGTTATTTGACTGAGTGGATTTAGTTCAGTGGCCCTTACCACGGGTGGGGGACAGCAGTAATATTTAAAAGAAGAGACCTGGTTATTTCCCTGTCTCCAAAAATAAAACGTAACCCTCTTTTTTGTTTCCTATTCAGTGCAGGTAAAGAAGAAAAAGAAGAAATAACGAAGGTAGTCTCCACCCTTTTTGGTGTTTGGGATGGAGACAGAATTTACAACTGAATTTTTACTTATTCAGAGCACCCAGACATGGGAACTGTATTTCAGCTTAATACGATTTTTATTATCGAGGGAACTCAAGGGGTTATGATTGCCAATAAAATGTTAAGGCATATCAAGATAAGATCATGATACAGCGTACCATTTGCAAAACAAACACTGGCTCGGCAGGGGCAGAACATTCAAGCCTTGCGTATGAACTCCAAAGCTTACACCCGCAAGTGTTATGCCTTTACCAGAGGAAGCAATCTTACAATCAGCTGACTTTTCACATTTAGCCCGTCAAATATTGTATGCAATCCGGCACGCTAACATGTTGGGGACAAATAGAGGAGAAAAAGAAAAAAGCCGCTGCCCGAGTTGCCAAGTTTAACAATTGCCCAATTTTAACCTGGAAAACAGGTGCCGACCAGGAAACTGAACATCAAGACAAACGCCTGATTAAGCTTTTTGTTGCTGGCTTTAGTCTGCCTTTGATGACTTTTATGCTTTATATGGAGAGCGTTGGCTTACCCGCTACCTTAAGAGGCGCCAAGTTGGGGACCAGAAATTTTAGAAGGGATTTTTTTTTTCAATAATATCGAGACGAGAAGAATATTTTGACAAAAACCTACGCGAATAAAAAGAAAAATGAGGTTTATGCGTTGGCTTTGTAAAGTTAATCTGGCAAGCCCCAGTATTTTCCAACTGCATCAAGAATCACCCTGAAAATGCGTTTTATAAAAAGATAATGACCCAGGTTGGCGAGCAGCTTACAGCTGCCTCGCACTTCAAATTTAACTGATAAAATTCAGCTCCATTTCGCTCGGTGCTTCTATCGAGGATGGTCTCAACATAAATTTTGCAAATTCCAATCTGTAGATGAGACCCAAAATTGAATCGGAAAATAACTACCAATTCTGCCAATTTTTATGACAACTGCATACATCGACAGATTTATCAAAGGTTCTCTGAAGGCGTGGCGGCATACCACGACGTAAAGTGATGCGGCAAATAACCATGCGATTTTCTGCCACAAACATGCTCACCAAATGGCTCAAAAAATAGTTCTGCGTTACCTGCCAATTTTGATGGCTTTACAAGTCATTTTTATCGACAAATTTACGTCTTCAGCAAATAACCGCTTTTGTGCTGACAACTAATTATTTTCTGTGCGATTCCTGCTGCAATTTTGACTAAAACTGTCCGTTTTGTCATTACTGCCGAAAACTTATCTAGATATAATTCTGAAGCCCTCGGCTAGGATGACAGAAAATGGTGAGGAAAAAACCGCGTGAGCTTTTGCCGCAGCTATTCTCAGCTCACGGCAAAAAAAAAAAAATGCCAACGACAGAAAATGGTGCGAAAAAAACCGCAAGATTTTTTGCCGCAAGCGTTCTCAGCACACGGCTTTAACATTTGCCGTGTTTTTTCCGCCAATTTTGATTGCGACAGTCGTTTCCAACGTGGAAAAAAATTTTTAAATTTTTGCAGCGCCGCAACGAAAGAGTCGCAGTTTGAAAAATTTCCGCAGTTAAAATAGTTCGACAAAGTGTCAGAGTCGAAAAAGGTTTACCGTCTGCTACACAAACGCTTAAACTTTTAGTCGGGCGACAATTTGCCGCACAATTTTCTGTAGACATGTATCCCTAGCTTTAGTGTCAGAGCCATAATCCTCTGTAGTCGGGCGACAATTTGCCGCACGATTATTTTAGCTTCTACTTGCGCGACAATTTTCGCACGATTTTCTGTAGACCTTGTATCCCTAGCTTTAGTGTCAGAGCTATACGAAATCTCTAGTACGAAAGATTTAACAAATAACCGTCAGACGATAATATGCCGCTCGATTTTCTGCCGTCGTCGTGTGTCCTTGATCTTACTGGCTGAGCGAGGATGTCAGCAGCAGCACTAAGCAAAGCTCTGCCCTAAAAAAACAAACAAGATTTTAAGTAAGGTCGGATTTTTGATCCTGTCATTTCGGACCCGCTATTCGACTTAAAGGCGGTTCTGACACGAAAGATTTAACAAATAACCGTCAGACGATAATATGCCGCACGATTTTCTGCCGTCGCGTCGTCGTGTGTCATGACATCCTTACTGGCAGCGCAAGGATGTCAGCACTAAGCAAAGCCCTGCCGCTAAACAAACCAACAAGATTTTAAGTAAGGTCGGTTTTTGATCCTGTCATGTCAGACCCGCTATTCGACTTACTGGCGGGTCTGACATGACAGCTTGCCGAAGGCCAAAATAAGGTGCACTTATATTGAAAACAATTTTCATACACAGTTTTATGTGACTTACCAGTACTAAAACCTACGTCGAAGAAACTTTTTAAAACAAATAGCGTTTGGAAGGTTGAAATAAAATGTTAAAAGCACCGGGCGAGCTCCTGCTTAAGTGCGAGGGTTTGAAAAGGGTCGAGTTCAAAACTAAGAACTCCATTGAAAAGATGAAGTAATTCTACATATTAAAACATTGGGATCTATTATTAACAGACTTTAGCGTGCTTCCCAGTCTTTCAAAGACTCATAATGTAAAACTTAGGGTTCTTAACTCAAAGTCTGAGAAACATCATAATCATCTTTAACGCCTCATAAATGTCAACAAAACCAGTAGTGAGTAGTCAGAATAATAAAGAAGATCTGCGGTGTTGACATCAGGCAATTTAACTCGTTAGCGTAAATTTATCACTATTAAGCTTTAAATTAGCACATAAAGCCTGCCTGTTTTAGCTGCTTTGTTCTTTTTCGCTCAGAATTAGAAAAAAAAAAATACTCTCGTGAGTGTTACATTCGAGCCAGTTTTATAGACTACCAAAACTTCAACCTGCTGAGTCCATTAGTTTCCTAGAATATTCTTTTTTTGGCTTGATTTATTTTTTCCTTTAAATTTGGGGAAACAAAAAGTGTCTCTGATCTTATGGTAATTTTACCTTAAAGTTGGTTTTACTTTCTGTGGGAAGTAGAACATAGCTTCCTATTCAAATTCCAACTAGGTATACCAGTCTTGGGAAATCTATCTTCATTAGAATTTCATGTAGCATGCGATCATGTGTAGAATGTTGTTGTTGTTTTTTTTAATGAGGATCGGACAATTGATGCAATTGCTGCCTATAAGCTCCACTTTAAACAGCTTCGCCCCAGACTCGGTTTGACGATCTCAATTGAGACAAGGTCGTTGGCTGAATAAGTTGTTTTTATCTATTTGGCTGTGTCCCATTATGGTAGCGACCCTTTTATTGGGGAAACTTAATAGAGCAGAAAGCATCGGAAAAGTGCCTAGTCGACGACGAGTATCTGCACGTCATCGTCGTCATAATCTGTATCTCTAGCTTGGTTGTCACTTTATTGGTGCAGAAGTTTTTTTTTTTTTTTTTGAAATCCAACTAGTGTGTGGGACGGGAAGCACAAAACCGCCTTTAAGAGGCTCACCACACACCACCACTTCACTTTCGAGTTTCAGTTCAATTTATTCTCAGAGCTAATCCCACCTTAAACGACAGTCCCGTGTCGGTCGTCGTCGACGACTCGACGTCGCGTCGTACATGTGAACTTATAAGAGACTCTTGATGCAAATGTGGAAATGTATATAAATAAAAAGCGTATACAAGCTCGTTGGCTGGTTTGCTGTTATTATGGCGCGTAATCAAGGTCTATCATCAAGCCCCAACTCTGGGGTGGATGGCGGTTTTTGCGGTTTTGTGAAGTTTCATAGCTTCATCTCTGGCTTTGCGTCTCGCAGTTTATTCATTTTTTATTTTATTTTTTTTCCTAAAGACTATTTATGGCAGATTTTCATTTTATAACAAATGAAGTGAAGTTTAGATTCAGATCGTGTGCGCAAGATGTGGATTTATAATAAATTTGCGTGAAAAATGGAAAACCTAAAGTTTTCACTCTGGCTGGGGGAGAGCGTCATAATTGGAGGCATTGAAGCGAGGGATTTCCCAATGGTATAGAGAGGTTGATTGCGCGATTTTGTACTTAGCACCTTTAAGTGTTTGCGCTTGCTGCAGCCAAGCCTCGGGGCGGGCTCGAGGGGATAGTAATGCTCTTGTGAGCGAATGTGTTCTTGATTTTGAATTATTCATGAGTGATTTTTATGCTACTGGCTTGACAGTAACAAATTAGCAATGTTTGCCATTAAGGCCGAGGGGATTGGATGGGATTCTTTGGAAATCAAGAAACTTGTGCTGGGCCAGCAAGAGCGTAGGTTTGGGAAATGTGGTTTTGAAGGTTCGCCGAATTTGGCATTGAGAGATTGAAATGAAAAATGGTTTCATCACAAATTAAAAGGGTATCGAAAAAATAGACGACATTGAGGGCAATCTGGTTTATTTGGCAAATGGAAGTATGGCATTTACAATGTTCTTTTAATTTTTCGCAAATATCTTGCAGGCGTTAAAATATTTTTAGAAAACCCATCTATAACGCTTTACAAACAAGGCGGAATAGGTGTGAACCGTAAAATTCGTTGGTTCGATGGAATGTCATAAATTCCTTGATGCTTCGGCAAGTAACGTTTTTGTTTAAGCTCGAATAACGAAATGTTTGATGCCTCACTAAAGCCTATATTAAACTGTTAAGGTAATCTGAGTACCTACCATGCATTCTAATTGAGTAAGTTTGGTTTAGGTGTCACTTGATTCTTAAGCCTTTTAAAAGTCTTGATGACGACTCTTCATAGTCTAAGCCCTCTTTATCATGGCTATGAATATATAATTTTATTTTCAGTTCAAGACTTTGGTGGATATAAGAATTAAGGACTTGTGTGGATGTTTTTTATGGCTCACTCTTATCCCTAGAGAATACTGGCTGTCGAGATTTTCATGGGTTTTCTGAGCTCAGCGCAACTCTAACTAAGGCTTATCGCACACATGACTCTTTTAGTCACGCAACTATTTGATTGCCTTTTTTATGGTAGGGATCATAGATAACTATGAGCTTTTACGAGAATGCGCAAACAGGCGCAACCGATACGAAACCAGTTTGCGGCAACTTTTAAATCTGTCTTTTGCCAGATTTTTTAATTGCTTGTTGTCATAAATGACTTTTTCAACGCCAGCAGCTTTGTTTTTGAGTGCTGCCACGAAATTCTTTAACTTTGGCGATATTTAAGAGTGCAAACAGTTAAATGTTTCATCAGAATTTGTGTGTAGGTATCTTTGTGAATTAAAAAAGTTGCTTATGTTAGCGCTGCTTTCGTGGATTGTGAATAAACTATTGATGCTTTTAAAAATTGGTAGTGTGCGATAAACCTTACTCTCTCGAAAAGGGTAACTTTCTAGATGGAAAGCCCCATTGCTACGTACCCTGGTAAGGAAACTACAATTAGATCGACAGTTGCTTACGCAATTACTTTCTGCCGAAAGTGCTCTGAAAATTTTCAATCAACTTAAAATTACCCACACCCTCATACGTATGTACTCTTCTCCGAGTAGGTTAACTGTTTACCACAACTTCGAGCTACCATTCGTTTGTCAATTTCCTACCAGGCAAGATAGCGCACCGTAAGATTCACCAATTGTACCGCCAATTGTACTATTGGGACAGTAATGATCAAAGACACCAGTGCTAAAATATATTCCAAAACATAAAAATTACCACCAGATGACATCAGGATATTTGTAGATAACCAGACAGCCACGGAAATTCATTTAAAAATCTGTTTCGAGCACGTCTTGAAAATAGGGTAACTCCTCCCTCCTTAGACTGAGATCAGACGATATGAAGGAGCTTTGTTTGATGCAAACTCCACTCAAAAAAAAAAAAAAATATAAAAAGTTTTCGAGGACGAACAAAACTTAATTTCGAGTCTGTCACAATTAGCTGAAATTTAAAACCTCACACAAAATTTTAACCTCAACTAGGTTCCTGGTTTTTCGCTACCTTAGGCAAAATTATAAGGCTATGGATCTTGAGCAGCCATTTTTTGAGTCCAGGAATCGAGCTTAAAATCATCTTTTAGCATTGTCTTGAATGCTTGATATCATAGCAATTGGAAGTTTTGAGCCATGTGACAATAACGCTCCAGCCAAGAGGGTCTTCGAATCCAAGCCCCCAGGTTCGTGTCGACAAGGAAGACCGAGCCTCCGTTTTAAGGACCAAGCCATCGCGGATGCCAGAGCGCTAGTTCTTGACAATTGGAAGCAGCGTGTCCAGGATCGCAGAAGATGGACTTTGAACCAGGTAGAGAGTCCCTCCATGGGTCGGGAGCCCTATACGAAGAAGAAGATTCTATCCAAGTTGGCCTGAAGCTTAGGCTATGCTCAAAACAACAAATCAAATCATGGACAAAATTTTGATCAGCTTTGGTGCGCTTTGGGACTTACCCTCAATTTGTGTTGGCCTAAAGCTCAGCTATGCTCATAGCTCCCAAACGTTGGTTCGAAGCTGAGCAAAGCTCATTACAGCCTATGAAAGTCAAAATGATGCACGACAATTTTTCAGAGACCATAACCAGCAGTGTGTGGCTTTTTTCCATTATAATTTTATGTTTTAAATGTTAAAACGTCACCTAGATTAGCTGATGAGTTTGAACGTCTTGGAGCCTTGCTAGACTCATTGCCCTCAAGTTCGCCATCGGTCAACTTACGAAATTTCTAGGCAAATATGTCTGAGTTCGATAGAAGTTCATGTTTTCATTTCTAAAAATTCATCAACGAAGCCAAGGAAATAAGTGTTGCCGGCCAGTTAACTCCTCCCCCCTTAGACTTATTACACCAATAAGGAGCGAGTTATGCTCAATAAAAATTCTTGTGGCGAAAAGAATAGGTGAAAGCAGGAAAATTGTTTTTTGTTAAATGAAATTTCACCACGAATATCGATAAGACTGGAAAGGTTAAAAGCGACTCTAAGAAACTAATGGCGTGTTCTTTTCAACACCGAATCGTAAAACTGGTGTGGAATACAGAAAAAAAGTCTTCTTTTCTCGTATACCTGAACGGAATCGTGCTCATGTAAATGTTCTTTTGAACTCCGAATTATTTCGGTGTAGACACCGAACTCGAATTTTCGCCACCGTCGTATTTGACGGTGGAGACTGGGTGCAGCTTTGATTGTATATGTGAAGTGACGTTTCGACTCAATTTTCACTCGTTATTTTTTACAACGCGACTGAAATTATTGAAATCGATAAGAAAATACTAAATTCTGATATTAAGTATTTTCTTATCGACACAATTCATTTACACAGAATTAATTTTAAGTAAAAAGTACATAAACCGACGCCAACAAAATCACGCTATGAAGTAGAAAAAAATTAAACAAAATAAAGTCAAAGCAATTTGACACTTAGCGCGATGACTGCACCGGTGTAGGATTTGTCGTTCTGTACACAATGAAATTGAGTGTACACCACGCTGGAATTGTCGCGAGCTCGGAGTATTATTTGACAGCTCGGTGTGGCTGTTCGGTTTTTAAAAGAATACTCTGTGCTGGTACCAACTGCACCAAAACCTTATCTTTTTCTCGTCAAACTCATCATTGACTTTTTCTGTTTTGATAAGAGTGAGGATTTATCAGATTTCTAGTCGTGCTTATTTTGAGCTCGAAGTTTGCCGAGTGATAACATAATTTATGTAAATATTTATTTGCTGCTTTAGTTGTTTATTTTTTATTTGCTTTTAGTAAAGAACCCAAATTCTTCGAGTTTGTTTTTTTAAAGAAAACAAAATTCGGGTTTTTATAAACAACCTCGATGTCGCTTTAAATCGCGAGTTAAGAGGCATTGATCAATCACTGTTGGCTTATCTACAAAGTCAAGGTAAGCCCTTCGTCTTAAGGCACAAGGTCAAGAGACTGTTAGTGAGCCTGATATGCTCCTATTAAAATCACTTCTTACTCCACGCCAAAGCCCACCCACCTCAATCAGTTAAAACAATTAACCAAAAACAACACTCGGTTGACCTTCACGGGCAAAAAAATAAACTCACTAAAGAGTGAAAACTTGAAAAACTCGTGTCACGGTAATCAGGGTCAAAACCATAATAAAACATAAAACAAAATCAAATTCACCGATTTCCTAAAAACAATTTATACACAACAATAAACACAAGAAATGGGCCAACAATGCTCGAAGACTTTAAACAATAATAATAAAACCAAAACCAAAGAAACACCTGAACACAGCCACCAGTCGTTGCCGTGTCGGTCCGTGCGTCTTTTGTCGTTCCCCAAGATGAGTCATTTTCGACCATTTGACAGTGAATATGTAAATTACACAACGACGACGCGCCGGCCGACGTGTTTATGGTTTATGATCGACTTAATCGCTCCAGCATGGCTCATCGGAAAAGATGTTAATAAAACTCTCAATTAAAGCGAACAAGTGTATGTGGTTGGGAATTTTTTTTTTATTAGGTTTAAGCCATCATCATTATGATGATAGTTCCTCTTGAAATTCCCAGCACACACATTTCCTCTCGACGACGGACATTGATCAGTATTCTCAAGATCAATTGAGAAGATCAAATCGAGGTGTGTAGCTCATTTGTAAGGGGCTCCCTATACATCATACACAAACACACACGTCCGGCGTGTAGGATAATAATTGACAACTTAGCCTCACGCATGTTAAACAAGCTTTCTTCTAAGCCGATGAATAATAATAAGAAAAAAAAATTAGACTGACAGCTTCTTATTTCCACATGAATGGTCAATGACATTTTAACTTCGATTCGTTTCGACTGACAGACGTCGAATTTGCGAAATTTAAGTCGCTCTAATAAATGGCTAACGGGTCTTGGTACATCGACATTTCGTAACATCATGCAACCAATCGGATCAGGTGGTCAGAAGTACGTTTCCTCCTGTCCGGTTCTAAGTCTTGGCCGCTTTATCTTACCCCCCTCAAATCGGGGTTGATGGCATTTTGACGTTCGCTGTATTTAGAAGACACAAGGTCATTGTTGTCTGATTCTTCCTTGTGTTGCCTTTTTTGCACAAAAAAAATGTGAAGAGTAATGGGTAGGGTCATTTGCCCGGTTTAGATGCGTTAATCATAATCAAGATGGGAAACAACAGAAGGAATCGATTTGAAATTCCAAACGATGGGAGTTTGCTGAATGTCGGCGCGCCTTTCTGTCAGCAGAAGGAGAGCAAAGCCAATGGAATCTTTCTTCGTTTTGACATTCGCGATGACGCATGGAAAGAGGGAATCGAGGTTACTGTACTCGCATAAAGTGCAGAGTCACTTGAAAGAAATGTAAGATAACTATTTGCATTGATTCTTGTTTGCTTGCGGTTTGTGGTATTGTGATTCATTTTTAAGGGTGATGGAAATAACGGCAGATTGGTGACATTCTTTTTACAGAAGCGTATGTCTGTTACTCAAGTTGGATTAATTCAACACCTTTAAAATGATTAACAAACTATTTGTTTAACTTTGTTGAGAAAAAAATGGATACCATAGAAAAAATCAACAACGCGGCGGGAGGAGTTAACCAGGAAGCGAAAATTTTGAAAACTGAAAAAAAAAAGAACACTTCGAATTATGTTTTAAACTTGAGTTAAAACTTACTGTCCGAGTGTTTGCTACTCTTTATAAACTACGGTGGGAGAAGTTACGCTGCAGCTACAGTTTGAGAGCTCACATGGAAAATCAAAAGAAGGATTATGCTGCCAAGTATGCAACAAATTAAGATTCCCTAATTTCCTGGAGAAACAAGTGAAAACCTCAACCTGCTGTCGTGTGCATTTGAAGATACTTAGTTTGGGATTAGGCGGTTGAATTGTGGAACAGCAACATACTTTGGAGTTTGACGACAAATCTTTCAAAACGCGGCAAAAAATGGAGTCAGATTACCCACAGATGTCAGATTGACAATAGAAGTGACAGTGTGATCGCCAGCTGAAAGTTTACTACGAGGCACTTGCAAAGTAATCCTTGCTAGTCATTCAAATTAGGAATAATTTTGGGTTGACGGTTGGTTCTCATATGACGTTGGAGAATGATCAAACAAGATGAGGACTATGCAAGTTCCCCAAAAGTGAAAGGAAGCTGGCCTCAGTGATTTTACGTTGAATGGCCTGTCATATCCAATAAAAAAACCTTACATGTGCCGCGCAGGAAGTGTTTAGAATTGTGATGACAGCTTAGATGATAACCTTTCCAAAAGTAGTTTTCTTTTTCCTAATTTCTATGTCCCTTAGTTTTTTTTCACCGAACAACTGAACAACTTATTTTAAATACGGTGGGAGGAGTTACACACAGAAGCAACATCGAATCGGTTTGTTTTTTCAGTGTTTTGTGGTGCTTCTGTAGCTGAAACTTTTTGCGACTGAAAAAAAAAAATAAAAAAAAAATTTAAATTTCCCTTACAATTTCTGAACAAACGTCCGAAGCCTTACTTAAAATACGGTGGGCGGATTTACACTTGGAACCAAAAGCGAATTGATTTGTGGGATTTGAGTGCTTTGTGGTGCTTTTGTGGCTGAAACTTGTTGCAAGTGAAACGAAAAGAGTCCATTTCCTGAGTTCAACGTGCCTAGAATTTTCTGATCAAACGTCCAAAGCCTTAGTTTAAATACGGTGAGGGGAGTTACGCAAGAAGCAAATTCGGATCGTCTTGTGGGATTTGAGTTTTTTTTTGAATTAACTGTTTTGTTGTAATTTTCACTTCTTTTTTCTGACTGGAACTTTTTTATCGCTTAGTTTTGCACAATCTGCTATTTACCGTCTTACTGTTTTCTTTTCTAGATTTTTCGATCACTTCTAGCATTTTTCCGCACAGATTATGTAAATTTAAGACAACTAAATACTGCCAACAACATACAACTGATCTCTGAATGTGTCCTATTTCATAGACTAAGACTTTCATAGACATAGACATAGACTAAGACTCTTTTATTTTAATATTTTTCGACATTCATTAGTTTGCATCGGAGGACTGTTGCAAGGAGTTAATAAGGTGGGAGGAGTAACACACTCGATCAAAATACTTAACAGGGGACAGCGAAATTGGACACGTTTGTGGAAAGATGCCTTTCATTGTGATTTATTTCTTACTTGCTTTTTTATCTTTATACGATAGTGTTGTAAGATCCGGTGGGAGGAGTTACCCAAAGTTACTAAATAATTTTACCCATCTTTTTTTAGAAAGTACAAAAGTTTGGAAGCAACTTTGATCGGAAAATGTGGAAGAACTACTTTAAGCTTTTTGGAAGGCGAAATTGTATAAATTTTGTGTAATGAAACATTTATTTATATTTATTAAACTCTATTCGAAAACCTTGAACGCTGTTTGGAAGTTCTCGCGGCAAAAAAATCGACATCGATCACCATTTGCGGTGATCCATACTGAGAGATCGTTTCTTGATCTCTGATACTTTTGCTTGCGGTTCAGCAATCACAGAAATATTTGATTTACCTTTTCTTGCAATAGGATTTTCATATTAACACGTCGATGATTGACAGAAGACAAAACGACAATTAAAAAAAAAAAAATAACTAAGCTCTACTCTAGGGTAAGGATTACATTGCGTGACCGATTTGTAAATTCACTTGTCAGTTGGAATGAAATAAAGAAGGTGTAATCATCTCAGTTCTTAGGTCGGAGTAAGAGGATATTCAAAGAGTCGTATTTTCCCACGATATCAACCCAAAGACGAGCACATTCTTCTCTCTTACCCAATAGAGCTAACAATAGCCGTTGACATCATAGCCGACACATTGATGAAACTACCCTCGATCAACGCGATTCTTTTGAGCGCGTTCGCGAAAGTCAAATTCATTATTTCCGACATCTTTATAACACAGAGGTCAAAAATCCCATTTCTTTTGACAGCCAAAACAAAACATTTAAATTGAGCAAACTTCTTCTACAGGGTGTTGCCAAAAGCAAGAAGTGTGGTGTAGTGTACGTTAACAAGCTCAATTACAAAATCAAATAGATACCTCCGTCCGCGATTTCGTATTGAACGAATCTGTGATTATGTCATTAAGACAGAAACAAACTTGCAAACCGGGTGTATATAAAAGGTTCATTTGAAAATTTGAATAAGCGGCATTCCAACATGTGGATTATGTAGAGTTCCACCAAACGTTCACTCAACTGTCGACTTATTTGATTTATAAGCACACACTCTGGCACATTGTTTCCACATGGTATCGATAAAAGTTTCAACTTAAATGGTAGAGTATATACAACATGCGAGCATTTAATTTTTTTTTTTCAAGTAATAAATTCTTTTCGAACCAAGAGGAATGATGTCAATTACACACTCAATTGGACGGATATCTATACGGTTTTTTTCTGGTCTGTATAAACACGCGTCTTAATGAGTTGAACAAGAGAAACGTTATGGACAGCTTTAAGGGCTGCACGTGGCAGTGGCGTTATGAATAATTGTAGTCATGAACCGTGGTTAATTCGAGCACAAGATTTAGTTCTTGTGGGAGAGAGCTTCCTTTTTCAGTTTCTTAATTTTGGAGTTTAAGAGATTGAATGAAGATATTTAACTAGAAAAACAAAGTTGCGTACAAGCGTCGCACATGTGCAAAATAAGTGCAACTTTTTTCCATGCAACCGCCAGATTTGCATGGAAACATGCAGCTTTTCCGAAAAAATCCACAGGTGTCATGCATCCATTTTCCATGCAGACAGCATCCAATTAGAGTGTGGCATAGGCGCCGCCGTATATGCGGTACACACATGTAACACATGGAAACATGCGGCTTTTTGGCGAAAAAGTCAACATGTAGCGCAATTCCATTTTCTAGTTTTTGTGCAAAATACGTTTGCATAGAAACATGCAGCTTTTTTGTAAAAAATTCACATGCACCTGCAAATTGCCTGGAATCAACATTTGAGATGAAAGCGGGATTTCCATGACATCAATACATGCAACAATTGATGTTGTGTGCAATACGTTTAAGAGGCAAGTCGATTCCACTTTTCGAACAATCTGTGATAAAAATTTTACATCACAACAACCAATTCAGTAGCTTCCAGCAAGTGATACAAAATATTTAACCTTTGATTGGCTGACCCGCGAAAAAGGATTGGAAACGCGGCATATCTCGATTTTCATGTGTGGGTAGGTGCAGCTGATTCAAGTCAAAAAATTGAAAAAATACATCACACGAACTAGCTTCCAGCGAGTGATACAAAATATTCAACCATTAAACGGTTGACCCGAAGAGGAAATCTAAACGCGGCATGTTACGATTTCCATGTCTGAGCAGGTGCAGCTGAGTCATATCACAAAAACCGTGGCAGTTTTAAAAATGCTACATCACATAAACGAAACTATACGTTTCCGCAAGTGATACAAAACATTTATTTTTTAATAGTCTGGCTCGAAAAAAAGGATTCAATAAAAGGTAGACTCAAGTCCACGTCTGGGTAGGTGCAGCTGAAAAAGCTATTTTTTTACGGCTCTTTAAACCTTCAATATTAATATGTTGTCAGTAGAGTTTCAACCTGTCACTAAATCCTTTTTTACGCCAAATTTAAGCCATTAAACCAAATATAAAGGGCAATTTGTAAGGTCAACAGACAGTTTTTGGCAATTGTTTTTATGTTGGTTTATGAAAAAAAACAAACAATAAAATTTAACACAGCTCTGGACAATGTGTCGAAGTTTAAGCAATCAAAATGCTGACAGCTAGAAAATGCCACAAATTCAATTAAAACTTTTTGACCTTAGCTGCGAAACAAGACCAAATCGGTAAATTTAGATCCGACATTGAAGAACAAATGGTGTAAACTTTCGCGACCTTCAATGATAAACTTGAACTCGCAATAAGAACTCTTATAGGAAAACAAATTAGCCGATGATTTGTTTCCAAGATGAGACGTAATTAGTAGATGATTGGTACGAGCAATGTGCCGGAAACTAATTAAAGGTCAAATCGCATGAGTTTGTGTTTGCAAGTTTGATAAATCCCCTCGAAGTCTGGAAATCTCTTTACCACGTGTGCAGGCTTTGAATAGCTCTTGAATGGCAAAACTTCCTCTGCCCACGTTAAAAGTGAAGTAAACAAAATATCTTCCGAATAAATTTATAAAAATAGAATGCCATTGGGAAAGTCTTCTTGCCGTTTTGATCTATTTTCATGACAAATATACCCAAAAGTTGTGAGCGAGTGAAGATGTTTTATTTTTTCTTAAACGAGAACAATGTGAAAGATATCCACCTTCACCTCCCACTCAAAATTCCGTGGGGCCAGGCGCGATTTTTATAAATTTAGTACGCAATTCGAAAGTCATCATCCCCGTGAGTCACAATATGCGAGTCGAATAATTGGTAAGCAGCACAAATTTAAGCCCCGATGGGGATGATAGCGAGCGATGCCCAAAGTTGAACAAACTCGATCAAAAGCTTAACCAGGCATTTGCCGATCGATGGGGAATATTCATGCTAATTAGGCTGAGGGGTTGTGGAACCATTAAACCAGCTGCAGGTCTATGGAATCCACCATCAGATAGCCCGAAGATGTTTAATTAAAATCCAAGATAAACCATTAGCAGGCTACCATAAATGGTAGTC
This sequence comes from Neoascia interrupta, assembly GCA_947623515.1. NCBI lineage: Eukaryota > Metazoa > Arthropoda > Insecta > Diptera > Syrphidae > Neoascia > Neoascia interrupta. Next base: position 9,773,270 of record OX392464.1, read on the forward strand.
GCGCACGTAAGATCGATAAAGGATTTTGCGCTGGTTCTTAGAAAACCGGCAGATTGGGGGGCATTGCGTGGGCACACTCTCTATTAGCCAGTGTTAATGGTTTGAATTGATTTTGATTTCGGCTTCGGATTTCGTGGGAAGAGGCGACAACAAGGCAAATTAGAAAAAATACTGGAAAAAAACAAAACATGTCTATCTCAAGCTGTGCCAATTTGGACGACTATTTGTGTTGCAGCAACAAATTAAACCAGCCAACAATAAGGAGAGAAATAATAATAGTAATCATACAAGCGGCGACAATGCTCAGTGGCTTTGGGAGCGGGTTTGGTGGGTTTGGGACACAGAGTGATTCATGGGCGGCTCAATGGTTTCTCAATATTCTTATTGAAAGAGGTAGGCCTAGCTCCTACTTGGTATAAGTTGTATTTATATGCGGACGCATACAACGTGGGTAGCGTGTATATATTCGTTCAATGAACGTCAGGTGTTGTGTTTAAGAAAAAAAAAATAAAAAATTATTTATCTATTTCAAATATCTGGAATGGAACACAACATGTGTAGGCACAATCCAACACATTCAGTTGAAGTTGAAATACAGAAATGCACTTTTTCATTACATCATCGGTTTGATATTCGATTTCAGTTCATTTTTCTTATTGTATGGCGGACACTTTGTGAGAGACATTAAGGTGGAAACTAGTTGAAATTAAAATAATAATTAATCGTTAAAACTGATTACTTGTTTGGCATACATAGGTGTATGACTAAAATCATGAAAACATTAATGTTGATCAATTAGCACGGACTTAAACCACGCACATATATCGAAGTTTCGATCGAGCCGGTGCACTAGCGAAAAAATCCGAAAACCACGCGACTACTTTAATGATGTTCGCGATTCTTCACCGCGGAAAGTTAGCCGAAACAGGACCAGCAAGTTAGTCTCCGAATGCTTTGAATTTGATGGGTTTGTGTCCTGGATTGTTAAAGATCTCCTGCATACAATTTGATCTTTCTTAGAAAAGATCACATCTGGGACTACAACTTTAGTCGTCCTGTTACATCCGTCAGTTCTGATGTCATAAAATTTTTTTACATACGAAAACTGTAACTCATACCTTCTTGTCACGAAGATCATTTATAAGCCTAGTAAAAACCGATATTATGTTGTCAAATAGCTATCGAGATGCGGTACCTATCTTCATCTGCAAATACTGATGGCTTTAAGACTGATAAAACTTTAAGGCTGACTATATGAATTACCACATTCATACACTACGCAACAAGGCTACATACATACGCTACCCACACGCGATCACTTCATAATTTTTGGCGCGCTTTAGCGAAAGCAAACGAAACTTTATGGATGAAGGAATTTTCTAAGAATCGGACTTATGAGGGATCAAAAGATCGACCTGAAAACAGTTTGCTCCTTTCTCGATCACATTTTACTTCATTCATAATAATTTTTGGAAGCAAAACGAAACTTTCCGGTCTAAAACACTTTCTATACGAACTTGACTTGTAAATTTTCTGTGTTCAGTTTTCAGTCTGTGTTCAGTTTTTTCTTTACTCGATCGCGTTTCAAATTTGTCAGTTTTATGCAATAATATAATATGGGTTTCGTTTTTTGAAAAGAAAACTTCACTCCAACGTCACAATAAGACTATTTGGCTTCTGTCGGAGTCTGTATTGCCATAAGGATGCAGCACCTGTTAACTGCTTACTTAAATCACGTGCAAGTTCTTGAGCGTTTCTCTGAAGATCAACTTTATTTGAGAAGGGATCAGCGACCATCCACTGGAAGAAAGTGACGGACCTTTTGAAACAGTGATAATCCTCTTCATGGATATGCAATGGAAAGGACATGGGATTTGCAAAATCTTCTGCTCATCTCGATAGATACTGCGATCGTTTTATCGAAACCTGGGAAACCGTTAGACCTTTGATCAGTGATAAAAAAAAACAAGCTCGATCGGTTAACTCGATCAGTAGACTAACTTCTCATAATTTTTCAAAGATAGAACTGCAATAAAGGTAGAACGGTCAAGCAAAACCTTGATCGAAAAAGTGTAGACCAGATAAATCAGACTGTGTGGATCAGGCCAATGATAGGTTGGTGTCCTGGATAAGAGCAATCGTTTGCACATAATTCTTAAAGATACAAATAAAACTAGACGAATATAATCATTTTCGAACAGTCTTTTTTATTTATTGAAAAGCTATCTGTTATGATCCTCTGTGTCAACCTCGGTAGTTTAGCATAGATTAAAACCACGAATTGAAGTCACTCTGACTTCATTGATGCTCAATTCGAATGAAAATTAAATTCCAATCAAATTTATTTGGGTTGGATCTTAAATGATCACTGCGAACTTCTGATATTTAAATCTTGAGGAAAAATCGAATTTATCCAGCTTGGATCTTTACTGATCACTGATCACGATTTAGTGTATGGATGCTATTTATAACAGACTGTATTGCAATGCGACCTGTTATGTCGAGTTTAGCAAAGATTTAGTTTAGTGTCAGTATAGCAAAGATGTAAACCAAAAATTGAGATCACTCTTAGCATATTTACGAACGCTTTTTTCAAAAAATTCCGATTCTCACAACTTTGTGGAAGTTCAGTTATGCTTGATCTTGAGCTGGGACCGAAATTATTTGGCTTAGATCTTAAGTGATCACTGATCAAGATTCACGCTGATCTATTTCAGACTTCATACGCTTGGCGTGTAGCCTTTTTATATTTGATATTTCGGGAGAGGCAAAGTTTATCTGAATGTAGAGGCATTCGAAGTCAAAAATGTTCAGATCAGAGATCGCCTTGATCAAATGGTTTGTGCCATGGATTAGAAACAATAAATTATAAATCGTGAACGCTTCGAGTAAAATCAAGTTAGTGACTGTTTTTTTCGTCGCGGAAAGACCTTTTAATGGAATTTGCAGTAGTACCTGAAACTTGTCTGTGTTTAAATATTTGGATGCATCCGATACACAAACCATTGTTTTCATAAAAAGTATTCTTTATTCTATATTTGAAGTTGTTAAGCTGAGAGCCCACAACTCCCTACACTGATCGAGCTCGAACAAATGATCATTCGATCGTAAGTTGCAGCCTTTACCTTAAGTGAAAGTGGTTCATGTCCTGGATTTTTTTTTACTCTCTTACAGTGGATAACACACACATTCTCCACATTCTCCATATGCTGAAACATAAACAACTTCAACTCCAACAAAGCCGATCTGCACAATCACTTAAAAAAAGCCCTTCGGGCAAGCAGTAAAAATTCCAATAATGTCAAAAAGAATTACATTCCCCTTCTGCCTAATAAAAATGTTGATCTCACAACTTTCTCTCCCATCGAAATAAAAATAAATAAAAAGAAATTAACCAACTCACTTATACTCACAGTTCGTGGGTTCCAAAATGTCCGTCGTCCGGTTACCCAGTGTCTGGTGATTATTATTATTGTTACGATCGCTGTACGATGAATACGTTTTGGTGTGCTGTGGACATTTTGGAACCCACGATGCTACCGCTCGATAAGCATCCGTCTTCCGTTTGCTGCCGTCATCTTTTGCACGTTGCAGCGGCTGCTGCTCGTGGTGATCGTTGTAGATGACGTTGTGGTGGTGTACATCATCGTCGGGATCGGGATAATCGTTGCCATTGTTGGCGCAGTCATTGTTATTGATATTGTCATGCAGGCAGCATGCAATGCCGCCGACTAGTGTCTTCTTCCTAAAACTACTCCGTTCGTTGTTGCCATTGTATAGATAACCATTGGCACGAGTCTGCTGGGGCTGAGGCTTTTGCCTCTGGTGAGTGAAATGCAAATGACTAGATGCTGCTGCTGCTGGGCCACGTTCTAAATACTGATGATGATTGTTCGTTGTTGCCTGCCGGTAGTAATTGCTGCTGGAGTTGTCGTTGTCATTCTTCCTTCGTTGTGTGATCGGTTTTGAAAAGTCCACATAGAGTGGTTCGTTCGATGGCTTTCGAGTGAACTCATCATCATCGTCGTCAATGTCCTGATTGCCATTGAACTTGTTGTTTCGTGTCAGTGTCATGTCGTCTTCATCGCGCGGCGTGCGTGGAGTGCTGTACAAGCTGTAGTTGCTCGACGAGTGCGAGAACGATCGTCGGCGATAGAATTCGTCTTCGAAGGGCATACCGTTGGGGAATTTATTGGAGAAGGCCTTCTTCGTTCGCGGTGAACCCTGACTTCCGCCACTGCTGCTTCCACTGCCGTTGAGAGTACTACCAGTACTGCCAGCACCGTCACCAACACCCACCATTGGGTACTGTCGCCGATTGTGACCACCATTGAGCTGTGGCGATGACGAGCTGGAGAGTTTGTTGTCCTCCTTGTATTTCTTCTTGTGTTGTTGCTGCGGCAGAAGTGGGTTCTTCTTTGCTCCTCCTGCTGCTGTCGATGGTCTGGTGGTATCCCTGACCGCTGGCGGCGCAACTTTCGTCGATAATCTGTAAGAGTAACCACCACAACTGGCACCATTGCTGTTGACTGTAGGAACATTCTCCTTTGGCACTTTGACTGTGTTATAGGCACGTTTCTGGGAGCCACAATTGAGCAGGGCACTTGTGGTCCGCCCACTGTACACAGCACCGCCGTATTTCGGGACGATTGACTCGTCCGAAGCACCACTGCTGCTCACCGCAGGTGACTTGGCGTGCTGCTGGGGTTGGAGGTTAGTCCTACGGAAGCTGATGTTGCTCTGGTGGCCGCGATCAAAGTTTTGTGATCTTGCACCGATCGCTATGTTATTGTTGTTCGAGCGGCTCCGTAGGTACTGTTTGCCGGCATTGCCGTTATTACCATTCACCGTTGTCGGTGTTGGATTTTTAGGTTTGCCACCATTTAAGGCGTCTGCATAGGATTCTATCCGTCGACAAGTCTTGGGTGTGAGTGGCTTTATGGCAGCGGCCACTGTAGCCGCTGGCCCCCTGTGATAATCATCCTTTGCCGCGGCGGCGGCTCCGGACGTTGATTTCGTGCCATACAAACTACTACGAAACGGTTGTAGTCTTTGATTGGTGAACGATGAGGTTGGGATCGATTGAGATGATGATGATGAGGTCGTTGGTGATAAATAATTGTGTTGCTTAATGGAGGATGCAGTTGTTGTTGAGTTGAGTTTCCCGGCTCGGAACGAGCTGTACGGGCGGCTTGTGTATTGTCCCACAGGCATTTTTAAATATTTGTTTTATTAGTAATTTATTTGCTCTCTAGTTGAAGCAATATCACATTTAATGTTTAACACATACGTTGATGCGAGTGCATAAATTCGATGGATTCGATAAACAAATTAAAATAATTTACATCGAAAAAAAAACAAATATCACACGTTTTCCTTGTTGATGACGATGATCTTTTCTTTTTTTTAATTTTAAACTACTTCCTATGTTTAACTATTTTATTAGTTAGTGTTTGGTGTCACTTTCATTATGTTTATTTGTTTGGCGGAATTGTGAGTATCCGTCAGATGGAGCGATGTAACTTGCTTTCAAATTAATTTGTAATTTAATAGAAACAAGCCGATGCATTATAAAATTTATCTAGAAAGGAATTGTTATATGAGACACTGGTTTGATTTTGCGAAAAGAGTCACTTAAGAAGTCCAATGTGTTGTTGCTGATCGTTTGGGTTTGTGTTTCGTCGATCGATGTGTTTTGATCTTGGCAAAAAGGATGAAATTTAGATCTGAACCTACATAACAATTTCCCATTTTTTCCACCACAATTTCCCAAGTCCCACCACTTCAATCAATAATAGAAAAAGGGCTCCACTTCTGACACCATTGGTATATTTTGAATCAAGTAATTCTAAAATTTCCCCATTCGTTACTTTTCACTAGGATAAGCGTCTAAGAAAATAGATCTGGGCCTTAAAAATGTTTTACCTTGAACTTATTTCTGACACCAAAAGCGCATTTTGCGCTGAGTGTTTAAAAAAAATCATTCTCCGTTGCACGCATTAACTGCGAAGGCTTGTGTTTGTGCCGCCATTTCTGACACCATTGGATAATAAAATTCCCCATGTGTCTTCAAAGAATCAATCCTATAGGAATTCTACACGTATGGGACTTTTTTTAAAGCCGCTTCTGACACCATTGCTACATTTTGTGTTGGCCATTTCTTAAACCTTAATCTTGGTTATTTTCCTGAAAGCAAAAGCGTTTAAGGTTACGCTTCAGCCTAGGGTGGATTTGGGCCTTGTGCCGCGCTGAAACCATTTCTGACACTGTTTGCACATGTTGTACTGAGTGTTTTTTGTTTTTAATCATTCTCCGTTACACAGGTTTTCTTCGTCAAAAATTGGGTTTGATTTCAGCAACAGACAATACGAACTGAGAAGTCTTGTGTGTTAACTTTTGTATATAATTCTGACACCATTGGCTAAGAAAATTCCCAAAGTGTTTTTAAAGGGAAAATTCTTCCTAAATTCTTCCCGTAAATTTCTTGTTAACTGATTTTATAAATCGTAAAAGCAAAAGTTTTAGGTTAAAAAGGAAATTTCTGCCACCATTGTAAAATAAATCGAGGGGTAAGGCATAAATTCTTCAATTGGGTGGGGTTGGAGTAGTATCGCTTCTGCCGAGATTTTCGAAGATCATTTTCGAAGACCTAGTTGTCCTCAGCTCTGCTCATATAAGAACGTTTTCCAGATTGTCCTTAATGAGGCACACCCTAAAAAGTAAATGGCGTTTTGACGCTTTTTAATCAGGAGGACTCTCAATTCTCATTCAAAGAATCAATTTTATAGAAATAATACACGTATGGGACTTTTTTGTAAAGCCGCTTCTGACACCATTGCTACATTTTGTGTTGGCCATTTCTTAAACCTTAATCTTGTTTATTTGCCTGAAAGCAAAAGCGTTTAAGGTTACGCTTCAGCCTAGGGTGGATTTGGGCCTTGTAATATTTTCGCGCTGAAACCATTTCTGACACTGTTGGCACATGTTGTACTGAGTGTTTTTTTTTTTTAATCATTCTCCGTTTACACACGTTTTCTTCGTCAAAAATTGGGTTTGATTTCAGCAACAGACAACACGAGCTGAGAAGTCTTGTGTTTTTCTTTTGTATATAATTCTGACACCATTGGCTAAGAAAATTCCCAAAGTGTTTTCAAAGGGAAAATTCTTCCTAAATTCTTCCCCTAAAGTTCTGGTTAACTGATTTTATAAATCGTAAAAGCAAAAGTTTTAGGTTAAAAAGGAAATTTCTGCCACCATTGCAAAATAAATCGAGGGGTAAGGCATAAATTCTTCAATTGGGTGGGGTTGGAGTAGTATCGCTTCTGCCGAGATTTTAACACGCTGTGGGCAATCTTAAAAAAGCTGCACTTTGGCTTGGGGTGTACAGATATGACATATGACGAGACACTCAATGCTTGGCCTTGTGACAGAAGATCATTTTCGAAGACCTAGTTGTCCTCAGCTCTGCTCATATAAGCCCGTTTTTCAGATTGTCCTTAATGAGGCACACCCTAAAAAGTAAATGGCGTTTTGACGCTTTTTAATCAGGAGGATTTTTGGGCTTCAAAGGCTTTTTCTTAAATGTCAAGCAGAGATCTTGTTTCAATTACCGCCAGACCTATTATGCCTAGATGTTCAAGTAAATGGTGCCTTAGAGCGGTAGCATCAAAGCAATGGACAGTTTGCTTTGGTGCTAGCAAACTTTAGCGGCCTCCGGAAAACCCGGTGTTATTCGAGCCTTTAGAAAGAACAAAAAAGTTTCACCGCCTGTGGATATTGACCGTAAATAGCCTTAGCACAGTCTTAGTTTTCACTGGAATTGGCGGACGAAATCCGATATTTGCCTTAAAGAAAACCTTTAAAGCTTTGTAGAAAAGAGACTACTTGCGGAGTTCCGACCAATGCTTTGTGTTGTTCTTGTATCGATCAGATAAAGAAAAACTCACCAGTTCACCTTCTCTTTTAATAAGGCTTAAGAAACAATATTTTCGAATCGCGTAATAAAAAGTTCTGGAAGTTTTTCCAAAAGTTTAAATGGTTTCAAGTTCACGACGAGGATCAAGACTGCCCAGTTTACCTCAGATTTTAAGAATAGTTTGAGCAACGACGAATACTTTGTCGAGCAACTTTTTGTAGGGTTTAAAATTTGAAGTGACTGTTAAGGACGGGTCAATGTTTAAAGACGTCTCATTGAATTCTAACTAAAAATTGGTTAAGTATTAACAGACAAATCACTCTGCTTTTATGTTGTGCAATGGGGCTTTCTTGCACCTGCCCATACATGAGAGTTACAGTATTTACGAACGAAAAAGATTATAAGAGTGACAGGATAGAAGTTTTATTGCCTTTTTTGTTTGAATACTATAAGCAGGCATCAGAACTGATAAAAAGACGGGCCAAGATTATTTGCAGTCAATAGCAAGTCAAAAGCAGTTCTAACTCAAAATTATCTAACTTGTCGCAACCATAGCTAAAAAAAAAATGTCTTCGTCGAACTTGAGCTCTTGATCAAATGACAATCGCTTTTGTAATGATTTAAGTCCAAAGTAGCTTTTCGTGCACCTGCACAGACATCACATTATCATTGGTCGCTTGGACTTTCAGTTCAAACGCTTTTGAATTTGGCCTTAATTGCACCTGCACAGGCATAAGATTAAAATTCGCCCTGGCTTTCGAGTTTCTATCACTCAAAACGCTTTAGAAAGTGGAATTTGGACTTAAGTGCAACTACCCAGACACGATAGTTATATTCCAATAGAGCGTTATGTAACTCTATGAAAGAATTTGGTTTTTTAGATCTGAGGATTGTATTGTCGAGTAAATGCCCATGAGGACGCCTGTGCCACATTCGTGATGTTCTGATGCTACAATACTCATGGGGTGTCTCTGAAATCGGCTTGAATGTTGATTCGTTCTTCTTCGAAACAATAACTCAGTCGAACAAAGACGTATCTCGCTTTCGTGTGTGTGACTTAACATCGATATAGTCAAACATTTCCCACATGAGGTCACCCAAATTCACTTACAACAGGGACAAAGACTCCAAACGGTTACTGGCTTTCAAGAAAAAGTTATGTCAGTCAAACAATTTCAAGAGTGCTTCTTTCTTTCTACCAAATCGATACACGATTCGTCACGATTTCCAATTACAGTCTATACTGCACAAAGTTTTTATGCTCGTTCGATGCATTACAATGTCATCGATAATAACAAGCAAATATCTAATAATAATCCATGTCCGTCTATCGAGTCTTTTCTTCTTCATTTTTTTCCATTATAAAAGATAAAGTGAAATTAGTTTTGATTGACGGAACAAATGAGTACTTTGAACAGTCAAATAGAGAAAAAAATGTGCTGGCATCCAGCAGCATTGGGTGCACTTGACCTTCATTGGAATAGTTTATAAATTTTTATCTATACAAAATAATTAAAAATAATCTCAGAGATGTGATTTGCTACAGAGATATAAAATCCACAGATGGTTGCATCGAATTCTACAAATATTTTTTCAACGCATCACAAGTCTCGTGTTCACTTGTTGAGTTGAACATGTCAACATAACATACGTCGGAAGAGATAAATGTGTGTGGAAAAGTTTGTTTTGACAGCTGAAAATATTTTGAAAATTGTCAATTGTTTGCACTTGTGCCCTTGTGATGTTTTGAGACATGACTGGAGGAATGCACTTTGTATGCCGTCAAGTGGTTTCAGGATGGATTAACGCAAATAGAGACATCAACCAAGGTCTAGAGGGGGTTATTAACTGATTCATCAGTCCGTCAAAGATTTTATGACTATCCTCTACATCGGTCAAGCACGGAGGTCATACCTACCGTAACAGGCTTGTGTTATAATTTATTTGTTTCCTTTTGTTTGTTGAAATGGTTTATTGTTTTTCATTTTATCGATTGTCTTTTGCGCCTCGATAAATTTAAGAAAACAATATCGCTTTTACAGCCACTCGAAGACGCACCTTTCAGTCTTTTTTTTTTCTTTTTTCAAATCGTTTCCCATAAAATCTACAAGTTCAAGGGCGATCGCAAGAAAGCTGTAAGAAAAACAGGTACAGATCGCACAATTAAAAATGATCTAGTAGAGTGTGATCTTTTGTTACAGACTTGGAAGCAAAAACCAGGGATTTAGTCCAAAGTCGAGAGGTTTCTTTTGGTGGGTTTACGAAACAAGATGTAACGAGTTCAGTTACATAATTTTAAGTTATGAATGCCTGTTTAATTGGGGAAGATTATGAGTGAAAACGTACTCAACAATTACTGTTTTTTTTGAGGAATTATGATCTGTAATGATGGTTAATTAGGAGAAAATTATTATGCAACGCAATAAGATTTAATTTTCATGTTAAGTGTAAATAATGCGGCGAAATACGCTTTTCACGTTTCCCACGTAGCAAACGCATTAAAAACCAATCAACCCTGCGGGTCTCGGAAGAGTTTTCCAATTTTTGTATATTTTGCATTTTCGGAGAGCTGCCAGACAATTCTATTTTCGGAAGACCAAATTCCGATGTCGATTAAATGAATCACGTGGTAAGTATGGACGGGCGTGGATTGCATTTCCATATGTCGAGCAGGGTGATGAGAAAACTCACGCCGGGGAACATTTTTAAGGTGCACTACAAAATTCTCCCTATCTGGGAGTTTTCATGTCTTAAAACTGAGAGTTAGTCACAATAATCGAAGAAATTTGCAAGTTTACTGATTATTTTAAGAACACTTTTCATCGTGCTGATAGCAATTTGGTTTGGGTTATTTCATCCAAAAAGGTGTAATCAATCATCGGAACCGGTCAGTTCAAAATCGCTTAAGTTCGAAAGCTGGCACCTAGGCAGTACTAAGTATAAAAACAGTCTTGTGTATGTAGAACTGTGTTGGTTGGATTTTCTAAATTGATTGCGGATAACTGGTGGTCAAACGGTTGGGCTTTATGGATCGGTCTTGAAAACGCCCTGGATTTGAACTTAAAAAAAAAAAAACATGACATTTCTACTTAAACAAGATGAAAAAGACACACTTCTTGGTTAATTTTTTGAGCTTAAAAGAGAAATTCATAGAAGTCGACAGACAAAAAACGACCGACATGGTCCCCGAACTTAAGCGGGGCGTCGGGTTTCTCACGTTATATTATTCTAGCTTAAACCTCGAGTTTTTCTCATAAGTTTTTCAAGTCAGAAAAACCGACAGATTGCAAACGAACGACATGATATTTCAGTGGAAAGAGTAACACAAAAGAGTCAATGGTAATTTCTGCATTTAAATATTTCTATATGGAAATCCTTAATCTCGACAGACAGAAAACGACCGACATGGTCACCAAATTTAAGCGCGTAAAGATCCTTCCGTTACGGCCGACATGGTTTTTTTATTGTCCGAAAAAGCCGTGTGTTGTTGAATTTTTTGCGCATCAATTATGCAGAGAGGAGAAGTAGACTGTTTGGGGGTGCTGTGGCGTAGTGGTTAGTGTGTGTGCTTTCTACGCCGGAGGTCTGGGTTCGAATCCTGCCATTGTCACCTGAAAAAAAAGACTTGTTCTTTTTCACGGTCCCCACCTCCGCGAGGGTTTGACAAGCCCTCCGAGAGTATCAATTGTCTTGAAAAACTTCTCAAACTGCCGCTCGGATTCGGCAAAAAATTGTAGGTCCCCTTGTATCTGAAGAAATCATCACACACAGCATACATTGTTGAGAAGTTGGCCCTGGTTCACATCGAGCTGTTGCGCCACTCTATTTATTTATTTATAGAAGAAGACTGTTTAATATCCCGAGATGGAAGTGGGGCTTTCGTGCCGATAGTAGTACCATGGGAACCTGCTTGCCTTCTGTTTTTATGCAAAAAGTAAACTTTCAACGCACCACTTCTAGCAATCAAAATTTCCATGATCAAACCATACTCTGCCTCGTCTAATTTTAGAAAATTTATTCGAAAACTCCAAAGTTAGCGCTGCCCTATCAGTCAAACAATAATTTTCATTCCATTTGCCGATAAGACACGTAAATGGTTTTATTGAAACCAAGGTGCTCGCCTTCTCTAATCTAAGCTTATCAGTTTGCTTCTTTGGAAGAAACATTATTCACATTGCTTCCACTAAGTGTCTTATTGATTTTTGAAGCGCCACATCAAGAATAGTTTGAATTGTGAGAATTTAAGTTCATTGGGAATTAAAAACACACTTGGGGGTGAAACAAGACTCGCCTGGCCTTGCAATTGAACATTTTTGTCTTGCAGTTTTAAAAGAATTCACCACCCTAATCATATTAGGTGTTGTGAGTGTGGAAAATGAGTGTTTCTTTTGAGATCAGGTTACAGAAGTTTCCAGCTAAGTAAACATTGAATATGAAGTCTTTTGTTTGGAGGTAACAGACTCATTGAACAATATTATTTACGTATTTAGCTGGCACGTGAACGTTTAGCTGGAACAGACATTGCTATCAATATACCAGTTTATTTTGGTTTGTAATAATTGTGAACAAATTGGCATTGGCTGCTTAAGTTAATATAATGATTTCGTTAAATATAAATATTTGCTGGATTTCAGGGAATGCCTGACATTTTTAAATTAAGAAGAAAAAACGCTTCGTCAAACCGATGAGCCGTTATGGCAAAATGTTTATTTCGGCGCCTTCGAAATAGTCTAAAAAAACTTATATATTTCTTTTTTTATTTACCTACAATTGGTAAAGTTTCTGTAGCAGATGTTACTTAACACGATGACAGGTCCTTCTAGAAGTCGACAGACTGAAAACGAACGACATGATTTCCTACCTTTATTCCCCTCATTTAGTTATGTTTTTTTTTCATTATTGTGTTACGAAGCAAAATCAGGAAAGGTGACAAATTACAACGACCGACATGGTGGATAGACTTATTAAAATTCCGAAAAAAATGCAGACCGAAAATGACTGACATGAATTTCGAACTTAAGTCGCCTTGGGTTCTTCTCGACCTGCGGTATTTTTTATTTTTGTTTATTTGGGAGGAGATAACACTGGCAGTTTTTTAGTGCCAAAGAGGACTCTAGAAAGTGACTGCGTCCTTTGTTGCTTTTGACAAAAATCTTGCCCAGAAGAGTAGGCTTTTTGTCTTTTAATTTGGTCGTAAAAGCAACTGCACAAGGTTTGGAATTATGAAAAGAATGGTCTTAGCTTGGACTAACAATAACGGGTTCTCCAACTTTGCAGGGATCACAAAAAACGTCGACAGATCGAAAGCGACCGACATGAATTTCTAACTTAAGTTTCTCTTTGAAATTACTTTTGCAGAAAAGGGAAGGCCTCAACTTAAACCTACATTAATGGGTGCTCTCTCTCCATTTTTACAGGGATCACAAAAAACGTCGACAGATCGAAAGCGACCGACATGAATTTTCAACTTAAGTTGCTCTGTGGAATTACGAAAGGAAAAGGAAGGATTTTACATCAATGGGTACTCTTTCTCCATCTTTGCAGAGATCACAAATAAAGCGTCGACAGATCGAAAGCGACGGACATGATTTCCCAACTTAAGTGGCCTCGGGTGGTTCTGTTCGTTTGGTTTTTCTGTAACAGAAGATAATTGGGAAAAAATCAACAGGTTGAAAACGACCGACATAATAAAGATTCGTTAAGAGATTCGCTTTTTTTGATTCAATTACTTAAATTTTGATAGAAGAAACTATATTTTTTGGCCTGAAATATGGTGTATGCTCGAACTAGCGAGTGATCGTTATTTTAAAACAATTTTGAGTAAATATTGCTCGTCGACTAATAAGCCAGTTTTATCCTTCTGGTGGGGAGATGCTTTTGTGTGTGGGTTTTGTAGTTAAGAATAACAAAACTCCATGAAGTCGTTTTGTACATCAAGCAGACCCCACGATGGAAATGGATTTGGCAACACCTTGGACTGACAATCAGGAGATCTTGGGTTCAGTCCACAGACTCTCAATTTGTCAATATATAAAAATTAAGATTACTTTTAAGTCTTAGAGGTTCGTGTATTTATACGCAGCATGAGGTGGCATTGTAAATAAAATTTTTACTGAATTAATTATTTTCGACCACCGACAGCTAAAAGCACACCTAATGCGGGTACAAAATTCAAGAAATTTGGTTAAAAATCGATGTAAGTTAAGACAAGTCAGTGGCTTCCTTTTATTTTAGTGCCTACTTAGAATGCTGAGGGCCTATGAGTCCACTCTTTTTTTTATACAGAAAAAAGCTCTCAGAAAAGAAGTCGTGTATTGACAATTTTTGTCGAACGGACTAATCAGCTTGCTAACAAAGAAATTTCTGTTGTATGCAAGACAGACGCAAAGAAATAGATGGTCTGGTTGGCATAATCCATTTAAGTCTTTAAAATAATAAAAAATTTGGCCCCAAACATATACATTAAAATTTTCACATCGATTTATGACACAAAAACTTGACAAAAACTTCAAACGAAGGACGGCGAAATAAGCTAAGAAAACGAATAACGCCTCAGGTAATTAGAAAAGCGCGGCATAAAGTGTAAAAGGGTGCACATATTTGAAAATTTCTCCCTATTCATAGGTAAGTAAGTGCAGCCATGGTAAGTGTGTCCGAAATCTTGTGTACGAAATCCCGGGTTCGTATCTCGATCGAGGCAATTAACGTCTTTTTTCACGGCTCTATGTTCGCGAGGGACTAACTCTGGGACTACCATTGATCATGAAAGATTTCTCATTCATTTATTTTCTCAACTCGCCGTTCGGAATCGGCTAAAACTTTTAGGTCCCTGAAGTATGTCGCGAATGTGTGTAAGAACACCTAAAACGCATGTTTAAGATCGCCTTCAATACATACGATCGCTTAATGCACAACTTAGACCTCTGAAATCTCAAAAATTGTGAAGACATCTGACACGTTTTTTCCCTACATTCGGCCGAAGGCAGGCTACTAACCTTAAAACTTTATGTCTTTAGGTACCCAAAAAGATCCACATAAAACCGCTTGTTCTTATATTGAAGCGTCTCCACATGATTTTTTTAAACAAAATAGATTTTTTTTTACCTAATTCCTGTTTTTTCTATAAAAATATCCTCTAACCAAACATATTTTTTTAATCACTCCGTGTGATTCTAGGAAAATTCTGACTAAGCCCATAAAACCCAGACAATCGGCACAAATAAAAAGGGACCAAACCAAAGAGGTATAAGGAAAAATAAACCCACGCTTAGTCATATCTGCAAACAAGTATACCTAAGGCATGTCCCAGAAAAACAACCATACAGAAACACAAGTAGTACAACCTCCTTTCGATTTATCCTTCCTGCCAAGATCAATAACACAACAGCTTAATTCTTCCTGCGTCTGCTGAAGCACAGTCTTGTGTTTTGTTCAGTTGCCACTTGTTATTCTACTTTTGTATAACAAACCACTTTATACTTTCTACAAAGGCAACAAAAAAAAAAAAACTTGTATCCACAACGACGAGTGATCAGTTGCATGCACCTGCAAAATGCAGCACATTTCCAAAGGAAAAAAAAGTCAAAACACGTTACAAAATAAACACAAACGTTCTCTCGCTCATAATATTCAGTTTACGTAGAGAACTCTTAATCATTTACATAAGTTGAGAAGGAGGAAAAAATAAATAAACAACTTATGGCACAAAACAAACCACAAAACTTAAAAACTTCATTCGAAGAAGACCTTATCAACGGGCTTTTAAAGATCGGCGAAATTACTCATTCTTTTCACGTGTGGGTCAGCTTTTGGTAGTGTTTTTTTTTTTTATAACGTCTTTTAGTCCACCTTCCTCTTCGTTTTATTTTGTTTTGAGAGAAACAAAAGAGTCAACGCAGAAAACTGGTCAAACCTCGATCGCCCCACGATCTTATGTTGCGATCATGGTACGTCATTTTTTTTCCTCCTAATCTTAACTAATGTGTGTTTTTTGAGTGATAAGAAAGTCGTCACTGATAACATGGGGTTGCACCGCAATTAGCTGATAACACTGAGTGTGCTGGCCTATTAAAAGATCAAAACCGATCGTCAACACATTGGACTTCTTAATAAGAAATAAACACAAGATCATTTGAGGATCACCACTGATTGCATGATTTGAACATACTTTTTCAATTTACATTTATCACTTTGAATGATTTTTCAAATAAAACAAACTCGAAATCGACACCGGAAACGATCATTAACTAAAACGGTTTAGCTACTTGTGTAGTACACGTTATGGTGCTGCGCGTTGAATTCTTTTCTTTTTTTAAACAACAATTCCGTTTTTTTCAAAAACAAAAAATTCACTTTTTCTTTTCTTTTTACTCTACTCGGATTCGCATTGAATATACGGAATTTATTTTTGAAAAGTATTTTTTATTTCTTATGTCTCGCAGTGGGTACCTCCATCCGCTTTAAAGTAATCGCATCGACTGAATTCAATTCCAACGGACTGGCAACTTCCAGCCCCAAATGGGGCGCACAATACAGAGTGATGGTGGGCCCCTGCTTGGTGTGTTTTGTTGTAGTTGTTTTTTTTTTCTGCCGTCTTCTTTGTCTCTTTTGCCTTTGTCTTCTTTGACTTATTTGGTGTCGTATTCAGCTTACGATATTAGACAGAAGAGACGCGCAAAACTTACGATCACCAAGCATTTGCAAGGTTTGAGTTTGACACTCTTTACTGGCTTTGAGGACCCATCGAGCCCGCCGCACTGACTCTTTTGCTGACTGGGCTTAATTACGTGAGTCCCTCTCTAATGCAAGGCGAGCCAAAATGAAAACAAAAATCATATGTGCAGCGGGTGAAGGTGCGTGGAGCATGGAGCTGGTGGTCGATGGTGGTGGCTGGGCTGGTGGGTTCGATGTGGTGTCGCTGCCTAAAGATTAACCTACATCGGCGCGGTGTAGGTTAGATCGCCTCGCAGGGGCTTCTTGGCTTTTGTGCAGATGAGTGGATTTTTGTGCCAAGTTTTGTTGGGGCACCCCGTTTTTGTTTTTCCTTCTTCTTTGCTATTTGTATTGATTTTATTAATTTGGCGTTAATTGTCGACAAGTCGCTTAATGATGACTTGTTGATTTTATGCCGTCAAGACGGGTATGTGTTCCTCTATGTAGGTATATCGATATCCGATTGACGGAGTTTGTTCAAGTTATCTATTGAGCTGTGAAGTGAAGGTAATCGCCGGTCACCGCTAAAATAACTACACCACAGAGGAGGTTGGTTATTGCCGGCGGCGTAGACTGAAATGTGTTCTTGACATGATTTCCCGGAGAAAATATTATTCCGTCAGTCGTCGTTGGCTATCTCGGCAAGCATATGGGAGAGAAAGTGCCACAAACTGAACTAAGAATTTTCAACTGATAAGAACAAGTTTGTAGACTAAACACTCAGAACACTCGAGTACCTTCTTCTCACCGAGACTCAGAAGATAACAATCGACGGGGAGATTTATGAGAAATTTTTAGTTTGAGCGACAGGTAGCAGATATGGACGGTGGAACTTGACTTCTAATGAAATCTGAGCAGCACTTTAGGCAAGAGCAAACATAGAGAACAAACAAATTAATTGAAAATAATGATAGGCAATTTGGGCTGCTTGAAAATGATTTCAAAATTTTAACACCCAGAAAAAATATCCATTCGATATTTTTAATACTTTGAACAACTCTGATCGTTTAAGATTGAAGTTCATGGAGCACATAAAAAACAATAAATTTAGTCAACCGTGTTCGCAATAAGTTCAGGCGATTGTGGCTAAAAAAATTAAGCGGGGTCATGATCTTCGCGGCCAATTCACGTATCACCCCTGCGAGAGATACTCAATTCATGTAATGGGGGTCGTGGTGCATTGATTAGTGTGTCGGGCTACTGTGTAGATACGAGGTTCAGGGTTCGTATTATAACCGCGACAATACGAGTTTCAAACTGTCCCACGTTGTGTTTTCTAAATGCTCCAAACGCCACTAAGCTGGATCTTGTATTGGTGAAGGCCCAAGCATTGCCCATAATTCGCCAAGCTTAAGTGTACGAAAGACCAAATTTTTGTGGCAAAAGCAAGGAATCAACTGCCTCTGATTTTTACTATCCTCAAAGTTTTTTTTAACGCCAAATAATACACAGAAATCAGAAAAGAATAACCGAGAACGTTAACCTTTATTACACGCATTTTTTTTCTCAAAGCATTTTATGAAGCGAACAATTTAGTGTTTGCAGGCAATTGCTTGCCTCAAAAACAAAAAATACTTGCTGGAAGCAAGCAAATGTTTCTAATATGTCTTTCAAACACTAAAGAGTTTACAGTCATCGTTATTAGTTTAGTGAAAAAGATTTTAGTGACTTTAACAAACCTTTTTGTGTTTGTAGTAAACATTTTATAAATCAGTGAAGAAATTAAAGAATATAAGCGAAAACGAAGAGAATTATTTCTTTTGATAGGCTGAGTCTGGGGTAATTTTAGGGGTAAAATTTGGGTAATGACCGAAAGAATTAGATCGCGGGTACAAGCTGCCGAAATGAGATTCCTGAGGTGCGTTGCTGGTGTTACTGGTAGAGTGAGAAACGTCAGTATTCGTGGGAGTCTTAATGTTGAGCAGTTACTTCTCCGAGTGGAGCGATCGATTCTTCGAAGGTTTGGACACGTTGTTCGCATGCCCCCTGACAGATTTCCTAGACAGGTCATGTTAGCCGAGATGCGAGCGCGCAGCCCCTCTGGTAGGCCAAGAAACAGGTGGTGGGATCAGGTAAAGAACCTCTCTGGGTCCCGCATGGGGTTTGCGCCGGAGTCTCTTGACTTGGTGGCGGAGGACCGAGAACGATGGAAAGCCACCCTCGCTCCGCGACCCTTTTAAGGGATAAGCGGCCCTCAAAAATGATGATGATGATGAGGCTGAGTTTTAAAAAGTAGTTGGGGCCCTCATAGACACATTGTCTGAAAGGGAGCCATGCCAGAAGACTTCATGCTTACTTCAACAATTTCTGTAGAACTTGCAGAGATGAGGAGGAGAAAGCAGCCATGGTTCATCTTCTGTGTAACTGTCGAGACTTATTAACTTTGAGAAGGAAACTTCTAGAGGAGTAGGTCTTTGAAAATCTAAACGATCCACCCATATTCCACTTAAAGAACATAAATTTGCTTCAAATTGGTTAAACGCCTAAATGGTGAAACACATCCCCTTCCTTATACCACCCGGGACCTCAATCAGTTGGTATAAGGGATGTTGTGGATTTGGATAATGGAACATTTGGCGTTTGCTAAGTGTAAACGCCAAATCTTTCATTATATACCCCACAAAATCACACCATACGGTCTTCCCGCTTCGGTTGTCATCACCTCCCGATCTTAGGGAACACCGGTGTATACCGATCGATTACCCCTAACTACATCTCCCATTCCCCCAAGGTGAATTCCGACTCGAGTCGCCTGAGGGACGGTTTTACGTTGGAGAGGTTTACCATGGCATCTTGCCTAAGAATTATCAAGACAAGTTTGCCCTTGTCTTTTCCTCTTATTTAGGACTACTCCTCACTGACCTCCCAATGATTTGTTGACGCGAGTTACAGGATCTTAAGTTATTCCCTCCAATTCATACCAACTCCACTCAAGGCAAATTCATACATGGGATCCAACAGTCACGGCACCCTATTTCGCAGAAAAGACCCTCAGAGCCCCCCACAACTTTTCTGATCGTGGTTCACGCCGAAACGTTTACATACAGCCCTCATTACTCTTTTGGGGTTAGAACCTAACCAATCAACCATCGATTGGAATTGTAATTCTGGAGCATGCTTAAACCGATACTTGTTACCTAGACTTTTTTTCGATCAAATCGGGAAGTCGTGCTTTAGGTCCTTGGGCTGGTAACTCCGGTCTTACAAAAAGTATTAAAATGGAGCTGCTTTAGCTTAAGTCTGTACCTGCCGGGTGATCAAATCGGGAAGTCGTGCTTTAGGTCCTTGGGCTGGTAACTCCGGTCTTACAAAAAGTATTACAATGGACCTGCTTTAGTTTAAGTCTGTACCTGCCGGGTGGGGACAGTAACCAAACCTAACCTAGATAGCGTTGTCAAGGCCTTTTCTCTAAGTAATTCATATGCCTAAGGGGTACAACATTCAAATTTTAGAAGATCAATACTTTCTTTAAATGATAACATTTACTCCGTTTGGAAAACACAAAAAAGTGAATGCGGGAAACATTTTTGAGAATATTTTCTTGTTTCTTTGCGCTATCAGTGAGCTTTTGTTGCGAATAATGTATGGTCTAGTTAAAAAATTTTAAAAGCATTAATTTTTAATGGAAGCATTAAAAAGCATTAAATTTTTAATTTAATGGAAATATTTATTCCGTTTGGAAGAAACAAAAGAGCGATTGCTGGAAACTTTTTAACAACATTATTTTCTTTTCAGATATGGGTTGTTTGTGGGGAAAGTTAGCGTTTTTAGGGAAGATAATTACTAGACATTGTAAGCATTCGGAAGGCACAAACACATTCCACAAGTTTTAACGAGTGTTTAAATTCCTAAATATGTGGAATTTTAAATTTGAATTCAAATATGTTTTATAAGTTCTCAAGACGTCAAGAAGGTCTAAATCTATCTATCTAT
The DNA here is from genome assembly GCA_947623515.1 of Neoascia interrupta. NCBI lineage: Eukaryota > Metazoa > Arthropoda > Insecta > Diptera > Syrphidae > Neoascia > Neoascia interrupta. Next base: position 9,793,830 of record OX392464.1, read on the forward strand.
CTACATGAAAAGGGTCAGGCTTCAGATCCAAAAACAAAGTCCAAATCTGGGTGAATTAGAGAAAGACCTCTTCAAAAATGTAAGGAACGTTTTCTAAGACCCCAAATAAAAATAAATAAACAGAGTGACGCAACAGCTCCTCGAGGTGAACCAGGGCCAACTTCTCAAGAATGTATGCTAAGTGTGTTAATTTCTTCACATACAGGGGGACCTACAATTTTTTGCCGAATCCGAACGAAGGAGTTTTTTTAAGACAAATGATAATCTCGGAGGGCTTGTCAGACCCTCGCGGAGGTGGGGACCGTGAAAAAGAACAAGTCTTTTTTTTCTAAGACCTCAAATAATTTTTATAATAAATAAAAAAATTAATCAGAGGTTGTGTTTTGACGCTTGTAATTTAAAATTCGGACAATTGCGTGTGGAGTGGAGTCTGGGTCTAAGATTGGCTTAACATTCATAAGTCGTTTGCCCGATGTAGGGAGCTGTTTCCTCTCATTTTTTAGAGCTGTGATCGAGCCAAAGTTAGTTTTAAACTCTTACGAGTTTCAAGGCTAAGAAGGACAATAGGCAAATAGTTATAAAGGCTGAGTTAATAGCTTTAAGTAATCACTCTACTTGAAGTTTCTCGCGAGATTTTGTTATCTGAACCAAATTTTGTAGAATCTGTTTGTAAAAAAAACTCACAAAAACTTACGGCTTTGAGAGTTTAACCTTCAATAGACTGCTGCATCCTAACACTAATTGAAGAGAGGTTATATACCCTGAAGACAAAAAAAAAGTCAGACAGCCTGAAGCAATACCTTTTTAACGGACATGTCTCACACATTTCTCTCAAGTTTCCTCTTTTTTAAATATGTTTGCGCGATTGTAACCAATTTAATCACTTTTAAAGCCGTTGAACGGGTTATGAGCTTAATAAATCAAAAATTCGACTTTGTTCTAAATTTAGCTCCCACATAACAACAGCTTACTCACACTGCCAAAGAGAACTTGAAACGTCTGTAAACAAACCATACGCGATCGAGGGTGTTATTGCTTGTCAGCACTACTTAGTTTTACTTAAAAAACATAAAAATCAATCTACAAATGACAAATTTTCCTTTACGTGACAAATGTGCAAACCATCAAAACAACAAACACTCACACTCGACGTCAAGCATACGATGACCAGAGGACGATCTCTTTGCAAGAGTTGACTTTAAAGCCGCATAAAATGTCAATTTGTTTAGCTCTCAACCTTGACTATGGCTAAAAATAAAGAAAAGCACACAGCAACAGCGTTAATTGCACGTTAAAGCAACACATTGCTCAACATTGAGCACACGAGATACACATTAGTAGATAGAGAGCAAATGTATCTGAACCCACGTGCTTTATGTAATTCGAGCTGATATTACGGTTTTAGGGGCTTCTAATAACCACAGAATGGAGGAGACCATGCACTCCAGCAACCCTAGGGACATAAACTCCACAGTTGATGGGTCCTTCGAAATGGTTTTTATTAATAAAATTTCAGCGATGCGCTGACCTTTTGGTCCGAGATTTTATTTCCTCCTTGCCATATATAAAAACTGTTTCGCGAAAAATTTAATTTATCCTCCACCCAACAATAGAGAAGCAACACTGAGAGCAGCCGCAGCCTCTAATAAAATTCGCAAAAAGTGCTTAAAGTATGACATCAGCCAACTGCATTCCGGATCTATAAGGATTTTATTGCTTGAAAGTGTCTAGTAGGCGTTATTCGTTGCGCTGCATTAAAAAGATACTTTTTGTGCGAGCACAAAAAGAGCAGACATATTTCTGGTGTGCATGGATGGATACTTTTGCATTGCGAATTTAACCGGGCTTGCTCGCCGCAACCAGCAGAGATACACGCTTTGAGAGGAGCAAATAGGGAGAATAATAAATAAAAGTTTAATATTTTGTGTTTCATGGCAAAACTTTAATAAAGTTTCGTTTGTTTACTTTTGTGGTGGCCGTACTTACACCTAACGAGACTCTATGATGCTGAGATGGTTGAACGAACTTTAGTGTGTGGGGAGGTGGGAAAAGTCGCGGCTGTTCCGCGTAACGCACACTGTGCCTGACAGTTGGTCGTTTATGGAATTATGAAATTATTTTTTATGCAACAGATGAGTTGAGTGTAGGCAACGGTATAATAGGAGAGTTTTAATTGGAAAAGAGAGCCAAACGAATCGGAGACACTAATAAAAGGCTTTTTCAGGTACTTCAAAATATCAAGCAGATGGAAGAACATACTTTCTAAAAAGGTCAAAGGTTTAACAAGAAATTTGCAAACTCTAATGTGCCAAATGTTGTAGGACTACTCTATGCTTACCACAAGGAGGAGTTCTTGAAGCCTTACTTCTTCTAAAGCACGACGACTTGTTTTTGTCTAAAGCAAATCTTGTTTCTTGCAAGGTTTTTTTGTGAATTTTGAACTTTAGGATCAGAAGAGTGCTCGAATTCCAAGAAAGCGACTAAACTACTCTCAACAGCCTTTAATCTTTAAAACCAGACCACTGATTCCTATACACGACCAACTTCGATTAGTTTACATTGGTGCTGGCTCAGTTTTAATTAAAATTATTTGTTCATAAGGTTCGTAGTGCGTTATTGGCTTACTCTGATCCTTGTAAATTCTTTTGTTAATTTATTGCATCTCCCTGGCAATGACCTTTGTCATAAATGTAACAATAGACCAATCTTATAAAATAAATGAATACTTGAGGATGTCAGCCATTACTGACGAAACGTAGGATAATTTTATTAGATTTTCGACTACAATTTCTGGTCATCGCAAAACAAAAGGACTTTTGACTGCAGTGAAAAGGATATTCAAGTTCAAATCTCATGAAAAAAAATATTGGACCAGACCACCTTGACAAAGACGTGTTGAGGCGCTTATCGCAGATTGACCTTAAAAATCTGGTATTGTCTCGGACATAGGTATGGGATAGGAAGTACTATAGGTAAACAATTTCCACGTAGAAAGTCTATTAGATTGGTACGACTTCTCTTTTAGGTTGCTGATCCCGTATCCGCCAAAACCAGAGGCGAATAGGAAAACATCTGCCAGATAAGTTCGTTACCAGAATAAAAATTATCCGGGAAGAGCTGGACGAAATCTGTGAGCGTTTGTTTCAGAAGAACAACTTTCTGCTCGCGCCGATACATAGGTTTGTTAGGCCTAGAATCTGACTAAAATTTCTGTTTTTCTTTCGTTCTCCTTAATATGATAAATACGCAAACGTATGCTTTTTTATTATTTCATTTCTCTTAAAAGGCACAGCGACAGCGGAAGGAAACAGGGTTATGTCCCGGCCTTGCAATCAGAAAAGATAATGACACGTTTAACGTTTTATGCTTCTGAGGTCTGCAATGGAACTCAGATGCAGAATTCGAAAAGTTTTAGGTAAATCTACTTCAGGTGAACATTGGATTTTTTCTAGTAAGAGTTTTTCAACAGGTCGGCACACGTACAATGAGCTCGGCTACGATCAGCATCGGGAGGGGTTCGTCGTTCGATCACCAAACCCTGCCTCCACTACCAGCAAAATTATGTGCCTATCTAAAACTAGCACTAAGGAACTCCAAAGAACCTACTTAAAGGAAAAAAAGTATTAAAATGTGACAAAATTACAACAATTTACAATTCTAGAAATTATAACAATGGCTAGTCCTATGATCATTTCAAACGCTGCCAGGCGTTCGCCTGTCAGGAACCGCTCCCAAATATAAGCAACGATACGTTCGGTTAGCTTTTTAATTAATGGGAAAAAAATAGTGATAAGGAAAACCGACCCATACCACAGGCGAAACATCGAGGATAAGAGAATGGAACAGATTAGGCGTAGGATAAAATTCAGCCGAGTGATCCTTCGGCAAATTTTTCTAGGTCGAGAAAGATTGAAGGACCACTTAGGCACTGTCACTAAATGGTTTCATCCATTAATTTTGACGCTCGCTTAAGAAGTTTTGGCCAAGAAAAGTAAGAGAATTGGTGCACCTGCCCAGCCATGTGAAGATTGCTTCAATTAACGCCCAAAGTTAAGCTTGGGTGATAGGTTGAAAGCCTTTGATCACACATGTTTCTTATTTACTTAAATATAATTAAGTATTTTCGGTCGGTCAAATATCTGGTTACCTGAAAGCTTGTTGTCATTTGTGCGTACCGATATCAAGAATAGAACGTTACGAAGGGCCCGAAGAGCATAACAATTGGGACCCCAAGATCTGGTCGAGGATTACTATTTACACGTGTCCATATACCATCCTATTTGGGCCAAAAGAAATTGTCGACCGATGGCAGCGGCTGTTGACGATTATGCCCTGGCCAACATCGTTCTCGAAGGAGTATGAACCCTTGACGTACTAGTCCAAAATGTGCGTCATTGCAGTTTTGGTAACATTCAAAAGTTTTGCTAGCTCAAAAGCGATTCATTTAGAAATAAGTACCATCGCTGAATACGATTTTTTCGCGGAAGTTTAAGTCAACAACATCAAGTTGTTAAGGCCTCTTCATGTTGACTTGACAAGACATTTTTTATGACCGACAACAATATGACCAGAATCACTTTTTCAAGTTCCTAAATTCTTATTCGGAGACCATTTTACACCGGAAACGAAAGAGTTTTCAATGAATCCAAGGCAGATTCCCCGCGAAAATAGCGGAATTAACTTTAGTGCATTGAGCGCTTTTTTCAGTCTTACCATTGTTGTTCATTTTAAAATGAAGGTAGGTGAAAGGTACAGGGTACAGAGCTGCTAAAAGTGTTATGCTGCGTTTTAAACCAAACAAAAGCAATATTTCGAGCAATATCTACTTTATTTTCGTGGGGTATATCCAAGAGCCAAATTGCTGGCGCACCTGCCCAGACATAACATTTCTTTCCAATGCTTCAAACGAAGCGTTAATTCTGTTTACGAAATTTTATTTTTGTTATGCGTTTATGTAAAGTCTGATGCCATCAGAAAATTCGGAGTTTTTAAAGACGCTATGTTACCGATGCACCTACCCAGACGTGAGATCTATACATCAATGTAAGCACTTTTGTAAAAGATGTGGTCAGTCACAGGAGAAAAATGTGGAGTCTCTAAAAGCAATGGTAGATAAAAAATCTTGTGCAAGTAAAATGATCATGCACCTACCCAGACATCAGATTTGTAAAATGTATGCTCAGTTTTAGGGAAAAAAAAAATTAAGCTAACAAAGGGCAGTGATGCATAGGTTTACAGTTTCAGTGCCTATGCCAGTTTCTATGCCAGTGACACCTACGCTGTCATTAGACATGGATTACAGAGAGATCAAAAGAACCATTCATGAAAAGTAGAAAATTACTACTAGTGCATATAATCTTTTTACGGTTTGTAAAGAAAAAAAGATTGCGGGGTATAAAATCTGAAAGATTTTGAGATTGAGATAAACATTGCTGCGTCCCGTGGTATCTATATTGTCATGAGTCTTACGATTGTTAATCTTTGTGCACTTTGCAGATTAAATTCCTGATAAGTCACTAAGCCACCTCAAACTTCTGGTGTTTTAAGATTTCCACTGGAATACTTTTGCCAGTTCTTTACTTTTCGGCAAATATTTATATTATTCCTCATCTCTTATAAACGAAGCCGAAGCGAAATTATTTTTGTTTGAATAAATCAAATTTCCTCATAATATTTACTGGAAAAAACAAAGTTCCCATTCATCACAGACATAAATCACTTCAGTCATTCCATACTTTCAAAACATCTTATCTATAGACGACCAAAAATTTCGCGAAAAAAATATTATAAAAAGTTTGCGAATTCTAATCTATTGTTGATAAGTTTTTTTTTCGTAAAAAAGAATAAATTTCATATTGCAAATATAAATAATAAAAATAACCAAAAAATTTACTCACATTGAACTTGCTTTAAGCAGTTTTTGTTGTGTTCTGTAAAAAGAAAAAAAAATGCTACAACAAAGGTATATGCTCCTATAAAATGTATAAAATATCGACTGACTACATCAAGGTCTACAATATAACAATAAAAATAAGTAAAAAAAAACAAAAATTACATAAAACCCTTAGTTTTATAGAGAAGTGTCTTAAACGGACAGAAAAAATTCCTGACATGTGCAATTTTCGTATTCCATAGGCATAGCCTTCGTCCATCATTTTTATGTGGCTCGAAGTGTGAGAATCACAACATCGCAACAAAATAATTCGATGTGTGTGATGATGTATGGTGGCGAATGCTTATTTTATTTTAATTGATATGTCAGTCAAATTGACGCATGCCACACACAAATGAACCCTGAAATACACACTTTTGCACAACATCGTTGAGTATGTGGAGATCTTGCGAATCTTAAGGGGATAACCTCGTGGTGTATATTAAGCTTCAGCACATACGCTGGATCTTTATTAAGATGATTTCCTGATATGAATATGCGATTTTGTTTATTTGCAGACAATGTTGCTCTATTTGCAAAGTGATAGGCCCTCACTTAGCAAGTAGACGGACAGATAATAAAATCTATCAAAAAGATCTAAATTTTGGAAATTCATAAAATACGTCGGCGAAGAAGTCTTAATCCAATGAGAAGAGCATTTGTTTCGATGAAAACCGACATAAGTGAGTGGGGTTTTGACAGTTCCACAGAAAGGAATATGTATAATGAATTGAATAGGACTTTGCTTCATTACAGATGACAGTCTGGACGAGATGTACGCTTTCCAAGACAGACAAAAAACCGGAACCTTGAGCACCTGCCCAGACATGAAATACACTGTTCAAAGATCATTTCAACTCTGCATTGTTCAATTGTCATTTTTCTTACAAACACTGGGAGAGAAAGTTTGTAAAATTGTATAGTCACGGGAATAATGGGTAACAACTTGAGCTGTAACAAAATCAGTAACTAGTTTGGCAAGTCTGACTTTTAGAGAAATCGCGGATTCGATCCGGAGAATCTTGTGCAGCCGATTATGACCTTTTTGCCCACAAGGAAAAACCTCGACTTGAAGGAGGCTAAAAACTATCAGCAAAGTGTTTTACTTGTCTCGATGACTGAGCACTCGATGCCTTGATGGCTGGTGGGTATTTCGTATTCAATATTTGCACAGGCGGGTATCACAATACTTACAAGCTTCGGTTGCCAGACATATTGGATTTCTCGACTTTCCCGACTTAAATTATCATGTGGTGGATATGGAGATTGACCCCGATTACCAATAAACAGAAACGAAGAAGTTTTCCCCATGCGATCCTCATTTGATCATTTATCGTGGGTTCTCAAATGTTATGGCTCGAATAAGGGCCATTTTGTGACTTTTGTAGATTACTTCAACACCTGAACCTTTTGAGGCGTCTAGCTTTCGCAACAGCGCGTAGGTAACCCCATGTGTTCAGAGAATAGTGAGCCATGTTTCGGGATGATTGCGATATTGTATGTATCTTCTATCAGTCTGCCCTCGACTAAAGATTTTAAGTAATCCGGACTCTGTGACAGAACTGGATCGGTCGTGGGTATTGGGTAAAGAGTGATTACTCGTAAATGGGGGGAGGATCACTCGAAGCAGTCCTAATGGTCAGTTCAAACGAGATTTCAAACTGCTTTGCACATCTGAATTGGCAAAGCGAGAGCAGTAAGAAAGTAGGATATGGATAAGAGTAGTTTTCTATTGTTGCAGATGAAATAAGGACCTTAAAGCCCATCAAAACCCTTTTAAATAATTTCAGCTGTTTTCAAAATATAAATCCTCTTTTTTCATCACATGTACAGGAAGAGTGGCGGATTTTTCTCGAGAGATCTTTATGAAGTGGCTTCAAATCGGAAGGTTAAAAATGAGATGTGTGGGCTCGGAGTCTTAGAAGCCATTAAGGGAAAAGGAAAATCAATAATGGTGGATTCAGCGCAAGGACCTACTTGACGAATTCGATAGAAAGAGCAAAGAACAGCCATTCGCTCTTTCCCGTATAATGGGCGAAAGCTTTAAGGAATTGCTTCGAGGGCGACATCGTATTGTTTTCACGAAAATCCGTAAAAAAAAAGACACAATTAGATTTCTGCTTAACATTATGCTTGTTATTTGCTGTGTGAGTCCTTTAAGGCCAAGTTCCCTGTTTTCTCAAGGCGGGAGGAGGGAAAACTATTAATATCTATAGAAAACAAAAAGCGTGCTTAATACATTCACTTTTTACAACTCTAATGTGGAGATCCTCCAACAATGAGCAGGATTTTGCCAAATATTTGTAATTTATAAATTTATCTTTTCTCAAGGTGGGAGGAGTTAACTATATATTAGTATATATATATAGCATCACCTTTGACATAAACTTCTATACCTCCTCTTTAACTGGGTAATACTTTAACAGCGAACAAAAATATGAGACATGGACAAGTACCAAAAATTTACTTTTTTCGAGGAAGGAGGAGTTAACAGTTTATATATGTACATACGAAATTTATTCTAATGTGAAATTCACTTATCTTTACTACAAGTACCAAATATATCCTTTATCAAGGTGGGAGGAGTTAATATTTTATAAACAAAGAAAAAAAGTTTGATTACAACTTTCATAACTTGGAAGTTCTGCATATGGGACGAATTTGCAAGAAGCAGATTTAACTTTTCTCGAGGTGGGAGGAGTTATTTATAAGTATGCATACAAAGCAAAACATTGATCAGCTACATTTTCTTACAAATCTAAGATGGTGGTTCTCTTATAGTGACCAATATTCTAACGTGCCAATCCTCCAATATGGAATATTTCAACAGCGAACAAGTATATGAGACATATTCGCAAGTACCAAGAATTTACTTTTGTCGAGGAAGGAGGAGTTAATAATATATACTCAAAGCAATAAAGTTCTTTGTTATTCATTTCTACTCATTGTAGAAATTTAATGTTGTAATTCATTTCTACTCATTCATTCATACTTCAATGCTTGAAAATGCCAAATCAGGGAATAAAATCAGAAGACTTTTGCAAGTGCCTAATTTAAAATTTTTTCTATGTGGGAGGAGTTAATAATTTTTACTCAAAGATAATAATTTGATTAAATACAACCCCAACTTTCATAACTTAAAAATGCTGCATATGGCGCAAGTATAAAATTTACTTGTTTTCAACGTGAGAGGAGTTAATTTATTTATGTATAAATGCAAAGAATGGATTTTATTAAACACATTTCTTAATATTAATAGCTTGGAAATACTTTACCAGGCGAACAAGAATATAAGACATATTTGCAAGGACAAAAAATTAACTTTTTTCAAGGAAGGCGGAGTTAATAAGTTGTATACAAAGCCATAAAGTTTATTGACATGCGTTCCCTAACCTTCGATATTGTCAAATGCTGATACTGCACAGCGAATAAGAGTATTAAAAATTTGCAAGAATCAAGCTCAATTTTTTTGAAGGTGGGAGGAGTTAATAATTTATATAAAAAAAAACGAATTGCTATTTGCAGCCCATGCTGTGTGCGTTACAGGTGTTTTTACGCACATGAAAGGGACCTACAGCTTTCTGCCGATTCCGAACGGCGAATTGAGAGGTCTCTCATAACAATTGATACTCTCGGAGGGTTTGTCAGGCCCTGGCCGTGAAAAAAAACTTCTATTGTCCTGGTCGGGGTTCGAAACCGGGACCTCGTGCACAGTGGCCCGACACACTAACCACTGCCCCCACAATTTTCTGAATATACAAAGAAAATAGTTTAATAACTGGGAAAAGCTGCATCAGCGACCAAGAATAAGAGTCGTATTTTCAAGTGCTCAATTTGGGTTAATTGAAGGTGGGAGGAGTTGCAATTATACAAGATGTATACAAGGCTACATTAACAGCGGTTAAGATTTTGATACATATTTGCAAGAATATAATTTCACTTTTGAATTCACAATATTAAACCACATTTATGGGTCATCAAATTGATCAACTTCCTGTAGTATTGAAAACGTGAAAGAGGTTCTCCATACGTCCCATCGTTAGCAATCACAATTTATGACCAATCAAAGACATTTCCTACCTTCTCCGATGCTGCATTTGGCAAAGATAAGCCCCCAAACGCTTTACTTAAGTGGTTTTGATTTCAAGTAATAAATTAAAATTTTACATCCCTCGCCAGTCTAATCTGTACCACACATTGTAACAATGTTTCTTGTTGTCGCACTTATCTCACACCATACGGTTACCTGAGATTTCTCTCGACTCGTGATAAGCTTTCGCCTCGTAAAACATATAAGTCCTGTCACCTTCGATTCAATTTGGTACTGGACTGGGTGCTCTGCCCACCCACGAAGCCAGCTATTTCGCAATAATTTATGCGTTTTCATCTTAAGCTCGCAGTTTTATGGCGAAAATATTTCCTTTTTCTGTACGTTTAAGTCAAGAGTTGCTGCAGTTGACGCAATAACTATTCGCCGAATGGTACGCCAACCACCGATCCGATTGCAGGTTTTTCTGCGTACAGAAGAAATTAAAGTATACAAAGTGCCGCCTGGTCTTATTGCACAATATAGCACGGATACGGACACGCACAATGCTGTCCGTATGCTTAATTAAAAACACAAATTGCACCCAACATGCACAGAAACGAGCAAAGGGTTTTACGGTCCTCCTCATCAAGCTTTTGTTGTAAATCCATCGTTACAGGCGCGCACAGAGTGTTTATAAAATTAAAACGATGACATACCGTGGTTAATTAAATTTTCGCGTAAAAATGTTGATTTATCCTATTAACACCAAATAAAGAGACCATGGCTAAAAGGACAACATTTTTGCGTTCATGAATATATTTTGTTTATGCTGACGATGGTTTTACTGGGTCACATGTGTGGTCCAAGAGTAAACACAGATTTTAAAAAAAAAAAAAAAAACAACATCAAAAGTAAATCATTTCCATTTAGCTGACAAAGAGAGTCTAATGGTTTCTACTTCCGCTTTTAAAATGATCAATCCGCTCGGAGAAATTATTGTCCTTGTGAAATGGGAAAAGCTGTTCAATGACTGTTTACGAAATAGTTCAAAACAGTTTAATTCATGCACAAACTGACTGAGTTCGAAGGACGTGAAATGCCTAATTATGAGCGAAAAAAATTAAACAGAGTATTTGCTTTATTCAGTGGAATTTCTTTGATCAACGAAGGAAACATATTTTTTGTACTAAACTTGTCATCGATCGGGGGAAATTCACTTCGTTAGTGTATAAAATTTTAAGTTTTCAATTCAAATTTCAGAGGAAAATAAATTTTGCGTAATATTTCCATTCTCTTCATTTGACATAAGTCATAAAGAAACGTCAAACAGACATAGTCAAAGACACAAAATATGAACTAAAACTCCTCCTTTCTGTTTTCTTAAGGTGGGAGGAGTTACTTATTAAAAAAAAGTGATAAAAAAGCCTCCTACACTAACATTTAGATGACAGCTCAATAAAGATTGTGATACTCTTCGAAGTGACACAGTTCCTTAATTAAACAAGCACCACCCGTGTCGTATCAATGTTGCTCTCTGCAACCATTTACTTAGGGCTTACACAACTAGAGCACCGCTGATTAGTTTCGTTCAAGTCTTCACGGCTTAAGTGTGTTAAACAAATGAATTGGACAAGCGAGCCCCAAACACATAGGGGCAATAACAAAATTGATTACTAATTAAATTGTGCGACAATATTTGTCTAATCTATCTACTTGTCAAGATTAAGTAATTATGCAAATGACTGATAGCGACATTGAGCTAACCGGATTCTCTTTTTTTTGATACCCTTAAACGGAAAATTGCGGAAGATGAAAAATGTGGAACGAATGTCAGTTTTGCAAGCGAAAATAAATTGCAAAAATGAAATGTGTTAGATGTGTGTACTCAAACATAGTGTACACACAGATGGCTGGAGGGATGTTTCCATCTCCGTACATATACTTTCTCATGTTAATCAAAAGTAATACATTTTAGAATCTCAATTGGCCGTGGCTGAAGTCAATTGTTTTTATCCGGAGATTTTGTGATTACGTATACGGTGCGGTGCGGTGCGGAATGTGGACATGGATATTGATACTACTGTGACTGGTGTACAACACAGTCAATCCCTGTTTAACAACTGAGGTTGAACTATACCACTTTTACTGCGCGCTGATCGTTGTGTGGTTTGGTTTGAGTGGTCTCGTTGTAGCCGTCTGTCAGTTGTCAAGTAGATATGATGATGATTTTATGGTTCTTTGTTGTTCCTGACTAGTATACTGAGGGTGCTATATCTTGTTAATCAAGGCATATGTATAGCAGAGTAGGCATATATGGAATAAACATGTCAGTACCTACATTTTATTAAATAAAAAAGTTTTGTAGATGCTATTTTTTGCAGGTTATGGAATCCCTTACAAACTTTTATAAAAACAAAAAAGGACCATTCAACGTTACCAACACGTTTTTAGTCCTTCAAGTTACTGGGACTATCTAACTCATGATACCTTACTCAACCAGTTACTTGTGAAAGGACTCACGGCTGCTAAACTTATTATTTGCCTGGATTTCAAGCCAGTACAGGAACAAAATACGAGGCAGTGTAGAACCTTGAGGTACACCAAAAATAGTAGAAAAATTATGCTTGAATTTGTCTAAAATGCGGAAACAGTGTTTATTTTCGCCGTTCCGTTTTTAGGAGGGTGTTGAAAACATAGGTAAACAGCGAAGCGCTCTTTTTAGATCCCGTCCGCCGTCCCACAGTAGAGGGGCTATATAAAGTTTTATTCACAGTTGGTAACAAAGCCTCTATTTACCAACATAATCGAGACCGAATTGTGAGTCGAATGAGCCATGTCCGGCAGGCATCTGTGCTTTCTAGGCCACGAAGCAGAACAAGGGTAAAAAATTTAAAAACCCGCCCACAGACACGCCTACTTTACTTATAACCACAAAAAATAAATCCAGCTTGTCGCATGATGCTGAAATGTGGTTTGATGCATCCATGCTTAATCCTAAAAACGGAGATTCGGTCTTCCTCGCCGTCTCGAACCTGGGGGCTTAGATTCCCGTAGACCCTCTTGGCTGGTGCGCTGTTGTACCCTAAAAAAACTTGTAGGTACTTGCAGCTCAGTCATCGCCTGACCTCGCTCGCACAATCATGCAAGCTGTGCGCGTTTACAGGTGTTTTTACACACATAAAAGAGACTAAACACTTTTCGTCGGTTCTGAACAGCGAATTGATAGGTCTCTTATGACAAATGAATTTTTATTGCCCCGGTCGGGTTTCGAACCCGGGACCTCGTGCACAGTGGTTCTACATTCTAACCACTGCACCACGGCGGGGCGGCGCCTACAATGTTGTCCATCCTATCCGGACTTATTTGCGACTAGGGCCAATAAGGGATTCCAGTATGTTAATCAGGATACGGGAACAGTGATGATGACGCATAAGCCCCTGGGTGTGTCAACGACAGCTCTCGCATCCCCAAAGAGGGTTACTGACATGGTTGAAACATGGATCTAGTCCTATAAGTTCGGGTATTGTGCTTTCGCGTCGGGGTATCTTTCCGGTCATTGACATTTTTCACAAACCTCCTTTATGCCACTGTTAACCCTTTTCACGCACCTTTACAATCCTTTAAGCGACTTAAAGAAGGTATCTGAACTAATCACGTATGACAGATCTCTCACAATCACGTTTTCAATAACCTTTTACCACGGCTGTCAAAATCTGACGTCTTTTCCGACCCAGGGATGCAAGCAAATAGCGGTTTTATAGGAAAAATTTCAATAGTTTCTATGGAGGTGCGAATTATTATTAAACTAAAAAATAAGGGAAAAAGTTATTGTGCTTATTTTGTTCTTTGAATTTACATAAAAATTATTTAAATAAAATAAGTGAAAGGTATCGAAAGTGTTCCGAAGATGTGTTCTCCTGGAATCCGTGTACCCGTTTGTATGCACTGTTCTTACAACACAAACGTCACTTTTTAATCCTTTCAGTTTTTTATAATAAAAATATTTTTTGCCTAACTTAGAAAGGCTGATTAAATCCACAACTTTCTCGTTCACCGAAACATACGGTTGCATTTTTAAAAAAAGTTATTTAAGTTCATTTGTCGCTTTTGCTCGTATTCCATATAAAAATGAACTCTGCTTGGCATCCCTTACTGAAAATGCCTGTAGACCCAAACAATTAAGGTCACTTGTGATTTTTACAACAAAAAAATGTAAATTTAATGTTATGTTTGTCCGGTGGAGACACTTCAGGATTTGTCTTTAATCGTCTCTCTTTTATCCAAGTTTTGAGACCGGTGGAAAAAAATTAGGCCAGCAATACCTTCTTACCAACATACGTTGTCTATAGTCCCCACTAGAAGTTACCAAATGCTCACATTAAAACCTTTACCTGACAGCCAAGAGAAGGCGTGCCTGAACCAAGCCACAAGTTCTGACGCATAAAGTCCGCATCGAGTTCTGACGCATAAATTCTGTTCAAGTTCTGACGCATAAAGTCCGCATCGAGTTCGTGAGGCTTAAATAATAAATTTCTGAACCCTAAAAAACCACACTTTAAATGTTGTCCTGCTTGGGGTAGAGGATTGGTTAAAAATCAAACCGTGCCCCCATTAGCAGATTTCTGGCTATGTAAGAAAAAGAGGCGTCAGCTTTGACATAATTGCTATAAGGGTTGACGGGCTGCAATACAAGAATCATCCGAAGCCAAACGAAGCTTGTTACCGGACACTGATCCTCAATAGCTATAAAACTTGAATATCTGAAGTGAACTAAAATATCCCACAAATCTAGAGATTTGCGACACAAAATCAAATCGCGCCGGAAAGAGATTAAAAATAAATCCCCTTATATTTCTCCCTTCATATTCAGCTTTTTTACATACCTCTTTAAAGCCACACCATTTTGCATTTTGTTACAACAAAAAAAAAAACGGAAACAGTCCAAGTATGACAGATCTGCCACAATAATGTGTTTGTCCGGTGAGAACACTTCGAGATTTAGTTTTAATCGTCTTTCACTCTCCTTTAAGGGCAAAATGTTTGTGATTTTTCCGCAAAAAAAAAAGAGTTTTCGTGTCAAGTTAATCATAATTTTTGGCTGGTGGAAAAACTTCACGATTTATTTTTAATCTTCTTTCTATGTTTTGCTTAATCTCAGTTCTATCACCGGTGGAAACCAAGCATTAGAATGTTTTTTTTAGAAATGTAAACTCGCATATGGACTGTTGTCAGAATTCCACAAAATCCTATTCTGTATGCAAACTCTTCTATTTACCAAAAAAATTCAAATAAACTAAATCAACTTTCTGTCTGACATAACCACACCACCTTTCGTAAGATTTTTGCTAATTATTACGAATCCAAATCACTTCTCTTCCGCAACAACAGCCCAAATCTTAAAAACAAACACTTCAAACAATTTAATGAGACTCTCAATCTCAAACGGCAAATCGAATGGGCCAACGAAAAAAATTCATTACAACATCGCTGCGTCAAACGGCGGACGACGAATCACCCGTGGGCCATGTATCTGTCTCGCTACATCACAATGCCTCGCTTTGTGGTTCTATCAACACAAAAGCAATCGACAACATCAAGAAGACGCAAGTTCAGTAGCTAATAACGGATAACCGTTTAATACGAAAACTTAACGAGGCTTTTTGCCCAAAAAGAACTGCCCCCAAGCCGTTTCCCAGACACTCATCGCACGAAGACGCACCGCATCAAAAGGGAAATTAACTCCTCAAGCTGATGAGTAACGAAGAGAAAAAAAGTAATTTCCATCATGATACAGAATAAATGAAGTTTTAAGTGCGGGTTCGCGCGGACGCGACTCTTTGTCTCTGAAGATGTCTTTTCGAAGAAATAAGAAAACGGCTTGTGCGAAATCGGGGTCATCATCCATCAGCCAGTGTTTCTGATTTCGAAGCGTTGTTTACTTTCCGCCCGGAAAAACTTGGCTTAATTGGTCGAGAGCGTGAATCACCTCGAACGAGAAAGGTGTCCATTTTATCCAGATAAACTGGCATAACCAAAGACTAATTATAAACGTCACAAAGCATGATATGACTGCTGCCAGAGTCTCTGGTGGTAGTGGCGTGAACTTATGATGAATCAAAAGATCCTACTAAACCAGCTGTATGTAATTCGATACACAAATTGCGACACTAATTACAAAAAGCATGACAGTCAGTAGAACTGCCAACCACAAATTGTTGTTAAACGATCGATTTATTGTAATGGACACCACCCCCTCGATCGCCACAATACGCTGTCAAAAGATGGCAGCTCATGCGAAATATAAAATTACCCTCCTCTGAGAGTGTATGATGAATGTACGACTACCGGGACTGAAACTGGTACAGATTATTCAAATTAAACGACCGACAACACGGCCGTACATAAGCGACATTTCCAATTAATTCGTTGCGATCGGTTGTAGTTATCATCGACTAGATGTCGTGGAACAATATCTAAACGACCGAACAAACAGAAACTGACTCTGGACATGGTTCTCTGGCATCAGAGATGATGTGCGCAACGCAAGTTTATTTCCCGCCACTAGGAGGACTATGATCTTTGAAGTTTATTGCCGGCCCCCTGAGGTGGAGAAAGACGCGCCGATAACTTGTTCTCCTTTTAGAGAAGGAAGTCGTCGAATAGCTGCCTTTTGTACGCCATTTATGGGCCCAACTTACCGGCAAAAACTGTTTGATTCGGATCAGGTTTTTGGGGTTAAGGCGCCCGCTGGCATATTTACAATGTTGCTCGCTCTATAAAAAAGGATCTGGTTGTTGTTGTCTTTGTGTTTAGATCTGAAATGAGTGGCATTCCAGGTGGAAGAAAAATCTTGTAACTCTTATCGCATGCAAATTTGGAGCGAACGAGAATACTGCAGCCATCACAAGTGGTTTAAAAACACGAGCAAAAGCTCTCGATGACAGAATAGCTTTGTTGCTCGTTGTAAAACACTCTTAATCACTCATGTATTGCCCGACCATTTTTTATTCCAGCAATTACTTCCAGATAAACGTATAAAAATAATGGGAGGAAAATCATCAAGCAAATTGTGTGCTTTAAAAAAATCCCTCTCCTTATTTGTTACATCCGAATGTAGCGCAACTGACAGGTCAAAGTGCACACACAAAACATTATCTAACAGATAGACACACCAAGTACATATCACTTTCTTTTTCTTTGCCATACATTGCCTCAATTTAGCGCGTATCTTTTGAGTTGAGAACGTATCTCACGTTGTTATATGTGCTGCGGCATATAATTGAGTCATTTATTAACGCAATAAATTTTCTTCTTGAACTTTGTGCACCCTAAGCACTAGACATCTGAATGTCAGAGACGAAGACGACCGACGACGACGAAGGCATAGGAGAGACACATTTAAGATTTTCATTAAAATGCTTGTGGAGGGTTTCGGGCGAAGGAAGACTACAAGGCTGGAATTTGTTTCGGAGTACTTTGACATAAACGAGCAAAGGAATTTGCATAAATATTTTGGAAAATGTGGCTTTTTCGCTGCTATTTTTGGCGGTGGTTAATTAAGCTTTTATTTTGTTCAGTTGTTATTTGAATTTGAGAACAGATGGCGGCAATTCATTTAGAAAAGTGTCGCTTCATCCAGCATATGATGTCGAAACATAGGACAGAGAACCGGGTCCAAGAGTTAGTAACCCGCTTTGGGAGGCCAGTTTTTCAGTATGAGATCATCCGAGTTTCCGGTTTAAAACGAGATTAACCCCAGAAACAATTTTTTCAGTGAATATTGACCCGGGATTAATCTCGGCTTAACTTGCCAAATTTGGCGAGCTTTTCCCGGATCAACTCTTGTGAACAATAAGAACTTCTTTGAATGTTTTTCTTCTGGTGTGAAATGGCAGTGGCTTTGCGTCTTTTTGTGAAAAATGACATCTAAAATGACTCGAACTTCTTTGTCGGTGTTTTTTTATGTGAAGTAAGAGCTTGGCTAGTCAATAATTTCGAGAGTCGAAGATTTTGACAACTTTATTAGCTAACTCTACACTGAAAAACTGTTCGCGGGGTTAACTCTAGATTTGTTTTGTTCCAGGATAAACAGATCTTGGTTTGACCTGGGCTTTGCTCAGTACTGAAAAACCGGCCTTCAGGGGCTCATCCACCCCTGGAAATTCTTAATGGCCTTAGTCCCAAATAAGCCGTGATAGGGTGGAAAACAGCTCGCCAAAAGTTTCTTGGAACATCGTGCCCAATATATCAGAGGTGGGAAGGCTACTGTAAGCCAGGGAAAGACTTCCCATGGATCGGGAAATTAATTTGGATTTTGCACTACGACCTGTTGGCCTATTGTTGACCCTACAAAGTCTTGGAGAGGTTTATTCCATCAAGAGAGCTCCTCTCGCACCATAATTGATTACTAAACTATATCGTTATGTGCTCATGTTTGGCTTTGACTAAAGAAGAACTCACCTTAGAGCCTTTTTCTATTCTTTTTGTGCTTCAGAGCCCCACAAGTTTGAAAAATGTATTCCTGAGTTTCACTAACCTCATCGCAAAGGGTTTTTCCGTTACACCAATTCTCCTTAGGTTTTTCCTGAGTTAACAGTACCCCGTTTACACTTTACAGAAATCCTGTAAGCCTATTTTTGCTGAGCCAGATGCATGCCTTGAATCTCCTCTGGTAGTCTCCTAGAAGTTTATTAGCTTACCTAATTCCTTAAAGGCTTTCCCAGACTTTAGGTCTGTTAACCTTCTTCATCTTCTTGAATTCTACCCTAAGGGTAGGAACGGTTAAGGGCCTATGCAGGGTGCTGCTGTTCCTTGTCTTGTCGAAGAAGTCCGCTGCTTCATTCCCCTATATTCCAACTTGGCCACCCAATAGTGGGTGACTTTATTGACCTTGCCCAGATTATTGAGCTTGTGTAGGTAATCTCGTAAAGTAAGTAAGTGCATGATCAGAGCGCGTTTAATGTGCTCGGAATAATTTGACAGAGCTTTCTGGCCAAAGGCCCTAACTATACTTTGAGGTAGTTAGGAACTTTGTCTTCCTGGGTTCCGCTATCAATTCAATGACACCAGCGCTGAAATCAAACGAATGATAACTCTTTTCCCAGAAACATTGACTCTGTCAAAGGCGGATGAAAACACTTTAGGCTGCTCCGAGCGAAAAATTCTTCGTGGAGGAGGAAATATAACATCAAACTGTACGGGCTGTACAGCGACACTGACCTTGCCAGAAGAGTCAAAATACAACGGCTATGATGGTTGGGTCATCTATTGTGGATGAACACCAACGCCACGGCCCGAAAAATATTCGAATCCACCCCGTAGGGACGGCGCAGTAGAGGAGCACCGAGACTCAGGTGGACATCAGGCAACTCGCGTGCGAAACTGAAGACGACTAGCTGGCTTGCGAAGCTTGTTGGCTAATGCACAGGTCCACCCCGGACTGTAGCGCCACCTTAAGCAAGCATAAGTTTCTGGCCTATTTGCTGAGTACGGCGAAATGACAGATGAGTGTTGAAAAAAAAAATTTAAATGGGGAAATGGTGGACGATACTTTACATATTCCTAACCCCAAAACGCAAAGCGGCATTTCGTTTTTTCAAATTTGCTGCGTGCGTAGTTTGACGTAAAGTATCGTAAAGTTTTGGCACCGCATGGCAAAGGCCATTAACGTACGCACGCAGCAACGCAACATTGCGATTCCAGCATAAGGCTGAAAGTCAAACAGTTTGATGAATTGTTGTGAGGTGAAATTAGTGTTTTGCATCATTTTCGACTCATAACAAATATTTTATCATTTTTTTTTAAGTTTTCATTTCTTTCATTTTGCATTCTGTTCTGACAGATAAACAAAAAATGTGCTGGAGTGCGCTACAAAAGCAGAACAGAGTACTCTGAGCGCCCTCGGTTCAAAGAAGGCTCAACTCTACAAACCTCTTTCGAAGAAGGAAAGACAAGCATGATATAGAAACTGCTGCTATTCTTGATTTTAAGTTTTTGAGAAAGAGACTTGGATCGAACTTGTCCCAAACGTTTGTATGTGCAACGTTGTCCGTACAACTTGCCGCCACGCCAAGGCGCTTCACTCCACAATCATCTCCTGCAGAGGCAAAACCTGTCATGAAATGCAAGAGCCGCGATTCTTTGCCTATATTTTGTGGAACAGGGAAATTTCGCGAAGAATGCTAAGCAACGTTGTTTGCCCTACTTACCGCCAAGGTAAGCCGCTTCGCGCCACAAACATCATAAAAACTCAGTCAAACTCAGACATCAGTCAAAAACTGTCATAAAATGCAAAAAGCAGCAATTCTTTTCTTCCATTTGATCATGGAACAGGAATTTTTTCGAAGACTGGTGTGCAACATTGCCTGCCCAACATGTCGACACGCCGTGTCACTTCACTCAACAAACATCTCCTAGCAGGCAATTCAGGATCAACTTTTTTTTCTTTTCCAGCCGTTTGCGGGTCACCAGCGCTGGTTAGTTGCAAACTCTCGCAGTATAATCCTTTCAAAAAAATCATATAAAAAAAAATAAATAGAGTGGCGCAACAGCTCGAGGTGAACCAGGGCCAACTTCTCAACAATGTATGCTGGTGTGTTGATTTCTTTACATACAAGGGGACCTACAATTTTTTGCCGAATCCGAACGGCACTTTGAGAAGTTTTTCAAGACAATTAATACTCTCGGAGGGCTTGTCAAACCCTCGCGGAGAAAAATCATATAATCCTTAAAAAAATCACAACTAAATCTATTTTAAAGTCCACCGGTATTAGAT
Organism: Neoascia interrupta; assembly: GCA_947623515.1. Classification (NCBI taxonomy): domain Eukaryota; kingdom Metazoa; phylum Arthropoda; class Insecta; order Diptera; family Syrphidae; genus Neoascia; species Neoascia interrupta. The sequence goes on from OX392464.1 coordinate 9,814,566, forward strand.
GTATCTGTGATTTTTTTTAGAGTGGAAGGAAGGTGTTAATGATGGAGCAGTTATAGCCAGAAGAGAAAAAGTCCTATGAGTTCTCTGATGCAGGACGAAGTGACCTGTACTTTTTCAATTCGTATTAACCATACTCACATGAGCGTTGAAATCTAACGAGCTCCTTGAAAACATTTTTTTTTTGCCTAGAAGTCTGGGTAATGGAGAAGAACGGTATCGACCCTGTTATTAGGGTCAGGGGGCAATATGGGGCAGAAGACAAAATTCGATTGCAGCAGCTTTAAGGCCGACCAAAGGCATCGACGAGGATCTTGGATGAAAAGCCAGGCCCTGGTGAATTTTTTAGACTTTTCTTGGTCTAAAAGCTAAAGAATGGTTTTGTATTGGTGCTCTGGTTCTTTGGTGCTCTTTCCAAACAGTTTTTTTTTTGTGTTTAACACCAGAACCCATTCTCATCCTGCAGCACCTTGAATCCAATCACTTGCATCATAAATCAATGTCTTCCGTCCATACACATAACCGTTAGAAATGATTGCCTTTAAACGTCTTCAATGTGACGTGCACTGCAGCTGTTGCACTGTCAGAGAGGTTTACAGAAAATTGTATCATAAACCAGAGAAGCAGCCACAAAAATAGCTTTAAAACACGATTACTTTCTATCGGTGCCTTTCACCTTCATTTGTTGCAAGACTTTTGCCTTTTTTGCAATTTTTCTTTTCTGCAGCAATTTGATTTGGTTCATGCAACATGTTCAGCCAATCGTGCATCTGACAGAGTATGCGATGACAATTTCATATGATTTCACATCCTTCGACACACAATTAATTGTTGTGAGTGTAGTTTCATGCTGTTTTGTTCAATGAACCCTGGATAGCGGCGGCTGAGTCTGCGACATGTTTCATGGAAATATGAAAAGTGTTCCGCTTCCTTGGAAATGTGTCCTCCTACGCGCAATTTCAAGTAAACGTCACGAGAACAACGGTGTATTTTTATTCGAAAAACATGACAAATGTCATCTGAAGGAGCCTAATTTGCATTTCTCTCGTGCAACCTCTTTTTTATTTGCGGCGGCACAGCGCAGATGCTTCTTAGTCATAACAATTAAGTAAATAAATTAAAAACAATAAACTTACAGTTATTTGCATTAAGTGTCAAACGAACCATATTGGGTGGCACTTAGCGTTTTATTTTCGGATAAATTTAGGAAATTTATCGAATCTCAATCATCCAGGGGGGTGTGACGTGTGACAGATTTTAAATAAATCGCCCGAATCACTTCAGCCCATATTTGGCAAGTGCAAGTGCTCGAAAGGACATCGGGGATCGTGCATCGTCGACAACGGTGTTTCTCGGCTGCTTAAAGAGGTTAATTGTGTGTGGGGGGTCTTAAACTTGTTCAGCTTTCAGGAAGTCTCTGGGAGTTTCACGGCTTTCTCTTCGTGGCTTCTTTTTTTTGTCCCAACAATGAATCAGTTGGGAGTGGATAATGATGATATGGTGGAGTGTAGCTGCAGATTGGGGGTGTATTGAATCCCCCTGCCAGAGCACGAAGGCGAAAAATCAGAACACATTGAGTCAGTTGTAGCACAACAATAAAGGGCTGCGTAAAGAACGATTTTTTTGCCTCCTCAGACAGACGGATTCGTCTTGTTGGTTTTTTGTCTGACTGTTTGCCGATTGACCGGCAAAGTTTAATGGTCTGGTAAATATATGGGTTAACGACTTTTGTAAACACAAAGTTGCATTATTGTTTGGATTTGGATGATAAATTAAGATTTTGCACTTCTGGTTTGGGACGGGTCACTGCATTATTGCATTCGAGGTGTTACGGCTATAATTAGCATGTGACTTCAAGCTTCGATGAAGAATGTGATACAGATTTGATTGGCGGCAGTCATGTCATTTTTGGTATTTCATTGTTTGGGGTGTCATTCGCCTTTATAAATATGACGCTTTTGAGAACGTGACACGCTTCAAAAAGACTTTTGCAAAACTTAAAAGCTTCAAAAGGTTAATTTAGGTATTGACTGTCTTGAAACCTTGAAATTGCAAGATTTTTGAAAGGGACTGTACGAAAGCTTCGTGAGTATTTCAGTCAATAAAATCCACCTTATTGATGTACAAAAACCGATTAATGAAGAAGTTTGGGTGATTAGAACAGTTGAAATTCAGAAGAAAAATTTTTTGTGTAAAAGCAGCTCGGATCTAGGTAATGTCTTGGCATGCGATAAGTCTTCCATTTAGCTTCTTTGACTTCAACTAAGACTTTCGCCAAGACGTAGCAGTTAACAGCAAATGCTGAATAAAGATTTGCATTTGCCCTGAGTAAAAGGTTAATTTGAGACAAAACTTGAGGTCACTAGATCATGCTCTGCGCCGAACGTTTGCAAAATTCATCTGATACTCTTCTCCGATGAACTCGTTTTCAAACCTGAAGTCTATGAGAATAAACGGCCTTTGGCTTTCGTGGAGCTAAGAATGCACAATTGGTCCATCAACATCTCACGCATCCACCACGAGTCACGAATCACTCAATTTTTCTTTTCGATGAGATAAGGATTCAACAGGACGACACAACCTGCCACACAGTAAACGCATTAATGAAATCATTGAAAACCAAATATGAAGACAGAAGTTATCTTGCACCTTAATCTTTTTTTTAAGCATTCACCTAGTCACATGGCAACAAGTCAAATACATTTTGTATGTATCACATGTCCTTGAGCATTTTTGTACTCATAATAAACACTTACCTGCTAAGTGTTTAAAAGCAAAGAGAAAAAAATTAATTTACGACCCAAAAATTAACATTTTAATGCTTAAAATTATCTCGTTAATTCGGCAGCAATTGTTTCTTCATGCCGACAATTTCGCACTGTTTTACCTTTTTTTTTAAATGCCAACATAAAACTGCCTCGTTTTTTTTTATCTTGTTGCTAAAGGTAAATAATCAAAAGCCATAACAGGTGCATTGACACAACATCAAAGGTTCTTTCAATGATTTCGTCGTCGACCTTGAATAGATTTTAGGATCGTAAAAATAAAAATCTCTTTAAACAACCCAATAAAAGAAAAACCTCGTCCTAAGCTAATCTAACCACCAAGCCACTCCTGTCACACATTCAAAGAAAACAATTCGAATAATGTGTTACTCCAAGTCAATGTCAAATGAGCCATGCGAAAGGGGACAAACCCCACGTAGGAGGAGGTATGATTCGCACTGAATCACTCCACCGCACCTGGTTATCACATGCGGCATAGTTTCTCCGGCAAAGAAGAAATTCCGAAAATGTTACGCAACTATGCAGAGTGCCACTTTCGCGCACTATTGCGCGACATATCGTCCTAAGATAACAACACAAGGTCAGACGATACACAATGTTGTGTGGATATGTCCTCATCCGCCCACTTAAGACGACCGACGAGCTGCGCACCGCTGCTCCGTGGATGATGGATGAATGGTTGTTTCGCTTTTAATTACACTCCATTACACATCTCATTCGGAACAAAGCAATTAATGGTGAATTAAGTTTCGTTTTTTTTTTGGGTCACCCCAGAGAACAGCCAACTGTCTCTCTCGGTGACGAAGAGCAAATCCTAATTGACATATTTAGATCGATATCAAAGGCGAGCGCTGTCGGTGAGATTAATTGAATTAGAACCGTTGTCGCAACGACAATTTCGCCCAAAGACCGAATGGAGAAAATAAAATTTCCCAGCTGATGATTAACAGACAGATCTCTAATCCTTTCACTGGGAAAGAGAAAAAAAAAACGCTGAGTAAGCATTTCACAATATTGTAACGTAATTCGGTGCCGCACCAAGTAGGTGGATGGCGGATCGTCCATCAATGAGGCGAATTGTAAGAAACTCTCAAGTGCGAACCACAAGTCATCGTTCTTTGAGGTGTTGACAATAATTTCACTTTTTGGTCGTGGCGGCGAGTCCCCACGTTACGTATACATTCGACATCGTGTTGTGAGGTGACGAATGTTTTGGGTTACACTTTATCGGTAGAAAGGTAAATAATTTATTGTCACGCGGCTATCGAATTATTAAAGTGTGCTGCCCACATAATGTGTTTTGGGTGCTGCAAGTGTGGGCGCGTTCCTATTGAAAGGTTCTTCAGGTTTCATGCGATACGCTACGCCCTTTGGCTGGGAGCACAAAACGTATTGAATGCTACAGCGGTGAGGACAGATTTGTGTGTACTCCTTTTGTTACATGTATCTGCTGGGTGTTGTTAAGGAGAGATAGTGAAATAAATTTGCATTTCGCAACAAGTTGGCGAGATTTGTTGGGCCATTATGGTTTTTAGTAGGTTTGCACTTTGTGGGTCGAAGACAGATACATAATGAGAATTTATTTCATTGCTGCAAGGAAGAAAAGGTAGATTCAAAAAATCTAAAGCTGAAATATTGGAATGGGAAAGGGTAGGACTCGGATTGAACTGAATTTTCTTGGGAATGAAGGTGTCTTTGATTGAGAAACAAAACATTTCAGTCACTATATTGTTAACTGCTTTGATGGTTTGCAAAGAGCACACAACCTCGTGAATTTTAAAGAAATTTTTGTCCTAAAATGTAAGCATTTTCGCCGAGTACGGCAAATTACTAAAAAAGTGAAACCCAAGGACCATCGGCCCTTTGCTCAATTTTAAACTTTATTCTTGTTTCTCTCTTAAAACAATAGAGCAAAGCGAAACAATAAGTTTGCGGGACACAGTAGGACACCAAATCCTACTGTTGGTCAAAACTTAGGCATTAAAGTTTGGAAGCGGGAAATCAGATAAGGTCAAAAGTACTTTCAACCGACAAGTGATCATCTTGCTGTGATTCGGATCAAAATTACACTCCAAACCATCAACCTAGTCTGTGCATAAGCCTATACCGAACGATGATGCTAAAAAACCTGTACCTAACAAGGAAGAATTCTCTCACTTCCTGGATAGAGCTTACCGAGCCTCTCTTGAGCATACACTCAAAGTTGTAAACAGGGACCTTAATCCGGAAGGAGAAACATCTTCGGTTAGCTAGTATGCGCTATCGAAGAAAGAACAACAGATATGCCCGACTGTGTTGGCGTGGCTAAATTCAGTGCTCGCGAAGAAGTTGCGAACCGCACAGAAAAAAAACTTCTATGTTGGATGGCTTTGCACACCTGCCTGGAGGAGATTGATTTATTTTCTGCTTTGTATTCATTTCCTACATACTTTCACAACCATCTGTACCGCCGCCGCGACACCATTGAAAAATATGGCTGAAACCTCTCTAGGTTTTAAGCCATCCGAAAAGCAAGAGTTCTTAGCATAAATTAAGTGTCGCGAATGAAGAGATTCTAGCCAAGAGAAAATGGGAAAGACAGTATGAATGCAACGAAATGGGAGGGCCTGTCTCCCAGCTCAAGGATTGCATTCGAGTGATAAAAACAAAACCAGGAAGTTCTGAGTATGAAATGGACAAACAACTGTCAGTGGCTTTTCAAATTCGATCGCAAAGAAAACTAAAGGGAGAATAAAAATTGTGGAATAAAAAAAACAAGAAGAGAACCAGGAAGTCCAGTCGACCAAGAACAAGCTTCACCACCCCGTACTGAAGAAGTAAGCTTTTATCTAAGAATAGGCTCAAAAGCAAAGCCGTCCACTCTGACGGCTTAGCTGCCGATTTCTTCAAATACGATTTCCGATTCCTCTAGTGTGGGTGAGGCGATATCCCTACGATGGGTGGGATTATAAGATCCTATCAAACGTACCTTGTAAAAGTTGTGGATCCTTCCCCGACAAACGAATCGCCACGTACTAGTGTGACATCCGGCAGATCGACAATTGATCGAATCCTCAAACTGATCATCGAAAAAATCAATGAATTCACAGTCGAGACACACCATCTTTGCATCGGACTTTTAAGCCTTCAGCCCAATTAATCCGTTCCGTCCGTAAGGTCGAAGTACACAACCAACAACTCAGTTCAATAGACACGTTGCGAACTGGCCCATAGAAGAAGTTCGTGACGTACGTCGCTTCCCAAGTTTACTTCGACGTGAAGGACGCAACGGATTCATTGGGTTGAAGGCTCAAAGCCGCACATTAAGGCATTCCCGAAAATGTCGAATTCGAAATACCGGCAAAATTTATCAATTTGTGTCGTGTTACATTAGGAAATACGCGAGGTGTGCAAGGGATTAGAACAAAGATGTCATTTGTCACATGCATCCTTCAATCTAGTTTCGGCGATGATAGTGCGCAGGACAGATGTCACCTCGTAAGCCTATCGTCAAAAAAATCTCTGTAAATTCTGGAGAACGCGGGCCGGACACCATGCCCTGAAAGTTTTTTTTTCGAGGTACGTTATTGGAAAGTAAATAACCTACCTTATAGGGTGTTTCCACCGGACACTTATCCGCGATTAAGACAATCTCCATAAATCACACGATTTACCATACGAATTTTAATCTCTTCACAGAGATTATAGTGTAATAAATCTTTTGCTCGCATGAATTCTCAAATCAACTGAGGGTATCATCACCCTCATTAAAGTTATCAGATTCATAAGATTTACATCAGATTTAAAGTTAGGTCTGTCTCTTTCATTCATGCCCTCCAAGCGAAAAATTGTGTCAAAATGGAGTTAACAATAATTCAATCTGGGAACAGCACTTAACTTAAAATTAACACTAAATTGACATTATGTGTGGAGTGGAGAATCCATTTGTGTTAATTTTGACACTGCGTGCATAGAAGGCAAGAACGCAATGCAAGAACGATTAACGTCGCTGTTGATGTGGTTGGAAATGTCAAAAAAATTAAATGTTCTGAGGTGTGTAAACACTAAAAACAGAATGGTCGATGTTAATATTAATACTGCTGGTTGATGTTGATTGATCGATGATTGATGATTGACCATCAAAATATTTGACGTTTCGTTTTACAATTTTTTGGGTAAGGTATTTCGTTTGGTAGAATCAAAAATTCGGTGGCAATTAAAAATAAATTGAGTTATGTTTTTATTATCTCCACGCCTACAAGGAGATGTGTAGAGGACTATTTGCCAGGACCAAAGCCATAGCCATTTTACACAACAGAATTTAACTGGAAAATGAAAGCATGCGTTACATCATTCTCTTTTTTTCCGGGGGAAGCGCTTTGCGATTAACTTTTAATCTTTGTGTGCGATGGAAACACTCAGAATAAACGTCAAATCCACATATGACACCTTAACGGAGATTCGTCGAAGAATAACCTAAGTAAACCCGTACTTTTTTATGTTGAAAACTCTTATCACATAGGACACATTTTTAGCTCAAATCGAACTGATGACAATGTTCCAGCTAAAGAGGATCTTCGAACCGAATCCCGTGTCGGCTATTATAAGGACTTATTCACCGCGGATGCCAGAGCGGACCAAGGTCTTAGTGGGAGCAACCTGTCAAGGATCGCAGAGGATGGAAGGCTTCTGTGAACTAGTCCCAGATAAAAATAAGTTTAGACCGATTTTTTTTTTCGTTTTCTGCTGTGGGACGACTTCGTTGTTTATTGCTGCCGCTCAACTTCTTCAAAGCTCTAGAGATCGCTGTCTGGACTGGTTTTTCAAAAACTATGCCGTAGTGTGCTTTCCACGTTAATCTGTAGTGTTCTGCAATCAGGAGCCTAATTGGTTGAAAGAATGTTTTACGCTTAATTTAGGTCGCGACCTTCCTGTGGTCTAATATACAAAGTCGTTTGGAAGAAGATCTCCCATTGAGGACAAGTAAGCAGTCCAGAGTTTAGCCCTGCACCAGGATCGGTTAATTTGTTTATCATGCAATATTTAGGGATCTGAGGTAACACAGACAACAGCTTTTCAGTACAGGGTAAGCTTAGACTAAAGTTATCGAAATAGTCGGCTCTGCTTTCAACACTTATTTCTAATAGAACAAAACCGGATTAATAAAAGTGTCGAGCTGTAATCTGGAATTTACCCACAAAATTTGATGAGTCAAACCGATATTAAACCGAAGATCAAAACTAAGCAAATCACACTAAAGATTTGCTGGTCCGAAGAGGCCGAAAATGATGCAACCCTTTTAGAAAATAAATTAAAAAGGGTCAGTTTGGTTTCCGAAAAGATTTTTTAAAAATTGTCCCTGTTTTGGGGGCAACGCCATGTACGACAGTGTAGTCCTGAAGAGATTTCTTCACACATTTCCCTTCCAAAAAATTTCTTCTGAACATTGGGGGTTCCAGTCCCTGGGGCCCCTCATTAGGGGAAGTGGTTAAGGAAATGCTCACCAGACAAAGTGCGTACTGGGAGAGCAATTCCCGAGACAGACCAAAAACAGCCATTAGGAAAGTCCAGAAGCGCCTGTTCCAAATTGAGTTACTTTGTGGTAAGCGGGGTCGATCATTTAGGATCGATTGTAAACAACCTCGGATATCCAGGTGTAACTGGGATTTTGTGGAATTGGAGTTGTGGAATTTGCGGACATCTTTTAGGCTATATATTGATCCTAAAAGAATTGAAACAAGTGCTTCGACTTCAGAGTGTTCTACAAGCCTGGCAACTCTCTGAAAAAGCACTGGACTAACTGCACGTGAATTTTAGGCAAACAAAGTTCTTCAGTAGTCGCAGCAGTCAAAGTATGTCGAGCATATCAACTTGTAAGTGTTTTTTGCTTCTTTTTGCTGCTTCCATGACAATTTTTATTGATGTTAAATGTACAAGGAAAACATCCAGCATCCAATTATTAAAGTTGGTTTGTGGTTTATGAAACAACAATCAGCCTGTTATGTGGTGTTTTGCATATCTTCGATAATTCAATGGTTTTATCTTTGTCCTACCAAATGTTCTCATAAAACCTCCTTACTTTCATTCCAAAGACAGGTTACTACTTGAAATTACCATGACCCTTAAAAACTGAATTGGTTGTTGAGTCAAAGAAGAACTCTTAATTCTATCTCAATAATTTCTTTAAGGTGCTCTCACAACAACTCTCAATAAAACCCATTTGTCATTTTTTGGAGTAACTTTCTACCCTTCGGGCCAACAAACAACAATATCAAATGACATCATTTGCCAAAAGCCAGAAAATATGTGACCTATTCCTGTAATGCTTCTCCAAATATTAGAACATCTGCTTTGGTTTTCTCCACACTCATAACCACCTTAACCACCGCTTGACCTAGTTCTGCCTTGTTTGGCTGACCTGTTCGTATTCTAGCCCATCCTTAAACGAATTTGGCAATAGGTCACTGTTACTCATGGCCAATTCGAAATCAATATCCCTTCCGTGCATTACCCCCTTGAAACAATATTAGAAAAATGAAAAGTACTTACGATGATCCATTGGAGGCTCGCGAACTTTCATCCGAGTCACGACGTCGCCTCTTCACATCATTACGCTTCTGGCGAGTAACCCTATAGCGAGAAAAAACGTATTTATTCCCTCGTCAAAGATCGAATTCCCAATGCTAATTTAATCCCAATTAGGATTAGCTAGTTTACTTACGGCGACGTTGCCTCAACTGTTGCTGAAGTATCTTCAGAATCGACACGCCTACGCTTGTCTCTATGTCCTCCGGATGATCTATCACGGGAATGATGACGTCTACGCGTTCTGGGCATCTGCAAAGGTAAAAAGGAAATAAAATTACAAAATCTATAGCCAATCGATTGGGTAGGAGTGCAATGCAAAAAATCGAAGAAAAAACAGCAGTTTTCCAACTTTCCCATCAAGGAAAAGGAGATAAATCCAATTAAAGATAAACTCTAAGTAGGCGTCTGTGCAAAAACACACAAACCCCAAGACAGTATTTTTACTGCGAAGGTGGGCTTAACACGTTTTGCCAAATACACATCGCGCTCTAGATTAAAATTTTATTTAATCAAAGTGTGGGTGGCGACAGGGCGCCCAGACTAAAGGAACTTTTTTTTTACCCGCTGGCTTTCGACTGCTTTCACTTGGAATGACGCAAATAATTAAATGACAATTGCAAAAGGAGACCGATAGGATTTAGACACAAAGTGGCATTGCCAGGAGCAATTGATTGAATCTTGTTAATCTGTGGTTCCCACAAACAATGTTCACTGATGTCGAGGATTATTGTGTCCCTGATGTCAGGCTGACGTATGTTGCCTGGGGTCAAAAAAGGGTTCACCGAACAGACACGCACATTCGCCTTATTTATGCTGGGAACTTAAACTTTGATAAGTCCTATTTGTTAATAATTCCTTCTCTCCCGCTTCCGAACAATACGCTCTGATAACCACATGAAAATATAAATTTATTCAATTTATTGCTGTTCTCTTTCTTTGAAAAATGTAATTTCAAAAATAGATGCACCGTCACATGTCCCCTAGTCACCCTGTCTGCGGGATGATACAATGCCATTTAAAAATTTCGCATGAAACTATAAAAATATGAAACAAACATAAATAGCTGGGGGAAACTTTTTATTTCTTTGTGCGAAAAATCATTTTAGGAGCAAATGCATTACGCAAGTACATCGTGGCCAAAGCTCGCGATCCATTTTGATTCTTGAGAAAAAAAAGGTACGAAATTCCAAGTGCGGGATCGTAGTGGACAGTTTTGAAAACGTTTTGTGGCTCGTTAATTTTCGATTTATTTTTTCTTCTTTCTCTGATTTTGTCAAGTGCGCGGCAGTGGAAATATCTAAACACTCGCGGGAAAACGTCCACATGTCAGGTGAGTAGTGTGAACATTTGAATGAAATACTCAACGAGTGAAATGGCCATTGCCGGACAATGTTGCATGAAAATTAAATTTACAAAAGGAAACAAAACGCGTTGAGTGTGGAAAATTGTAGAATAAACAAAATAATGAATGAAAGTGAATGAATTGGGTGAAATATTGAATAGGAGACGGCATGTGGCACTGGTTTGTTGCTTTGTCTATCGCGTGGGTGGGCCTCGCGATAAAAAAAAAATATATACTTAAAAAAAAAAGTGTGATAGCAAAAGGCAGCAGTGAGTCTTGAACAAGCAATATGCAAATTTAATTTTTCTTTCTATAATTTACTTCAGTTCAAGGGTTTGCAAGTGGGTCTTTCCTTGTTTTGAATTAACATAGCCTGAGAGGATGAACTGCAAAGGACTGTAATCGAATAACCTCGCGCTGGAAGCTTCTTCCACATTCGCGATGTTCTGCTAGTAGCTAGTCGATATAGTGGAGCAAGGGTTTATGCCGCCGCCGATATGATCTTTGAAATAATTTTCCTGAACAAAAATCTTTTATTCCCAACAGAATTAAAATTATCGGGTCAATTCCTTGATATGACTACAGCTTCAAAGGGTCTATCCTCTCGTTAGATGTGATTTTTTGTTTTTTAACGCCAACCAAAACTCATAAAATAGAATAAAGTTTGAACGGGTCATGTAAAAAATGTTTTTACTCTTTTGGCGTATTTTTTTGAACAACGAACTGGCACACCGAGCTGTCAAATAATACTCGGTGTTCGCGACTTTTCCAGCGTGGTGTACACTCGGTTTCATTGAGAACAGAACGAGAAATACTGCACCATCACGTTGAGTGTCAAATCGCTTTGACTTCATTTTGCTTACTTTATTTTCATTTCGCAGCGCGATTTTGTTGGCATAGTTTTTTTTGTACTTTTTACTTAAAATTAATTTTGATAGCTTTAAATTTGTTATATTTAGTAACTTTTTATCGATTTTTAACAATTTCAGTCGCTTTGTAAGAAATGACGAATGAAAATTGAGTCGAAACGTCAAAACTACACCCAGCCTCAAATACGATGGTGGCGAAAATTCGAGTTCGGTGTCGACACCGAACTAATTCGGAGCTCAAAAGAAAGTTTACATGAGCACGATTCCGTTCAGGTGTACCAGAAAAGAACAATTTTTTAACTGTATCAGTTTCACAATTCAGTGTTGAAAAAAATACGCCATTTGTGACAATTTTGGGCAGATTCTGGTGCTTAGGCCATTTGTTGGTCAACAATTTAGGCCATTTGTTGCGCAAAAATCGGGATTTGAACTGGGCGTACACAGCAGTCCTAAATCACTAACCACAACACCACGATGAGGATTAGGGTTCCTCCCCTGTTAAAATTTCATATCTCACGAGCGGGAGGAAAGATGAAGAGGAGGTCGACCGGTACACGCTTATTTTGAAAGGCGGCATATTGTAATGTTCGTTCGTAATGCACGTTCGAGCGGTTTATGAAAAAACAACTAAACCTCACTGTGTCTGAATGTGGGCTCGAGGGTGAATTATTTATGAGCATCCAATCTTAAACGGAGTATTTCAGTTAAATATTTTGAAGAATGCAATTGGCTATTTGGAACACTGTTCCAAAAAATGTTACAGGCTTAAGAGATTTCGTCGGTGTTCTAGCGAGTCAATAAACATTTTTATGTTTCTGTTACCACTAAGTGATAACGCCCGTTAGTGTATTCTATCCAGCAGGCGCAGTACAGCTTTTGGGACTGAGCAGAGGCGAGAGTTATATTCCAGCTAGGGCGAATGTATAATGTTAAACTTATATAAAATCGTCTAATCAGAAGGGGTAAAACATTTCAAGATCCTTTTAAGAAAACCTAGTAATTTCGCGGCATTTTTACAGTATCAAATATGAGGCCTCCTGCAACTTGAAATTTTATTGACACACAGATCGAGGTTGGATAGCCTTTCGCTTTGAGTGATTCTAACTGGTTGTTACGGTTTTGCTTCGATAACAAAAGACAGACTAGACATTGTGTTTTAGCAGCATTAAACTCCACTCTGTTAAGAGATCTCCTGGATCCTGATACAAAACTGTTAAGGCCGGAGTTAAATAAATTTGTTTTACGCTGCCGTTCGAGTTCTATGTCCGAAGAGCAGGGGCGAAGAACAGGGAACGAATATGAACTAGTGGGCGGGTTACAATTGACCACTGTCAAGCTCCGAATTGCGTCATAAATTTTGGTTGTACAATTTTAGTTTCCAATGGAATTTAGAATTTATCAGTTAAGAATCTCCTTCCTTAAAACAGGAGCGTGGCATCAATCCCTCTCCAATAACATCGTATTTTTTGTTCATATAGTTTTTATGCTTCAAAACGCCTTCAAAACGGTTTATACTTCAAAACGCCCCCATAAGAGGGAGTAGCAAAAATTTATTCATTTGAGTTGATAGTATTCGAACATATCTGAACATTTTATGCAAGTTTTTTTGGATTTGAAGCAAATATCGATTAAAAAAATAGTTTATTAGAATGCAAATTAAATCTGAACACGCCCACATGGGGGTGGTTTTCGCCTTTCTTTCCGAAACGCCAACCACAATATACTTAAGCGAGGATATCACATAGCAAATTTCAGCTTCCTACGACGACTTTCATTTTTCATGCTATTAAGTAAAGTGGGCGTATCAGTGGGCGGATTCTTAAAAATGTTTACACTTGTCTGCTTCGGGACCTAGATATAACAGAAATCAAGTTTCAAATTCCTAACTCAAACCTTAAGGCCTAAAAACAACCGACAGACGGACATGGCTCATCCGACTTACAATTCTGTCTCAAGCATATGCCCTTAAGGGCTTGGGGGCCTATGAATCAAACATAATTTACCTCCTATCTATGTGATGGGGTATAAAAACTTGGGGTACTGTTATCCAAAGGAATAAATCGGGTTAGTATGTAGTTGCACACAAGAGATCGTGTGCAAAAAAAAAAAGAGGAAGAGAGTCGGAGACAATACAGAGCCCTGCGGAACCCCAGCGTTGATTTTCTGAACTACAGACTTGAGATCATTAAAAACAACTTGAATTGGACGGTTCAAAAGGTAAATTAATTATTAATCAATGGATAGGAGATTCATTGATTCCAAGTGAATGCATTTTCGACAAAAAAGGTTCGTGCTAAACTCTGTCAAATGCTTTTGAAATATGCAAGGATGAGATTTATCGATGAGATACGCCATCAGATCACCAGTGAACCTTTTGCTTCGAAAACCATGTACGTTTTCGTAATTCTAGATACATATTTCACAACGAAAACCCTGGTTTGACGATGAGTGCGTGCAATGCAGCCGGCATAAGCAGCTGAACAGGAAGCATACAAAGCGGCTCTGCACAGAAGGACTAGAGCTGTTCGGGAGCTCTACGAGCAGAGGGGGAGAGATGGTCACCAGCTTCTCCAAAGGAAAAAGAGAGAGCACGAGAAGCGCGCGGTTGAAGAGATAGAGAAGTGTTACAACTGGAATGAGGTTAGAAAGTTTTACCAGAGAACCAATAGGTCCTGCCAAGGGTATAAAGTTCGACCTGAAGCCTGTAAGGACCATCAAGGGAACATCTTTGTAGAATCGCAGTGGGTGCTGAGGATTTGGAAAGACCGCTTCTGCAAACTGTATAACAGCGAAGGCGAATCAAATACCGCTGTCAGGCAGAACGAACCATTCAACCCGGGCGAAGACGTTACCGACGAAGGATACGAACGATACCGCCCACCCGACCTGGAGGAGGTGAAAGTAGCTGTGTCTAAACTCAAGTGCAACAAAGCAGACGGAGCAATCGGCCTACCTGCCGAATTTTATAAATCCGGTGGCGATGAGCTGGTTAGGAACCATCTCATGGTTAGGCACCAGTTCATCTGCAAGATATGGTCAGAAAAAAGCATGCCCGACGCATGAAACCTCAGCATTGTTTGCCCGATCCTGAAAAAAGGAGACTCTCTGAGATATGCCAACTACAGAGGCATCAGTCGTCTTAACATCGCATACAAGAACTTTTCTGCTGTACTGTGTCAACGCCTGAAGCCGTTTGTCAACAATCTGATAGGCACATATCAGTGTGGCTTTAGGCCAGGAAAGTCCAACATCGATCAAATATTCACACTGCGGCAAATCTTGGAGAAAACCCAGGAATTCCAAATCGATACACACCACCTCTTCATCGATTTCAAGGCCGCGTATGACAGCATCTATAGAGACGAGCTATATAGCGCAATGTCTAGTTTTAGCATTCCTGCCAAACTCGTCAGTCTGTCCAGGATGACGATGGAAAATTCACGCTGTCTCGTCAAGGTCGGCAAAGACCGCAACGACCCCTTTGAAGTCAAAAAAGGATATAGAAAAGGCGACGCGCTGTCTTAATAGTTGAGCGACTAACATAATACTTGAGAGAATTGTGCAGAACTCCCGCGCCAACACCAGAGGCGCACAATCTTTCAAAAGTCCGTTCAACTACTCGCATACGTAGACGACATTGACATAATCGGAAGGACGAAGCGTGATGTCAGAGAAGCCTTCGTGAGTATTGAGACGGAAACTGTGAATATGGTTTTGAAAAAAAAAAACACCCAACACCGACGTCTTGGACAAAACATCAACATCGACAGCTATAACTTTGAGGTAGTTAGAGGCTCTGTCTAGAGCTGTGTCAATCGTGATTGTTTCGATCCTTTGGACCCGTTCCTCTGAAAGTATTGCGATTGCAGTCCCGGTTGGGCAAAATAATCGTTCCCAATATCAATCCTCTTTTCTTTCAAATGAACGAAACGAATGAAATCGGCACGAACCCATACACTTTTCGCTCTCCATTATTTGTGGTCAGATGAGCGAAACGAAAGATAAAGGGTCAATAATTCAATCATTCGCAATCACAATATTAACACGTTCCATTCCTACATTCAATTCGATTTGGAAAAAGCGCTGTCTCTTCGATGACAGTAGCAAAACTGCTAAGAGATTTCAAAAAGGTATATTTGCCACGCACACTCTGGCAACTGCCAATCCAATCCGAATTGAACGGTGATTGACTTTGGATCGATGACTAAAAAAAGAACGAAATCGGTAGGAACGATGATGGTTGAAAATAGAACGAATGAACGATTGACTGAAAAAATCGGGTCCTTTTTCAAATCAATCCTGGATCGATTCGATCCTTGAAAATAAACGATTGACACAGCTCTAACTCTGTCTACCTGGGTTCCGCTATCAATTCAGACAATGACACCAGCGCTGAAATCAAACGAAGGATAACTCTTGCCAATCCCTGTTTCTTTGGACTAAGAAGGAAATTGAGTAGCAAAGCCATCTCTCTCATCATCCCAGCCCTGCTTTACGGTGCAGAAGCATGGACCCTGTCAAAGGCGGATGAAAACATCGAGCACAACTCTTGTATCGGGCAAAAGTTAAGTCAGACCAGTGAAGTTCCTCCTTCTCGTAAAGAGAATAAATAAATAAAATAGAGTGGCGCAACAGCTCGAGGTGAACCAGGGCCAACTTCTCAACAATAAATGCTGGTGTGTTAATTTCTTTACATACAAGGGGACCTACAATTTTTTGCCGAATCCGAACCGCACTTTGAGAAGTTTTGACAAGACAAATGATACTCTCGGAGGGCTTGTCAGACCCTCGCGGAGGTGGGGACCGTGAAAAAGGACGATTCTCTTTTTCCAGGTGACGTTGGCAGGATTTCGAACCCAGACCTCCGGCCTAGTAAGCACACACACTAACCACTACGCCACGGCACCCCACCGTCTCGTAAAGAGAGCAACCGTAGTTTTAAGAGGATTCACTAAAAGCACATCTCTAGTGCAGCAATGATCGATCAATACTAGGGATATTTGCGCCTGAGAGCACAAAGTCCCTAGGTTTGAGCCGAAAAAAAGAACCGCGTAGGCTTGTGTGTAGAAGTTCCAGGAAAGTTGACAGCCGACAGCAGGGTCTACGATCATACACCACAAAAGGATAGACAGAACAGCATCTTGAGGGCAGCCCCCTGTTTACCAAAGTTATGACGTACTTGCCACAATCTGCCTTGGTGATCAGCGACCTGTGCCTTAGCGTTGACCTAATGCTTTGAACTGATGTTTCATCTACAGCGTGTTGTCTGGCTGAGTTGCACATGCTATCAAACGTCGCGTTATCAAAAGAACCCTCAATATCAACAAAAAAATAAGCCCAGCACGTACTTCTTCTGGTCAAGAGCACATTCAATCCTACCAACAGGGTTTAGAAGCGCAGTTTCGCAGGATTTTCCGCACTGATAAGCGTGTTGCATCTCAAAAAGAGGATGCAATCGAAGAGCAACCTTGCGCACGCGCAGCTCAACCAGTCTCTCTAAGCTTTTCAGTAGGAAGGAAGACAGACTTGTGGGTCTGAAATACCAGGTTTTGGTATGAAAACGACTTTGATCATACACCAAAGAGGGTGAGAATGTAAGCCAAGGCAAGGCTCGCAGTGAATATTCTTATAAACGTTGGCAACAGCTGACCTTAACCTTGTTTCAGCATAACTGGGCAGATTCCATCCGACTTAAAGCTCTCAAATAAGGCCTTGATACAACGATGAAACAATGAAAGGAGACATTGTGACGATGTTTCAATGACTCAAGTGGCTTTACTATGTTAGGGGGTCCTATCAGACTTTTCGTTAGCTTCTCAAGCGGATCTGATAGGCTAAACGTTGTCTTCAATGCACTGGCCCAGGCATGAGGGTTGTATTCCACTTGGGGCGTTTATACACTTTACATTATGTAAACCAAGTCTAATGATAAAAAAACAGTTTTTCGCTTAGATCTTTAACGCTCTAGGAGTTTGATAGCTCTTAGTAGATCGCACATGAGTGCTGCAATCGGTGTTATTACAGGACACTGTCTGATAGGCGAGCACGCGGCAAGGCTTGGTCTTTTTTAACGATTTTTGCAGGAGCTGCATGGACGGGGAGGGAGAAGAGACCTCTCTCCATTTTCTCTGCACATGCCCCGCTCTCTCTAAGAACCGAAATCTTCACCTTGGAGCTTTCTTCTATAATGATCTTATTCATCTTGTTACGACTGACCGAAAACGTCTCCTACGCTTCATTAGTAGCTCAAAATGGTTCAACGTGTAGGCAATTTTTCCAGATCCACGTGGTACCGCAATGGACCTACAAAGGTCTAAGTGAGTTGGGTTTTTCGAACCCGATAGCCATTTCAACCTATCCTAACCTAACCTTACTCTTTTACATATTTGTGCTATCGAAAAATTGAGCCACTCCACAAAAATTGAGGTTTGATATCCAAGACAGTCTTTGCCTCTGTTCTGGCTCTATCCTGCCCTGTAAGAAGACTTGTAAAAGTTGAACTTTTTATTTCTTAAGACATTTCCGATGTATTACAGTTTTCTTCTTTTGACAGTAGCCACAAGCTCCCTCTTTCGTCAAGTTTGAGCGCCTAAGCACTTCCTCGTTTGTTACTGTGAAAATTCAAGAGACGCGGGTTTGTTCTTCTGTGCGTTCACATTTCAAAAGCGAAAAATATTAACTTTTTTTTTAGTACTTGAAAAGTTTAATTAGTTCAGGCTATTTTGCGATTTTATATGTTGCTGCCCTGCATTTTGACATCGCTTCTTAGTCAGTGTCTTCTAGTGCCTTCTGGCAGTTTATGTGTAAATTGTAGTGCAGGGCTCTACGTATTCGAAATTTTAACAATTTTTTTCCTCCCTTTTGGTATCTGAGAACGATACGCCTCATGATACCAGCCAGGAGGGGCAATGTGCAGTTCGAGGCCTCCGAACTTTTGCAAACACACAGACGATTTTTTCTAGGAGATGAGGGTCGAGTTTCATGGTGTAAAGCGAAGGGCAGTGGCAAAGGCTTATACAACAGCCAATAAATGAAAACGATTGGTTGGTTTTGACTTAAATCAGAACAGGACTAAGCAACCTTCCATTGCTGAGGAATGTCAATTAACCTGGGATATACTGCCACTTCAAAACATCGATTTCAGAAGACGATGTTAAATCTCTACAAAACCTTAATTCTGCCAGTACAGCTTTACGGCGTCAAAAGTTAAAAGGTCCTTTTAACAATTGCCACCAGAAACGAATGTTTTCTTAACTGCAGCGTCGGGTAAAAACAAAGCAAATGACTAGATGCAGATCGGAGACTCACAAAAAATATGTATGTATGAAGTCCTGTAGGAAATCAAAGTCGACCGGTGTTGCAAATTTAACCCTATTCCTACGAGCTAGACTAAAAAATTAAACAAGTCACTAGGCCACACCGCCAGCATTGTCGAATGAAAAAAGTCGAGAGATCTTCAAAACTTCGAATAGACTGCAAGTTGGAAATCCAGGTTTCACCGTTAAGGACAAGAGCAGAGCATTCGTTCGGGATGACATGCACAAAAAAGCCCGAGAACAGAGGATTACCTGCTGCCTTGCTTTAAGCAGAATAGGTCCACTAAGACAAGTCATGAAATTTTTGAAATTTATAGAAGATGGGAACTTTTGCTCACACAATGCATGGAAATTGAAGGACCTAAGGACATTGTAGCCCCTGAATCCAAAAAACAAATCGATGAAAGTGGCTCCACGTGCAGGTGCTTCCCTGAAGGTCAACCACGAATGCTCTCAAAGGGCTAAACAAAACGCCAGCGGTCTTGTTCTTTCCAAGTAGACAATCGGTACACAAAAACCTTTAGTGCACTCGAAAGTGTTCCATTGTTCGTGCGACAGTACTTCGCTTCCACTCGGCGCACAGAATACTTTTCCCTCCACTGTAAGTCACCCAAGAGGTGACCACCGTCGAGAGGTAGATTAAAAAAGATCAATTGTGGAGCTTTTTTGCAGGGGTATAAAGATTTCGCCAGTGACGCACCAAAGATTCCAGTCGTTACGTAAGGAAATCATACGGTTCCCAGCTTCACGTAGCTCAATATTCCAGATTCAATTGCCCTTGGCACGATTTCACTAATGACCATCATTAGGGGCAGCATTGCGCCAGTTTGCCCTGCCAAAGCGAATGCCAAGGCAAGGAGCTCAATAACGGTGGGATAGGTAAGTGGGTCCTTGTTTCAATTGTTGCAACCCCCTCGACACGACGGCAACGACGTTGGTGCCCACCTCGCACTCGCCATAATTGCTGGGCAAAATGCACTGAATCGTGACTGCCAGGCAGTCAGCCAGAACCGAATCACTTGACTACCGGAACCAAACCCCACCTGGACCCGGGACATTTCGCACCACATTAATCCACACATTCCCTCACGAAATCCCAATATTCTCCCGACAAGCCACGAAATATAATCGAAAACGAAATTTCTTTTTTGACAGCTCGTCATGGCAGCCATTTTTGCACAATGGAAAACCAAAACAAAGCCCAGCAACGACGACGTAGACAGCGCGGAGCTGCCCCCTATTTTGGGGGCTTTTGCGGCCAGTTTCCGCTGAAAAAACACACCATTCACTCGGAATTTATTGAAAATGTTTACCTCGATAGCTGGATATAACGGTGATTGGTATAATTTGCTCCACAAAGTGCTCAATATGTTCGAAACACGCTTCCAAGTTTTTACGGCTGGCTCTTGTATGCGAATGAACATCGATTGATTTTTTTTGCTGGTGATGCGTGAATGTAGTGGTTGAATGGAGAGATTTGCCTAGGCGAATCGGTTTGTCTCACTCGCTCCCAATGTTGCGTAGAATCATTTGAACGGAAGATGGTCGAGAGAGTTGGTGTGTGTGTGTGACGGCGGTTGTGTTGTTTTTCTTTTGTTGAAGACGGCGAGACAGAGAGAGTCACTGTCAACGCACGTGAAGAGGGGAAACAACGATGCACCTGAGAAAAAGGCGGTAGACAAGACGTTTTGTGTGGCTGTCTTCTTCTGACGACCTCGCTCTTTTTTTCTGCTTTTCGTCCGCTCTCTGCGAAAGTTTGTTATTAATTTGATTAGAAATTGCAGGGAAAAATCGAAGAACTTACATGTTTTTGGCACTTTCACGGGTGGGCTAATCTTTGGACTTGTTGCTGGGAGGTTTTTATGGGGATTTGGTTTGGTTTTTGGCATAAAAAACAATTGTTTTGGAAAACACCTGAATCAGCGGCTGTGGTTTGAGATTTTTGAATACGCTATGAAGTTGGCTGTTGTTGCAAGTGCATTCAGCCAGTTTAGATAGGAGTCGAACCATACTGCGGAATCGCTTTTAGCTCAGCTGATGTGCTGGGTAGGCAAGGTAGCGCGTGAATGGGTTCGAGGATGAGTTCGGAGAGTGAGTAGTTTCTAAACTTGGTTGACTTGGTGGCTTGTTATAAAACGCATTTTTTTTAACAAAATTTTTAATGGCTTTTACTTTAACAGGAAAAAATCTTCGATGCATATACACTGATTGCACTAAACAAAGTTTTATGTAACTGCCATATTATTTATCAAGGATATAAGAATTTCAATAAAGAATTCCCATCGAAATTTGTAAATAAAATTAAAACTTTGTATTAATGAAATTTTTTCAACCTCCTTTTGATTTTAACACTGACTTAAGGCATTGTCGTGGAATGTTTAGTCCTTATGTAATGCTATGTCCCCATTAGCATATCAAAGAGGATTTGCGCGAAACGATTTAAAATAAAACCCAAAGTGACTCCACCGGGTAAATATAGGATTCATTTGACACGAACACTCTGTTTCTGTCATTTTGGGTCTCAAAAGAGATAGGCAATGTTATTTACCAGGAGCAAAAAACTATTTTCGCTGTAGAAATCGCAATAGACAACATTCTTGACAAATCTGTCGTACAGAGACAGTTTCGGTCTCGTTTTTTGATTCTCAAACTGTTACAAAAGTGCAGAAAATGGATTTGTGAAAATGTTGAATGGGAATTATGAGACGATTTATTTTTAATCGCTCGCCGAGAGGATTTGAATTTGAATGGTAAATCGCATGATTTGTAGAGGATTTGAAAGAGATTAATATTATTCGCGGATTAGTGGCCAGTGGAGACATGGTTCAAAGCCATACTATTAAACACGTAATGGTTTTTATTGACTAATGGAAAAGTCCAGCATATCTGGTTGTTAAAAAACTTAGTATCTTTATTGAGAAACCTACAGCACTGTCAAAGCTGTTTTTTATTTTGTCGGAAGATGACAAGTTGACAAAAGTTCGTTTGACAAAAAATCGGTTTTGGTTTATATTTCTTGAAACACGTCTACCCACATTATGGACTCTGTAGTTCAAATCTATTTTCTCATCCAAACCAAGGAAAGTTAGTTCGTATCATTTTTTTACATAGTTTTATTTTATTATTCTCCAATCAGTTAATACTATGGGTCTACTGGTCATAAAACTGCGGTTAGCGGGAGACTATTTAAAATAAATCCTGAAGTGTCTCCACTGAACAAATATAGGATTGATTCATTTGACGGAGATTAGCGGAAGACAATTAAAAATAAATCCCGAAGTTGGAGACACTTTCTGGACAAACACAGTGTACTATTCTGGCCTGGGGTTTCGAGTAAAACTCAATTCCACTTTTATAATTACACAATAAAACACTTTCGTTGTGTAAGTGTTTCATTGTGAACATTAAACAAAATGTTTCCATCAAACAAAACAAATTTAAACTCCAAATCACACTCAATTCAACTTCGCTATTTAGAACCCAACTCTTATGGCGTAACTATTCTTTTCAGCACCGAATCGTGAAACTGGTGTGGAAAACAAAAGAAAATCATTCTTTTCTCGTACACCTGAACGGAATTGTGCTCATGTAAGTGCTCTTTTGAACTCCGAATTAGTTCGGTTTCGACGCCGAACTCGAAATTCGTCGTATTTGACGGTGGAGGTTGGGTGTAGCTTTCATTGTTTATGTGAGGTGGCGTTTTGACTCAATTTTCATTTGTGATTATTTACAACACGATCGAAATTGTATGAAATCGATAAAAACCCAAATTTAAAGCTATCACAATTCATTTTAAGTAAAAAATAGAAAAAATCGACTCCAACAAAATCTCGCTACGAAATTAAAAAAAGTAAACAAAATGAAGTCAAAGCGATTTGACACTCAACGTGATGATTGCACCGGTGCAGTATTTGTCGTTCTGTACACAATTAAGCCTAGTGTACACCACGCTGGAATTATCGCGAACATCGAGTATTATTTGACTGCTCGGTGTGGCAGTTCGGTGTTCAAAAGAATATGCCATAAGTCTCATTCACCCTTACACTAACCCTCTGCTCAATTTTTGCTCAGAAAAAAAAAACGAAACTAAAATATAGCTGTCCCGTACGAGCCTGTCACCCGTGAGTTTATTCAAATTAAGCACCTTCTAGTACTTTCTTTAAGAATAATCAAAAATAGCTAATAATCCCCTTTGGTAATTTTCCATTTCCACATTTTCCATAATTTTCCATATGGAAATTTTCGATATCGAAACTCGAACTTCGAATATCAGTTTGCTGTAAGTTGACTGGACTGACAGTTGGTTGTGTTGGTAAAGTGAATCGATGGGTACATGCAGCTATTCCTGCATGTCATTTTCTTTCCTGTCGCCATATAAAAATCGGATTAATTAGACACGAGACGAGCAGTCATTTTGTTTTGTCATTTTGGCCCTCAAAAGTCAGTGACGGTGCGATTTCCCAAAAGCGAATAAAAGTTTCGTTCTAGAAGTCCCAAAAGAAAACGTATTTTTGACAGATCTGTCATACAGGGATAGTTTCCGTCTCCTTTTCAAGTCTCAAACTCTTAAAAAATAGTGCGGCTAAACCGGACATTGCAAGATTTATTTGACACGAGCAGCACTCATTTCTGTCATTTTGGCTCTCAAAAAAAGTGATGGTGAAATTTCCCAGAAGCGAAAAAAGATTTCCGTTGTAAAAATCCTAATATTAAACGTAGGCATTTGTGACAGATCTGTCAGATCTGTCAGGGACAGTTTTCTTTCCAATTTCAAGTTCTTAAAAAAGTATTTCAAAACGTTTCAAAATGGCACAAAAGAGCTTTGCGTAAAAGGCTAATGAGATTTATGAGGAGATCTATTTTTAATTACTTGCCAAGAGGACTTAAATTTGTTTGGCATACGTGGGGGATTAGTTGAAGATTTATGTTTACTGCGAATAAATGCCTCGTGGGGTGTGGGGATATTATCAACGTTAGCCTTATTTGGGGCATCGAGTTGGATTGGCCCTGAACTCATCAACAGTAAAGGCAACGTCCCAATAAAAACCCCAAAAATTGTCTGCACACTGCGGCTACTGCAGGCTGATTGAAGAGTGAATCACATTCACGTCGGTGTTTGGTGTGAATGGTTCGGGCAGGCTTTGAAATCTCTTCGTATTAACCTCTGTTTTAAGCACCGGCTTAGAGGTAATGTTGTTTAAGGATATGCTGACAGACAAACTATCAATAATTATCTTGTCTTTCAATTATAATGTCTGAGACTTGCACATCTGAAAGTTGTTGTTTTGGCTAAATTTTTCAGGATTTTCAAAAACAAAACTATCCAAAAACAAAATCTTCCAAGCTTATTTTCGTGTGTAAACTTTTATTACGAGTAAAGCCGCGTTGTCACAAGCAACGTAAAACAGGAACCGAAACAGAATTTCATACATTAGCAACGCAAAAAGCATTCAACGAATCAAGGTTTCAGTTGCTATTCTATGGAATTCTGTTTTACGTTGCTTATGACAACGCGGCTTAACTAAGTCAAAAATTCGAGGTTATAGGATGTTTTTCGATCCGGACAGTTTCTCACCACGCTGCGCTTTTTCAACTCAGGGCTTAGTAAACAGGGTGGCTCAGTTAGTATTGCTGACACCGTGTCACCGCATTGACATTGAGCTAATTTTCTTTTGCTATGAAACATCTGACATTATTCCGGCTTAAAAATGCGTTCTGGCCTGGAACTCGTTACCCATTCCTGCAAGATTCGTTATAATTTATTGTATAAATAATTCTATAAACTCTCCAAAGAATTCCACGTTAACAAAAGACAATTCGCTCATTAATGCGCTGATTGAAAAACGTTCTGTCGACGGCTCCAAGGATGTCAATGTCAATTTCCTTCGACTGTATTAAAGCAAATATTCATAGAAGCGACATGTGGGCCAGTGCCCCCTAGTGAGAATTTAATAATCTTAAGTGCAACGCACTCTATGCTCCATGAAAATTGCCCACCATTAGCTTGATGGAGTCAAACGAACCGAAAATTCTCGCCCAATGCAAGCAAGAGCTCACACAAGTTTGGCCATTTCCAAACCTTCTTCTACATAGACCCAATTAGTTTTCAACTGCGCCAAATTCCTTCCCTTGCGTGTGCTCTCCCGCACTTTTGGCCCTTTTCTAGTGAAAACTGAGAGCCGCCCCACCGTAATCGACCAGTTTAATCGGTCATCAGAGGCGCATTTCGTGCGACTCCCGCCCTAGATGCCGTCAATGAAAAGACGAAAACTTTCCACTTTCCGCAGCACACCCCTATTTGGTCGCACTTTGTCGGACAGACATCGCTCATAGCGCAAAAAAGTCACATGGTAGGCACGCACATGTTTTCACCGGATTTCGTGCCACAATGACTACATGACCCCACTTTTTGCCCGCTTTATGTGTATCTATGCATCAAAATACATAAAGACGTACTTTATTGAACGAATTCGCTTCCCTTGAACAAGTTTTCACCTCAAAGATGCGGGCTCCTGACACATCCCCATTGCGACCCCACACTTCCTGAGCCATCCGGCAGTGGAGCAGCCACCCGCATGGCCTGTGCCGTAGCCGTTGCCGTACTCTGCGGACATGCGCGCAAATTCGCAAATGCCGCAACTTACCCCAATTATCCCAGAGAGGGGGTGGCGAACGGTCGGATCTCTAGTGGTGAATTTAGCATAGAAGACTTTCTGCACACCCAGCCCAGACCCATAACTCGTCGGCGCGGCCCCCTACGTGTGCGACAGCACCGAACCGAGCTCTGAGAACCTGAGGACCCACCAACAAGAACTACCCCTAGTGCTGGAGGACTTGAGCACTTCGCATTCAGTCGAAATTTACTCGTCGACGACTTCGGTGCAAGGCGGCAAATTCCAGTCATCTCACTGCGGATCCGTGATTATTTATTACCCCCCAGTAATTACACATTAGTAGTGATATAGGTACCGTTAGAGCCCAACACTTGCACCGAATCTTGAGTGTTCAGTTCAGTCGGTCTATAATCGAGGAGTGTGTATCCCTTATTCGTCTGCATCGCACGAGTTTCCTGTCGTTTTTTCCTTTTTTCGGTGTCAATAGAGGCCAATCTGGAGCTCTCTCCCTGCTCGCTAAAGGGTGTCCTGTCGTATAAAAATCGAATCTTTCGTTTTGCCTCTATGTATGCGTGATAGTGGTGATGTATATATAGTTTCAGAGAAGAGAAAAAAAGTGATTTTTATCTTGTGTTTTTGTTGTAAGCCCGAAACGCGCCCGTACACACGTTTCGTCCTGCATCGCTGTCTGTGTGAGTGATGAATAGTGAAAATTAGAGAAAAAAAAGAACACCCGCATAGTTTCCTTAAATCAAGTTCTGTTTGTTTTGTTAGCGCTGAGTCTTAAGCCTTTTGTATCCTGTAGAAAAGGGCCTCTTCAACTTGAGCCATTTGAGAGGACACATCTTGCTACGAGATAAACGGAATCTGGGTTAGTATGCAGCAGAGTTTAAAAAAGTTTTGTGTTTTTTTTTTCAATTTTAACTCTGTGTGAGTATGACTCCTAGAGGGCGCAGTGCAAACACACGGAGAGGCGAAAGGCGGGTGCGCTCTGCTTCTTTGTGGTTAAGCACGTGCTGCAGCAGAGGCCTTCTTCGTCATCGTCGTCGTCGTAGCTCGTTACATAAACACATTCGATTGGGTTTAATGGTTTATGGAAATTTTTGAACATGCCCCCTGTGAAATTTTTTAAGTGACCGCATTATAATCCGTTACAACTCCATTTTGTCCTCAAAAAGGAAAATCACATTTTCTCAGTTTTTTTTTTGCGATTTACGTCAAGCCTGCCCTTGGTTATTGTTATGTCATGGATCGCCTCTGCTATGTAGGGACTACTCCCTCCCTAGGGTGATATAGGTACTTGTGTATGACTCTATTGGCGTATCAATGGCCTGATGTGTAATTTAATTTTGAAAATTACCGCTAGATAAAACCAGCAGGGAAAATATGTCAAAATCAATGTCAAGATACTGCAGGATTCGCAAAAGAAATGACAGCCGCTTTGGCAGCTAATTATCCTTACAATTCCCAGACGAAAAATTGCGTATTTTCGGGGCGGACGTAATTGGAATTAAATCCTTCTGACTTCGTAGGGAGTTCACTTGGAATTCGAACCGTAAAAAGGGTCAAGGACCGAGATAAGCCAAATCGTATTAGGTAATCGGAGGGAAAAATCAGCCAAATGACAATAATGGAATTACCTGGTAAGGACTAGTCTTTTGAATGTCTGACATAAACTGGGGGTCGGTTGGGAACCGCAAACGTTTTGGTTTTTTCTTGGGCGAAGAAGAAAGGGTCTCTATAGAGATCCACGTTTTTTGTGAACGGAATTGTTGGGATATTTTGTATACTGGGAAAAGTGACTGCACTTATGGTAAAGAGAGTTTACTTAAGTGCTTTGGGCATTTTACAATAGAAAAAGGTAGATTGTGATTAGGGGAGAAATTTGACAGAATTTTTAATGTGATACGTACACCTAAGCAGGTTCACCTAGGTTCTACATCAGATGGGTGTACGGATAAGGTCATTAGTATCAAAATGAAGCCCCGTCTCGACTGCGAAAATATGTAGGCCTACCTACTTGGTCTTCTTAAGATGCTATTAGAGCTTTTCTATTTATAATTTTCTTACGCGACACTATTGAATTATAAGTGTCTGAAAAAAGTGGATGTCTTACTGTTTCCACAGAGTCCTTATCCTGTCAAAACTCAAATAAATAATAGAAAAAATGGAGAGTTTTAAGAGCTGTCATATGTAAAATTTTACAAAGATACTGAACAACCAGATGTTCAACTAGCATCCTTCTTGCCCTCCAACACCCATTTGCTTAAGTTTCTTATAAAGCCTTCAAAGTTTTTTTTATATAGATTTAAATTTGCACGTCGGTCAATATGTGACAGAAAATGCAACTAAAATTTACCTTACGCGATCAGCGTGTGTAAAAAAGCTAATACGGAATTGCATGGAACTAATGAAATGACGAATTTACTCACATTTGTAAGCAAATGTCAGAGTATGGGTTAATTCGTCAATTTCAGCTTGTAGGCAAAGCTTTTATGGCAGAAGTTGAATATGTAGTTATTTAGAAATTCATGCTTCAGTGTAAAATCTTCAATAAATGTACAGCGGTTTCTTGACCTGTCAGTTTTTCAGTGCGAGGTCATTCAAGTGAAAGAGTTTTCTGCGAAAAGGCCCAAAAAATCTAAACCCGGAAAAGAGTTTTTCAGCTTACGATCCGGAGTTAACTTCGGTTTAACTTGCGAGATTGGTTAGATCCACTGTGGAGAACAAGGCGAACTGGTGTTATGTATATGTAAAATAGTTGACAGGCAAGAGTCGGTGGTTTTGATAGCTTCAACGCTGGTTTTCAACGATTTGCGGTTACCTCTGCACTATTTTTCAGTAGGAAGAGCTTAACGTAGCCCGAAACGCAGAGCCCTTATGATTGAAGATCCAGAAAAACTCTCCGATTTAGGTTGCTAACAAAACAAGATAACAAATACCAAGCTTTTTTGTCATTTTATTAGTGAAATGACAAAATAATAAGACAATACAAATATTTAATACGTTTATGTATTTTGACGTTTATTTTACCCGAATGCGAGAAGCTTCTGCTTTGGAGTTTGTTTGACAGGAGAACTGAAATATGAGTTCAAAAAAATTAACCCCATAAGCATTTAGAAATTCGTTTTTCAGTCAACCTCGATTGGTTAAACTCGCCAAATTTACTTGGTTACACCCGAAATAAACTATACAGAACAGTTGGAACTTCTTTTCCTGTTTTCCTAAGCGTTTGGAAAAAAACCCGAGCTTGTAAGCATGTTTTTTTTTTTTCAAGTCTTTACTTTTTTAATGATGTAAAGAGAGTCAATTGCCATGTTTCCATGCAAGAGTTGAAGAATCGAGTATCCGAGTGTCATTTAAGTTGTTAAACATTTAAGTGCCGGTTTTTTAGTGTGGGATCATCCGGATTTCCGAGTAAAACTGAGATTAACCCAAGAAATGAATTTTTCAGTGAATATTGATCCGAGATTAGTTTCGGCTTAACTCTGGTGAGTTTATTCCGGATGAACACTGGTGAACAGTATAAACTTCTTTCAATGTTTCTACTGTGTGAAATGGCAGTGGATTTGACGTGTTTTTGTGAAAAATGACATCTGAAAATGACTTGAACTTATTTTCATGTGTTTTTGTTTGTAATGTTAGACTGAAGCCGCGTTGTCACAAGGAACAGAAACAGGAACAGAAACAGGATTTCATACATTAGCAACGCAAAAAGCATTCAGCGAATTTAGGTTTCAGTTGCTAATGTATGAGATTCTGTTTCTGTTCCTGTTTTACGTTGCTTGTGACAACGCGGCTTGAGAGAGTCAATAATTTCGAGAGTCGAAAATTTCGACAACTTTACTGACGGAGCTAACTCTGAAGTGAAAAACTGTTCACTGGGTTTACTCTAGATTCGTTACGATTGTTGCGAGATTGACAGATCTGGGTTTAAGCTGATATTAATTCAGCACAGAAAAACCGGCCCTAAATGGTCTATTTTTTTTAAGCCACATTTCCGACGAAGCAGAAATAATTATTTTGACAACAACTGTCAGAAATTAAAGAAAAGTTTGCTTCTGATCGTTTTAAAATCGAGCAAGGATTTTAATTATAGCAAGAAGTTTGAATTAGAGCCAGAAGTTTAAATGAATTGGCCAATGATAGCCGAACCTTGAATTTACAAGAAGCAGAAAAAAAAAATATCCTCAGGCTGCCACTAATTCGGCTTGTGTTTCAGTTTTTGTTCCCTTTTCTTTCAAAGTCCAAAAGAAATATTTCTGAATTTTCTAATAAAAATAGTTTTAGGAGTATTGGTTTTGGTCATCCGGAAACTTTCTGAGCTCTCCCGAACCTTTTTTTCGTCACTGGTTTGACAGTCTCTCTTCCGATCGGAGATATCTTCCGGTTTCTGAGACATTAATAGCGTTTTTCATTGAAACAAAATTTCAAAATCGAGAACTGCTCGTTTCAATAAAACATGCTTCCTCGTTTGGTGGCAAAATAAATCACACACACAGGCTGGCAACCAACAAACACGTCCGCACATTAATTCGAAACAAATAAAATTGCTTTGATTTGGCGTTCTATGTGTAGGTGGGTTCAGATAAAATCTCCCAAGATCGGTAGGTCGTATCTTTCATGTTGAGAATTGATCTAGAATTGCTCTTTTATTGCAAAATCAAAAAAGATCAAATATTGTGACAGAAAGTGCAAATCTTTTCTTCAATGAAAAACGCTATAACATCCAAAATTGAAGAAAAAGTGGCATAGTTTGCAAATTTGATTTTAAATTTTCAAGGCAATGTGATACTCGAGACGTTCACAGTGAAATCTCATAAGATTTTCAAATCGTTTGTTTAATACTATGTCTTCACCGGCAATTAAAAGAAGATTAACGAGAGACGATTAAAAATAAATCCCAAAGTGGCTCCACCAGACAGATATAGGATTATTTTGACACAAACACTGTGTTTCTGTCATTTAGGCATTTAAAAGAGAGTGGCGATGTCATTTCCGAAGAGCGAAAAATTATATTTTAAAAGATCACAATAGAAAACTAACTTGTGATAGATCGTACAGATCGTCGTACAGGTATAGTTTTAGTTACCTTTTTTGATTCTCAAACTGTTACAAAGGAGCAGAAAATAGGTTTGCGAATGGGATTTATGAAAGGATTAATTTTTAATCGCTTGCCGAGACGATTTAGATTTGTATGGTAAATCGCATGATTTGTAGAGGATTTAATACAAATTTATATTAATCGAGGATTAGTACGCTGTGGAGACATAGTATAAGTTTATTATGGGCAACACAATCTTTTGGCAGAACTTGGATTTTCGCTGTACTTCGACATAAGATTAATCCCGCTCAAGTCTATTTTGTTTGGGCCTAAGGTTTCTTGAAGTTTTTTATTGCAGTCTTTGTCAGTTTTGAAGACTTTTCAATGTTTGACAAAAGTTTTACGTTAAAATTAAAGTTTTGACGTTGTTGAATTGAGCTAAGATAAATAAAATGACTTGATTTCCATTTCAGTTTTATTGGTGACCCCGGATCAGGGTGTCTCCTGGATTGAGGCTGTACAAGCGAACAGCCAAACACGTTTTTCTTGATTTCGAAGTTTGTCTGGCGTTGTATTTGTGAAGCAACAGCTATTCTACAGGGGACAAATGAAATGACATTTATCCAACTTCTGGTTTTGATTCTGGATTCAAAGCAGAAGCAAATTTCTCTTCTATCCAGAAGAGGAACTGTCAAACGAGTCCAAAAAAAATAGTTTCAGGAGAGTCCAGAATGGTCCCGCACGCTCCGATACGACCAACCGAAAAGACCATTAGTCTAATTTGAAAAATATTTAACATTTGCAGAACTGCCAAACCAAGTTTTGACAGTGCTGAAAGTAACACATATAATTTGTTATCTATTACATTTTAACTCTTCCTAATCAATATGGGATTCAGTTTCTGTTATTTTTGAAAAGAAATTTTAACAACAAATTGAATAATCCTACGTCAACCTACGTATCTTTTTTGATAAAGGTCAGTTGTTATCTTGACATGTTAGATTATTTTGCCAGTAGAAATTGACATAATGTGACGCAATTAACTGTAATGTTTCTGTATACTTTTATTATGCCAATAAAAAAAACCTTAGACCATATTATTGGGGATAGCTTTCACTTTCACTGTTGACTAACTAAGATAATATTTCAATTATGACATGTTAAGTATGTAAATGTCAGTTTTATCACATAATTACTTAAATGCGGCATTTTATGCAGCAAAGTGTGAACTAAGCGGTTGTATTATAAGTATTATAAATATTTGCTAAAAAATAAAAAATATTAGTATTATAAATATTTGCTGAGCTCTTAGATTAAGTTGTTAAATTATGCTTTGCAGAAATGATTAAATCTATCATTAAATTTAATGTCAAAATATGTTCGTACTTTCACAAGAACGTACCTTCTTGCATACCTATTTCGGAAAGTTTTTTAGTGCAGGGTTAAACCAGATTTTTGTTAAACCCGAAACCAAATGAATCTACGTCTAGTTAATCTACGTCTAGTACTTAATTCTAACGATAGAGTTATAAAACCCATCGGCTGTGATGGTGAAACCTTTAATTTCTAAAGGTAATAAAACAGAAAAATATATTCGAGCTTTTCCCGTCATTTTTCCAATGCCATTTTTACAGCCAAGCTTTTTCGTAAAGCTTAGATTAGACTGCAAGCCATTTTGGCATATTTGACGTACCTAAGAAGAAAAATGGTGCAAATATTTGTCTTCTTACGTCAAAAATGCAAAAATGGCATGCAGTCTAATCTAAGCTTAAGCAAGTAATGCTTGTCACAGAAAAACAGAAAAAGAGTGTGATTAACATTGGATCGAACTGTCAGTTTGACAATTGTCAGTCAGTTTGACAATATGTAAATCAGTCTGAAAAATGAAAATAGTGTGTCTTTGAATTGTCGAGAGACTTTGTCCATAATTGGCAGTAAATTTGCATGACAAGTAAAAAAAGCCGAATTGACAAACCGAAATGTTTCACTTTTTTTAACTGACAGTGATAATAATCGCATATATATATTTTCCGTTTTTTTAACTGAAAGACACCTTTTGATTGAAAAACGAAGAGGATTCATTTTCTCGTCTTAATGAACAAAAAGTGCAGCATCTTTAACAATAATCAATTCATGAACAACGAGATGTCACCACTAAATTGACAGCGATGGAGGAAACAGATGTCTCTTAACTGACTGCGCTGTCACAACTTTTTCGATAAATTGTCAAACGATTTATGTGCCGAAAAGACACGAGTGTAAATGAACTGGCGAAAGTATT
Organism: Neoascia interrupta; assembly: GCA_947623515.1. Taxonomy (NCBI): domain Eukaryota; kingdom Metazoa; phylum Arthropoda; class Insecta; order Diptera; family Syrphidae; genus Neoascia; species Neoascia interrupta. The sequence goes on from OX392464.1 coordinate 9,847,382, forward strand.
AAAAATAATTGACAAACAGAAGAACTGTCAAAGTTTCATTGATAAGTGACAACTTAGCATTGAGAAATAATTTCATTATTTGTTGCTGATTTTAATTAATATATTAGGAGGACCCTTGACTTTTCATATTGTGGTATTGAAGTTTGGTTCGCATCAGTTTTCTACAAGTTTTAAAGACTAAAAAAACAAACAAAAAAATTATTTTAAAAATTAAAAACTAATTTCAAACTAAAGAAACCACGAGCCTTCATAAAATTTCGTTTTTGGCCCCTATTTTTTTATCCCCCGCAGCGAAACTCCACGATTAACCCTATTTACAAGTAAGAAAGCAACCACTTTTAGTAAACCCTTCAGGCTAATTACAGCCTAAACATTAACTTCTGACATTTTCAATAATCCTCGAATGGTGAATGACGTACAAGAAATCGTCTCAAATTGAAAAAGCCTATTCAATCCTCACTCAAGCAAGCTAAACCTTCCCGATTGTGATGTTAATAATTTCTCACTTTTATTCATTCATTAACCTGAGTGCTCGGAAATTCCAAATGAAAAAGGATTAATTGCATAGAAATAGCCGCAATTCCAAGCGGCTCTAATTCAACCGATGACAAATTGGATTGCTGAATCTTGGAGATTAAAAAAAAACCTCTTCGCAAGGACATAGCTATAATGTCTCTGTTGAGAAAAACACCTTCAGGCGAACATTTTCTACATTTTTCACTTGCTCCCCGCTAAAGAGGAAGACTCCTTCCTTTGTGTAGTTTGCATTGTGGTCGCTTTATATGTGTTACGTGTCATCTTTTTATTTTGTCAGGATATGTGATTTGCCTTAAGGCCTTTCATGAACGAATTCTGCACATAGTTCACGTTTGAATAGTTATGTAGCTTTTTCGTTGGAAATTCAAATCCAAAGAGATGCCCAGTGCTATACTGGAAACAAGTCGACACGAGCGAAGGACACTATAATGGCCACCCATAAGACGTTTTGTCAGGGATGTTGACAAGAGGATTTTCATAAATTCTGGTTTTATGTTAAACTTTTAGAGGCGAGTGTTGTCCTTAGGCAAAAAGTTCATCATCTTTATACAAGAGGGGTTATAGAAACTTTATCAATCACGAATCATTTCTTCCTTGAACTCACCGAAGATTTGTGGTGGACATTTTGTTGGTGCGGTTACGTTTGACAGGGAGTGAAGTTTCCAAAAACACTCTGTCGTATGTGGGTTGTTGCTTTATTTTTTGTTTCCTGGGTCTTCTTGCCTGTCAATGGATGACAAGAGACATGGTGGTTTCAGAGTCGTGTAGGTATCACGTTTTTTAAATGACAAAAGATTTTTTTTTCAGTTTTGAAAATGCATGATTTGCGGCGGACAATGTCCAAAAGAAAAGACGTCTCATTCAATTTCCGACCCCCCAATTCATTGATTTGAAGTGAGACACACTTTAGACATGGAAAAACATAATGTTTTACAATGTCATGTCATGAGTAAAAGACAAGCAAAAATGTAAGTTTTGTTACTTGTTCGGTTTTCTTAGGGCGAAAAGTGTCCTTGAAAGCATAATCAGTGGGAGAGAGTTCACTTCTTTTTGTCTTGGGCTTTCTTTTGTTAAGATCCTTGACGAAGTTTCGCGAATTGTACCTACTTGTCAATTTGTAATTTTTAGAGTTTTTAAGAAACAATAAATTGGACTTCTTAAGGCAATGTACGGTCTACTAGGGGGAGAGTTGGTTAAAAACTTGCTGAGGATTCCTTGACAAGAAAAGGAACAGCAGTATCCTTAAAAAAATTTAAACCATGCCACGAAATACCGAATCACATTGTCAGGAAAATTTAGGTATAGGAAGAATTAAACCGGACTAAACTATGCACCGGAAAAACCTTCAAGACCTGAGACTATCTTAGAAGCTTTTAAGAAAATTGACCATAAAAGATAACTTTTTGATCCCGACTAGGCACCAGTCCATGTGGCGCATAAGAAGGCCTCAACCATGTGTGGTGAGCAGTGGCTTAAAAATAGTCCAAAGCAGACCAAAAAAAGGAAGAAAAAACAAAATTCACGGGCGGATGTCTCGAAAGAAGGTCGAAAGAAGGTTTTCTGGTTGGCGTCTGTTTTCCAGGTTAAAATCGGCAGAAACCTGGATTTAGACATTGATAAAATATGAATCAATTGATAAACTGATACCGGATTCTTTAGGCGTGACATGATTTTCGCTAGCTCACTGGAACCTTCTTTAAAGAATAACGTCAAAATATTGAAAGACCCGAAACATTACATGTTCCATGGAGTCAAATGACTCCAGTATGCTTATGTCACCCATTAGTTTTGAAGCATCATCTTGGGTGCACCTGCCCAGACGTGAAACTTATGTTACTTCCTCTTAATCAGTGTCAAAGGACATCGACGCCACCTAATTGTCGCAACACATGTTTTTAAACTATGCAACATGGTCTTGGTTGCACCTGCCCAGACGTGAGATTTATACTCCATCCTGTAAATAAGTGCTAAATGACTCCATTATATTAACCTTACCGATTTGTCTCAAAGTAAGTTCTAAGATCATATACAAAAGATGCAATGTGGTCACAGGTGCACCTGCCCAGACATGACATCTGAGCCATATTTTTGATGAGGGCAAATAATTCCACCCTTTAGTCTAGATAAAAGCTATTGAATTCTATCAAAGAAGGAAAGAGGTCTTATGGGTGCACCTCCTCAGAATTGGCAACAACTACAAAAATTTTATAAAATATTTATCCAAGAAGGAAATTTTCTAAACTCCACGGTTTAAGTCCAGCCTGAAACTCTTGTGGCACCCCTAAAAACAAATCATTGACCTAACATTATCATTGTGTTGACATTATCTGTCTAGCAACTTTTCTGCACCTACCCAGACATGAGAGGTGCTTTATTTCGGTAATAGGAATGTAGGGAATCAACTTGAGACTTGTGTTACAAGTGTATGGAATCTTACATTCGTCTGAACATTGTTTCAATATTGTCCACGTTTGATTTTTGTTACACCTGCCCAGACATATTGAATTTCGCACTAAACTTCGATCTCATACACGTGAGAACTCACCCAAATACCCTAGTAAAAAAAAAAAATAAATAGAGTGGCGCAACAGCTCGATGTGAACCAGGGCCAACTTCTCAACAATGTATTCTGTGTGTGTTAATATCTTCACATACAAGGGGACCTACAATTTTTTGCCGAATTCGAACGGCACTCTGAGAAGTTTTTCAAGACAAATGATACTCTCGGAGGGCTTGTCAGACTCTCGCGGAGGTGGGGACCGTGAAAAAGAACAATTCTTTTTTTTTTCAGGTGACGATGGCAGGATTCGAACCCAGACCTCCGGTGTCTGAGTACGTCGTCTAAGCACACCCACTACGCCACGGCACCCCACCACATACCCTAGTGGTACACCAAAAAAACCCATCGTGGATCTGGTCATTGGTTATATATGTGACCTTTGGTGCACCTATCCAGAAGTTGGAGCTATAAAAAAAAGTTCCAAAATACTCATCAAAGGAGGGAATTTTTTAAACCCACGGGGTACACAAGTGTTTCGTGACATAAGTTGAGACCCTTGGGACTTTCCCAAAGAACGTATTGATGTCTGATAAATAACCTAACAATATTGGTGTGTGATCTTAATGTACCTGCCCAGACATGACAAATTTATGTTGCTCATAAATACCTTAGGAATGGAATTATTTATCTGTAGTACAAAAATAATTAACAGATTATCATGTTATCATGTGGCACCTGCCTAGGCACAAGAGATCAATTTTGGTCTCATTTGTAGTTACAAGGGATCAGCCTGAAACCCTTATGGCACCCCGAAAAACCTATCTTTGATCTGACCATTGGTCTGCCAAATACAATTTTTCGCACCTACCCAAACATGAAAGTTTTTTTTCCGATATATACAACGTAGGAAATCAATCTGAGACTTGATCTAATATTCGTCTGAACAAAGCTTTAATATTATCCACGCGTGATCTTCGTTGCACCTGCCCAGATATTAGACCAGAAAGAATTTGGATCTCAAACACGTGACAGATTATCCTAAGGCCCTGGTAGCACACCAACAAACTTATCGTGGATCACTGCTAATACGGCACTAGATTGTGACCTTTGTTGCACCTACCCAGACACAAGGGTTTAATTTTAAACGTAAGAAATCTGCCTGAGCTTGCCCTGTCATTGTCAAGCATCTCAGGCAGATCACTGCTGTTGTGAGAGGAATCAACAGACTTGTCATTCGTCTAACATTATCTGTGCGTAAGCTGCAATTGCGCACTTGCACAGACATAAAGGTTTAATTTTGTTGGAAGTCGTATTTATGTTTCCTTGGAATATGAAAGTTTTAAAATAATTCTTGAAACCCCTTCGGAAACTAGGCATTTCGAAAACCGTAGCTTAGAACGAATGTTTAATGTCAGAGTAAGTCTGACGTAAGACTCTGCCAATGAGTTTAAAACATCATCAACTTGACCCTTGCTTTTTGTTTACGTTCTTACGTTTACATTCCTTTTCTAAGCATAAAAATATCTGCGTTGGTAACTAATAAGTCTAAGATCCACCACCTGGAGTTTAATGGTGTGGCAATGTACAGAAAACACAATGCCTCATGTGACCAATTTTTATAAGGGTCTTTAACATATTTTCACCAATAGAGAACCCTTAAAATTTTCCCCATGAGCAATTTTATACATTATTCTATTTAATAAGGATTCCCCCAGCTGTTACTCCCGAAGTCTGTAGCTTCTCAACAAAACAGTCATTATATCCTGTTGCAAAGTTTGGACCCGCTGCTTGTTGTTTCAATAAAAAAGTTTTGCGTTTAGTTAACCAGGGGTTTGTCTTTCACATTCTCTCAAAGGATATTGTACTAAAAATGCATCCCGTTTTTGCTTTTCTAAATATCATATTACGAGGTGAAACCCTTTTCATCATTGCAAATTAGTTTTGAAGTTTAAGGAGAGAACTCTCGGCCCCTGTTTTAGAAGCTGCAAAAACAGTTTTGAAACAGTGGAGTGCCGCAAAAGTTGTTTTAAAACGAATATTTTACTCATATAAATTTCCTAAACATGAAATATTGCAGTGATAAAAATATCCTAGACATTGTAAAATCCCGTTGATCAAGGACGATACCTAAACTGCAAGTAGCTACATAATATTTATCATCGTGAGTTCAAATCCAATGAGACCTTCCTGAATTATCCCGGCAATTGGTTCCACACCTTCAAATAGAACCGACAAAAGCAGACAAAAGCCGTTTATACACATCAGTGAAGCCAAAGACAAAGACCACATCCTTAGCAGAGAAAACACGAGTCAAAAAATATTTGCCTTGTTCACGTTTCTCGATTGTGTTTACACATCTAACTAGCCTTGGTAGTCCTTGATGATGAATGGCGACATATTCACATAAAACAGTACAGATAAGTACGTAGAGGACACAGTGTGTGCAACGATCCTCTTGTATTGTCCTTAACCTTTCGCATTGTCGTTGTCATTCTTGAGGCGTGCTTCAACGTTTCCATTTCTAATTGCACACAAATGCTTCGCTGCAGTGCTAAACTGCTGTACTTGGGTCACATGCAGGCGTGGTCGAAAGACAAGCAAGTTCTGCGGAGTGTCCTTTGTTCCTGGCGAAAATGCAAAACTGGCAAAGGAGCTGCTTAATTCAACATGGAAAGCGAGAAAGTATAATTAAAGTTTATCTCCTCTATACGATTTGTATGTGCGCAGGGAATGTGCTCTCCAGGGTGCATACCAAAGGGGATAATGATTTCGCCCATCAGGATCCTTATGCAAATTTCACTTTCAAAACTCTTATCGCCCAGATGTTTGTTGGCTTAAGTGTCTCTGCTGCATGCGGAAAACTCTGCAGCGGGTGTGGTAACCTATTCAAAAACATTGCCAAAAGGATGTGCAGACACATCTGCACCGCAACGGGTGCTAATTATGAGAGCATATCACAGCATAAGCCCAACCAAAGTTAATGAGGAATTTTTTGAAGAGATGCGAAGAATGTTTCAACGCGGTTTTTCTTCTACACCGGCTCCACCCGTGCCACCAAGTCAAAAGGATGCGATTCTATTGTGCTGAGCCGACTCCCTCTGTTTGTGAATAGAATTAGGCATGCAAACCTGAAATTTTCACAAAGCGAAAACTTTTCTTATTCATAAAATTAATTCTCCCTTTCTAGGTGGGGTAAAGGTGTATCCTTAAAGTGGTCCTCGACTATACTGGAAACCCATATACTCACGAAGCGTATAACTCTAAACTTTAAAATGCTTTCGAAGTTTGTAATTAAAATTTCCGAGCCAAACATCATCGTTATCCTAGAGAAAGAGGGTTTTTCCAACTAGTTTTCAATTTCAACTGTCCTGAGTACATGTAAAGTTAATGAATTGGCTTTTCGAGATGTATGCGCAGGAAGTGGACTTGGAGAAACATTTTTCCCCCTCCAGAAGGACTTCTTCTTAACAACAGCTTAAAATTAAGATTTTTTTTCTTTCTGTCTCAACTTTTATTTATTTTTCGAAAAATATAATAAATTTAGCGTTTCAAGGATGTTGTAAAAAATGATGAACTCCTGTAGCAGCGGATAGATAATTAGGTAACGCTTGGAGCGAGATGACGTTAATGGATTGTGCTCGTATCCTTGTTGGAGCTGATGAAAATTTGATGCTTTAATTACTAATTTTATGACCTCAATAAACCCATCGTTCAATGGCAACATATGCTAGCTGCAAGAAGGAAGCATTTATTTTGGATGTGTTTACTGTTTGGTCCTTCGAGCTGGATTTCGTCGTTAAATACTTGAATTTCAAATGCGGTCCACCGCTGCTTGCAATGCTCCATTATTGGAGGGTAGCTGCTTTAGTAGCCCAGACTTTGTTTACTTTTTGAACACAATTTTGTGATAAAGCATTACAATGTTTAACTAATGAGCTTCTAATGCGGTCAACTTTTGTAATTTTACTTAATTCAAGGCAAATAGGATAAAAGGGTTTAATATTAAATTTGGACGGCCAGTCCATTTATGAGGTTCTTGGTCTGAAATACTAAAGTTTTTAGTGAATCATTTATTTTTAAGGGTAAGACCATCAAACGCAGTTCCGAGAAATAGAGAACTTTTGGTTTCTATTAGATTGGAACACGAATCATAGCATCCTTATTGAGGCGCTACAGTTTGAGGTGGGTGTGGGCCCCAGCCAGCAAGCTTTTCCAGCCAGGTCTGTATCCAGCTAGCCCAGCTAGCCAATTGGTTGCAAAGTAGGTTCGCGTATTATGCGAAGAGGCAGAGCAGGGTGACGATGCTTGTCGGTTGAGACCCAGGCACACTCCGCCCTTTGCAGGACATTTTTTTTTGTTTTTTAGTTTCACCACACTTTTATATTTTTTAGAGAATAAATATCCCTAACCAGTGAAGTTTCTAGATTTTCTCAGAAGCCTGAGAAGCCTGAGTTTTTCTTCCCTCGAGGCAAAACCAGCTAAGGTTAATGGACTGGCATGAGTAAGGTCAAGTAGGTACTACTTGTCTGTTGACAGGAAATTCTAAAAAATAATCATATCTACTATTCCTTTAAATAGGTATGTTGTAATCTAGGTTGCTGACTTGGCAAAACCGTATCAGTTTTTCTATCTAGATTCTACTGGCGAAGTGTTGCTTTAATCTTTTATCGATCTGCATCTTTCAGTTGGTAAGAAGGCCGACCTTGATACTGTCACATAGTGTCCTCGGCTTAAACGGAGACCCATGTTAGCTTGGGTGAACTGATTTTTAAAGACAACGAATACCTTCTGGTCTTTAATATTCTTTGAAAAATGTAGTTTACCCAAGTAATTGCGCTTTTTTGGGACCTTGGCATTTGAAACAGTGGTCGGCCCTTAGCTGATTTTTCTTTCTTCCAAAAGGCGTTCCCAAGGCCGTCCATATAGGTAATGAAACTTGGTGGCAACTAGTAAAAATAAACAAGCAGCTTGGAAGCATTTCGGGTTGGTGCGACTAAGTGTGCTCTACGTGGCTTAACTAGCAGCCTTCATTGCAGATACCATTCCGAATTCTGCCCCCTTTTGAGTAATACCTTGTTTGCTTGCAAAGAGAAGCTTGATCTAAGCAAAGCTTGTAGCATCATATTATTGTTTTAAATTTGCCTGCGTTGAGGCTTTTTATTAAGGCACCGTCAGCTATTACAATCACTAGGTACAGGAATCTCACCTCTCTCAAGTTAGCCATTCATGGCCAGAATCTTTTCAGAGGACAAGCGTTATTGTTGTCAGAATATTTTCACAGTATTGTTCTTCGCTCTGAAGAAATAACCCACAGACTATAATATAGTTTGCAAAATGCAGAAATCGGTCTTCCAAACTGATTAAAAGTGTGTTGCCTGTTTTACAATCAGTGTGACGAACCGGAGCGGCAGAGTTAACCCGAGACTAGAAGAATCGTTTGTTAAAACCCGATTGAAACGAGAAACCACGACGACTGTTTTGACTGCAAAGTCGCAAGGCATAATATTTGTAAACTTTGTTGACTCTGTTACACATACGTTAACCATACGCTTATTTTTGACAGAATGTATTCAACAGCATAATTATTAGAACTCACAACAGCGAACGTCAAAATAATCGTCAAGCTCGGCGAGTTTTTTTATTTTTCAATTTTTGGTAATGACCGGTGCGGGCGAGACGATAGTAACACCGGCATTGTGAGTCACCCCATAAGCGACCCAAAATACTTAATGACCTAAACTGAAATTAATTGAAATTTATTCCACAACTCCCTGGGAGATTCTCGCTCGCTCGCTCTCTCGCCGTGGTTGTGAAAAGGCCAACTTCGGTGACGTGACGCGCCTCTTCTGTCCATTCTGATCTGACCGTGGTGTCTAAAGCCGCCTCTTGAGAAAATTCCAAGATTACCTTGGAAAGGGTTTACATTTTTTTTACAACAGTCAGGATCCGCGACCCTTTTAAAGGATAGGCGGCATTCGAAAATGATGATGATGAGTCAGGATCAATCAGCAAAAAAATTCACGAGTTTCAATTGAGGACCTTACAATTATTGTTTAATCCCAAACGGCAAATATAGATTTCTCATGACAAATTGATCCTCTCGGAAGGTTTGTTGCTCCGAAGATGGGACCGTGAAAAAACTTACATTGCCTTTGCTGCGTTTCGAACTCGAAACCTCGTGCAGAGTAGTCCGACACACTTACCATTGCACCACGGCATCCATGATCAGAACCATGATCATGCACTGATCAATTTATAGCAATTTAACAAATTCGTGGATGCCATGTCACCTCCTGGCCTTCTTTGCAACCAATTCTGGTTGTGCCATCTTCATTTTCGCAGGGTACAGCTCAGCTTCATGCCTAAGAAGCATTATAAAGCAGCAGAGTCCTTAAATTGTCGCTTGACCTGCGCAACTTCAGGGAAGACCATCTGGATTTTTGTGACACTTCAATTATTAACAAGTCTGTGGACTGAATCACAAGCGTCAGATTTCGCAGGGTTGGCCTCTGGTCAGATAAAGGAGAGATAATGATCGATAATAATATGATAATGATGAATGATCGATAATAATCGATAATAATCGATGCTTTACCTTAAACTCACTAAAGCATTCTAAGCTCGCAGACAGAAACCTAAAGTGGATCTAATGTACATAGTCTTGGCTATCTCTTTATAGTCTGATCAGTGGTTTTCTCTCTGATGGATTTAGAAAGGTCAGCTTGGATGACATCCATATGGCGATGCGATCCATGTTCGACTAATAAATAAGAGATCGAGGCAATTTAAACTTGGACCGGCAACATCTCAAGGGTTGTTCGCCAGCAGAGCTCAATTACAAAACAATAAGAGATGCATGAGTGACGAGAAAAAGGGTTTAAATCAAAACGAAGGTTTAATTTTCGGCTGCCTGCATAAACCAGAGAGTTGAATGAGCTAGGCAGAAGTGTCTGTACCAACGCTTTGGCACGGAAAAGGCTTCGAATCTATCCCGGAGCAGTATAGAAACACTTCGAGAGTCAGGTTAGTGTTGGTAAGTGGAAAAGAACTGCTCGTGCAAAATTGGAGACAGTAAGCTGGAAACAGAGCTGGTTGGAGACGCTCATTGGTAAAGACACAGTTTCAAGCTAACAGTAGCACCACATAAGTTAAATATAAGCTAAGTCTGTTGCCTCAAAACGGCGCTCGGTTTTCAGTGCATGCAGCCTTCGCGAAGGTCTGACTAACCCTTGAAAAGTAAAATCTTTTTCCAAACAGCTTCTCAAAGTGCAAAAAAAGAAAAATATTTCCCAAAGAACAATAATATACAGAACAGAGGCCCGCCCAGCCAGAAAATTTGGGCCTGGTTAGCCATATACGGGTCCCTTCTTTATACCCCATCCTTTATCCTATGGGATGGGGTATAAAGTCACCTATATTAATTTTGCCACATTTTCTAGGTACCCCCAAGACTTTATAACGGCATAGAATCTAGACCAAATTCTGAATCGATTAAGCCAGGCCCGTCCGTCCGTCTGTATGTCACATTTTTTAGGCCTTTAGTTTTGAAAAAGAGAGATGAAATTTTCGAGATGAAATTTCGCAGCATGATATGTGAAGATTTACTTCGAGCTCAAAATTTTTCGAATCCGCCCACAGACACACACACCATCGGTCTAAATGTGAAACTACGTCCACGTCTTAAAAGGCTGAAATTTGATATTTGGCATCTTCTTGTGATTGTAAGACATAACAAGTGGGAAAGTGCAACAGTGCGAATACAAAAGCTTCAATCCATCTACGACGGATCGCAAAATATCCGACCATACCAAAAAACTGCCACGCCTGCAAAAAGTGGGTGGGCAAAAACTGTTGAATGCTTATACTAGGTGGTTGCATGCATTTCGGCCTAAAACTCCACCTTTGTAACTAAAAAAAAATCACTTTTTTTAACGCCACGCCCACAAAAGTGGGCAGAGGTACATACAACATATACATAAGAGTTAGAAAATGATAGTATCTACAACTTTTGTCTTATAATTTTTAGTCAAATTTCATATATATTTATTAAAAAACAGTCATTTAAAAAAAAGTCAAGCTAAAATCCCTTAAAAAAGTGGGCGTGGTCAATGAAAAGGCCAAGTTTTTTTGACTGTTTCAAAGCCAATTACAAGGCAATATTACATACAAAGAATGAATCCGCATTGTAACATAGCAAAAATTTGGAAAATGTATTTTTTTAAATTAGAGATGGTTGCACATACAGGACTGTAGTGGGCGTGTCTGTAGGCGGATTCAGCTAATTTTCAAACTTAAGGCCGAATGGATGCAAAACTTTTGTTCCCAGTCGAAAATTTTTTCTTAATGTATTATGTAGAAAACACTAAGTTCTTCATTTCGTTGACAAAAAAATTTGGGCCACGCCTACATTTGGAGGCAGAATAGAAGAAAAACTTCGAATTTTCTAGAAAAACGTAATTTCGACTGGCCTTAAGCCTAATTTAGGAAAGAATAAGAAATAAAAATAGGCACGTGAGCCAAACAAAGCTTCATTTTAGATCTCGTTTCTTCAAAATTTTTAGCCACGCCTCTTTTTAGGGGAGAAATTTTATTTTAATTTAATTAAAAAAAATTAGAATTTGAACCGAAAAATTGCATTTTTGTGGTCATTTCAGAGTAACTTGAAGAAATCTACGCTAATATTGATAGTTTGTAATAGGGATGGTTATATCAAGCTTCTCCAAAAAATTAAAATAGCAGTACTATACAATGTGGGATAGGATGGGGTATTGAACGGTCCTAGTAACAGACTGTAACTTTAGCGCACACACTGTAGCATTTACTCACTGGTTTCTTTAGCAGTTACGAATAGACCCATATTTTTGAGAGCAAGTCCACCAACACATTAAATCTTAGGCTAGGGACACACGGCGACAAAAAAAAAACGCGCGACAGAAAACAGCGCGATTTTCTGCAGCAAGCATAGTCAACACAGGAATAATAATTTTCCGTGCGGCTCCTGTCAGGTTTGATGACAATTTAATTTTCATTTAAAAGAAAAGCTTGAAAGCTTTTTGTGGTATAAGCAAAGTACACCAACAATAATTTTCTGTGCGGTTCTTGTGAATTGTGGTGATGATTGTAATTTTCATCGTTGAAAGAAACAAAAATTAAATTTTTTGTCGTGCGGTTTGAAAGTGTCGCAAAGCGGAAAATTGTCGCAAATCGAGTCTCGCGACTAATTGCCGCAGCCGCAGTCGTGTGTTTTCTACAAGATAAACGCTTAAGCTTCTAGCCGGACTGCAATTAGTAGCGCGGTTTTCTGTTGCCGGGAGTCAGAAGCGAGGCCTTAATCGCTTTTTTTTCACGAAACCGGTACTCACGACGCTTGACACAAAACGGTCGAGTTCGCTGATGAAGATCCAGCCGCAAATATAGTGGTGAAATGTCATTTTTTAGGGGTTTTCGCATATTTTTGTGCTTTGTAATATACAGTAGTTGCCCATAAGTTAGTTTTGACTGTATTCCTTAAGCAAAAAACAATACTTAAAGACCGAGACCCTACAGCGGTTTTTTGGAAAGGTTTATAAGAAAACTTGTGGGAGGGTTACAAACCGCTTGACCACAATTGACCACTGTCAAGCTCCAAATTGCGTCAAATATTTTGATTGTTAAATTTCAGTTTCTATTAACTTAAATTTAGAATCTATCGGGTGAGAATCTTCCATTTTCAATAACATAATTTTTTTTGTTCATTTTTTTTACTCGATGTGGTATGCACGTGTTGATTGCAGTTTTATATTAAAAATATGGTTTTTTACTTAAAAACGCCCCCAAAGGTGGGCGTGGCAAAAATTTATTAAATTGAGTCGATAGCTTACGCATATATCTGAACATTTTATGGTGAAAGTTTTTTGGATTTAAAGCAAATATTTCAAATAACAACCGTTTATTAGAATGCATATTAAATATGACCACGCCTACATGGGGGCGGTTTTCGAAACATCCATTTCGCAACGTTTTGGAGGAATTATAAATTAATACCAAAGTGAAATCTCCCAAATGAGTATTGATCCAGATTTCAGAATAGGGCCCTTAATCACCGAGCGTATTCCCGAAGGTCCTTATCAATGCTTATAGGCAGTTAAAAAATCACCATCATCTTCTCTGTGAAACAAGCCTCAAGAGATCTATTCTAAATCTATTCTGATTCAAACTTTGGAAAAATAATGCCAAATGAACCCGATCCGGAAGGAATAACTTCTTTTGTATTCAAATAAATATGCAAATAAGGATTCTATTCACTGTTTGCGATACGTTTTAATGGCCATGATGGCTACACCGTGAGCTCATGTTCACCTGGCGCTCAGCGTCATCGTGTCGACCTCCTGGCGAGCGATAAACGATTTTTGGCGTATTTTTTCTCAAGATTTATTGGCAGCCAAGAAATTTGGTTTCGTTTTGCAGCAACCATGGTCCTTTAGCGAAGGATATTATTAATATCCGCGGTGTTGCACGTGCACGGTGTTGGTTTCCATTTCCAGTGTTATTCGCCTTATATAGGTATTTGTCATACAGAAAAGTGTGCGCGCCATCTCATTATTTCAATGAGTGTAATAAGGAATCCTTCGCAATATAAGCTTGAAGGTATGTTCGCATTAAAGGACTAAAACGCTGCTCAATTATTGTATTTTCGTGCGTTTATTCCAAGTGATTTTGGGATTACGGCTTCCGATTAAGAAATGACATAACAAAAATTTATGTGTCTGTGAGTGATTTTTTTTGCCCATCCCGACCGAACCTCACGATGAGGAGGCTTATCAAATGGTGGATGTAATGTAGAAGGATATTACCTACTGTTTGATATTATTTTTTATGAGGCTATAATGTAACAGGGGATTGGCTTCGATTTTCTTGGTTGGATGCCAATATCGTGTTGCCTAGATTTTTTGTTCGATTCCATTTTATTCGGGTCAAGTATTTAGGTGGGTGCATACATCCACGACATCATATTTAGTACTTAACCTATAACGATGGTGTATATACTCACTTAAATGACATTTCGAATAATTGTCCTACTAAGGTAGCCTTGATAAAAACTCGTACAAATCGCAGTATTTTATTTTTTAAATTTTTTAAAGTAGCACAGGGCATTTTTTGGCATCAAAGTTTTATTGAAAACTTGGGATAGTTTGACAATTATATGGGTCGGACGCTTATACGCCCCGCCGCCGTGTGTTGAGGACAACCGTACGAAACTAAACCTCTTGTTATTATGCAACGTTATGAGTTATGCGAGACTAAAATTCACTTTTCTAGAATAATTTAAACTTTAAAGAGCTCTTAATAATTAATATTGCGTGCTGCCAAAAATGTAGTGAAAACCATAAAACACAAGGACGAAAAAAAGCCACTCCAATCGTCTTTAACACATCAAATCTACACAACGGAGAGCCGACAAAATCTAGGTGTTAACTACTTGAAGTCCTTAATGTATGGGTGCTCATCAGCCTCCTTAATATGTAGCTGAACAATGCGACTCATAGATAAACGCAAACCATATCTTCGTCTTTGTTTTCGAATTACCAAATGCACATAAAAGACACCAGAAGGACTCGTCAGAGTTTTGGTATGTAAATTCCACCATCAAAAGCGTATTCTTCTTTTAACGACCAAAAATCAAAAGTAAAAAAGAGAGTCCTTACGCGCGCGTATAGTGAAAGTTGTAAATACTTTTATCGCCTCGAGGGCTGTAAAAAGGATCCTTTGCTTATTTCTTTCATTGTGGCTGTCATTAATGCAAAATAATGAAGCAGGCGTTCGCCCCATTTTGGTGCGGCGGCGTTGGATGCTTTAAGACCTCGTTGCAAAATTTAAGTTTTTATGATTCCGGCGCCAACATCAGCCATCAGCATTTGATGCAGGATTTGGTGCAAGCATACCTTGGGAGACACAAAACAGCCAGGATGCACATTTTATCGTTAAACAAGAGCACATGAGTGCACCCAGGACACTATTCTATGCCGAACATGGGAAACTTCGAATGCACATTGCCGGTATACGTTCGAAGATTGAATGGAACTTTGTCGATGCACATAAGCCCATGCTATAATGGGGCTGTACGCCACAGGAGCATTCGGGTCAGGGTTAAATCCGGCAAATGTCGAATAATTGGATTAAATTGTTCGTGAAATGCGAGGATACTGTGTGCCAAGCAATTCACTTGAAAGTATATTATGCTCAGCAAGGCATAGATGGATGAACAGGCAAAACAATTTGCTCTTTTTATAGGCCTGGCATTTTATTGTTTTCCAACCAAAACCACCGGGGTATGGGGGGCGTTTATGAGACGCTCTCTTGGCTATACAGAGTCGCGTTGCGATCACATTAGAAAATTTTCAATTTTATGGCAAAAGATGTACGAATTGGTGACGATGACATTCTTATGTTTGTACACCAGCATGTCTTGAAATGAATGTTAAGCACATTTTTTTATTACTCAATCACATATTATAATACTGCGGGTGTTTAGGGGTGACTAAATTATGCACATTTCAAAGAAAGTCCATGGAAAGCGGATTTCGAGTGCGCAGAGTGGTGATTTTATTAAGTCTACGCACACTGATGAGTCTGTTTTGGCAGAATAATTTGGAAATTGAGCAGAAAATTTTATTATTCTTAATAGGCTGAGAGATATAGCATTCATTTTATTTCGTGCACTTTGCTGTGACACATAAAGATTTGATTAGCTTAAGATATCCATGAGCGATGAGTCTGATGGAAATCGAAACCTTTTAAAAAAGCTTGTCTCGATGCAAAAGAAAAGTTTCTTGGTGGTTTTTAATTTAAGGTTAGGATGACTTTGCCAGCTCTAAGATTGAGCTTCTGACAGGTTTTTTCAATAGACTCAGTGGACCCAACTTTTGTTGGTCTAAGTGAGCCAGAACCAGCCATCATCGATTAGAAAGATTGTTCTAATCAAAAAAGATTCCATAGAGTTTACTGCCGAGGCAGTACCCTCTTTTCTGGAGGGATTTCAGCTATGCTTGTCAATGACGTAATTTGAGTGCATGAGAATTGAAGGAACCATTTCTCGGAGCAGTTCAATCTAGGTGAGTAAGGCCAGACTCTGTTTGAATCGATTCGAGCAACGTTTGTGTTAGCATTTTGACGGAGGCAATATTATGCAGTGATTTATTTTCCGCTGACTTTCGACTGATGAAGAATTCTTCTCAAATTACTTTAGGTAGGTCCTTTTGCGGTTCCGGTAGAGTCAGGCATTGTCTGCTTGGGCTCTGGTCGTCAGCATTATCGAGACAGGATTAAGTTACCTGACGGGCTGCTCTAGTTTGGGTCCCACAACAACTTAAAGAAGATGCTTAAATGATCCTTATGCATATGCAGGTTGAGTATACATGAAAACTGACTCGGAGCTAGAGAGTTTTGAAGCTTCTGAAGTTGTGGCAATATTTCACACGGGAAGTGCACCTACTCAGCTTCCTAGGTGACCTGTCAGCTTTCTATTTCGCTTATTTCGGTTGTTTGATGAGATGAGTCCCTACATTTGTGATTTTAAGCTGAACTTGGTTTGTGTTGTAGAACGGCTGACAGTTTAGCAGCTTAGCTTCTCAAAACGTTTCACAAAATGAGGATTTTTCTTTTTTTGTGGAATGTACATATTTGAGAATCTAAATTTTGCTTAAACTGGTAAAGAGTTCTGTTTTGATAGAGAATATTGGAGAAAAACCACAAGACTGTCTCTCACCAAAGACGAGATGGCGGAGGCTTCTACTTCCGAGTCTTTTAAGTAAGTAAGTACATATATACATATCCGGCAGATGCTCAAAGGTTAAAAGAACCTCTCAAGGGCTAAAGAGACAGCTTGTAAGTATGACGGTGGTCACGAACTGAAGGAGGCATCTAATCTAGTCTAAGAAAGTCAATTATCGATCAAATATTCACTCTGTGACAGGTATTGAAAATAAATTTGGATTTCGAAAAATTTGGGGAAAAACGGGTTAAGCAGTTTATCATGATAAGCCCAAGCATCTGCGACAAAATCTCACCGTAGACAGCTATAGTTTTAAGGTACATGGTTAAAGGGACTTTGTCTACCGAAAGCTCCATTATTAATTCAGACAATGGCACTAGCTCTTAGATCAATGTAATTGCTCTTGCTAATAGCTTTTCCTGCTCTCGAGCAACTAAAGTGCTCCCTTATAACACTTTTACCATCCCAGTTCTGTAGAAGCATAGACTTTTTTTTTATTGAAGGTGGATGAGGACGCTTAAGGATGTTCTGACATCGTGGCTAGATCATTTTAACCAGATACACAGTCCCGCAGCCCATACGAGACGGAAAATGATCTTTGAGATGGAAAATTATCGAAGCACGTAAGGATAATACGGAACGTTACCGATTGTTTGAGAAGTAGAAAAACTACACAAAAATCTCCCTTTACGAAGTCCTAGATCCGCGCATGCACTGAACCATCATCTATCGAAATGGTTATAGAGCTGGACCCTGTGTATTGTCTTCATACTGGATAACTAGCCGTCAGTGACGGTGTCTACGTAGCTGATAGTGTTTGCCATACAGCGTTTTACGAGCAGTCCAGAAATCTAACTTTTGGGACATCTTCAGGGACCGTATTTTTGATGTTCAGGCTCGAGATAAGTAACTGGCATATTTTTTGAAAGCAGCCTTACTTTAAAAGTTCCCGTTACTTTCGAGATCAAGGGATATGACTGTCTTACTCGATCCAGCAGGCGAGTAAGTTTGAGACCGGGGACGTTTGGAGGTTGTGGGTACTGTACATCTTCAGGGACCGTATTTTTGATGTTCAGGCTCGAGATAAGTAACTGGCATATTTTTTGAAAGCAGCCTTTAAAAGTTCCCGTTACTTTCGAGATCAAGGGATATGACTGTCTTACTCGATCCCTGTCTTACTCGATTTGAGACCGGGGACGTTTGGAGGTTGTGGGTACAACCCTAAATGCTGCTGCATTTAGGAGCTTCTTAAGCTTCTGCGTGATACTGCTCGCTGATAATAGCACTGTCTTAAGCCTTTTTTTGTTAGAAGCCGGTAAATGAGTTTTGTAGGGATAGTTCTTTTGTCCCGGGAACGTTAGAAAAGCTCCTATATCTGTACGCATATTTCATGAGCACGAGGGTTACTGTATCGTTTGATTCTAGATGGCTGCCGATACTAAGCTATTCAGGATGGACAGAGAAAAATACAGATTTTTTTTACGGTCCCACGGCACCCAAACCCTCCTAGAGTAAAATCTCCCCCGAAAACTTTCCCCCGGAAAGGGCCTCTTAGTTTCGGCACAATAGAAAAATTTTACTACTATATTTTGCAGTGTAGCTTATCATATTTATTTTAATGGTCACGGTGGCGTATACGCAACATTTTGCTATTTGCATTTTGTGTCTACAGAAGGTTCCTTTTTTTTCGCTACAAATGTTTCGGCCGAAATGTCTGCGTTTTTTATTCATTCGGAGTATTCCGATAAACCCTTTTAGCGTTTCTTTATTTATTCGGAATATTAGGAATGTATTACGTTCGTACTACACCCAGAGGAAAGTTTGTGCCATTGAAGAGCTTATCGAGGGTCTTAAGCTTAGCACCTTGACATGCAATCTCGTCAACCTTCTTATCGCCACTAATGTTTTTATTGTCAGGTTTTAAATGTGACTTAGGTTCAGCAAACTCTCTCTTGCACAACTGAAGGGTTCCAATATAAAGTCCCCGCCATCTCAATTATACCTATAGGGCTAGTTTTTGAGTCCAAAGATAGCTGCCCCGGGCTTAGCAAAGGTCTCATAATTCCAGAAGTGTTCTCGAGAGTTCACAAAATTTAGCTTTGTTAGATGATTTTAGCTCGGTATCAAAAAATCAAAAATATGACGTCAAAGCTCGGACTTTATTGCACTAAAAGGCTGACTTAATGTAACTGGTGCTCTGTTAAAGGTGCGCACGCTTTAGGCAAACTGTTCGGGTTTAACGGCACCGAACCTTCACAAAAAGCTTATTATTTAGAGCGGATGAAGACCAGTGCCAGAAATTCGAAAATCTTTATGGCCGAGACTCAATACGAAGGCGAATTATTTGGAATGTAAATTAATTCGCCCTCGTATTTTTGCATAGCGAAAATGACTTAGTATTTTTGAACTAGAGGCCACTCGAGTTGTTATAATGTGCCAATCGTTGGATAATCGAGATAGCATCCTCGTTGTAAGCTTTATTGTTTCATAAGCGAAAAGCTATGTGAAGCTTCTTTGCATACAATAGGGTTACACGAGCATTTTTGTGATTAACCATTATAATATTGAAACTTACTCGATTAAAAAGCTTAAATCGTAAACTTTTATTCCTCAAAATAAATGGATAAGTAACATGGATAAAGCACCTCATCCATAAAACAAATTACTTTATTTTACTCACAGCGTTATTATTTAATGGGATTTTGAATTTAATTTTCCATAAAGACTTCTGATTGAAAATCAAACTGTTTTAATGCGCGTTTTTTTCCGCATAATAATTAAATTCCAAGTGCACCACTCCAAATAAAAACATGTTAAACAGATTTACCCGTCCCCCCTAATCCGCGCTAGTTTGTGCTGTAAAAAATAGCACGCCATTAGCCTTGGACAAATCAAGAATCTTCATTAAAAATGCAAACCGCATTCGTAAACGCTCTGTGTCCTGCTAATGTTCGTTTTTTTTTCTGCTGCCTGAAAACTCCCTTTGCATAACAACTACATCGAGATATGCGAGCAAAAATGACCGACTTTTATTCAACTAGCTGGTGTAAGCGCATACAGGATCCACACAGGACAACACTTGAATATACGAAATGTGTGAATGCACACACCGTACAAATGAAAGTGTAATAATGGGTCACATATTATTTTGCATAGAAAAAACCCATAAAAAAACGGGACTAAAGGAAACGAGGCGAGGCTTGTTATGAGTGTTTCTCTCTGCGTTCTCATTTTTTCAACATAACTAAGTTTGTCATCCTGCAAAGTCCCAAATGCAGAGATAAGTATGTTATTTCCGGGACAACAACTTTTTATTCTAAATCATTAATTATGAAAAAAACTTTAAAGTTTTCTCTTAAATTAAAATAATAAATTGTGGATGTTTTGAAAACTTTTGTTAAACTGTATATTTTTTTTTAGCGCATGTTCCGCAAAATTTCTCTACTTCTTTGCTTAGATGATTATGAGAGCGTAGGAATATGTAAAATCTAATGGCGAAAGAATATTTATTTCTACTCTGGAACATGTCCTCCTTTATAAACCATTATTGGTGTGAAAAGGAAGTGGTGCACTTTTATTTTGGACTGAAAAGGCGACTTGTATGGAAAACGGTTCTGCATTAATAATATTCTGCTATAGGAGTTAATAGTCTCAATGGTTAACTAGACTCCGATGACATTATTGAACTGATACGTCACTACGGACCGGTTTTTCACTACTGAGTTAAGCCCAGCTTAAACCAAGATCTAGAGTAAGCCTAGCGAACAGTTTTTTAGTACAAAGTTAGCTCCGTTAATAAAGTTTTCAAAATTTTCGACTCACTCTAAAAATTATTAACAATCCCGGTTCTTACATAGAAAAAGAAGTTGGAGTCATTTCCAGTCATCAATGTTCACAGAAATACGCAAAGCCACTGCCATTTCACAGAGTTTAAACATTCTAATAAGTTCAAACTGTTCTCGAGAGCTGACTCGAGATTAACTCACCAAACTTGGCGCGTTAAGCCGAGATTAATCCCGGATCAATATTCACTGAAAAACTACTTTTTGGGTTTAATCTCAGTTTAACTCCGAAACTCGGACGATCTCGCATTGAAAAACTGACCCTAGGATGCAGTTTTTCAGTGCAGAATTAAATCGGGTTTAAACCAAGATCTATTACAAATCCCTCAATAAAACGAATCTGGACTTAACAGAGGGCAGCTTTATATTAGGTACCTACTGGACTAACTCATTCACTAAAGTTATCGAAATCTTCGACTCTCGATAATATATAGACTCTCTAAACTCTTAAACTCCACGACACTGCTGTAAATTTTGACATAACAGAAGACGTAAGGTTAAACCCTAGAATAAACTCTTTTATAGAGGGTTCCCGGGTTCGACCCACAAAATTTTTCGAATTAAACTGAGGTTAACCCCCTCATATTGTGGCCAGAAAAATGAAAAGTATCCTTAAACACAGTCGAGATGATTTAGAATTCATTTAAGCAAAACGAAAATAGTAGTTTGGTGGAAGAAAATAAGTATTCTTGAGGCGTACGAGTATGATTGATACAAGTATGAATAAAGAATGAGGATATCCTTGGTCGGATCGAAAAAAAATACATTGCGGCAAGGGCAAAGCAATGACATTGCATTGGTTCAAAGCAATGGTTGTACCAGCAGAGTATTTAGTTAAAGTCCGCCTAGATTTTAAATGTTACCCGGGAAAAAAAGGAAGTGAAAGAGGCAGGCTGAGTTTTTTTACCCAGCTGCTAGCCCTAGGCCGACCAGAGCAAGCTCATGTTGAGACAAATCTCATTTTGAGACAAACGCTACTGGATTTTTCCTTTTGTTGCCAGTTTTAGTCCTCTCCGGACTATTTGTATGCCAGTATCTCGGTATTTCACTATCTGCGTGAGATGGTAGTAACAGTCTCTCTGCTCCGTTTCTGTCTGCTAAGGCTAAGGTATAACTGGTATGTGTTTTATGTGTCCATGCCCCTTTTGTTGTACTTTTCTAGTGAGCTCGTCACTCAGCTACTGACAACAGTCTTTCTTCCTGTTTTTGCCTACTGCCAATTCGTTTCATTCGGCAAATCGTTTTGACCACAATTCACAGAGTCTATGTGAGTCGATGACATTCTCTTCTTCGTCCGTATTGCCTTCGCCCCATAGCACGCAGCGTATTGTATGGCTGAGGCAACGACTTCACAGGAAAAAAAACCCTCCTAGGATATAACCCTCCTAGGATGTGGCAGACAGGCAATGGTGGCTTTGAACTGCTGCTGTTATTCAGCGTTACTTAAACTTATTTAACTGACGCCTTAGACCTGATTATTTTACTTCAAAGTTTACATCACTCCAACAATTTTGCAACTAATAACTAAGACAGCCTCGAGTTAATCGTTGGCCACTCAAGTGCAACAAATGCTGGACATTCCTACAGCCGGATGAGAGCTGATTTATAGCTGATAGTTTACATCTATTAAAAAATGGCAATGCGATTTTATCAGCTGATCAGCGATGCCAATTATTGTTACACCTTTAGGTAGCCGTAATCGAAGGACTCTATCCCACTTGATGTCTCGTAGTTATGGGCCTAATACTGATTCCTGTGGGACTCTGGGAATGGTGTCTGTCCTAGACTTCTCAGTCTTTGTTTGTATAATATTTCAGCTTCCTATTGCTTAAAAAAATTCGACATAGTATTGAAAGTATATGTTATTTAATACCGGATTTATACCATTATGCGCTTGCTATCTTTGCATTTAAGTAAAAAAGAGCGTGTATGAGGTATAGTCGTAATTTTTTATTCGTTCGAAGGGTCTATAGATGCCATCATGTATGAAATACAAGATAGCTCTAAATTTTCTGCTGCGGCTTCCCTGAGTGGCGTGCAGCTGAACTGTCGTATTTTCCATAGCTCTGCCGCATAAACCAAGCTTAACTTAAGGGCTTATGTAGTTTATCGCTTATTCACATAGACTGCGACTGCTGAAAACCCCACAAGAAAAAGTCTAACAAAGTCATATTCATGTTGCACGATTTTGGTGGCCAGTTGACATCACTTTCACAAGGACTTCCAATGTGGCGTCAGCACATTTATGCCGAGGCATAAAGCGCTATTCTGCTGGAACCACATCTCGTTGGTATGTATATGAGTGAGACTAAAAAAGGAAGCTATCATCGAACTATAGTGCATGTAGAGTGGTGTTGTCGGTACGGATGATGCAATAAGCCCCAAAAGTCCGAACAAAACACTGACTTTCTCTGGATTAGTTTAATTAATTTGGTGGATCTAGTATGAAGTGTGATCGTCATATGAAGGATAATTATTTCGTTTACTGACGAACCCATTCATCTAAAAATGGGCGTAGTCCTTAAATACTGGAAAATTAGCGAAATGCGCGGAACGTTGCAATCTTGAACAGAAAAACCATTTTGATAAAACAGCGTCATACTTTGATTTGGTATAATAGATTTAATAAATGATAACAGACAATTGGCCAACAGGTGTGACTTCAACAAAATGGCCGTTACCAACTGCCAAAGTTCTGAGATCCCTTTTGAAAGAACCTTTACAATCCTATCCATGCTCTTCCTTATTGCGTACAAATTGAATTGTGGACGGTGGAGTGACGGGTTCCTTGAAGGTTTATTTCCTTTGGGGACATTCTACTTTTCAGGAAAAGTCATTTTTTCCAGACTTTTTTTTTACAGATCCGCACATTCCAGACGCCCTGTTGTCTTCTTTTATTTGGTCTGATTAACGCAACATTTCCTGGCTTATACCTACATACTTTAGCTATGTTTCTTTAGCTGTTTCTCAATGAAGAAGGATTACTGGGAGTAAAAAGTTCTTAGGGTTGAAAACGCATCCTCGAAAATTCTAGCTAACACATTTTAAGACTTGAAAACCCTTAGAGGCAACGAGAAAGGAAGAAATATCCAACACACGACCTTTGTTGTGAAGAGAGCTGCACAGATAGTTTCATCTATAGATCTTCCGGCAGCGGATGCCACCCTATCCCAAGTAACACAGAAGCTCTTGCTATGGCCACCGTTACCTTTCCAGCACCACATCATAAAACCTTAGGTTCTTGAACTTGGTTTTATACAAGTAACGGGGCCCCGTACGAAACCCCTATAAGGACGATTTGACACTTTTTAGAACTTAATATTGGGTGCAGAAAGGGTTCTACTTCGGGCTCTTATAGAACTTTTTTGAGAGTCAATACATTTTTAAAAGAATATGTAGGTACACACACTTTCGTGGTGTTTGCCTTTTTGTGTCATAGTGTGATTTTCCTAGGGTATACACACATTCCTATCTTATTCCTTGAAAGTGTTGATGTTTTTGCACAAATAAGTTCATATTAAATGACGATGAAACTAATGAGTAAAACGAGTGCATTGAATTAGCAGAAAACAAGGTGCGCAGCTTGTTTTTCGAATGATTTATTAAAATAGGACGAAAAGAAACAATGCTCTTCTTGAAATATTAAATATAACATAAAATAAAGAGCGCAAGGTTTTATGTAAAGTCCACTTAGCACCATTGTAACACTTAAGGTGTTCTGCGTTGCCCTTTAGAAACTTTGGGTTCTATGTAGCACTGTCTAGCTTCATGTAGAACTATTATAAGCCTAATATGTAATCTAGTTAAAATTCAGAAAAATCTATTAAAAATGTAAATTTCTTATATTAAAATGTTTGCTTGAAATGCTCTCACAACAATTTCTGTCAATTACATTGTTTTCTATTGTATGACTTCTGGCAACCCCAAAGTGCTATAAAAGAGTGCACAGTAGTACTTCGGATGTGTCAAACTTAAAGTGTTAGAAAACAGGTGCTAGAAAGGTCTACAGAACCTGCGCTATAGAACTTAACCCCTCAGCACTTATACCCTTATAACTTCAGTGCTAGGAACGTTTATATCACCACGTTTACGGAACCTTTTGTGCTGGCACTTTTAGTTTTAAATTTATGATGCTGTATACGTTTCTATGACCAATTTAACAAGTAAATAAGCTGCGCACCAATGGTACGATAACGAAACCTTGAAAACCATTAGTGCTACTGAAGAGCATTTTGAGTGTCTTATAAGTCCAATATTCAAAAACCAATGCTTATGGTTCCAGAGTGTGCTACATGGGATGTGTTGATAGTCAAACAGCACCAAAAGCCTTGGGCTCCAACTTCGTGTACTTCAAGTGTGTCAAGGACTGCCTCATTGCATTAAGCCTTCACACAGTTCTCTACACAGCTGCTGGGCTCCTGGGCACGTTGGCGAGGCCGGGAAATAAATGGTGGACGAATTGGCCAGACCAACGGCCTTATCTTCCTTCGAACACAGGCAAAAGTTTCATAAATCAAGACACGGGCAAACTAGCCGGTAAAAGATGGCAACAGTCTAAAGGTTGTAACATAACTCACTGCTTATGGTCACTGCTTGAACGCAAAAGAGCACCGACGCTTCGTTATGGTCAATTGGGATGGGGTATCCAACGATTCGCCTAAATGGATTGTAATCCTCCCACTAGACGCTAAGGGCCCTCGTAGGCCTATGCGAGCTGGTGGCTTTTGCTGCCAGCAACCCTACCTAACCTAACCTTCCCACTAGTTTGGAAAAAAGCCTGATGGAACCAGGGGTCTTCCAAAAAAGGAACAAGAACAAAGCATCCGAGTTTTTCGCCAAAATGGCACTTTTCGTCACTTGGTATGAACACAAACATTTTATCGGCTCGTTTGCACCCATTGCTACACTTAGCAACCCAGAGGGGTCTAACTTAGATGGAGGAACTCTTTTACAGCGCATGGGGATGGGACCTTTGTCACTGACAAAGGAGCCTGATTAGAAAAAGTGATGAAGCTAAAATACTTTTATGGAGATAACTAATAACGTTGACGTAGCATTCTACCCAATGTGCTACGAATCCATTTTTCCACTTCGTAAGTCCTAGACACATAATTTGGCATAAAATTTTTGCCAATAAATCAATATCCTTTTCATACCGGCTATAATGTACACAGATTCCATTGCAAATGACTGCCATTACCAAATCAATACTTGTGTTTGAATTATATGGCTGCAATAAATAACCCAACTAATCAGACCAATTTCTCATGGTCCGACGAACAAGTCCAGATCCAGAGTCCTTGTATAGCTTATTACCACCCCTCTGCCTCTGGAAAGTCCATTAGCGTTACACTCACAAAACAAAACCTCGGCCATAAAACATTCCATCTTAAAAAAATCTTCCGCCAATTGTGATGTTAAAATAAATTGGTGTTCGCTTGTGCCAGAACTTTCGAGGGTGTTGACCATTCTTAAAAGCTTCGTATCGCAGGCTCTAAGTTGGACGCAGGCTAGCAATATTTTGTGTGTGTGAAAAGTGATTCCTCCTCTTATATGGGGATATTATGTCTTGAGCTTCTAATACTAGTTGATTTTCAGAGAGAAAATTCGTTTAGCGAAGTGGCCTTGACAGAAAGAACTTGTCACTGACGGCTCACAACATAAAATTCAATTTGCTACAACTAGGCCACTAAAAAAGATTTATGTTATGGCCACACAAGTAGTATAACCGACAGGGCCAGGATTGGACTTCCCACCTACTTTCGAAAGTATTTATATGGCAGATAGATGATGAGGAGTAAATCTTGACACATGCTGCGTTTTACGGTAAAAAAAAAACGAGAAGGAGATATTTTTTTCCTATAGTAGAAAAGGTCAATTAATCTAATTAGTATTAGATCCTTCCAGGAATAATGCGCTCGTCGAGTCCACTGATTGGGCAAATCAGTGTTGTTGTCGAAAATCCATAAGGACCTCCAAGCAAGCGCAAAAAAGTTATAAGCACTCTGTTAGGTACACTTTTTCGGTGAAAAGCTATTTTTTACATCATTAGTCGCCCTTTACAACAGCTTCATTGCGAGTTGGTGGAATAAAATACAAATTAACAAGGATGCTCCTGAAGGTTGTTTACAAATTCGATTTGCATGGCGGAGCATGTTACTTTGTTGTGATTCCTGGAAATGCGGCCATCGACATTCAAATTACAATGGGATTAGAGTGTTTTCGAAACCAATAAAGAAGTTGCTAAGTTACTTTGTGCTATGGAGATTGGTCTGAGCTGGGGTTTCATAATAGATTATGTATTTTTTCAAGATTAAAAAAATCCATAGAATTATTTATGACAGCTTTAAGGACCTCAAGTTGCTATGTGTCAAATTTTTCTTTAAAGAAACCAGAAATTTCGCAAAATTATTGCAAGCACTCAAAACCGAAATGAATACTTGAAACTTCTTAATGAGCCCTTAATTTCCAAACTTATTGATGAATCCTTTTCAATGATATAGACAGCCACGTATAAGTACAATGAATCTACCAAGTAATTAAGATCTAATTAATTACCTACCTACCCGCACCTCTCGAGACCGTATAAAAAGTTGGTACTCGAACCATCCCCATACTATAAGGAGGTCCCTCTGTACTGTAGTAAAATAAAAAACGCTAAAGACTGAAGTGTTTCTCATATTTCAAAAAACCCATCCTGAAAAGGCAGTATAACCTGCGCTCCGTTTACATTGTGCCACAAAAATCCTCTAAAAAGGCGAAATAGCATTAAGAAATGCTGATAACCATTAATTTTATAATTAAACGAGATGTTTTATCGTTGTTGGTGGGTATACATACACCATCTTTTGGTTTGGGTAGGTATAGGTACCCAATTCCGGGTATATTGCAACAGGAAGAATTTCTTATTTTCATTCCTCCGGGTTATGTTCAAACTCCACATGAAAATTAAATTAAACTCGGACAATGAGCGATAAATTTCAATCAATATGTGGAGGTGGAACGTAACAGGAAGTGGAAAGTAAATAATTGAAACCGTAAAAAAAGGAAGCGTTGCTCGGAACAGATGGATCTTTACTTTCAAGTTCCGGACTATACATTCGGAAGTCGATACAAGGTCCGGAAGTATGATTGCACAAATAAACGCTCTTTATGCGAGGAGCATCTTGATTTTCAGAAAAATAAACTGGGAGCGCTTTTGGCATCTCGATCGTAAATATTATTAATAGAGACGGGCAAAGCGTTCCTAAATAGTCTGATTGCCCATAAAAAAATTTATATCATTTTTAAAAGGACCTTGGTTAAAAATACAAAGATTTTTAGAACGTAGAAGTCAACTGTGTCATCTAGAGCTTCTCACCCCACCTTTATACTTCTTGGGATGTTAGTCCATAAGGCCAAAAGTCATAATGGGTCATAATTGTGCTTTCAAAAATCGACATAAATAAATACATATTTTGTAAAAACTCTAAAAGATTCGACAGCAGTGAACCCAAGTATTCCCATATTTTAGATTTATTCAAGAGTCGATAAACAATTCTCATTATGAAACGCAGAGCCCCACCCCGCAAGGTTAATTCTGCCTTGAGTGACCTGAGGTACGGGATTACACCGAAACGGTTACCCTGCCTCAGCGTCTTAACGAAGAATCATCCTCCGGCAACGGTTACCCCACCTGCACTCTCCAATCCTTAAGGCCAACTCTCACTTAGGGGAAATAGTAAACCAAAGATCTTAATCTAGTTACTCACACCACACACGGGACGTATTTAGTACTACTCCTACAGTAACTGCCATTCTCCTCATCTCTCCCCTCCCCACCAAATCCCAGTGTTTTCCCTTACAGGGCTGGTTCGGTTTCGGCTTATACCGCCTCGGTTGCCCTCACCTCTCCACCCCCACGGGATCACATAATTCTCACTGGTGCGGGCTTATACTGCTTCGGTTACTCCTACCTTTCCCCAAATCGAACGCCTGTAGTACGGGTTTACACCGAAGACGGTTACCCTACATCAGTTTCTTGCCTGAGAATTACCCCCTGCAAGGGTTCACACCGAATCGGTTACCCCTGCACCTTCCACTCCCCCAGGAAAATTTTTAACAGAGAAGCAAGAGGTTCGGACTTGACCGAAATCGGCTGCCCCTCTCATATAGGAACTGCTCCTCAGTGACCCCCCCGTCACCTCCTTCTCGACATCAAGCAACTCCCCCCCAATCCCTATCAACTAGGCAAATTCCCATCTGGAGTCCAGCAGTTACGAAACCAACCTTCCTTTAGGAAGTCTCTCACTATGGCCCCCTTCAACTCTGCTGACAGCGGTTCACACCGAAACGGCTAACCCCAGCCTTCATTACCCTCGGGTATGTCCCAACCAATCAAACTTTGGTGACCTCCGGTACAGGTTTATACCGTCACTGGTTGCCCCGACCCCTTCCACACAAACGGGCAGTCATCATTTAGGTTCTCGGGCTGGTAACTCCGGTCCTACAAGTGGTATTACAATGGACCTCCTTTGGTCTAAGTGTGTCTCTGCCCAGCGGGGACTGCCACCCAACCTAGCCTAACCTATGAAACGCGGAGAACCTTTTTTTCATCACTGACCCAGCTTACACAAGTGCTGCTAGAGCCACGGCATCAGTGCTTAGGATATTGTCGTAAGTGACGGTAAAAGTACGTCAACCATAGTGATCTCATTGACCATAGGCTCGGAAGTAATCTTAATTGCTAATGGCTCACCGAGCCATCTGCCCAATTGCTTGGCATATCTCTATTCGACAGATTAATGCTTTGCCATGCTTGGCCATAGTGGAGACACCAATTCTTAAGACTATTTCTGTCATTTTCCAGTAAACTGCCAATCGTGGAAATCAGCAAGGCATTAATCTGTCAAATGGAGACGCCAAGTTTCTAAAATTGAATCGACACCAAACTTTTTTCCATGTATCTGGGCTTAGGGTGAACAGCAGCGGCATCAGCATCCATTACGCTGAGATTGATATAAGTCTCGATAAGTCTCGATAAAGTCTCGACTATCAGCGTACCAAGGCTGCATCGAGGCTGGTCTTCTTTTACCCCACATAATGAAGCCCGACAATTTGCACCACGCTTGGACCAAGTAGATCCATAATTCTAGCCCAAAATCGAGCGCCTATCGATATCGTTATTGAAAGGGACGGATATCCTTTTCCCGGGAATAATTCGACCAACCGAACTGGCACCAGGAATACCAATCGCCTTAAACACGGTACTTTGATGAATTATACTGGAAAAGGTCTCAAAAGTTTTGCGCTATTCTCGAAGCTCAATTTACAGCCTAGTGAGTTAGGCAGATGGCCAGCTAAGACCGATAAAGAACCCAAAAAGCCGACGACCCAAGGAAGAGATCAGACATGATGCATGATATTACTCGACCTTTCGACGTTTGAAGAGTCAATGGCGATAGGTTTTTCATATGGGTGGAAGGCTCATTAACGCAACGATATCCTAAGCAATAAGCGCAAGATCCCACGACTTTAGAACCAAGCCAACTACACAGTGGGCCGAGCAAGCCATACGATGACAAACGACCGGCGCTCGCGGGTCAAAATTCATAGAAATTATGTGGGGACCTTTGCCCCACCTGAGACGGTTTTAAATTGGCAAAAAATTGAGAATTGATCACCGACTCAAATGGGTCAAAAATCCATCATTTACTTTTGATCTGTGGACGCTGCTTCGTAATTTCTAGTATATTCTAGCCGCAGTTCGTGTCTGTACTTTGATATAAATGTCGAATTCCTTTCGTTATTGCATTTGTCAGATTGATGCCTTCCCGATTTCCATGATTGAAAGATTATTGGAAAATAAGTGAAAACAGTCTTGACAATTGGGGTCTCCAGTAAAGTGTTTTCGAGTCACTTTAAAATCGTGGAAATCAACGAATGGAGACACCAAGAGACATTTTGTTGAATGAGTTTAGTGTCTCTTGTGTCTCATTTTCTTATTTTAAGATCATCTTATACTGCGTCCTCCTGAAAGATCACATTTCGTCGACACATCAGAATGTTTTCTATTTAGGTCGCCCTACAGGATAGAGGGGGGACCTGCGCTTCAACCTATTAGTTTGCCAGCCAAATTTGATGCCAACAAGCTGTCTCCAGTTTTGCACAGGAAGTTGGCTGGGGTCCCCTTCAACTTGCGAGCGCCATCTCTGTATTGCTTAACTGCACCGTGTCGAGACCTTCCCACTTTGCAGGTGGGACCTTATATCATCCGAAGTAATTTCCTGCCAAACAGCGTTTTAAGCCGCCTTTGACAAGGTCAATGCTTCTTCGTCTTATAAATGGCCTTTTTAGTTGCTCGAGAGCTTGAATTGAGCCCAGATTGAATGGTTCGTTCTGTCGGAAAACTGATGCGTCGCCGATATACAAGCTGTTTTTCAAATACTCAGCCAGTGCGAATTTTATACCCTTGGCAGGTCCTATTAACTCTTTGGTAGAACCTTATAATCTCATTCCTGTTGTAGCTCCTCTGTCTCTTCAACCGCGCCCTTTTCGTGCTCTCTATTTTTTCTTAGGATAAGCAGTTGCTTCTAGTCTACGCGAAGAGCAGCTTAAAATCTTCTGTCCTAAGCTGCTTTATATTGTTCCTGTTAAGCTGATTTCCGTCATTTACCTTCAAACCAGGGGTTTTGTCGTGGTGTCATCGTGTGAAGCCCAGTACATCCATATTATCTTGGCAATTTAGCCACTTGCTATCGACACTTGATGCTGCATAAAAGTTCGTAGAAGATTTCGAGAGAAGCAAGTGGCGATCTCTGCGGATTCAAGCCCTCTGACGTTAAACTTAGTCACAACATTTCCATTCCTTGTGACGTTTGGTCGGGATATCCGCAGCTGAACGAGGCTAGAACGTGGCAGTGATCCGAGTTAATGTTGGCTCCCGGAAATTTCGGACGTCAATGATACTTGACGTGTGTCTTGCGTCGATCGTAATATGATCAATCTGGTTTATGGTTGTTAGGTCGGGAGATCCCCATGTCTCTGTACTGGCTACCACAACGTAGGTATCACCGTCGTTGAGGTCGTGCAGGCACGCTTTAAAACTCTGCATCCGATGACATATCGCCTTCTGGTCGTAGTTTTTTCTCCTTGGCAGTTAATTGAGTTCAACCCCTGAGTTCAACAACAACGAGTTATAGTGTTGTCACTAGTGTACAAATATACGAACTTTGAAATAACTGTGCCTCTGGTGTTGGCTGTTAATTTTTGTACTCCTGTCTTAAGAAAACTCTTCTTTTTGGAAACTTTTTTTGAAAAAAAAAAGATTATTTCGTCTTAAGTCTTATAAAGCCTTACTAGATCCGATCTACTCCATTATTTTTCTTAACAAATAGACAAAATTTGTTTGGAAGCTAGACCCAGACATACAATCTAGAAGTACAATCGATAGCGTTGGTTTTAAGCATAAAACTTTTTATAAGTTTTTATAATCCATAAAGTTTCATCAGTTTATAGCATGAGAAGCTGGCTTTTTACTTTGAGTTGACCCTGTTAGAGACATCTTAAGAACTTAGTTATAAAAAAATCCTTTCATTCCAGAAACTTTGTTAAGTTTTAACTTTACCTTAGAACGCGGACAACCATTTCTCACTGTAAAGGTTGGCCAAAACGCTCCTTCATCGTGGTGCAAAATGTTCTACAGCAGTGAAGGAAGAAGACTCTTCAATGCATATAAATGTAACTATAAGTATACAAGCAAACCTAAATCTTAAAAGAACTATAAGTCTGTAATTTATTTGAGTGAGCCAGCTTAGAAATTTGTAAAGTTTTTCCGTTCGTCCCTCGGAAATCCTTATCGAGTTTCAAATTCAATATAAATTAACAAAAAGAAAAAGGAATCTTTATCATCACAACCAATCATGGGTTGATTCCTTGGCCACCAAAAATCGAACCGTAATAAAATTGGGGAGTCCACTGACGCACATAAATCTGCCACCACACCCACACCCCCTCGCCCAAAACTCAATGCGGCCAAAAGCCAATACACCTCTTCTGTTCATTCACAATGGTCCCTGCTTTTGGCATAAGCAGCCATAAAATTTATCGAGAGTCATAAACAATCAAAACGAGTGTAAAATTGAACATTCGAGAGCTCCTCGTGGAGAGTTTTGAACGTGTCCTTTTCGCTCTTCTACTAAATCATGAAACATTTCATTTTTATTAACCTGCAAGTGGACCAATTTATGCGGTATACACAATGAATCAGTTTGTCAAGCAAAAGGATTCGACCAGATGTCGAATTGACTCCTTGTGAGGAAAGTTTGATTTCGTGTTCATACATACCCACTGTCACATTCATTTCTTGAGAAGATACCATTCGCTGGCAGGACTCTGTAGTTTTTTTTTTTTACTTTTGTTTTGCTTATTTTTCAAATGTCATGAAAAATATTTTACTTCCATCATTACTGGACTCGGAGATTTTCCAACATCGTTCGTATACTGGGTGTCAGAAGTATCCCGAATTAATTTCATGAATAAATTACCACTTTGTACATGTTTCATCAGGAGCGCACACGACGACGCGATGACGACGACGTATCCTTGTCCAGGGGCAGGATTTCCCTCGTTTCGGATTCATTTTTTTTCGCCTTCATTCCACTACCTCGGTGGATGGTAAAAAAGTGCATAAGAACCAGTGCTCCATTCCACGGAGCGTATAAATAATTCAATAACCATTAATTCCTTTTCCGCCACTACCGCCTTTTCATACGGACAGATTTAAGAGGAGAGCTTGAATTTGCTGAAAAGCTCCAAGCTTCCCTCTAGGCACTATGCTCCTGGAAGGTGTATTGTGGGTCGTGCTGGTCGAATGCAATAGGTCAAAGGTTGTGTGGGTGCCATTTTGGTGTGTTAAATAAATATTTGCATCGTTAGTTTTGACTGGCTACGATTACATGACTTTTACGGTCGACATTATTAGTTGCGGAGTCAATAATGATTATTTTCTCATAGAAATCATACTTTTATTGCGTGTGTGCGAATGGTTCCCGAGGGTATTCGTGGGTCTTAGTCTATACTCATCGATAGTCTGGTTATTGGGTTTCCTTTTCTATAGTGGCTTTTTGATTTGATGGGGTATAAACTTTGTTCTTAATGGTTTTGCGTGGTTAAAGGAACAACCCAAGGCTGTTGGTAAAGGCTGTTCTATGCGAGATTTGACTCGTTAAAAGGAAATCACCATGCATCATAGCAATTCCATATTATGGTTGTAATAGTGACTTTACCACAAAATCAGTTCATAATTACGGAATCCCTATAAGACCTTACAAGGCGATTATTTTCCTACATAAATGAAAGGAACTTCAACACCATCTCAGGTGTCAATTACGGCATCACTGATGTTGAAGAAAGAAAGTCAGTGGTCTGTATTCTGTTTATACATCCTTGACCGTCCTTTTGATCAAGAATCTTAGGTACTTGATTGCCCGCTTGGTATCTAGCAACTCAAAACTAACGATAAAAGGTGCTATAGATTCTTTAGATTTATTCATAGAAGTTAAAAACAAACATACACCCAACCTCGCACTCATCCCAAGTTCAAAAGTACATAGGGGCCGGGCACAGGCAGTCTTCCATACATATACAACGTCCAAAAAAGAATTTTTTTATATTAAGTAAGAAGGTAAAAATGCCAAAGGGTCTTAAAAGTATAAAACCAAGTTCCCAAAAGCTAAGGAACATACAAGTGCTGTTGCATTGTATGGGTAGGTACCTATATTTAGGCGGCATTATTCCATTTTGCGTTTGGGCCTTTTTTTTCGAGGAGCCTTATTTCTAGGATCTCATTTTCTAGAGCTATTATTTCCCGTTTACAACCTAGAGAAAAGCTGTCCTATAGTGATGTTCTACGTTTTCATATAGACGTAGGAAGAAGGAGAGACCTACCTACGTCTATATGAAAACATAGACAGGTCTCTTCTTCATGACAGCATATACGTACTTGGTTTTGCCCTCCTTGACTGCTAAAACGATGTTCACCGATTCCATCCCAATGCTCACGAGGGCTTCAATGACATCACGCTTTGGCATTCCAATTATGTCAATGACTTCTGCGCGTCGCATTGCCAAGTTCTTTTTTGACATCAAAGGGGACGGTGATGTATACCGACCTTGACGAAACAGCGTGAGTTTTTCATCATCATCCTGCATAGGCTGGCGAGTTTAGCAGAGACGCTAAACGCAATAAAGCTCGTCTCTATAGGTGCTGTCATACGCGACCTTGAAAACGTTTAAAAGGTTATGCAAATCGATTTGGAAATCCTGGGCTTATTTTTGATCGATGGTGAACTTTCCTGGCCAAAAACCACTGCCCTCTAAAACGCATACGGGGAACCAAGCGGAACGTAATGGGATCTGCCAAGGGATTTGCCTTTGATTTCCTGTCTGTGTAAAACACTCGTCAGCTGAGAATGTAGAAGTGTGCTAGGTAAAACACAGAAAACATATGCAGTCCCCAGTCAGTGGAAGCTTGGGGGCAAAAAGATTATTTTTATGCCGAGTTGGCTATGTCCTTATAGTCTGATCAGTGACTGTAATGGCGCGGAAGCACCTAACACGGAAGCTTGTTCCACATCCGTGATACTCTGCTCAAGAAAGAACTCCAACACAACACGGAACGTCCGAAGTAGGGCTCTAAAGTGCTGAATTCTTTGGGAGGTAGAATGCAGCTGGCTATTTCACTGGAGCCTTCCTTGTAGTAGAAGCGATAAAACAGAGAAAGACAGGAGACATTGCTACGATACTCTAAGGTTTCAAATGACATCACAATTCTACTGTCTCCCATAAGTTTCAACGCACGTTTTTGGTGCCTGTCGAGTAGGTGTAAGCTGGTCTTAGGTGCACCTACGCAGAAGTGAGAATTTTACTCCAGCTTTGTAAATATTAGCCAGATTGAAAGGTGTAAAATATTTCTTGCATCGCATAAGGAATCATAAGCATTTCGCGTCGTTCCAATGGAGGTTGTCATTCACACACGGAAAGCCTTTCGGTTACAGTAATGCAAGAGCCATTCATGGATAATGGCTCGAGGATTCTAATTCGCTTGGATGATAGCAGACATCATTGTGTTTTAGAAGCATTAAATTCTACTCTATTTACCTTTCCCCACGTTACTTTGCTGTCAAGGTCAGAATTTAGTGATTTTGACATACGTAACCGTATTATTTCGAGATTCGAAGGCTTGGGACGTCTTCCTGGGAACGAGTATGGAAAAGTGAACTGTCATCGGAATGAATGGGATTAGATGTGGCAGACAAGAGATCATTGATGAATCTCAAGAAGAGCGTTGGAGATAAAACTGAACCCTGGGGCATACCAGTATTTATACAGTGGAAATCAGACTTGAAGCCATCCAGAACCACTTAGATTGAATGGTTCGAAAAGGAATTTCTAATCCAAAGAACAAGAGACTTATGCACTCGTATTTTTGACAAGAGAGTCTGATGCCAAAACGTGTCAAACGCTTTTGAAATATCGAGCGCAAAAGCGTTGCTTTCACAATAAAGACGTAAGGAGCGGCACCACTTTTCAGTGAGATAGGCTATCAGATTACCAGCGGACCTTATGCTAGGAAAGCCGTATTGCCGGTCATTAAGAAGCTTCCGTGATTCAAGATATTTCATCAGCTGGTGATTCACCTCCGTTTCCATGACCTTGTAAAGAATGGACGCTAGTGCAATTGGTCGGTAACTGGTCGAAGAAGAAGAATCGCAATTTTTCGGGACAGGCTGGACAATTGCTGTTTTCCTACTCGGAAAGAGACCAGAAATTTAGGATAGATAGAAAAGCTTACGCAACGGTTTTGCCAGCGTAGAATAACACCTCTTCAGAACTGTTGGGAATAGGCCATCTATACCTACCACCGAATTTGTGTATGTTGAGATATTTAAGAGCTCCTGCAACTGTACGAGTACGAAAGTGGAGTGGTCCCATTGAATGTTTGACGCGCTCAAGTAAAGGCAACGCACAATCAGGAAGCATAGAGCTGGCAGCAAAGTGAGCCGCAAGCAGATTTTCTTTGTCTAAGGAGCAGACAGTTGTGATGTTATTACAAATGAGCATTGGGATAAAAGTTGAGGCACAATTTTTAATGTTTTTGACGAAGGACCAGAAGTTTTTACTACCTTTGGGACATTGTCGAATTTTCCGGGCATGTAGGAATTTTACTCGACGAATCACTGCATTGCATTCTGGCTTGTTTGAATTTCTTACGGGTTTCCCCATTCGAGCTGTTTTTGTAGGATCGAAAACTCACCTCTTGCAACTTGATAGCCTTTTTGCAGTTCGAGTCACGAACTATGAGTTTTCCTTAGGTCTGCGGCGTTCACGTCACGGCCAAACGTTTAAAGAAGTTAAGCCGTCCCAGTTGGCTCGATCGTTTTGCCAAACTGTTCTTATGGGAGTTGGAACTTTGCTCGTTTTATTACAGAGCGAAAAGACGCCGATATGATACGAAGGTCCGATGAACCTACAGGCGATAGGAGGTTGATTAGATATTTTTCCGTTGATTAAATATTTTTCCGTGTGGGAGGTTAGGCACAAGTCCAGGGGGTTGGCGGCATGAATGTCAATCGCAGGGACCCGCGTAGGCTCATTAACAAGCTGGGTTAAGTTGTAAGACACAGCGAAAAGCTCAACATACCTACCTTCGGGTGTTGTCTGTCCAGAGTGTCGGAACCACTGAGAATTGTGCACATTGAAATCGCCTGCAATAACGATTTCAGTGTGAGGATAATGGGCGATCATTTTCGAGATAGAGTCTGACAGCTCATCAAACTTACTTAATGTTGATTCATTGCTTAAATCCAGGGCTACTATCTGAATTAACTTATCAGATTGTTGAAAAACGGAAGAATGATGCCTCTGTCGTTGGCAGAGTTCAGAATGCCTCGATTCTTGAGGATCGGGCAAACAATTCATCAGGCGAGCTGATGACATAATACAACTCCGACCATATCTAGCAGGCGAGCTGGTACAAGCTCGCTACCAGCTCATCGCTAGTGGACTCAAAAAGTTAATTAGCTAGGCCGTTTGTTTCTGCTACTTTGTTGCACGTAAGCTTGGACACATTTCCTTTTGAGTGATTTTTTACGGAATCTGATCCGTCTTCCTACCCACTCTCCTCGTCTCATAAATCATTAGCTGGCTGTTAACCAAGGCAAACTGATCACTGGGGATAGCGTTCTTCCGCTATTTCTTACTTTGAAAAGAGGCTAGCAAGATAAGAAAGAAGTACATAATTGTATTTTGATTCGAGCCTATGATCTTTCAAGTACCAGTCCGAGGTCTCAACCATTAGACAAGCTCCTTCCTAAAGAATGGTTGAGAAGCTTTCTTGTACCTACACTATCTAGAGTCCAGACCATATCTTTTTCAGATGTATCTGACACTAAAATTTTACCTGAATTCATAATAGTCTGCTTTATTATTTACCGATAGAAACTTAAAACTGACATGGTAGGCGTCATGACGTATTTCAGCGGTATAAAGCAGTCTCCTACTTCCACGAAAGCCACAGCACTAAAACACATGTCTGATGAAATGAAAATCAATATCCTCCTGCCCAAGTTATACCTGATAGACCTAGGACATTATATTGAGGCTAGTAGGACGGCGGTACATGCCACACAGTCGAATACACAAATGAAAAGAAGAATTCCTTTCAAACTTCAGGCATAGTTTCATGTAGGCATGGTATCCCATTTCATCACGGACTGAAAAACTCTTGTTGAGAAAATCGTCCCCCTGATTGGAAAACTCTTTAGAAACAAGGAAAAGTGTTGGACCAAGAATGTTCCTTTACGGTAGGTTAGGTTAGGTTAGGTTAGGTTAGGTTGATGGATGCCCTTTTCACAATAGTCACGGCTTCACTTAGACCAGCAGTTGGGTCCATTGTGTCCATTGGGAACCTTCTTAATACCTGGAACGAAAACAGAAATAGACCGCTTTTAGAAGCTCATTAATCTGCCCTCCTCTTGGACCCATCCGGATTTGTATACAAATCTTAGGAGGTCCCTTAGATCTTCATTATTTAGATCTTCCAGCTCGTTGAAGAAGTAACTGCCGAGGGTACTACGCCTGATGCTGGTTAGGGCTGGGCATTCGCAAAGCAGGTGACGAACAGATTCAATTTCTACAATGTCCCTGCAGCTTCTGCACTAATTGTTATGCGGTATGCCTAGCCGCTCAGCGTCTAGAGCCACAGCGCAGTGCCCCGTGAGGTTTCCCGTGAGTACTCGGATATTCCAGCGGGCTAGTCCGATCAAAAATAGTCATCACTTTTTGCTCACCGCTGGCCATAGCTCCCTTGTGTATCTACACGTATCAAGTTCTGTCCAACGTAGGTTGGTTCTACTCAAGGATTCAGTTTCTATCCCACGTGCTATCGAACTCAGCGGGACTCTTATAGATTTGAGGGCTAGAGATGCGTTCATCCCAGACCCATATCTCGCAAGCTTGTCCGATTCTTCGTTTCCCGATATATCGGTGTGACCTGCCACCCGACACACAGTTACGGTGTTGCCAACTGATAACTCGTCCAGAATTTGCCTGCATAGTTTCACAGCCCTTGACTTCACTAGGTCTGACTCCAAGGCTTTAATTGCCGCTTGGCTATCAGAGTATATGGTGATGGTCTTGTTTGCGGGACTGCGTTTCTTCAGCTCGGAGGCAGCTTGGATTATGCCTGCCAGCTCCGCCTGAAAAATGCTGCAGTCGTCATAGATCCGAAAAGCCGGTTCCGACGTCCATCTTAGAACCGTCAGTATATACGCCGATCTCGTTATCTCCTGTAATGGACTTATCTTCCCATTCACCTCTTACAGGTATACTGGTAGCGAATCTCCTGTTAACGGCGAATGTCATAGGGATGTAATCCGTGACTGGGGTATCTGTGCAGGCAGCCCATTGAGTTTCCACAGAGGCGTGCCCATAAGATCTTGAGGATCATAGTTCGGATTCCCTTAGGCGAACAGTTGTTTTAGCTGCCTTGCTGCTGCAGTATATGTCCAAGGGGGTGAGGTTGAATAATACCTCCAGTGCCGCGGTGGGTGTGGTCCTTATGGACCCTGTTATACCCATGCAGGCTGCCCTTTGAACTTTGGTAAGGTTAGGGCGATGACACTTTCTTTCCGTAGCCTTCCACCGTACAACTGCACCGTAAGCTAAGATGGGTCTTACAACCGCTATATACATCCAGTGTACCATGTTTGGTTGCAGTCCCCACATGCTTCCGAACGCTCTGCGGCCATATTTTAATGTATACCTAGACTGCCATTGATTTGCAAAGGACTTTTCACAATTTGTCACGGAATTTCAGCAGTCAATCAAGACTACACGCCTTCAAACAAACTTTGCCAGCTGGCAAATATACAAAAGTTATTCTAGTTTTATCAGAGGTGAGGTACCTACGATACGTTTTCTTTTTGGAAAAGCTATTTGACCAATTAAGGAAATTTTTACCCTTTCACGTTTCTCCTTCTGTAGTTTAATTCAAATCTAAATTCACACAATTTCTAACATCATAATTTGTTGCCAGTAAAATATTATTCCCCACACAACACACACGACTCGTCCTTATTCCTTTCGTGTTTATCGATACCCTCCTGAGGCTATTCAATTGAAATCCTTACACAATTTCTTACGTCACAACAACACATTTCGCCAAAGCCCTTTCGATTTATCACTTTTGTATAAAGTCCTTTCTGTAGCCGCACACTCTAGCACACAATCAGAAAAGAAAACCGTCGTTATACTTATAAGGGTAGCCCCCAGCACCCCCTTGGGATGTCATACTAAATTATTATTTTTTATTATAACAAGTTTGATAACAAGCTTCACTCGACCGAAAGAGATTTTCCCATGAGACACTGGTGTAGTTCCGGATCCTTGGGCTCTCGCAACATTTTTATTCGAATTTTCATTCAATTTCACAGACAATTGCCTCTTTTTTGCCTCTCGTTACAGATCAAATGTCTTTGAAGTTGATATCC
This sequence comes from Neoascia interrupta, assembly GCA_947623515.1. NCBI lineage: Eukaryota > Metazoa > Arthropoda > Insecta > Diptera > Syrphidae > Neoascia > Neoascia interrupta. The sequence continues at coordinate 9,888,041 of OX392464.1, forward strand.
TCGGCCAATGAATCATCAACATAACAGCGCAAACAATAAACGGTAAACTCTTGCCCGGAGCAAATTGAATACAAACAAAAAAAATATCCTTGTGCTCCGGTTCTTAACGCATCGCGTACTCAGCGGTTGTGTTATTGTTTTGGCCCGCAAAGAGTGTGAAGAAAAAAATGCAAACTGCTGTCGAATGTAATGGCAGCAATACGACAACCACTACAACGACTACAACCGCACCCAACAGCAATATCATCGACAATAGTCATCAGCCACAGCCACTGCAGCAGCCTGAAAGTATCTTATTCAATCGCCTTTTAGCAGGAAAAATCAGCAACAATAATTCCACCACCAACACCAGTAGTAGCACTAGTTGTAGTAATAGTCTAAATAATCAATCAAACAGTAATGAGTCGTCCGTCAGAGCCATTGCTGCACAATATGAGGAATTCATCCTGGGCAGTCCGTCGAAGGGCGGCGGAGTTACAAAATCGTCAAAGCCTTTGTCCAGCAGCTTGTCGCAGGACACAAAAGCGATGCCATCACAAAACGTGCCCACGGTGACAGCGACAACCCCAATGTCAGCGTACAACAGCTGTAACAGCAGTGAGGCATCGACACCGACTGGAACATCGGCGGCGGCGGCGGCGGCGGCGGCACAGAATCCTTCTCGGGGCGTATACACGACCAGTGTGGACTCGAACATTTGTGGCAGTAGCTACGACGATGAGCTGCTACAATGGAAGGACATGCCTAAGTATCTGCAGTTCAATCCGTATGTCCTAAAGGGATACCGTCCATTGCAAACATTCAAAGGATGTTTATTAAGCTTGTTCTATTGGCACAACGAAACTATTAACATTCTAACGCATGGTGAGTATACAACAGAGATAGACGTGCTTCTTGTCGTATTGTGTATTACACTTGCCCATTTGACATTCCACCGACACTCGCATCATCGTCGTCCTTGCGGAGCCGGGATGTGCGCCATGGGAAGATAAAATAGCTTTGAGACGGGTCAGGGTTGTTTTAAATTGTTTGCCCAATGTGATTTGATTCATGTCATAAGATTGGGTTTCTTTTTTCCTTCTTGGTCGTCCTTAAAAATATGTAATAATCCTTTTTTATGAGGTCTGCCTCGCAACCAAACTGTTTACGAAACTACTTTGTAAAACGTCAACGTTTTTTCCTTCATTTTCATTCATGAAACTATGCAAGGAGTAGATAGAAGCAAATGCTTTTGTAAGGAGGTACTTAGAGAACTATAAAATTCCCCATGGAATAAAACAAGGACTTTTCGAAAATTTGTGCTGCGTAGTTTGTTATCCTTTAAGTGCGGGGACACACATTTCACATCGGGGATGTGGCTATGGAAACTCGAAGTTGACGTATGAAGGGTAATTGTCTTGTGCGGCTGTGGTGAAAGGGGAACGACGAAAATAATTATTATTTCCCATCAGACATGTGGGCTTCCAAGTGTGAAAGAAAAGTTAGCGAACGTGACAAAAATCTGTCAAAACCTTTTCAAAGCCTCGAGTTCGTTGGGAAAGTGTTGTCACTTGTATAAGGAAGAAATTATAAGAAATTCTCAGCGATTTTGTTTACTTTTAATTGGTTCAAAGGACGAAGCTGATCAATGCTGCTTGATATGGAGGTGCGGACAATACCACCTGTCCGCAACGTCTTTGTGCTTAAAACTATTTTGCTCACAAGAGCACTTTGACTATTTTACTTTTCGTTGTTCGTTTTTTGTTAAAAAAACGTTTTTTAATTAGATTGTGACGTATTAGTTCTTAACATTGACACTGCGTCTAGTGCACTTGAATGAAAAATCAATGTGTGAGAGTCGAACTTGTGTGCATGTAGATCTTTTGTTCACTTTGCACACCCTTTGTTATGGGTTTTGAGAATTTCGTAAGGAAAATAGAATTGGGAAAATAATCGAAGCTTGTTCAGCAAGAAAATGCAATGACATTGGCATTGCACGAGGGCCATGCTAAGGCAGTATTTGACATAAAACATTGTTTGCATTGGAAAAGTCTTTTTTTTTGCGGTTCATTAATACTTACGGGGACATAAAAAAGTACTGCAGTATGAAGTCGAATTTTTGGAAAGAAATTTTTCCTCATAAGAAGAGTTAACTAAACTATTCAAAATGACCATATTACAAGAAGTATGCCTAATGGCCGCCTACAAGAAGTATGCAATCGATTCTCCTGAGAGATAGAAGGAAAGACGCTGACCCCTCGTCGGTATCCGGCCGTAGACGTTTGGTCTGTCTGCAGCCAATGCAGTTGCGCCAACGAGCCCTGTGCTCACGAGACACCCAAGTATCAATGGCAGACGGGACAACAGATACAGGCAGGATAGATTCAGGCTAAGGATGGCCCCTGTGCAGTCAAGGCAAGCCGTTCTTTGGAGTTTAGCAAAAAAAGCAGTAACACGTTTCCGCGAAAGCCTGTTCCACCAAACAACCAACCGAGAGAAGTGGTCTAACCATGGCCGTATAGATCCATAGGATCCTTGATAAGCCCCATATCTTGCCAAAAGCGCCTCTGCACTGTCAGAAAGTGGACAATGCTATTTCTGGTTTTGGATTCAACATGCTTGAACCATATAAGTTTTCTATCGAGGATTACTCCCAAATATTTGACTTCATCGGATATTGGGATAGTGAAACCTTTAAGCACTAGTTGCACCTTCCTCCTTCTCGTAAAGAAAACAACCGTAGTTCTAAGAGGATTCACTGAAAGCTCATTCCTAGTGCACCAATCATTGATCAAGTCCAGGGATCTCTGCACCTGAGAGCACACAATGTCTAGGTTTGAGTCGAAAGCGACATCATCCGCGTAGGCTTGTAGGTTCCAGGAAGGTTGAGAGCCGATAGCAGAAATTCTACAACCGTGCACCATAAAAGTGGAAACAGAACACCACCTTGCGGGCAGGCCTTGTTTACTCCAGATATGACGCACTGGCCACAGTCTGCATCGGTCATCAGCGTCCTGTGCAATAGCATGGCCCTAATCCATTGAACAAATGTTTCGTCTACACCGTGTTGTCTGGCTGAGTTGCACATGCTCAAACGTCGCGTTATCATCAAAAACACCGTCAACATCGATGAAGACGCCCAACACGTACTCCTTCTGGTCACAGTCAATCCTACCAACAAGGTTTTGAAGCGCTGTTTCGCAGGATTTTCCGCGCTGATAAGCGTGTTGCATCTCAGAAAGAGGGTGCAAACGAAGAGCAACCTTGCGCACGTGCAGCTCAAAGAGTCTCTCTAAGCTTTTCAGCAGGAAGGAAGGCAGACTTATGGGTCTGAAACTTTTGGGTAGGCTATAGTCTGACTTAACAGGTTTTGGTATGAAAACGACTTCAACCATACGCCAAAGGGCAGGTATGTAAGCCAAGCCAAGGCTCGCAGGGAAAATTCCTTTCAACGCAACAGCTGACCTAAACCTTGCTTCAGCATAACTGAGTAGTTTTTATATGTACCAGGTGACTTAAAGCTCTCAAAAGATGCAATAGCATATTTGGTACTGTCATCAGTCACCACTCTAGATGCAATGTACCAGTTAAGCCGCGTTGTGTTGCCGGTACCACTGAAGATCTGACTTCCCGGGGAAGTGAGTCTCAAGGAAATGACTGAAGGTCTCCGCCTTGGTCTTAGTGTAGATGCTATCAGGTTTGATGATGGAAGCGAATTTGCTTGGTCTGTACCTCTGAAGAACTTTCACAAGCCTACTTCAGTTTCACTTATAACGGGTGATTTTTTAAGAGGTTGAGAACTTTTTTAAAAAAAAAACACAAAAAATTCGAAAAAATTAATGAAATATTTTTTTGAATCGATAGTTTGAACCTTGCAATTTAATGTTTAAAGATAATTTCATGCAAATGTTGACCGCGGCTGCGTCTCAGGTAGCCCATCCGCTGAGTCCAATTTTGGCATACTCTTTCACACATATCGGCCGGTATCTCACGAACGAATGCATGGATGTTGGCTTCCAGTGCGTCAATCGAAGCGGGCTTGTCCCTATAGACATTAGCCTTGACATACCCCCACAAAAAATAATCTAATGGTGTCAAATCGCACGATCTAGGCGGCCAATTGACCGGCCCGAAACAATCTTCCGAATAGACTGCTCAGAAGGTCGAGAATGCCGACCATAAAATGAAAGCAGCGCGCGATGAACATTTCGAACCGAGCACGAATTTTGATAGTAAAATTCAATAATTTGCAAGCGTTGTTCATTTGTAAGACGATCCATGGTTAAATTGCAAACCAAACTGAAGCTGTTTGAAAGTGACACAAGGAACTAAACACACGTCAGCTGTCAAAAGCAGTGTGTCCAAAACGAAACCAGCTAAAAAATCACCCTTTAGATTCGATCTTCGCAAAAAATTATTCATAAGAGTAATTTTTCGACTTGCGAATAAGTCTCTTGAAATCTTTTTGTTTCGATCGATATAGATTCCAGTCTCCCACTAACTGGTTTTTCTCGGATTTCTCCTCTCTTGCAAAGGTCGGACTTCGCAATTGATTTGAAATTCGATGCATCTGTGATCTGTCAGGGTGCTATCTGGCAATACCCTCCATTTATTGTTAGAATTGGATACACAATATGAGTATTGTCAACAGGTCATAGAAATAAAGATTCGTTCTCTGTTAGCTTTGACTACAACTTGGTTACCTTAACAAAAAGTTTTTAAAAACTCAAAGTTACGTGAGACCACTGCCAGAAGATCTGTCAGCAAAGAAACCCCGCAAGGTGGAGTCCTATCCCCACTCCTTTGGAATCTAGCGGTGAACGAACTTATGCAAACCACGTTGCCATTGCCGTTCCGGGGAAGCACCTAAACACCCTTAAAGAACTCCTACAGAACGCTCTAAACAAGCTTACCAGATGGACTGACAGTTGTGGACTGGGTGTCAACCTCCACAAAACTGAACTTGTCCACAAAACTGAACTTGTCCTCTTCACCAAGAAATACAAAATCCCTCATATCGACCCTCGGCAATAAGTGGGGACTTCAACCCCGAATATCGACTTCAGACCGATACTGACGTATGGAACGGCTGTCTGATGGACCGCTCTGAATAAAGCGGTAAACCGCGACATGCTAAGCAAGGTCCAAAGGTCAGCCTGCTTATGTATAAGCGGATCGCTTCGCACCAGTACTTCAGCAGCATTAGACACCCTGTTCCATCTGATTCCCCCTGATATTTTCAGCAGACAAACAGCTGCAATCACGGCTACTCGCCTCAAAGCAACCTCTGAGTGGACCTATAGTGAGATAGGTCTTTCCGCTATTCTGAACACATACGGATTCCCTTCTAGAAACATAGACTTCACTATACCCCAGTTACAATTTGACAAGAACTTCCAGACAACTATCCCCCCAAGGTCTTCTTGGGATGACTGTGTGCCTCTGGAATGCGAATCGATTCACTTCTGTACGGATGGATCAAAGACAAATGATGGGGAAGGTAGGGGTGTATTCTCAGAAAAACTAAATGTTAGTCTCTCTTTAAGTCTTCTGGATCATTGTTATCCAAGCTGAAATCATGGCGATTAAAGAAGCCTTGTCCTGGATTAAGAATAACGTTATATCCGCTAAGGATATACGTAATTTTTCTGACAGGCGGGCGGCCATCAAGTGCCAGGATTCGGTTTCTATAAACTCCAAAGTAGCCTTAGACTGCCGTTCGTCTCTAAAGGAGATGTCAGAGCAGTTCAATATTGTCCTGTGCTGGGTACCAGGGCTGGCAACTGAAGGCTGACGAACTTGGAACTACTTTCTCAATTTCGCCTGATAAACGCTCCTTAGGCATTCCGATTTCGACATGCAAACTCATGATTAAACTGGATGCAATAGAAAGAACAAATCTCAGATGGACAACTGGTAGTACCTGTCTAGTAACAAAACAGATTTGGCCTAAGCTAGATCTTAAACGCTCTAGGAGTTTGATAGCTCTTAATAGATCGTCTATAGACTGTCTGATAGGCAAGCACGCGACAAGGCTTGGTGTCTTTTTTAACGATTCTTGCAGGAGCTGCATGGACGAAGAGGAAGAAGAGACCACTCTCCACCTTCTCTGCACATGCCCCGCTATCTCTAAGAACCAAAATCTTCACCTTGGAGCTTTCTTCTATAATTATCTTATTTATCTTAGCACGACTGACCCAAAACGTCTCTTACGCTTCATTAGTAGCTCAAAATGGTTCAACGAGTAGGTAATCTTTCCAGATGCACGTGGTATCACAATGGACCTACATAGGTTTAAGTGAGTTGGGTTCTGCGAACCCGACAGACACTTCAACCTTGCCTAACCTAACGAAAAGCTTACTTACATTGCATATAGTGTTCATTGGAGTAGCTATGATAACAAATCCAGAGAAGACCCCTGGTACAGTAACGAAGTGAAATTCGCTATGCGGCAGGGTTTTGTTCTTTGTTCCTGTTCAAACCCAGAGTTGTATACAGTTGCACCACCAGGGTCGATGCGTCTTGAAGTGTTTAAGTTTAGAAAAATTTCTAATCCAAATTTTCCAGCGCCCGGGGTTTGTCTCATTAACAATAGAAATCATTCGATGCAAGAAAAGGAACTTCTTGGTTCCGAGATAAGAACTGTTCCTAATTTACAATAGTTGTTTCGAGATCTCTGTATAAAGAACTGTCCCTAATGGAGCATTCTTAACATCTGCTCTCTAAGCTTAATTTTGAAAAGTTTCTAGCATAAGTGTTTTGTTGTGTTGCTTGGTACAACCCCAGAGCTGTAGACAGTATATCAAGGGTGGGTTTGGTTTGAGGTACCTCTGCCTTGCTTAAATTTGAAAATTTTCCAATAAACACTCTCACAGTTCACGCATCTTCTTGCCCTCCAGCCTCAAGAGTCATGCCTTGAAATTTTTTACCTCATTTGCATGTATTTTTGTAGGTAGGTACAAGTTTTTATACCCGACCGAGGGTATATTCCTTTTAATGCATAGTTTGTAACAAAGTGAAATAATCACCGCAGACCCTTAAGACCTTTTAAAGATATGATCGAGACCGACAGGTTAATCGATTAAGCCATGTTCGTCCGCATGTGTGAAGGTTTTAGGCACACGGCTCCGTTCTTTTGTTGCGCAGACAAAGTGTGAAATTTGGCTCAATCCGTCAACGACCACGCCCACTACTGGCTTCAATGTGAGACAACCTCTATTTCACATTTTTTTTTTCTAAATGCCTTTTGGTCAAGTCAGACAAGACACAGGAACTTAAATTTTGGTACTGAGCAATATTGGCCTAAGACCTTTAACAACGCAAAAATTAGACCGCTCACAATATCGACCATGCCCACTTTTAACATTTTAGATTTTTAAAAACCCGATTTCTCGGAAAGTTTACTGCAAATCGTAAAAAAAATTATATGACAGGTATTAAAAATTTTACTATTTGTTAAGGTTGCTCCATACAAAGTTTTGAGCTTAAAATTGTAAGATACAAATACATACCAAGTAAAAGCGGTTTGAAAAGTCTTTGTCCTGACGCATATTATGTTCTCATTTTAGGCCCCTCGGTTCGTCTGAGGTTCTTGTTGCCAAGATAGTGTTGTCTGTTAGCCACTAACGTGGCTATGACTTTGTGTCGTCTCTTTGAGGTAGATCTCTTCCGTAAAGCAAAACAGGACCGCGAATGCTCCCTAAGATAAACCAACAGGAATTTACTTAAATTTCGAGTCTTCCGTATGCTACAGAATAAGTTTTTTGTATTCGAGGGAATTTTCTGGTGTTCTATGGTGAACTAACATCCAGTATTAAACAAATAAAACAAATTTTATCGCAATTTTGATTTGTCCAAATAATTTTGCCGCTGACTGTTTATAACGAAGCGAACTAATTGACATTGTAAACGCCGACCGATGGTCGGGATTAAGTCCATAAATCTGAAAAATTTTTGTCTCATTTCGACTGTTTGTGGGTTTATAAATAAACTTAACGAACTGTTAACACAGTCAAGTCTTAAAGTCTTCTTTTTGGTGGCTCGAAGAGTTTTTGCCTGGAAGCACTCTCACCCGTTGACAAATCTTGGGCGTTTTTTCCCCTTCACGAGTCAGTTCTATAATTTTGAACGGATACTATGTTGTAAATTGCTTTTATAAATTGAGCAATTGTGTCTTCTATTTAAAACGTAATTTTCAGAGATACGTCAAGTCCTTGGAGTCTTTGCTGAATGCATTTCAGTTAGCAAGTCTACTCACTACTCTTTACTACTGCTGTGGTCAGTGGTCTTAGAAAAGATCATAGTATTCTTCAACTCGAAAGGAGTATAGTCCTAAAATCATAGAAATTTGGAACCGATAAAGTGAATCTACCCCGGTTCAACCCCGGACTGTAGCGGCACCTTAAGTATGTAAGTAAGTAAAGTGAATTCTACAAGAAGTCCTTTCGCACGCACCTACTTAAAGTCTTCGTAGAAGGACAAAGTATAATAATATTTGTCCATAAAATTTTTGGTTTAATTCTTTTCTTCTTTTATTTGAACTAAATTGAATTGTTGTTGTACATCTCAAAGATGTGTGCAAGTAGTTCCCGAAACCAAAAAAATATAAAATATTCATATAAGATTCGTCTTTACTACCTATGTGGGAGCGTTTTCAAAAACGCCCAGTTCGGATTTGTGCCACTTTCTTTTCGAAGCATTTAAATTTTCTTCTTCTGGCAGAATCAGTCCCAACTTAAATGATTCTCTATTCTGTTTCAAACTAGAGCAAGTCACGGGATCTCTTATTTATTCATTGCGCGTTCTTTTTGTCCCAATGCTCCACATACACTTTGTGTCCTCTTTGCTATCTCGTCCGAAGACGAACCTCAATCGTACATTGACTCAGCAAGTCCTTCTCTGGGCAGCTTAATTTATGCACACACTTTGTTAGCACGCTTAAGCAAATAAAGTATCTCCTTGTTGATTGGCTTAAGGTATGTTGCATACGTCCTTTCCCTTGTGGAAAATTTTTCAAAAACCCACACTGCCTGCATTCAAGTGCAGCAAATATTCATTGCATGGTAATTTCCAGGATTTAAAATGCATAGCTACCCCCCAACGCAAGTCCTTGCCCACTCAGACATCAGCACCAACAAGCCTGCTTAATGATTTATAGCTCATGGAATACTATAGGACTTGTGCTCCTTTTTCCGCTAAATTTTAAATGAAAGGTCAAGGTTGTTATGGTACATGTGGCCAATGCATACTGCACACAAAAAGGGCTTGAGTTTCAGCTTCAGCATAAAGCAATTACACAAAGCAGGAGGTGGCGAAAAAATAAAAAATAATAAAAAAAAAAACTCAAACAAATAAAATAGAAGCTTGGCGTTGGGTGTCATTGCCTCAGCGTTATCCTTTCTCTATGTCAGAGTTCCGTGTGCTTTTTATATACATTTTTTGTTTGCTCAGCATGTCAACCGTTAAAAGCTACAACACGAGAGTGCAAAATGTGGCATTGTCCTGCTGTTGTCAAACAAATAAATTTTTGCTCGTACACCTGATTTTTTTTTTCCCCCAGATCCCCGCCAAAGGTCCTTTTTCTGTATTGTCTTTGTGAACTCAGCATAACCAAACCCTTTACGGTTACGTGATTCACAAGGCATTGCTTTTTAATTCGCTCAAAAATTACAGGCGTATATTTTAACCTTTTCATATAAGAGCTGAGATATTTTTTGGCTTAGGTCCAAGGAAATTGTCCTGAATTTCCGGACTCGAAAAGAAGCCGTGAATAGATGGATATTAAGAGCACGTTCCTGCGACTTATTTGTTTTCTTTTCATTGGGTAATGAAACTAAGTCTGGAGTAGTGGAAGGGGCATTTCTTTATCCGAGTGTTTTCCTGCTTGACTTTGACATATATTTCGAGGGTTCTTGGATCCTTGCCAGTTGCATAGGGCAAATAAAATTCTGTCAGTATTTTTGGTAGTTTTCCAGCGTTTCCGGTGGTATGAAAACGTTTGCCATGTGGTCTGTCTGGCATGAAAACAATTAAAATGGCACAAATGAATGTTCTTTTTTCTGACCATTAAAATTTATTACTTTCCGGTAAAAATAGACTCAGCAATCAAAGTGCCTTACTTTAAGTGCAATTAAAAATAAAAACGCTCACAATACACCTGTTTGTAGGCACAATGCCATGACCTATTATACTCATGTAAAAAAGTAAATCCTTCCACTGCAATATTTCCAAACACTCTTTTAATTTGCTTTTGCGTAGTGCCATGCAAGAGGACCAAATTAATCCAATTTCCCCGAATGGAAAATGCATCAATTTGGAAGCTTTTAGTAGCCTATTCATCAGAGATGCGGGAAAAACACGAGAATAAATCGAATTAACGTTTTCCGGTTGTGCCAGGGAATTAAGTTTTCCACCGAAATTTTTCTCGAAATTGGAAAACTTTTTTAATATCACTTTCCTGGCTGTGTGCGCTCCAATTTTTCATTGTAAATTAAATTTCTATCAATTCTTCGCATGCAATACAGCAACATAAAAAACGTCGACACAGCTGACGACACAAAAGAAAAGTTCAGACTTAATCCGGCCCGTTTTCTGTTCTTCGATTCTGTATGCTCCAACATCGAGAGCAGGGAAATCTTTGTAGATAGGATGCAGTGCAAGGATTTTTAGGATTTTCTTATTCCAACAGTTTATCTATTACTGCCAGGCATTATTTTCTTACTCTGGCTTTTATCCCGAAGGAAAGAACTTGGGTGAGTCTTCTGCAGGCGCATTGCTGGAAGTTTTGCAACACCTCTTATGGATTTAAGAAGTAATCATAAATCAGAGAACCTATTCTGACGTTTAGCTGAGTCATTTTTCAGAAATTTGTTACAAGGAGCTGCACTTTGTTGAATTGTTTCCGCTATCGATTCGTGTTAACTGCAAATATGTTCTGAGTTTCCTTTCAAGAGGAAATACATATGGTTTCCAGCACGAAAAAGAAGATTATTTCAGGTTCGTTTAGAGTGAAAATTTTTGGGTTTATCTAAGCAGCTGAAAGTGTGTTGCACTCATGTTTTTCATCTTAATACATTTTTGCTTGTATTCGTCCAATGTTTGACAGATTTTTTACCCTGAGAATTATAGGGACAACAGTTCAGAGTTTTATAGAGGGGCAAGTCCAAGCAGTTTCCAGGAATTGACAGCAAAATTAGGAAGCAGAGAAGCAAAGTAGTGTAAAAGAAACGTGAAGCTTTTAAGGATGACAAGGTAAACCTTGAAGATCGAAATCTAAGGCTTTGACAACGAATATTCCACGAACCTCTTGACCCAATGGACCTTAAAGACTCCTAAGCCAATCAAAAATGCAAGATTGGAAAAATACAAAATAAGGCTCTTTTTTTTTTAAATTCCTGACTCCAATGGCACTTTGAGCTAAAGAGATCTGTTGTGCTGTGAACATCAGGGTGGCTTAGGCTAGTAAGTCATCCTCCTTCCGCATGAGGATAACGGTGCTATCAGAGGAAAATGGGTTGGCGATGGTATTTTGAAAACTGAAATTTCGGAAATCCCGAAATTCCACAAGTCCGTAAATAAAACAAAAAAAAAAACCGAAAATTTTGTTACGCTTACTTACTCTTAAGGTGTCTCTACAGTCCGGGGTGGACCTGCTGGGCCTCACTTCTATGTCGAGCTAACCGTGTCCAATTTTGCACACCAATTTTGCAGACCTAAGTTGCCTGAGGTCCCCTTCCATTTGCATGCACCACCAAAGTCTCGGTGCTTCCCTATTGGACTAGAAGATTTTCGTAGCTGGTGCTTTGGTGTCCTCGGCCACCCATTCTAGATAACCTAGCCCACCGCAGCCATTGTATTTTGATTCTTTTGGCTAAGTCGGTGTCGCTATAAAGCCCGAACAGTTCGATGTTATATCTCCTCCTCCACTCTCCGTGGAATTCCTGGGTTTTCTCCAAGATCTGTCGCAGTGTGAACATTTTATCGATGCAGTGAACTTTCCTGGCCTAAAGCCAGACTGATATGGGCGCATCAGATTATTGACAAACGGATTAAGGCGGTCACGCGGTACAGCAGAAAAGATCTTACAGAACACTAATCCTTTTGTAGTTGGCACAATTCAGAGGGTCTCCTGCCTTGAGGATCGGGCAAGAATGCTGAAATTCGTTTTGTCGGGCATATGCCTACCGCCGACCATATCTTGCAGATGAGCATATCTTGGAGATGAGCTCCTGATCTAAGCGCGATCATCGCCAGCAAATTTGAAAAGCTCGGCAGCTGGGCCGTCAGCTCCGGCTGCAGCTGCATTTTGTTGCACTTAGGCTAAGACTTAACTTACTTAAGGTGGCGCTACAGTCCGGGGTGGACCTGGGTCTCAGCCAACGTAGGCTTAGACACAGCTATACTTTCACTTGGTCCAGGTCGGGTAGGCGGTACCGTTCATATGCTCTGACGGTCATATCTTCGCTGGGTTGAATGGTTTATTCTTACTGACAGCGGAACTCGGTTTCTCTTTGTCGCTATACAATCTAAAGAAATGGTTTTGGAACGGCAGGATTTTTTCCCAGGGGGTGCAAACTATGGACTCAAACCAAAAAATGCAATTTAACAGGGAGCCATGCCCCGTATTGTACCCTCCCCCACCCCTCCGGGCGCCTATTCTCAGAGCCGACTTCGATTCCTCTACGACGATGTTCACTTGGTCGTTGTTACAGGCCTCAGTTTAAACTTTATAACCTTGGCAGGACATTTTGATTCTCTGGTAAAACTTTCGAACCTCATTCCTGTTGTAACGTCTCTCTATCTCTTCAACTGCGTGCTTCTAGTGCTCTCTCTTTTTCCTTTGGAACAGCCGGTGTTCCTCTCTCCTCCTCTGCTTTTGTAGAGCTCGCGAGCAGCCTTGGACCTTCTGTGCAGAGCCGCTTTGTATGCTTCCTGTTTAGCTGCATGTGCTTGACTAATCAGTGAGAGTCATTAGTGCCAGACGAATCGTGAAACAAGGCGTGTAATTTTGGTGGCCGTGTGAGACTCAGCACTTCATAGGTGGCATCTTTAATGTCATTTTGGCAATGTTGCCACTGGCTATCAATGCTTGATGCTGGCTGCATAGGACTTCGTAGAAGTTTTCGAAAGACCCGGTTGGAGAAGGACCTGGCGATCTTGCGATTGTAGCTAGCCGACGTCAAACTTTCTCACAGGATTTCCATTTCTCGGCAATAAACATCCTCAGGATTTCCATAATACTCGAAGTCGTTAAGGAGCTCCGCTTTGGTCGGGCGCATGGGATCTGTTATGGGACCTAACATTTCATGTGTTCTTTGTTTTGTTTGCAAGGTCGCCAACAGTAAATCCGTCAGATTCTGAGACTTATTGCTAGTTCGTAACTAGTGTTTTAGTGGAAGTCACCCCAACGAAATGACCTAAACCTGAGGGACCAGATCCTTGTTATGACTCCAAAGACGGAGAACTAGATTACCCGCTCCTTATTGGCCTGAGCTCGGAATAAGTTTTAGTAGCCAAGTATAAGGAATTCACTAGGTAGTTATAGACCTGATTGGAATTGATGACGCCTGTGGACGTCTTCATTAAGGAGAAGTGCCTAAGTGGAAACAATCTTTCCCCTCTCTCGTTATGCAACCCCCAATAACCTCTTGAGGAGGTTTGAACCCAATCTCCAGTTGAGTTACTAGACACCCAGTGTTCGCCGAAGGGAGATGAGAGTAGGAGTTGATAGATGGAGGCCATCATCATTATTATTTTCTGTAGCCGCTTATCCTTAGAAGGGTCGCGAATCGAGGGGAGCTAAATGTCCTTCCATCGTTCTTGATCGTCCACCATCCCCAGGCGGGTCTCGGAGGTGTTCTTTACCTGATCTTACCACCTGTTTGTTGGACTTCCATGGGAGCGACCCACTTTTAACTCACAAGCATGACCTGTCTGCACAACAACTTGCAAGCATGACCTGACTAGGAAATCCGTCGTGGGGCATGGATCGTTCCACTCGGAGAAGAAGCTGCTCAACATAAAGATTCCTACGTTATAATACTGACGTTTCTCACCCTAAGTAACACCAGCAACGCACATCAGAAATCTCATTTCGGCAGCTTGTACCAGCGATCTTGGTCACTACTTCATGACCATAGATGATGTTGGCATGAATACTGAATTAAAAACTGAGATCTTTGCTTTCCCTCCTTTCAAGTACCCCGGGGTACTTTAACTTTTCTACCTGTTTTAATGGGACTCTATTTATAGTGTGTATAGTACACTACACTGCACAGGAGTTCTGAAAACAACCATCACTTCCGACTTACTCACGACTTTACCTTCATCCCAGCATCAAAACAGACGGCGGCAACCCATCCAGTACTCGCTGTAGTTCCTTCTCGGCCGATGCAAGGTCAGCTAAATCATCTGCGAAAAGAAGATGGCTTCTCCGGACGCCAGCCATTTTGAATTATTCTTCGCCAAGACTGCGCCTCACCATCCCATACATATACGCTATGAAAAGGAGAAGCGTTAGAACACACCCCTGGCGAAGTCCAAAGCCACATATCAAAAGGATGGAATTTGACACAATTTACCCACACACAGCTTCTGCAGTTCTCATACAAAGGCTGAATGGCTCTAAGAAAAGAGTTAGAGTTTATCTCGACGATACCGGTTAGAAGCCTTTTTCAAATCTACAAAACAAGCGTAGACTGGCTTGGCATATTCCAAGGCCTTTTTAAAACAACCTTGAGAGTAAAAAGCTGATCCGTTGGGCCTCTGCCAGGCCAAAAGCCGCACTGCTCCTAATCGGAGGTTGGCCTAGAAAACCTTACTGGTTTACCTTCCTTTACTTTTCGGAAGCTTGGCTTTGCGGAACTATGTCCGCCTGCCGAGCAAATCTTTGAGGCTTCCATACTGAATTGTGTTCTGAAGATGAAGTTCTGTCTAATACCCTTTTAGGCTGAGCCATTCACATAGGATATATTCACAACTTTCTTCAAGAAAAAATCGGCATTCTGGAAAGACTTTTTTTTAATGTCTTGTCTTAATCTGCGTGGTGCCCCGTTGCCCAACTGTTTTTATACCCCATCCCATAGGATAGGAGGTATATTAAGTTTGTCACATAGTTTGTAACACGTTGAAATAATAATGGTAGACCCCCAAGACCTTAAGGGCATATGAAGATCGGCATCGAGATCGAAGGGCATCGAGATCGAACTCTGAATCGAATAAGCCATGTCCGCCCGTCCGTCCATCTGTATGTCACATATTTTTAGGGTGAAACTTCGTACGTAAGGTCCACGTCATGTGAGGCAGTACAAGTGTAAAGAATTTTGAAATCCGCCCAAAGACACGCCCACAATTGGTCTAAATGTGCAACTACCTCCAGAGTTTTCAAAACTGTAAGACGTTCTAAAACGCTGAAATGTGACATTTAGCATCTCTTTGTGAATGTAAGACACAAAAAAGACAAATTCAATATTGGTAAACCTCCTCCAGTGGGCGTGGCATCTATTTTAAGGGTAAATTTTCAAATGCAGTTTACTCAATATTTTTGCTCGAAATTAAAAAAAAATTTGCGTAATATTTTATGTAGGAAACGCTCAGTGTCACATTTTGTTAATACAAAACCTTGAGCCACGCCCACATTTGGTGGCAGAATTGAAGAAAAACCTAAAATTTTCCAGAAAAACTTAATTTCGACTGACCTTGAGCCTAATTTAGGAAACCATGAAACAAAAAACTGGACTTCAGTCCAGATTTCGTTCATATAAAATTTTTAGCCACGCCTCCTTTTAGGGGTCAATTTTTCAAAAATATTGAATTTGAACCAAAAAATTGCATTTTTACGTACATTTAAGTGTAACTTGGATATATATGTGGTTTCTCACTAGAGGCGGTTGGACCACGCCCCTTTTCGAAGTTTGCATTACTCATAAAATGTCAAAAAATAACTATGCCATCAGCATTTTACAATGTGGGATAGGATGGGGTATTCAACGGTCCGTTTTAGGGACTGTAACTTCTGCGTACACACTGTAGCACTTACTAACTGGTTTTAACTTCATATATCACCGATTTTGGTATAGGGCATAAAGGTGCAGGTTCCTTGAAAGGAGTTTCCGAACCTTTTAATTTAGAAAATTATTGATTATTGTCTTAAATGTCAAAAGTGCCTTTAAGTCATATCACTTTACAGCACTTGCGGAAATTTGCTCCCATTAAAGCCCTTGTGAGTACATCAAACAAAGGTTTTTTCATCAAAGCCTTTCTGATACTTTCAGCTTAGTCCCTACCTACGAAATATGCTCGACATTCCTCTACAGAAATAAATGCCAAAAGTATCCTTTTGCAATTTTGTGTATCCCTTTTTTATGTGCGCTGTTTTTTTCTTTTTTTTATTAGTTAACATACGTGTATAGCAGATCTTCTGTATCTCTTAAGTCACTGTAACTAAATTATGTCTACCTTAGAGTTTCTATTAAACCCTCGTTATATCTTCCACCTATGATTTCAATTACAGGATTAACATAGACAAGACACATTTAATATCTTAGCAAAATAATACAATTCCATACAGAACACCTGCTAATAAACTACGCCGTTCCGCTCTTCACACCTCTGTGCAGCAAAGTTTATTCCTACCATCGTCTCAAAGGACATGCACCCATCTCCGATCCGCACTTAAAGGCTGTTTCAATTTATTCTGCATGCGAAGTCGTGCGGAATAAGACGGAAATTTGTCATATCCGAGAGCCGAGTATAGAATGTTCTACAGCTAAACACTCGAAAGATCTAATTTCTCGTGGAGCCTGATGGAAAGCAAATATACACGCACAAAGGACCGCCAAACGTGTATAGAACACACTAAACCAATTATTCTTGAATATCATTCAAATATTAAGTCTACTACCTCCCCGCTCTCCCGCCAATGTGAGTGAATGGGTATCATCAGAAAATTTTGGGATTCGCATCAGAGTATACTATTCAAATTATGGCAATCTTCTAAGTTTTGGATTATGGCATTGTCTCCACCAAAGAAGTGGAAACTCGAAGCCTTCAGTGCTCTTATGTGTAACTTGAAATGAAATGGCAAAAGTAAGTTTATCACATGCTTTCACAACGTGATCTTAAAGCTTGCAAGGACTTTCGCTTTAATTGGTGGAAGCTATGTTTAGTTTTCTACCCCAGAAAGGATTTGTATGTAACTCAAAAGGTGAGCACATACAGGTGGTGTATGGGTGTATAGATTCAAGACCTGATATTAGCTCTTAGCAAGGATGTTCCCCCAAAGGGCAGTAAGGGATGAGTGGCTTTCTTTTTATCGATTCCACCCCCAAGTGGATAATATACTTCAAAGTTAAGGGGTCGATTGAATTGGTTCTTTCTCATTCAGCTGCTGTGTCCATTTCCAGCGAATGCGAAGAGAAGGAAACTATCTGTACTGTGAAGTTTCCTGAATGGATTTCACTGAAAAATCCAAATCAAATGGGGTCGTCCGAGAGGTGAGTGGACAGTACGAAAATATATTGACTTGAGGATTTTCCTGGATTATCGGCTAGTCAGAGTGTGCTTAGAAGTCAAATGGAAAATAGATAGATTAAAGGGATGATTATTTCTTGCTGTAACTGATTTCTAAGTGTGACAGGGATTTGCTGTATAAGCGAGACCTTACAAATGTTCGTGCTCGCCTTACAGGTGAATTGCCTTCCTGAATGGGGTAGTATTGTTTGACGCATAAAATAGCGTGACATCATTCATTAGAATGTTTTCATTTTGTTAGCCGAAAAATTGTTCACATCCCTGGCTGTCAGTACTGTCACCGCTTAATGATGATTGATCGGGTATTCGTGCGGTGACACAGCAGTTTGAGTAACAAACGAATGAATCCTGGTGGAAGGTAACTTACGCGCACCGCCAAACCACAGGTTACTCTCTTTACACCGCCATGTGAAAGCACAGGTAAAGGTTTCTTTAATTGAAGAAACTTTGCATACCGCAAAACAGGGATGTGCATACATTACTCTGCGGTAAACTGTGTTGACTGCTAGGGGCGAACTTGCTAAACGGTTTTGAAAATTAAATTAGAAATTGGATGGCAATAATGCAAGGTCTGACATCGTTCGGCCCATTCACCAGCAACTCTACAGTCAATTTAGTCTATTTTCGCACTTCACATGGCCTGATTGACAAATATCACCAGGATTTATTCTGTTATCCTGTGCACCAGTCGCCACACATTCAAATGTGAAACTCAATTAGTAGGTGAAATCCGCTTTGAAATTATGAATATCTGTCGAAAGCGCCGAAAAGGCCATTAATTTGGCCAAACCATACGTTTGCAGCGCTCTCAGGGCATGGATTTTACTCTCTAATTTGTAATAATCATAACAACGTGCCGGCAAGGACTTGTCATTATTTAGTTAACCGCCGTACTGAATCGGCAGTGATGATCCCATTTTACTGTTCATTAAACATAAGCCCTTGGGACACACCGCAAGTGGGTTTAATGCTAAGATGGGAATAGTTGCTCGCCCTAATGATGGCTATCATCGCACTCTCAAGCTGTAAGTTTGGGCTCTCATCTTGAGTTATAGGTTTCGAGACCCAAAGCTATAAAGACGAAAATTGAAAGTCCACTGGGTTAAAGAGGTCGGTCGAGTGGTCGTAAAGATGAAAAGTTTGCTTAACGATAGGTCGGGAATTAGAGAGGGTTGGAGTGTGACTATATAGGTTATAGGCTTGGGGTGTTAATCTTGCAATAATGGTTTGAGGGTGAAAATGTGTTTAAATATCTGATTTGTTTTGTTCGACACGTGCTCGGATTTAAATGATTCATTTAGCTTTTATTAAAATTTTTTTTATAGATCCTAAAACTTTTAGCAACTACAATGGAGACACCTTTGATGGTGAAAACGATATGTATTTCATGTCACAACCCGACAATGTATGATCATTGTCGTGTTGTGACATATTTCATGTTGGCAACCCTGTTCAGGGTGATTCAAAAACCGTACCTTTATTTTAAGGGGTGCCGCATCATATCCTCTAAAGACTTAAGCTTGAAAGACGTTACTGGATTAACCTACAATAGTCTGATTTCACAGAAAGTCAAGTAAGAAGTTCTGAAGCCGCTGAAGACTAGATGATTTTTTAATACTAGAAGACTTGGTTGTAGAAGGACTTGTCGAAAGCTCGTCGGACCCAAGCCCACATTTACGTCCAGGTTTGGCCTCTGGTGTCCCGGAAAGAAACGTAGGTTAAGGAGGTAAGGTCTTGGCAAAAGGTTGGAAAAATACTAAAAGTTTTGGCCTGGTGACCAAAAAGCGTTATAACAGATTTCCAGTCGTGAAAGGACAGACTTGTGTTTGGGAAAATTTGCTGTCAACGTGAGCTTGGACTGGGTAGACATAATTAGCGTACTGAATTAATATACCTACTCTTGAGTACTTTACTCCAAAAATAAGGAAATAGCTCCTCAAAACTCTTATAACGCTCTTGATACTCTTTGAGCATAACCCCTTGTTGCAAGATCTAAAAATGCACTCTTTTTCAGGGGTATCACTCTTAAAGCGCTTTGCTCTTATAAAAAAGAGTATATTTAGAGACTTTTTAAAAGACTTAAGCTCAACAAGGGTTGCAGTATTATACCAAGAGTCTCATAAAATCTTAAATCTTGTAACAAGAGTGTAACTATTGTAAAGAGACTTCTACTCTCATAAAAAAAGTCTTTAGTGTTATAATTTAAAGAGTTACCACCCTCCCGACTGAGCCTATGAAAGATTTTACATGGGTTTCCACCGTCGCGAGGGTCTAACGAACCCTCCGAGAGTATTTATTTGATATAAGAGACCTCTCACTTCTCTGTTCGCAATCGGTACGAAAATTAATGTAACGCACACAGCATGCATGGTTGTAAGAGAGGTCACGCGATGGCCCTTCTGAGCTGCAAGTGCAAGCAGACAATTTCCTATAAGACTAAAATACCTCCTATAAGGTGGTCATTCAATTCTTATAACTCCCTTATAAGACTCTCCATCGTAAATCCACCAGAGTGCAATTTCAAAAGCATTACTTTTGGGCTTAATTTGTATAAGTCTCTTCACAAGACACTTAAAGAGTTATAAGGGCTAAAAAGTTAGTTGGGTACCGACAATCCTAAAATTGTTAGCCGGAGGATTACATCTTTGGAAATAAAGAAGTCTTAACCATAACCGACTTTAATAAGCTTAAGTTGACTTTTGTGTTCGGTCCCATTACGCAGCTCAGAAGAATCTCGCCTAACCTCTCACCACCATGCAAGTTGTGTGCGTTACAGGTACTCTTACACTCATTGAGGGACCTAACATTTTTTTCAGATATTCCTAGGCTAGGTTTTGTTGATGGGTGCCCTTACGACGATAGGCACGCCTCACTTAGACCAGCAGTTGGGTCCGTTGTGTCTATTTGAGTGCCTTTTGAACACCTGTAACGAAAAGAGAAATAGAGAGAGATGAACCTATGTCATGAAAAATTATTACCCGGGGACTCTCGCGAATCATACCATACTGCACCACGATGAGAAGCACACAAATCGTAAACGGTTCGTTCGCTTAATCTGGCTTACGTATGTGTCACAGATGGTTGGTTAGGTTAGGTGACTGGTCCCTGATGAGCAGAGACACACTTAGGCTAAAGGTGGTTCATTCTGATACCACTTTCCGTACTACCTGAATGCCAGCCCGTGGACTTAAGAAAAATTAGAGCGAAAAGGTCGAGCATCAATAGCTTTCGCAACCTCGCAAAAGGCCTATACAATGTTCGAGGCTGTCTTGGCCTTCTTGGGGGTTTTTGAGTGGCAGTTCTGAGGCCTGGGTCTCTTGGACGTCGGGTAGGCCCTGCAGAAACGAGGTGATTTGTGCCTCGTACTATTTAAAAGTCCTCCTGAATCGATATGTCAACTCAGCTTTCCCCCAGAATAAGCCGGCTGCGCTTTCATCGGATTTCCCTCTCAAAACAGGTTGATAAATACTTTCGATGAGTGCTCTTGCAAGAATTGCAGACTCTTGGGCACTATTTGCCTCGCCCCTTTTCAGGAGAACCTTCAAAGTTTATCAGAGGTCTTTCGAAACTAATTACTCTATGGGACTCAGTTTTTTTTTTTTAAGTTTTTCCTCTGCATCAGGACGACCTGCTGAGCGGGTTGTTTAATTGCGGGTTGGATTACGGTGTGGCGGACTCCAATGAAAAAGGCGCCCTCGAATTTGAGTCCGTTTCCAGCAGTAGTTTCTCCATCCCTCATCCATCAGGTGTCCTGCCCGTTGTCGTCTTAGTCGTGGAATTGTTTGTAACCGTTTCGCCCGTTATGGGCTAGGTGAGCACTAGCTTCAATAGTGTTTTCATTTTAAATTTTTTTTTGAGATATTACATGAGTAAGTCGGTAGGAAAAGGTCCACAGCAGCGTCGGTTGTGCTGGGTAAAGGTTGCCTGACATTGCTTAAGTCAGAGTTTTCGAAAGCAGAATTTTGAAAACGGAATTTTTTCTCTCCGCGAAAAAAAGAGATTTGCAAAGCAGAATTTTGAAGTCTTGAGAAGGCCTGGGAATATGCCAAACCGGTCATTGCATGTTTTGTAGATCTGGAAAAGACGTATGACCGAGTCTCTCGAGATACACTGTGGAGAGTTTTGCAGGACTATGCGCTGAGTGGGCCTCTTCTGCATAAACTGTGTACGGATTCAAGGCGGCAAATCCCGTCCTTTTGATGTGCGCGCTGGACTTCGCCAGGGCTGTGTTCTGTCGCCGCTCCTTTTCATAGCATATATGGACTGGATGGTGATGCGCAGTCTTGGCGAACAATGTTTCTCATTGTCTTTTCGCAGATGATTGCATCATCATCCTTGCATCATCCAAAGAGGAACTTCAACGAGCACTGGATAGGTTTGCAGCCATCTGTGGTGATGCTGGAATGAAAGTAAACGTGAACAAATCGGAAGTGATTGTTGTTTCCCGAAATCATCAGCGCCGGCCGGTCATCAGGAAAGCTGAGCTTGGAGTGAAAGCAAAGATCTCAGTTTTTAATTCAGTGTTCGTTCCGACCCTCATCTATGGTCATGAAATTTGGGTAATGACCGAAAGAATTAGATCGCGGGTACAAGCTGCCGAAATGAGATTCCTGAGGTGCGTTGCTGGTGTTACTCTAAGGGATAGAGTGAGAAACAGTATTCGTGGGAATCTTAATATTGTGCAGCACTTCTCCGAGTGGAGCGATCGATTCTTCGATGGTTTGGACACGTTGTTCGCATGCCCCCTGACAGACGTCCTAGACAGGTCATGCTAGCCGAAATGCGAGTGCGTCGCCCCCCTGGTAGGCCAAGAAACAGGTGGTGGGATCAGGTAAAGAACCTCTCTGAGTCCCGCCTGGGGATTGCGCCGGAGTCTCTTGAGTTGGTGGCGGATGATCGAGAATGATGAAAAGACCAGTTAGTCACCCTCGCTCCGCGACCCTTTTAAAGGATAAGCGGCATTCGAAAAGGATGATGATGATGATGGAGAATTTTGAAGTCAGCAGTTGGCAGTTGGCAGAGCCCAGTTCCTCGCGCTTTTTAATCGACAGAAGCCTGAACTAATTCATTGGAAGTCGAATATGTTTATGGGGTACGCCATCAAAAGTGGGCGTGAACTAAAAAAAAAATTTTCAAGCTTATTTCGTTAGAACCGCGATGAAATGTGAAATAGCGAAAATTTAACTAAAAAAACAGTTTTTTCCTAAAAACGCTTCATAAAAGAGGGCGGAGCTAAAAATATTGTATGAGGCACTTTTAGAACGCCAAAATCTTCAATTTTTGTAACATAATATTTTCCGATTTTGAGTAAATTTAAAGAGAAATCAAGTTTTTAATGATATCAAATGTAAATGTAATGTTAATGTGGGCATGGTCGATGCAGTGGGCGGCTATTTTTTTTGTCGTGTTAAAGGAAGACCAGAATTTGAGTCCCTTCTTGTTGTAAAACTTGGTAAAAAAGTCTTTTCAATTAAAACATGAATTTGCGGGTGTCTCACATTGAAGCCAATTGTGGGCGTGACCGTCAGCAGATTTGACCAATTTAAGCACTTTATGCAACAAAAGAACCAGACCGTGCTTCAAGTTTCAGTCCTCTAGCTTATGATTTAAAAGACCTATAATCTTCACCCTGGGTCGGTTATAAAAGAAAACAGTGCTCTTGAAAACAGCTGCTCTTGAAATGTAGACCTACCAATATACCACAAGACGGAAGGCATGCTGGTTGAGCTCTATCGCTCGAATACAGCCCAAATTTACTTGTAATTAGGAAAAGTGTAAAGGATAAGAGAGTTGCAAGTGCCACATTGCAAGTGCTAGATCGCAACCCAGTGAGTGTTTCTATATGATTTGTGACATTTTATGTTGGACACTATGGCAGCTCTAAGGGAGCTTAACAGAGAGAACATTTTGGGAAATGTGCTCAATCCAGAGTGAGAAGCCAATTTCTTTGTTTTCCGAAACTGGCTATTTCTCACGAACAGAATACTGGTATGGGGTTTCTGACATTGTCTTATATATGACTCCGATGTTTTTGACAAGAGAAAATTGTAGCAAAACAAGAGGTGGAAATTTTAGTACCTAGGATTTTTTACCTTTCTAGAAATTGGGTATTCAGCCAAGCTTGTCATTCGTGGCGAAATTTTCCTTTGTTAAAGATCAATAAAGAGCAGGAATCTGGTGGGAACCTAAGGCCGATCTCTAAGGTATGCGCCCTCAGTCGCACATCTTGCTGGCTAAAGTACTTTGTAGGATATTTGTAGGTACCTGTAAGAGCCATTAGACGAAGTCTTCCTCTGTCGCCCTGTCCCTTTAAAGACTTTGCGGACTAGAACTTTATATCTTTGTAGAACTTTATAGTTTTGTCTAAGATTCATTGGTAGAATTTTTTGTCTGAATCCGAACTTGTGAAGCATTTTAGGACAGACTCTTAAAGCTTTCTTAGATTTTTCGTGGAGGTGGAGAACGTAAGAAAACCTCGCACCTTCCGCGTAGTAAGAACGACACCCAAACAATAAGCTAAGGCACCTCGCGTTCCAATCTCTTTTAAAAGACGAGCCAAAAGAGGTAAGGCTTAACTTAACCCTTCAAACTGTCGATTTGCATAATTTATAGGATTTTTGAAATTCGCAAGGATATTATGTACATGTGGGGATATCTTGCAGCAGCTCCTGGGTGTTAGTGTTCTAGCATTGATTTATGAGCTTGAGTTCTGGGGGCCTACAGTCTGGGATGAACCTCGGCCTCAGCCTATCAGCTTTACCAGTCAGCTCGGTCTCCAGTTTTGCACGTAAAGTTGGCTGAGGCAGCCTGCCATACTTGTCCCTTCCATACTAGCCCCTTAAGTCTCAGTAGTTCTCCATTTCCCTTGATACATCCTTGACTATTTCACAATTGTAAATCGGTATCAACGTGAGAGTATGACCTAACATCAAACCAACCTATCAATAATTCAAGCAATCAGTTTTCAATACAAATGATCTTCGATTGCTCTTACCGTTGTTTAAAATAACACGCTTCACTTAACCTTAGGGTATAGAACCTTGTGGAGAGGCTATAAATAAATCTTCTCCAAAGAAGGACATCGCAATGACGTCAATCGAATTGACACAACCACTATCACGCAAGCATTTTCTCTGATAATAGAAATTCATCTTGACAAATGGTCTCACAAAAGTAACGAATGATTTCTATTGAGAGCCTCCCGCTCCCATATAATATCCTCGGAGAAGAATGCAAATATACATGCCTCCTCCGTCTAAGGAGGACACAATCACCAAAGAAGATAAACGACAAAAAATAAACAAAAATGTTTCAACTTCAAACGAACAAAAAAGAAATAAATCGTTACCCTGTAGCGCAGAGCTTATTTTTTTTTATTGGAGCGAAACATGTCCTTGGTTACTTTACTTGCTGTACCATCATCTCGTTATTACTTAGATTTCCCCCGATACAGGTTACTCACACCTCCGACACCAGTCACAAGCTGTCTGCCAAATTCGTGGTTTAGAAGGTAGAAATTTCTAAGCCGCACAATGTAAATACCAAAGGTGAGTATAATAAAAAGCAAAAATAAAACAAACCCTTACCGTAAACATCAATCAAATCCTGGAGAACACTTTAGTGTGTCCCTTTCGCCCGCGGCGCGCGGTGGCCAACGACAGGGACAGCCCAGCGATGAGCAGGAGCACAATACCGCAGTTCAATGCTTTGAAAGTTCATTAAAAACCACACCACCTCCTCGAAAGTTGGGCCGGTTCTATTTTTAAGTCCTGCTCTCTCATGCTCATGTGAGTATGTGTGCTCGATGGAATCCCGAAATTCATCACTTTTATAGGTACGACGCCCGCTTCCAAATATTTACAATTAAGATCAAGCGGCGTCTCTTTGGCGTCTTTGGTCCTTCGGTTCAAGGTGAGCGTGTGCTTAAAAATTCATGACATTAAACGCTGGGTGCGAACTCATATTTTCTCTAAGGATGAGGATGTTTTAGAAAATTGACAGCAAGTCATTCGTTCTTCATTCGTGCTTCGTGTATATTGTTTGGCGTTGTTATTCCCCATGGGAGTGTATGGAATATTTCACACATGACATACCTTCCTACCTATACGTGTGGTATCTAACTTGTATCCTTTCATTGATGATGATGCCTCATGCTGGCGGCGGTGGCGGCGGCGGGAGAAGTCTGGTTCGTTCGGGTTGTGGAACATTCGTCAGAATTGCACGTATGCTCCTTTTGATGAACATCCATTAGGAATCCGAGAAAGAGAGGAATGTATCCTTGGATGGAGAAGGTGCCTCGCTTGAGCATTATAGTAAGAAGGTTGCTTTCAATGTGTCAACTGATGGAATTTTGTCTATCTGGCAACACTTTAGCTGTCTTTGTTTTAGTCACGTAATGCCGTGTAAATGGTTTTTGGCATACGTCGCCGGAATATGTGATCAAGGACCGAGCCATGAAGTGTGGCACAATAGGGAATGCGTCGCCTGTATAAACTGTAGCTTATTGAAGAGCTCTTACGAACAATTAATCTGGGGGTTTTGTTAATATTTTGGCTTTGGCTCTTTTGTCAGGGTTGTCTGCAAAATTCAAGGAGGTATACTTGCTAAAATTCACTCTAACCAGATTAAATGGAACAAATTTCCGTTGGAGTACATACCCATCCCATTCCTAAATAATCCTCGCGGCTCGTTGCCCAATACCATCCCCTGGGTTAATTGTAAAATTTATTTAGTCCGTAAACACTCTTAGTCGGCAACAGATTAAGCACACAAAGTGCAGTTCAGCCCCACTTGTGCACACACATTTAGTGGCGACCTAAAAATAAAATTATGTGCGTACGTGGCGGAATAAATTAAGTCAGCTGCAGTTGGTCTCATTGCTGCACATTTAACACACAAGAGTGGCAACGCCTTTTCAGCGTTCCCACGTGCTGACATTAAATTAATCTTTTTTTAATCGAAATAGGTAGGTACACCTTTACGAAACCGAACCCCTTACGTACCCCTGAATTCAAGTATCAATCATATTAAATCAAATAAATAAAAAAAGGACGAAAAAAGTACATAATATTTCACACCATAAAAATGTCCCATCGTGTCATTCAAATTATGCGTGAAAATTTATCAAATCCCATATTTTCGTCGGAAAATAAAATCCTGATATCATCAAAAATTGGATCAAAAGCCCCTCATGAATATTTTACCCTCATTTGATTTCGTTCTTTTGCTCTCTCGTGGGTAGTAGTATGGATTCTGGAAACTTCGTCGCTGTCAGCACTAACAAAATACCAACAAATAAAACACGCAACACAATCAAATCAACTAAGCACATATCTGTACACAAACACCCAACACCTACCTATGCATAATTTAATAATTTTTTCCTCTCTTTAATGTTATATTTTCAGCCATACCTATTGTATATATCCTTGCAATTGTTCCGGGACTGATGCCCTGGGAAAAAGGATATCGTTTTTTATCATTCTGCCATGTTTTCGGTTCGGTAGCGCCCTGGTGTGGCAGTTTCGTCTACCACCTATTTATGAACATCGAAAAGGGCGAGAACGTCTATTATCGTCTACTCAAGTTGGATATGGTCGGGATTTGGGTCAGTCAAAGCTTCGGTGAGTATATTACTATAAAGAAGAATCGAAATGTCAATTTACAGAATCAGCGGTTGGTGTAAAAAGGTTTTAATAGCCTCGCAAATTGGTTTGAACTTTTGAAATAACATAAATTTGAAAGGTTGAAGTGTGCAAACAAATATAAGAGTTTAGCGTTTTTGAAGCGAGAAAAAATTACAATTAAAAAAATCTTTATTAGCAAATTATTAGCACAGGGTCTTTTACAAGTTCATTTTGTCTGAAGAATATGACCATTTTCCAAGTGTTCTTTTGGATCTAGATATTTTGGAATAAAGTCTTCTCCACAAAGAAAAAAAACCTTTTCACAAACCTCCACAGCACGTTCACACTGATCCCCAACGGGGTTTTGTTTGACGTTTAAACTCAAATAGTTGGGGACTTTTCAAGTAATTATTTTTTAAACAATTTTCTTTTTTTTACAATTTTTGCAACACAAAAATTATAATTATATTGATTT
Source organism: Neoascia interrupta (assembly GCA_947623515.1). NCBI lineage: Eukaryota > Metazoa > Arthropoda > Insecta > Diptera > Syrphidae > Neoascia > Neoascia interrupta. The sequence goes on from OX392464.1 coordinate 9,915,650, forward strand.
ATTACAAAGAAAAGTTGTGTATTTTAGCTTCATGAGATCAAAAATTTTATAGTTTTTGACAGTTAATCTGAAAGCTGTTAATTTGCAATTGGTACAAAATAAACCTTTGGCTTATGTATTCTATTGTATTTTAAAAAAAATTTCAGAACAGTTTGGTCAAATCGAAAAACTAGATAAGTCTTAAAATCTGGGTCCCGTAATACTATGTCTCTCCACATGACACTAATCCACGATTAATATAAATCTTCAACTAGTCTCCCGCGAATCTCGGGATTGACAATAAAAATTTTTAACCCGCTTGTCGAGATATTAAAAATAATTCCTATCCATAAATCGCAACCGCCATTTTCTCACACCTTCTTAACAGTTAGAGGCTTGGAAAATCAAACTAAAACTGTCCCCGTATGACAGATCTGTCGCAAATATGTAGAAATTTTTTTTACTGGGAGTTTTATAACGTAACTCTTCTTTTTCGTCACTCACTCTCTTGTCATCCTCAATCTCTTTTACGCCATTACTTCCAGAATGGCAACAAAGAGTGCTCGTGGCAAGTTATTGTTTAATTTGTCCGGTGAAGACTCTTAAGATCGAGATTTGTTTTAGACCGACACCCTCTAATCCAAGTTTTGTGGCTTGTGCAGGAAAAAGTAAAAAAAAAAATCTTCCACTAATCTCCCACGAATCTCGAGATGTACTGATAAAATTAATTTTTAGTCTCTTAAAAATCTTTTTGATACTTATAATCCTTTTCGAACACATTTTTAACGGATTGACATTAGAGAAGCAAACTGTCCATGTCCATATATGACAAATCTGTCACATATATATTTTCCATTGGGATTTTTAAAACGAAATATATTTTCGCTTCTGGGAAATATTAACGCCATCCTCTTTTGAGAGCCAAGCCCAAATGACAGCATAAAAGTGTTCGCGTGAAGTTAATATAATGTTTGCCTGGTAGGAACTTCGAGATTTATTTGTAATCTTCTCTCACGAAATGAGAAATGAAAGTTTTGCGCGATGTCTCACCTCTGGGAGGGCCTGACAAACCCTCCGAGAGTATCCTGAGAGACCTCCAAATTTGCCGTTCGGAATCGGCAAAAAATTGTAGGTCTCTTTTATGTGTGTTGCAAACACCTGAACGCACACATTCTACATGATTGTAAGAGACGTCAGGCGTTGGATCTTCTGAGTTGCGCATGCCAGTTAGTTTTTTTTTTAGTTCTTTTCTTACTACTCCAAGTTTTATAACCAGTGGAAACATAGCATTAGATTTCGTTGTTTTTTGAAATATAATCTTTAATAGGGTACTTAGACATTCTTCCTCTTTGGAACTGCTTCTTCACGATTTGCCACTCGGTTTTAGATTAAGAGGGTCGCGAACCTTCGTCGTTTCCGAACCCACTCAATACAACGTGGGTTCCTTGACGTGGAAGGACTGTAAGGAAGGATTTTTGACTTGATCCATGTACTTACTTTTTATGCTAGGCATGTATGGCCAAGTCTAAAATATCTGTAAAGCTATAAAATATTTACGATAAACAAATGTGAAATTGTAAGCATTGTCATTCTCGCGAATACTTATATTATTACTTGTAAATCATCTCCAGAATAATAAGAGGGGATCCAATGCCTAATCATAGTCGAGGGAAAGTTATCTTCTTCCTTTGTTAAAAGAAAAAGGTTATAAAAAAGAAGAACGACGTCAAAGAAGAACGTCGAGCGGGTACTAGATAGTCGACTAAAAAATAATAATAAGGCTGTCTGAGGACCAATGCGGGTTCTTCGAGGGCAAATCAACCACTGATGAAATCGAAAGTATGAGGATCATAATGGGAAACCATCCGGATGCCCTTAAAGATCTTCATATGTTGCTGATGGTTAATTTTGATAAAGCTTTCGATAGACTACCTCGAGATCTGATTTATGGGTGGCGCTAGGAAAACGATGAGTTCCAGAAGCCCACATGCGTACGATCACGGATATGTGTATTGTGGAGCAAAGCAAGTTTAAGATGTCCTTCCGGAGTCACTGATGAGTTTCCAATTAAAGTCGCTGTACGCAAGGGAAGTGTCCTTCGTCCTTCGCTTTTCATTGTAGTCCTTGATTGTGTGCTTGAGGGAAAACTGATGGACTTCAAAGGACATCAGTTATTCTTCGCTGATGATGAGGTCATCATAAGTGAAGATCAAACATCCCTGCGGCGAGCACTTGATATAATTGGCGGATGTTTTAGAAGGGAATGGGTATCGTATGAGCCAAAAAAAGACCGAGCCAATTTCAGGCATTAAATTGAGTGCGAAAGGTTTAACTACCTGGGATCTATGATCAATGGCAAAGCAAACTGTGATGACGACATCCATCATCACGTAAGCTTGCTGTGGATGAAGTGGCAACGCCAATCTTCTAAGACCGAGAAATGCCCCTTAAGCTGAAAGCAAGGCTCTACAACGCAGTTGTGTGTCCGGCGGTCACATATGGTTCGCAATGTTAGACAGCGTATAAGAAATATAAGAGCAAATTAAGGGCAGCTGAGATGAAGATGCTTCGCATGACAGCAGGAGTAACAAAGCGAGGTAGAATAAGAAGTACGAAAATCCGAGGAAGCCTCCATGTAAAAGAACCTATCTCCAGGAAAATGGAGCACGAACGACTCAGTTGGTATTGCCACGCTCAAAGGAGAGATCCTACGAACGCTGTCAAAAAGGCAATGTGCAGCGCAATCGCGAAAGAGAAGAAGGCCTTAACATTCATGGATCACACAAATGCAACGACAAAAGGATTTATTTGGTCCAAAACCGGGTGGCCTGCCGGTATATCCTGATGTCAAATCGGGTGGCGTACCCCACAAGCGGAATTCCATTAGAAATGCAGTAAAATAGGAGGGTTATGATCCATCACTTCAGATCATAACGTCGCGCCTAAAAGAAAAATCACATTTTTGCGTTTACTAGGTTAGGCCTGTTTGTCTGACTATTGGAAAATCGGCCCTGAGTCACGCATTAACTATACAAGTAACAAAAATTGATTTCAACAGTTTGTAATAATAATTTTCCGATCATTTTCCAACCGCTTTTTCAATAAAAATGGTCGGGGATTATGGGCGGTTAAGGGGTCCTACTATCTTTCCCGACCCTCTGAAGGCCACTCGACAACTCCAGGTACGATTGCTAGAAGGATCTAGAAACTTAAATGCACGAATAAATAGAATAGCGCAACAGTTCGAGGAAAACTAACTAGGGCCAACTTCTCAACCATGTCTGCTGTGTGTGTTTTACTCTTCACATCCAGGTTTCATCCAGGTCGAAAACCGCAGCGTTTGTCGTCTAACAGTCATAAAAGAAGAGTCCCTTGTTAAAGCAAACCAGTTTTATTTAATCAGGAAATAGGGATGATAATCACTGTTTGCCAATTCTTCTCCTCAGTGCATCTTCCCGCTTCCAGACCGCGAGTTCATGTCGTGAAAGGAATGAGCTAACTAAGGATGCGCTTTATAGAAACATTCTTGTTGTTATAAAATTCTGTACCTAATAAAGGCATCGAATTAGGGCCTCGTCCTTGCCTGAGGGCCATATTGTGCGGTCTTCAGTTTTAGGTCTCGTCTATAGTCGGAGAATCCAATTCTTATCCAGTTGATTCTATTTCTTCTCCAGAATGCTATGTCTAAGCCATGTATTAGGCTTCAAAATTTGTATACCCCATCCCATAGGATAGGAGGTATATTAAGTTTGATTCATAGTTTGTAACATAGAGAAATAATCACCGTAGGGTCTACGGTACCCAAACCTTAAGGGCATATGTTCGAGACCGTATTGTAAATCGAATGAGCCATGTTCGTCCGCCCGTCCGGCTGTCGGTAGTTTTTGGGCCTTAAATTCCTGTGTTGTAAAGTCAACCTGTATACTGAGTTCGTGCAACGGACCCACATTTTCTTTTGTCCGCTAAATTTGGCGAAGATTTAAAAATACTTATCATAGAAAGTCATCGCGATAATGGTCACCGAATTAATGCTCCTTGGCATGAAATCTTCAATCCCTAACAGGACTAAGAGTATCAAACCAAAATAGTATTCATGGTGCGATTAGACTTGTAAAGATGCTAAATTGGGATGTGCAGGAAAAATTTTAAATGATTGAGAAATGACTGCAGTTGTCTTATCCGTCGTCTTAAATTTTCGTGTGATCAGAAATTGAGACGAAAAATTCTACAGTATCCCAAGCGATGTAAATGTCATTTGTCATTGGTCATTTATCAAAAGCAAAATCTGGTTTTCTTTTTTCCCAACATTCATTTCTACTTATGATATCCCAACTACCCACTCCTTGTCCTTGAAGTAGACCAATCTGCTAGCACCTCACGTTCCTGCCAGCTCTTCGTTGCCTGTTTGTGCTATGTCTCTAGCTGCACTTGAGGCATTGAGGATCACTCAATGGGTCTCATTTGCTTTCATAAACGTACAAAAAGGAAAATCGCAACTTTCACGAATTCTTGTAAGAAGACGGCATAGCTCTCCGAAGTAGTGTCCTTTGTGACCCTGGTAAAGCAGGAAAGACTTTTTTAGGCGCGACTTAAACTCTGGACCCTACATGGAACTCGACTAGACCCTGTATACTCACATTCCAATCAAACTTAGTGTAACAAGCAATTGAAATATCTTCTTTCGGATGATTTTCCTTTCAGTACAATGATGCAAATCTCAGCCTCAGTGGTAGATTGGGTCTTGAGTAACTTCAAAAATGCTCATGTTCTCAGGTCACATAAGCTTAAGGCAAAATTAAAATTTTGCAGGCACTGTTCCACTTCTTGATTCAGCATAGGTATGCCGCATCCGAAAAGTCAAGTTGGCAACAACGAATTTTTTCTTGACACCAACAGCTGCTACACCAAGCCGCTTCACTCACACAAACTTCTTTCTTTTGCAGAAGAGATAAACTTAATACAACTTAATACAACTTAACTACTTCCTTTATGTTAAAAGGGACACACGACATTCGTTTCAGCCTTTCCCAAAAGTGTGCGTTGCGCAGACCGTTCTCTGGATCAGTATATGATCGGTGCCGTGACATAAGACCAAGCCACATAAGACCAAATCTCGAAATTTGGCCTTAAGAAACTTTGTGAAAGCTATATAAGACCAAATTTTATCCCCTTCCTCTTTGGTCCTAAAGAGCAATGAGGCCAAATCGGCCTTTTATCGCTTTACAAAAGTGTCACAATGCCAAACGGCTGAATTTGGCTTTATGTCACTTTCACAAAGTGGCTCAAATTTAAAAATTTGGCCTTATGTCGCTTGGTCTTATGTCACGTCAACGTAGGAGCTTCTGCTTGGAAATCCTGCTGCTTGCTCTTTTAATGTTTTTATATGCTCAGTTCGTTCGAAAAAGGTTTCGGCCTTTTCCCTTTGGCAGCTACCTGTAAAAGAATTAGCCAAAAGTACAATTTATACTGTCAAAGTTTTGTTCAATTTAAAATAAGTGGTTCAATTAAAATAAGCACAGCCGATCATATATTCGGTAATAACACAATTAATAATTGAAGCTCAAGGCAGCTCAATCTTTCAACTCTGCAAACCAAGTTATCCAACAAAGGGGGGAGGAGTTACAACTCAAAATTTTAACATATCCGTGAAAATTGTATATTCTGCGTGAATTGTGATACCAATTACTCAAAATTAGTTCGGTATTAGACCGGTGTTCATGGTCAGTCTGGAAACCAAATAGATTTATACATGCTTTCTGCGACTCAAGCCAATCTTCTACAAAATCGAAAGCTTAGGCGATAAAATATCACTTTCCGTCCGAAGGTGTTACACATATGAGGTGTCACATGCGAGGCACTTGCTTAAGACTGCTGTTGTGAGTACAATTCTACCTACGGTCGTTGTGCAACCTCCAGTGGATTGTCTGAAGTTCCTTAGAAATACCCAACTTCCGAAACCCCAAACGTGTTTCCACATAGACTGCATGCTTTGTTCATATAGTTTAATGAAACCATTAAGCTCGCTCAAGCCATCTGGACATGATAGATTACTCGTGTATTGAGGGAATAAGAAAGATTAATGCCACCCATTACATAAGGGTATCTATTGCACGAACGTGTGTATCGAGATTCACTGCAAACTTATGATGCGGTTAGATTGATTAATGAGAACGATTTGCTTGCTACAAATAAATAAAAATAGCAGAAGTCAAGCCAAAAAGGAAAATCAGAGGGACATCCTACATTGTGTAGGCAGTAAGTATGCGTATATTTGTCATTACTCCTTTCAGCTGAGTTTTATAAACAAAAAAAAAAAAGTCCTAATACCCGCATAAGTTTCCACATTAATCTTCTGTCAGAGGGATCGAGTTAAGAAGACGAACGTTATGCCTTTTCGAACGATTGGGGAATCACATTGCCCAAAAAAAAGTCCCCGGGTACAATTCGAAACTAATATACATTCCTGCTGTGTACCTACCTTGTCTAAAGTCATTCGCTTTTCATTTCCTTTTATCTTACATGCGAGGACGTTTTCTGGTATTACACTCGTCGAAAGTGGAAAAAATGAACTCATCGAAATGAGGTCAATTGTAAATTGATATCCGAGTTGAAGTTGGAGTTGGAGCCATCTGCGTGATTGCAAATGGGAATTGAAATCGCTTTTCCTACATCCTATGACCTACATGGCGTTAAATTGTTTACGATCACCAACAGACTAGGCTGTATTAACAACGAGATGGATGGAATGGAATCCTATTCAAATTCTGTCAAATAAAATCAAAAAACTGTTGACATGAGTCGTTCGAAAATAGAGCGAATGTCTGCACTTATCCGAGAACGTAATTGATGGATTTTGCTCATGTTGATTGATAGTTGAATCTGTCACAAAAAATCCATTGTAATCTGACCTTAAAAGTAAGCGCACACGGGGGTATGGTTCAACTTAAAGATTTGTCCTATTTTCGGGTTCATATCTTGGTGTCACTTTCAGGTTTTTGAAATACATAAAATGATTCATTTTAAGTCCCCATATATCAAGGGACACGTGCTCGTCCGGACTTGTGATAGCACAACCACAAGCATGCCTCATGATTCCTCCAAGGACCACCTTTAATCTTTTTTAAATTTAAGAGCTCCACTGCACGCACTATTAAGGTTTGAATGGATTTATGAACGCATATCTATATCTCTCACGTGCCTCAGCATTTAATGTTCCTTCAGAAGAAGAGTAAAAAAAAAATTCCTTCTGACACCTTCAAAGTGCTCCTTGCGTGCCACATGATATCCGTGCGGTCGGTCATTCTGTTTATGTTTCGGGCACACAGTGTCATGTTTTTCCAACCTTTAATCTAAGGCGGCCTATCAAATATTCAGCAGCAAAACCCATTTCACACCGTGCGTCCTGGTCGTCGTCATCTGTCTTGGCAACCCATTAATGTGAATTAATTGACTTGTTGCCAAGAGTATCTATATAGCGGCGAAACCCCATAAGTGCATATCTAAACTATAGAAGTTCCTGCATGCGTACTTTTCAAATGAAATCACATGAAGCAGGCAGGCGGTGCCGCACAAAACAATCACAATCCTCCAACGGAGTCTATAATATTTATTAGGTTTCTGCTGTGTTTCATAAATACAGTCACCACTAATTGAACTATGGCATTATACGAGTTTCAATAATTGAAGTTTTAGCACCAAAGTTATTTCGAACATTATATGGCATCGGGGATAGATGGGGGTGCGTCTATCTACTTTAGAAAATTAAAATTAATATTTAAGGCTAATTGAACTATTGGAAAGTGACGGTCTTTGACTAGACTACACTACAATCTAATAAGGCAACTCAAATGAGAGAGATCATCCCGTTTTTAGATGTGAATTATTGCTCGTACTTAGTAAAGCTATACCTACATGCTTTTCTGCAACTTCATTTGCGGTGTTATTTTCAGGACAACTTTAAGTTCCGTAGAAGTGCAGAATGCAACTAAACTTTTTTAATACATTTTTCCATCGGCAATAATATGAGGATTAGTAGAAGGCGATTCATAACAAACCCAAAGTGTTTCCACCGCACAAATATAGGATTAATTTGACATGAACACACTTTCCAGGCGCGAAAAAAGATATCCCTTGTAAGGCTCCAAATAGAAATCTTCGTTCTGACAGATCCTTTCTTACTTGAACAGTTTCAGTAGCCTTTTTCGATTCTCAAACTGTTAGAAAGGTGTTCGAAAAGGTTTAAAGGGGTTAATTTTAAATTACTTCCCAAGAGAATTTGAATTTGTGTGATAGAGGATTTAATGAAGATTAGTTTTAAACGTGGACGGGTGGAAATAAGTTAGACTAAGTAGGAAAATCAATGTGAGGGCTTGATAACATCTAATCCTTTTTCACAAACAAACGAAAATCAAAATGATAAAAATGTATCATACAAAATTGACCTGAAAATGCCTGACCTGACCTGAAAATGTCCGTTTGTCTGTCCGTATGTATGCAATTTTAAGGTCTTTAAAATTGAGCTAGGAAGCTGAAACTTGCAGCGTGGCTTCGTTCTCATTTTGTACATGAGTGATCTTGTACAAATTTACATTTTATTTCAAAATGCCTTTTGGTCAAGACCGACAAAACATATAAGCTAAAATTTTGATGGAGAGCAATATCGACCAGAAGCCTTTAATTAAGCAAAAATTGGACCGCCCACTGTATTGACCATGCCCACTTTTAACATCTGAAGTCTTTGAAAACCTGATTACTCGGGAAATTCATTCTAAATTGAAAAAAAAAAATATGTGACAAATATTAAAGACATTACAATTTGATAAGTTTGTTGCATACAACGCATTGAGCTCCGCCCACTTTTAGGGGGCGTTTTTGGGAAAAAACTGTTTTTTTAAGCATACATATTTGCTTTTAACGCATTTTCTCGTGATTCCAACGAAATTTGAGTTAATTGATTTAAATTTTCAGCCTACGCCCTTTTTTAGGGCGTGATCAAAACAAATAATTGACAGTCAGTATATGAAATAGACCCAAAAATTTTAAACTTGGTGTTAATGGGTAAAGATGGTCGGGTATTTAGAAGTTCGTTACAGACGAACTCTTGCACTAACTTACTTGTTTTTCTTATCAATTTTAATAGTTTGTCTGTACGAAATACGGACAAGGCCACACTCCAAGTTTCATCTTCCTGATTTAATTTTATAGATTTAAAAACCTCACATAATACAGACAGACGGACGACCGAACGTACATGGTTTAATCAATTTACCTGTCGGTCTCGATCATATCTCTAAGGGCCAGTTTTTCAGTGCGAGATCATTTAAGTTTTCGAGTTAAACTAAGATTAACCCCAGAAATGATTTTTTTCAGTGTATATTGATCCGGTTTAAGCCTTGGTTTAACTTGCCAAACTTCTTTGAATATTTTTTCTGTGTGAAATGGAAGTGGCTTTGCATTAACTGTCAAAAATAATATCTAAAAATGACTCAAACTTCTTTTCCTGTATTTTTCTATGGCAAGTGAGAGCTGGGAGAGTAAATAGTTTCGAGAGTCGAAGATTTTGACAACTTTTCTGAAGGACTTTAGTTTGCACTAAAAAACTATTCGGTGGCCTAACTCTAGACTCGTTTTGTCCCGGGGATCAAAAGATTTTGGTTTAAGCTGGGCTTAAGTCAGCACTGAAAAACCGGCCCTAAGAGGTCATAGGGGTCTACGGTGATTATTTCACTTTTTTACAAACTATGCATTAAAATAAATATACCCTTGTTAGTGTATAAAAAGACACCCCTTTGCTTATTTTCAATTTTCGCACGCGCCTGTAGTCAAGACTTGAAGACATAAGTACACGATTTAAGGCTTTTTGTGAAAAAGAATGTGGGCTCGTTCACAACAAAAGACAGCTTGACAAAATTCGAAATCAGATTTAGTCTCATGCGCGTTATAATTTATGCAAATTAAGCCTTTATGGAGGGAAGTCGAAGGCCTTTGGAGAATGAAGCGAAAAAAAAATTGAAATTTTTTCTGAAAAAATGTTCTAAGAAGTTCATACTGTTCTCCAGAGTTGCTTCGGGATTAACTCACCAAATTTGACGAGTTAAGCCGAGATTGATTCCGGATCTTAATTCTGGGGTTAATCTAAGTTTAACTAAAAATCTCAAATGATCTCGCACTGAAAAAAATAGCCCATAATGAGGAAAAGACGCAGACTTTAACGATAAAGCCATCAGGTATCGATTGATCATGACAACCACTGCAGTTAGGCCCAGTGCAGGTTTGTGTCATGAGAAGATTTCTCTAAGCTTTTGCTTGGGGGTTATGACGTAGTCTTTACAGTATAGTAGTTGGACTCGGACAGATTTTTGCGCGGGTTGTACTCCAAAATGGCTACAATTTTTGCAAGCTCCTAAGGCTCTTGCCATTGATTACATCATTGAACTGAGAAGGCAATTTAACTAGGGGTCCAGTGTGTTTACACAATAGCGGACGCTTATCTTAAAACTATCCATACAAAATTTATTTCAATGTTTTAAAAAATAAGTTTTTATAGCATCAAATTAAAGGCTTGTGGAATCCTAGTTAAAGCACCCCAGGAGAGTTTGATGCATTTTTCAAATGCTTTAAAAATATCAAGAGCTTTGGTTTTTTCAAAAATGTTACACGGATCGGTATATTTTTGTTGTGAATTAAAAGGAACCCCACAAGAACACCGATGGTTTATGCTTTAAAATTCGGATATTTTTCGAGACGTGTTTTCAGGTCGAAGCTCACAAACGAGGCTCTGACCTTGGAATGAAATTGCATTTGCTGGAGAAGAAGAATCGACTTTTTACGTCTGCAGAGAGTAATGCCTATTGGGTCCACTTGTTTAGTGGTTTTACATAATCCCGAAGAAGACCTCTAAGGACCCTTAAGTCCTTTAACGGGATCGAGCTGCTTTGTGACGTGTGCCTACATTCCTTCAGACGAATGATATAAAATATAATTTTTAAATTTTGCGGAAAATTGCCAACAAATACAATTTTTTACTAAAAAAAATCACTTTCTCCACTGTTTCTTTCTCCACCTCATTGCGGCTAACCTGACCGATATTCAGCTTATTTTGCCTCGACTCGTGTGCAATCGAATTGAGGTTGCGAAATGTCGCGCGCAGCCAAAATAAAAAATTAATAACTAAAACTATCGCAAAAATTCGTTTCCTGGGGCGGGTAATATGGTACACTCCATTGAGAGACATCTTATATGGCGCAGTGAACAAACACATTCATATTTTTGTCGCCAGGTCGACGAATCATTAGCAGTCTTGGGCGGTTTCATATGCGTAGGCTGATTGGTACCTTTGCCTTTCGCTTTGAAGACTTCATTTTTGGATGCTCAAAGTCTAAATAAAAAACTTTGGAGTCATTTTGCTGCAGCTCAGATCCACCTAATTCACAAACAAACGAGAAACTCAAAGCAAAACTAGCATCCTTGCATTCATTTTTTAAAACCTTAACCGTTTTTTACTGTCATTGTGGCCGGTTCCGGTGGATTTGAGAACAATTGATATCATCCAAACAAAATTCATTAAAAGTTGCATCGAGGGAGAAATGGTAGCCCAGCCATATTAGCATCACGAAATTCTCCATTTATCCCTTTCTTTATTTAATGGGGGTTTCAACATACAGGTCTTAAGGAAATTTTCGTAGCACAGTTTATAGATTTAGGAACACAAGTTGCCAAAAAAAATACCATAAAAAACCGAGGAGTTTTCTATTCACACTAACAGAAATTTACTCAAGGTGTTCAAGAATATCCCATCACATTTTTGTTGGAAAGAAATCTAAAAAGACCCCTTCGCGCGCCGCTGCGCATTATTAATAAATAGAGTGGCGCAACAGGTCGAGGTGAACCGGGCCAACTTTTCAAAAATGTATGCTGTGTGTGTTAATTTCTTCACATACAAGGGGACCTACAATTTTTTGCCGAATCCGAAGCAAAGGGAGGTTTTTCAAGACAAATCATATTCTCGGAGAGCTTGTCAGACCCTCGCAGAGGTGGGGACCATGAAAAAGAACGAGTCTTTTTGTTTCAGGTGACGATGGTAGGATTTGAACCAGACCTCCGGCGTAGTAAGCACACACACTAACCACTACGCTGTGGCACCCCCGTGCTGCGCCTAATTACCCGATTAAAAAAAATATGCACCCGAAACCATGCTGACAAAAAATGCATCTTGCGTTGTGTATATCACTTAAGCCTAAACCACATGTTGAATGTGGAGAAACACTCGTCAAAATAACATCCAATCAACCCATGTTCCAAAACTGATTCCTGTCATAATTACAATAAAATTTTACTTCAAAACCATTCAACCCCCAAAACTAGGTGTCAATTACAGTCCAACCGTATAGAAATGAAATAGCACCTCACTTTATAAAACTTTTCGGCACGTATATTTCTGTCCTTTAACGATAACTCAGCTAACAGCTAATCCAAACCCTTCTGGAAGACAAAACGCGCTCAACTCTGTTATCGGGATGCTTATGAAAAGCTCATTAATTCATGTAATTAGAGCAGACGTTTTCCCAGAAACTTGCCGTGCTTATAGTCAACCACATACATAATTTAATTAAGGTTCACATCACACCGCGTGGCCGAACTCTGAGATCCAAAAAGGCAATAAACCAAGGTATACACCTCCGAAGGACACACCACCACCGTTGTTGGAAATATCCTTTAATAAACTGTGAAACTATTCTACATTTAGTGGAAAATAATAAGATTAAATTGGATATCTGCTTCAGTAGTTTTCATAACTTCTGCTTTGTGTTATTGGACCCACCAGGAAGTCATTATATAAGTTGAGTCCTGATTGTCTTAAGGTTTCTTTCACTGGAGGGTCTATGAATAAGAAGTTTTCATCCGTATCCTTGTGAGTCATTCGTGTTGTAAAGCTTCTACAACTGAACCCAGCTTCTGGTAATTGATTTCTTTGTTACTACACAATAAGTCGTTGTTTTAAAAATATTTATTCATCAAGTAAACTTATAAATGGAAATAATATTCTGAATATTAAAAGTGCGTCTCCAGGGAAGGAAACGCTTCGGGGCACCAATGGTGTTTGCCGTAAATTCAAATGAAACTTGAAGACCTCTAAGGAAACGGAGTACATCCCAACCTATTTTCAGCTTCGTAGAGTGCAAAAATAATTAAAGGGACGAACTTTACTTCATTAAAAAAATTTTCATTGTTTCACAAGGAATATGCTCCTCAGGAATATTAAAAAGTTTCGCATAAAAAAGGAACAAATAAGCAAAATCTAATTTGAATAAAATTAAGACGATTGCACTGTGCAATCATTCCTCAGCCAATGTTTAGGGAAACATAGCCGTTACTTTAAGGGTATGACAGAATGTCTGGATAAGAAAATTATTTATAGGCGCGACGCTTTACAATTTAAGTGGCATATGACAGTAACAGACCATCTGTCATTATGACTGGGCGAAGTTTTCTGAAAATAGACGTTTCCAAGTTATTTTAATAAAGCAAGAATATTTACTCATAACAGATAACTCTTACTGAGAAGAAGCCCCAATGGTAAGACCATAATGAATTCTAAGAAAAAGTGGCAAATGAAGATAGGCATTGATATGACATCCTTAACCACACCACATTTGCCTCTTCAAATGGTGAGCAATCAAAGTCTAACGTAATAACAATGTGTGGATAAGGATCTGACTTGGTTAGTACAGGTATGTATACCTACACGTCGTCATTCAGCGTTTATGTGTTGGTTCCTAATCAATAAATTAAATTCAAATCTATTTAAGCATTACGATAAAATATTCATCAAACAGTGACAACATATTGCTGAGTAGACACCCAAGGGAAAACAATCTAAATGTGTGGTGACAGGATACGGCGATCTGAGAACATGCAATGTCCTTAGCGAGGCTGTAGTTTAGTGGCACGCTACGCATAAAATAGTTTCATTCAGTGAAAGTATTTTTATTTCTGTCTTACTTTGTGGTCATAAATGGATAAATTACTCCCAATGGATCAAAAAGTTCAACCTGACTTCTAGTCAGGATACGAGGAGGATTTTTCTTTGGTTATTTATAGGACCGCAAAAGTTATAGGCAAAGTATAGTTATAGGCAAACTATGTGCATACTTAGTTTTCATAGGGCTTGAACTTGGAATAAAATAACATCGGCTTGGTGTTCCGGATTTAGCTTTATTTAAAAGCTTGAACAAGGCGTCTTTTCTAAATGAGTTAAACTCATTTTCACTTTACTTTGAAGGTCTTTTCTCATCTTAAGGTAGAAATACAATGCTTTCTCTGAAAATTGTCACATTTTGTAGTCACATCACATTGTCCCCCTCTTAGTTTTGTTCATCCCAAAGAAGCACATCATCGCTGCTTCATTGGTAATGTATTGGCGATCCATATGGACTACTTTTATTTTCGTAAAGTGGAGCTAAAATACTAGCAGACGAAATGTCAAAAGAAACTTTCAGTCTCTTGGTCCCCGTTGGATTCGGAAGGCGATGTCATTTATTTGTTTAACTAATTTTCAGAGACTTTTAGACACAATTTTTTTTCCAATTTTTTGTTGCTGCGATGTGGTGATTTATATTGCATCAGGTCCTCTGATGTTTGTCGCTGATCCTATCTCCGAGTTCCACCATTCCTCTTCTCATTTTGGGTTGCTCGGTAGGTTGAGCTGCTTGGTAGGTTGAGCTGCTCGGTAGGTTGGCAATAAATCCGAATTGAGCTTCAGTTGAAGCGCAAATCCAGTTGTAATATGAGTCATATTCTGGTAGGCCAACAAAAATAGAAGAATCCGCTGATCAATATCCAATTGACTCTCGATTCGAAGTTTTGTCCTTGATCGGAATGTTTCTTTATATACTTACCTGGCGTAGGAGCTGCCGTGATCATGAAGGCGGTTTCCCCGGGGCGAGGTCTGGCCATGGCACAATTGGCTGGATTGACCTCCGCGATTGTTCCTTATGCGAAGAAGTCGTGCGCGTAATTTTTGGTTGGCGGGAATGGCGTTCGCGCCGTTCCGAAAAAAATAGAATGTTACCGAAACGTGTACACCCATCAGTGGTCGATAACATTTATGGCATCATGGGTTGGGATCCGCATTAACAAACGATTATTGTTGTAAGGTTCTCTGTCGGGCCTGATTAGATGTCAACGGTGCACGATAGTTTCAAAAGGGTACCCATATTGTACTGAATGTCCCTTTCTTGAGTCATCTTGCCATTAACGAATAAGAGTGTTCTCTTTACCTTTTCCAGTGTTTTACTGATTTCTAAGTGCCCCCGCGATACTCCATCGTGCATTTACTGCAATCTCCTGCAGCTGCACTTTCAAGCACAATCTGCCTCTTCGGTTCCGTTTCTCAGTACGAGATCATCAGGGTTTCTGAGTTAAACTGAGATTAACCACAAAAATGATGTTCCCGGAATCAATCTATAAGCTTGACTCGCCAAATTTGGTTAGTTTATCCCGGAACAACTCTGATGATCAGTATGAATCCCTTTGAATGTTTTATTCTGTGTGGCCTTGCGTGTTTCTGTGAAAAAAGACATTTAAAAATGACTCGAGCTTCTTATTCTGTGTTTTTCTAAGTGAATCGAGAGCTGGGAGAGTCAATAATTTCGAGAGTCGAAAAACTGTTCCTATAAGGGCCGGTTTTTCATTGCTGAGTTAAGCCCAGCTTAAACCAAGATCTGTTAATGCCGTAACAAAACGAGTCTGGAGTTAATCAGGCGAGCAGTTTTTCAGTGCAGAGTTAACTCCGCCAACAAAGTTGTCAAAATTTTCTACTCTCGAACTTATTGACTCTCCCAACTCTCACTCTCACTTCCCACAGAGAAACACCGGAAAAGAAGTTCGAGTTTTTCTCAGATGTAATTTTTCACAGGGACACGCAAATCACGTACTATTCCACATAGAAAAAACATAAAAAGAAGTTCATACTGTTCCCAAGAGTTGATCCGAGATCAACTCACCAAACTTGGCGAGTTAAGCTGGGATTAACCACAGATCTGAAAAACCGGCCCTAAATAGGCCTAAATAGGTTTAACTAAAAAACCGGCCCTGAATAGTACATTTTTGACCATTACTGAACCTTCTGCTTCTTAACGTTGTCAAGTTCAAGAACCAGATATTCTCACTGGGGCTAAATGCTTTCGCTTTGCTCTGCCCAACTTTTTGGGCAATTTGGAATTTTCCAGGGAAGGCAATATTAAGGGCACATTTTTAGTCATTTAGTTGTCTCTTGCAAATTGTCTATTTGGTTTTGGCCAACGAGCTTAAGCCTTCAGCCTAATATATACGTTGCGTCCATCACGTCGAAGTACGAATTGTAGAGTTTGCCACCTAAGCCCTCATTTTGACTTGGCGCTCCCCTCCGCCCCCCGTAATGGATAGCGGCACCATTGACGGGGTGCTGGTAACTTCCTCGGGTTAAGCCCGGTCGGATGCCGGATCAAGCGCTCGCATGCTCTCAGGCCTAGCTCGAAAGGGTGCCCTGGATTACCAGGATCAGCAAATATCCGAGGCTGTTTTCGTTTTCTTTTCATGGTTGGGGGGGGGGGGGGGGGGCGTGTTCATTTTATACCTAGCTGCCAGGTTTAAATTCGGCCGATCCTAACCCGGACAACAGACGCCGACAAGGAAGCCATCAGAGAGAAGAAGAGAGCCTACATTGCGTGGATTCAATGTAGAAACTCAACTTCTCGAGCCCGGTACAAAGAGGCGCGAAGGACTTCAAATAGTCCTTGGCAGTCAGAACAGCCAAGGAACAGTCATGGAAAAAGTTCGGCGAGAAG
This sequence comes from Neoascia interrupta, assembly GCA_947623515.1. Classification (NCBI taxonomy): domain Eukaryota; kingdom Metazoa; phylum Arthropoda; class Insecta; order Diptera; family Syrphidae; genus Neoascia; species Neoascia interrupta. The sequence continues at coordinate 9,932,455 of OX392464.1, forward strand.
TTGGAGCACGATTACAGATCTGCAAACAAGATATTTTGGCAGACCATTTTGGCAGACCAAGGACGGTACACTTCTTTCAAATGAGAGCGATGTCTTGCGCAGATGGAGAGAGCACTTTTCGGAGTTGCTCAACCCCCAACAGGGCACTAAAGATGGCATTCCCACTGCTGACGAGTTAAGGGCGGAGAATAGTCCCACAGTAGACGAAGTCACTGAAGCGATTAAATCGCTAAAAGTTGGCAAGTCTGCTGGAGTTGATGAAATCCGGCCAGAAATACTCAATGCAATGGGTGAAGAGGGTGTTAAATGGCTAACACGTGTCATTGAGGTGACCTGGGCTAGCGGGAAGGCAGCTAGCGATTGGCTAACGGGAGTTGCAGTGCCCATTTTCAAAAAAGGGAACAGGAGAGATTGCGCCAACTATAGGGGCATATTTCTCTTGAGTCTTCCGGGAAAAGTATTCGCAAAGGTGTTGGAAACGCGTTTCATCGAGCCTTTGTTACGGGAAGAACAGTGCGGCTTTCGGCCTGGCAGAGGCACAACCGACCAGCTTTTTACTCTGAAGGTTATTCTTGAGAAGGCCTGGGAATATGCCAAACCGGTCTATGCGCGTTTTGTAGATCTGGAAAAGGCGTATGACCGAGTCCCTCGGGATACACTGTGGAGAGTTTTGCAGGACTATTCGCTGAGTGGACCTCTTCTGAGAGCCATCCAGTTTTGTATGGAAACTGCAGAAGCTGTGTGCGGATAAATGTGCGCGTTGGACTTCGCCAGGGCTGTGTTCTGTCGCCGCTTCTTTTCATACCATAAACGGACTGGATGGTGAAGTGCAGTCTTGGCGAGCAACGTTTCGAATTGGCTGGCATCAGGATGAGCCATCTGCTTTTCGCAGATGATTCGGCCATCCTTGCATCATCCAAAGAGGAACTTCAACGAGCACTGGATTGGTTTGCAGCCGTCTGTGGTGATGCTGGGATGAAAGTAAACGTGAACAAATCGGATGTGATGGTTGTTTCCCGAACTCCTGTGCACTGTACCCTGCACATAAATGGAGTTCCATTAAAACAGGTGGAGAAGTTTAAGTATCTCGGGGTCTTTTTCACGAAAGATGGGAGGAGTGATTCTCAGTTGTCCTGTAGAATTGGCCAAGCTGGAGCAATAGTAAAGGAACTGCGCCGGCCGGTCATCAGGAAAGCTGAGCTTGGAGTGAAAGCAAAGATCTCAGTTTTTAATTCAGTGTTCGTTCCGACCCTCATCTATGGTCATGAAATTTGGGTAATGACCGAAAGAATTAGATCGCGGGTATAAGCTGCCGAAATGAGATTCCTGAGGTGCGTTGCTGGTGTTACTCTAAGGGACAGAGTGAGAAACGTCAGTATTCGTGGGAATCTTAATGTTGAGCAGCTACTTCTCCGAGTGAAGCGATCGATTCTTCGATGGTTTGGACACGTTGTTCGCATGCCTCCTGACAGATTTCCTAGACAGATCATGCTAGCCGAGATGCGAGCGCGTCGCCCCCCTGGTAGGCCAAGAAACAGGTGATGGGATCAGGTAAAGAACCTCTCTGAGTCCCGCCTGGGGATTGCGCCAGAGTCTCTTGAGTTGGTGGCGGAGGATCGAGAGTGATGGAAGGAACATTTAGCCACCCTCGCTCCGCGGCCCTTTTAAAGGATAAGCGGCATTCGAAAATGATGAAAATGATGATGACGTCGAAGTACACAACTGACAAATCAGTTAAATACACTTATTTACAATACTCCGTTATAGCACAATCAGTTAAGATATAATCTTGAAAACTCCTTAATCAGAACTGTATGTGTCACCGAGACTGTTAACGTGCAAAGCTTCTAGGAATTAACACTTTAAAAGTTCAAGTAAAAACACTATTTTGAAAGTTCGAAGAAAGGTCGACTTAACTTTTTCTACGACTACGCAACAAATTACTTTGCTCACTAAGCACAACTTTTTTCAGGTTTAGTTTTCAACACTTCAACTTCAGCAATTATTCGCAGTTCAAATCTCAACTCAGCAGCTTTTTGTAATCGCTTTCAGTATTCATAATTTAAAGATATGAAACCAACCTACCATCCTTTTTCTATACAAATAAATGAAGCTTTCGAAATTTCCCTTTTGGTCTTTGCTGTTTTTTGTTTTTCGAAAATTTAATGTCAGTTTACTGTCATCTGTCAACAGATTGAAAGAAATGTTTGATGGGTGAGGTCCTTTCCTGAGGAAAGAGATAGAAAAATTGTAACCTGGTACATAAACAGTTTCATTATTCCCAGTCATAGTCCTAACCAATTTTTACTTTACCAAAATATTTTACTCACCCTTAGGTAATCAATATTAATGAAGCTCTTTGGATAATGACACCCTGCACACATTTAATATTATTTTCGAGTGCAGCGCCTCACTAATAAACGTTGACATCATTATTTGACAAGTCCTAAGTAGTCGCTTATTACGAGGAATAGTCGGGTTGGTTCTTAAATGGTGCGCAAAGCTATCAATACGAGTTTTCTGTTATCGCGGCTGATATGTCTCTCGCCATTTTACTTCGACAAGAAAACAGACTCTTACGTCTTAAGCGGTCTACGTATAGCTCTAAACTACATTCTGGCTTATATGGCTTGTTGGTGTCTTTTTTGGTACCTAATTTTTTTCTATTACGGTAGGCAATTAATTAAAATATGTTCAGCAAACCAAGCCCAGTTTCAAGAAATGTCGGTTTCTGCACTTTTTAATAATTTAAAAATGGTTGTGGTAGCTTGCTTGTGTATTAACAGCATAAAAAAGCGACAAACACAGCTAAAAATCTTGAATGAAATTCTGCTCATGGATAAACAAATACTTAAGTTGACTGGTATCGCATTTACCCAACATCGAGGATCTTGGCGTATCTACAGAACTAAACAGTTTTTCAAAGTCTTGGACGTTCTAGTGACTCTGGCTCGATATTACACGAAATACGCTCATAGCTTTACAATAACATCACTTGTTGTGCTTAAAATTTTTATGGCCTCTGCTTCGTTTGGTCAGCATTTTGTGGACTCATACCTCTGTACCGCGTACGTGAGGCTTAATAAATTCTCCGTCTACCGACACGACTGGATAAAGAAAAACGACCTATTCAAGTTGTCCGTTTTATGCACGAAAATTTACAAAATAAAGCAGCAAGCTAACCAATACTATGGCACTTATTTTTGGGGGCTGTACGCCAATCTTTCGCGCGTTATCTATTTTATGTACCTTGGCTCAACGTGTGTCCTCTTTGGAAATGCCGGAACAATGGACAAAAATGTATGCACCACTTCATTTGTTGCCTTTTGCTTTTTAATTGGTGTCCCACATATAGCTGATTACCTAATTACGGGAATCATGGCTGAGACTTTGATCAGAAAAGCGAATAAGTTTTGTGCGAATTTACTACAGAAGTCTTGGAAGACCTCCAAGTGCAGGGTGCACCATAAGCAGGTTAGTTAATAGAAAAAAAGTGAATTAATGTTGTGTAAGAGTTCTTTTTTCTTTAGATTGAGATCCTGTTGAGGCAACACCTTTTACAACATTTGGACACAAACATGGGGGGCTATCTTGTTTTAAACAGAAGCACGGTATTTCAAATTATAATGGGTTTGGTTTTCGGGATGGCTATTGTATTCACACAATTCGTAGGAGGTGTTAAAAATGATAGATACAGCAGGCCTGTTTGTAACTTCTCTGCATATTTTGAACTTATTAAACATGAACATTATTAAACATAAAAGAACAGAAAAGGATACTAAAACTCAATAAAATTATAAGAAAAAAATATTTTAAATAAGTATAACTTTTTTATCACTAAATCAATTACGGTCAAATATGAAAACTAAACTTAAAAAAAATACAAAATAGGTTTATTTTAAATATATTAAATATTAAATATATACAGTTTTATACAAAAAAATTATCAAAATTGTGTGCACGTTTTGGATCTTCCGGCAACGGGTATCGACATTTGTGTTGACAGTCGAGCAGCACTTAAATCCCTGGACTCCAACCTCGTGTACTCGAAGGGCGTCTAGGCTAGGACGGCTTCATGGCAGGCACCCATAGAAACAAGCCCTCGCATAGTTCTACTCTGCTGGGTACATGGGGATGTGGCTTCGCCCGAAATGAAATGGCAGATGATATGGCCAGGAAAGGGTTTAACATGGACATAACGTTGGCTGATCGATGGTCATCACAGCCAAAAGTTTCATGGATCACCGACACGGTTAAATTAGCCGGTGAACGATGGCAAGAGTCTAAGGATTGTATCATAACTCACTTCTTATGGCCAGTGTTTGACTTAAAAAGAACAACGAGCGACGCTTTGAACACTCAGTAGAACCTTCATAAGAACACTCTTTGGTGTAATCACAGGACACTGCATGTGCACCATTGGTGTCATGGCAGCACGAAAGGGAATCTTTGCGAACGACTTCTGCGTGCGAAAAGTATACTATTCTGTACTTCGAAGTGACCGACGCGACTCAGCGTATTCATGGGGCTGGCCTTGGACTTTCTTATCACTTTCTATAATTTCGAAATCCTCTAACTGAACACTTACGAAGCATGATTATTCATGGATTGTAAAATTCCACAATCAAAACTGAAGGAGTCATCGAATCTTTTTACGCACAATAGGAATTTCGACTTAAAATATTTTGTGTAACACCTTGCCACTATTTTAAAAGCTTTTATTAAAGAATTTTGTCGCACATCGAGCCTCGTACCCAATTTCTGACACCAATGTCACATTTTTATCCTGGGGCTTATTAAAGAAAAGTCAATTTTACATTTTGAACAACAGAACCACTTCTGAACAAATAATTCAACTTCACCAATTTATTGACAGTTATAATCTCAACTCAGTCTAAGATTCAAAGATTCAAAACCAACCTATCCAGCTATTTAATGATACAATGTTTACTTTTCGAATACTAATTGCTTACTATTCAAATTTAGTTACCACACCCCAAGAATATACCAATCCTAAAGGAAGGGGTACAAAAATTTATAACGTATAGTAGCTACGTAAAACAATTCATTTGGAAGGACCAGTTGGAGTCCTTAGAAATTGTCACTTAACTTATAGCTTTTAGGACAATGCCTCCCTGTCGACGATGTTGCCATTTGTCTATGAGTTAATAAATATTTTCTTAAATGCAGCGCCTTACTTATAAACTTTTACAAGTCCTGCATAGTCTCTCATCACAAGTGTAGTCGGGTTGGCTTTTAAATGGTGCGAAAAGCTATCTATTCGAGTTTTCTTTTACTTCAGCTACGCAAATCCACCAAATGCAACCAGTGACTATGTAGCAGGACAACTACATCCGGGTTTGGTGTTCAAAATTCTGCCGGAGTCAAAATTCTTTTTAAAAATTCTGCTTCCAGAATTCTATTTAACAAAGTTCAGGGAATGGAACTTTTACAAAGTATTACTATGAAAAATGTATGGGAGGTGGCGTGCCAGGGTTGGGATCAAAATTCTCTTTTTGGAAATTCTGTTAAAGAAAATTCTGGAAATGCAACTTTGACTAAGCGATACAGTGAAATATTTAGGGAAAAAGGGTCGCGTCACCCTCTGCGTGGGAGTCGCAGTCTGTTTCTTTTTTGACCTTTGCTTTACTTCAAAAAAGCAAAATATTTGCCTAAAAAAGCGGAATAAGCAGAATTTTATTGTTTCAAGTCGGAATTTTTAAAAAACAGGATTTTGAATATGAAGGGCTGCCAGAATTGGGATCAAAACTCTTTTTACAAAAGTATGCTTTCAAAATTCAGTTTTTCAAAATTCTGCTCTACACAATTCTGCATATGCAACTTTGCCAAAGCGACACAGAGAAATATTTTAAGGAGTAGGGGTCGCGCCACCTCCTGGAAGACCCTTGCCCTATTCTATTTTTTCACCTTTGCTATTTAATAATTCAAAAAAGTCCAAAGATTGCTTAAAAAGCAGAATTTTATTGCGTAAATCAGAACTTTGAAGACTAGTATTTTCCAAGCTGAATTATGTCCCGCTCCCCTACATCAGTATTGTAGTTGTCCTCTCTGTCGTCGACGTCTACAACAGGCAGGACAGGTGGTGGTTTTGGTCAAGCTAAATTAATATGTTTAGTAAAAGATTGGTGGCTTGAAAGGAGGCTTACTCCAAGCGACAGACGGAACGAAATTGACTTTTTGCAAATGCCCGAGCAGAGTCTTTCGGTCTGTCTGGCCGCATTGGAGACAAGACTTGTGCTCACGGGAAAGCTGCCGCGAGAAGAATCAATGGGTTTCAATTTTGAAGCAGGTGCCAGAGTCCATAAGTATCATAAGAGGGAAGATCAAACACCAACATAGACCAGGTCCATGCTTGTATGGTCCATGCAGTCCATGCTTCCCGCTTTTATGACGAACTTGCCACAGTCTCCTTTGGTATTAAGCGTTCGTGTATGGTTAGGTTGGGTTAAGTGGCTTTTCCCGCTTCATAGAGGCACACTTACACTAAGGGAAGTCTTTTATGGCCTGGAGCCACCAGTTCGAGGACCCAACAACAAACTACCCGTTTTGGGTGAGAAAGGTCGAGGCAACCAGCAATGGTGTAAGCCTTCTCCAAAGATCAACAATCCATGTTGGATTGGTTAGGGTTACCTGGAAAATGTGGGAGTACCAGGGAGTAGCCGTTTCGGTATGAACCACTGTCAGGAGAGTGGAAGGTTCCAGTGATAGGTTTTTCTGAAGAAAAGCGTCTCGTGAGACTTAATTCTAGATAGGATTTTGGAAGGGTGGGGCTTGTATGAATTGGAGGGAAAAATTTAATCTCGAGGGTAACCATTTTCGGTATGAACCCAGGTCAACAAGGTAGTGAGGAATAGTTTTATATGAGAAGACAAGTCAAGGGCAACCGATTTCGGTATAAGTTCATGCTTATTGCTCCTAAAGTGCGAATTAGGCTCAAGGATGGCAGAGTGCAATTTTAACCAATTTTATTATAAACCCCCGCCGGGGGGGGGGGTTTGGCAAGATGTTTATGCAGGGTAAGCGGCTTTGGTGTAAAACAATACTCCAGACGACTCAAGTCAGAATAACCCTCGGGGGAATGGGAAGAAAAAAGTTACCCGTAATGAACCCGTACCAATGGGAATATAAACGGGAGTTCCCTTAAGGGCGGGAAGGTTAGGGCAACCAGAGCGATAAAAGCCTTACCTGTCCAGCCCTGTTAGGGAATGAAGGGGGGATATGGTGTCTAATGTAGGCATTGTATACTATTGAATTCCCGGGGTAGTATGAGGAGCATACTGTAAGGTTCACCATTTAAGCCAATTAAATTCAATTTGACCCGCGGAAAGAGGTCATTATCCTTTGTAAGTCCGGTCTAGCTAGATTTTTAGATCTCCTAACCTATTGCCCCTCAAGTGAGTATTAGCCAAAAGGGTATGGGAAGGTGAAGGGGTAACCGATTTAGGTATAAATCCTTGCCGGAGGAAAATTCTAGCAAAGAAGCTGAAGTAGGGTCACCATTTTCGGTTAAAAGCCTTCAGCCCAATGAATCCGTTGCACCCGTCACGTTGAAGTACAGAACAGACAACTAAGTTGAATGCACATATTCTTATGGGATACGGTCCATAGAAGAAATGCGTACGTGAAGGCATAAGCCAGCTCCTTACACAACTCAAGCCAGAATTAGACCTTGGGAGAGGGAATGGGAGAGTAAAGAGTAACCGAAGCGGTATGAATTCGTACCAGGGAGAAATATATACCAGTGCTCCCATACGGGTGGAGACGTCATGTTGGGAAAACCTTGAGAGTGTCGTGGGGGAGGGAGAAATGATGGGAGGATTTGGTCGCTACTATTGGTGTACTACGATTGAGTTTCCAGATGGTGGAGGGATAGGTTTTGTGGCTCACCAATAAGGCGTTTAGCGAATTTGACGCGGAGATAAAAGGTCGTTATCCTCTTTATGTCGAGTCTTGCTAGACCGTTTAGATCTTTGAAGAAGCCTTTACCTATGGTTTCTTCCTCCTCAAAGCTCAATTTTCAAACTTAAATTTTTTACCATGAATAAGACGGACTTATGTGCCTGAAACTTATGGCTGATTGCCTTGGCAAATGAAATCTGTTATAAAACCTACTGAGTGTGGTTATAGTCTTTTACGAGCTCTCTGCCAGTAGCAATAATCAGTTGCCTTGACCTCCTGGGTTACAAGCAATAGAATAATTGTTAAAAATTTCGCAAGACTTCAAAAAATTGGTTTATGCCCCGACAGCAAAACATTCATAACTCTGCTCGTTATACCGTTCCTTTCATTTCCTTTGTAAAGGCAGACACCCGTTAAAGTCTGTATATACAAACGTATTAGTTTCTTGACAAACGTATTAGCTTAAGTGCACCTTGCTATATCCCTGGAAGACTGCAACAAAATAAACGTTTAAGCAGTGACAGATGGAAGTCATTGCTTCGACCTTCCAAAGAGTCGGTCTCTGTAGAAACCCATCAAGAAGATTAAGGGCGGTCATATGTGCACCTGCCCAGACATTGGAACGGCCTTTAAAAGGTGTATTGAGTAGGTCAGAGCCCGGGATGGGAACCAGATTTCTTCTGTATGCCCTATATGGTCGGAGCACCTGCCCAGACATGGGAGTTGCGTTCTAGTCGTGTTCTGCTTATGCGAAATAGCCAGATCAAATGCTCTCAGCGGTCTTGACGACTTGACAAATGCGGCTATTTCAACTTGGTCTTCGCCACACTTAACGAGGTCGAAAAGCCGTCAGCTTTGATTTAGAGAAATTGAGTGGATTTGCAGTCCATTCTAAAGCTCACGTTATAAGGTCTGAATTTAAAGAGTTGCCATATACTTCGGTTTCCTCTGTAACGTAGGAGACTTAGAATGTGGCCAAAAATTGTATACGGTCCTCTGTAGGATCACGTATTTTAAAAGCTTCCTAGAGCAGTTTTCTAACTCACGCTCCTCCCCATTGTTGAAAAAGTGTGTGTTTTCTGAATCGATAGTTTCGAAGACATACTACCAACCCCTATTGTTTTGCAAAATAGTGGGTTAATAAACATTTAGCGTCAATATTCAAATAAAACACACCCCACAAATTTCATCGAAACTAATGCACACCGGCTATAGTAAAACTTTCTCAAATTATTTCCACACTTTATCCATTAAACACCTACCAATACCGACGTCGTCAATACACTTAAGCCGCAGCATGAGAATATCTTTATTGATTTCCTCAGTTAGCGTCGGTTGCGGGGGAGCTACGAAAACAGGCATAGCAACCGTATTTTGTTATTTTGCTCCCAACCCTCGGTCGCTTCCATCAAGACGAAATATGATTCCACAATTAAATTAAGGGCAGCCTAATGGCTTCATTAAATGCAATGTTTTTGCCTTTGTTGTGACTACGCGCACCCAGGTCCTAGGGCAATACATAGATTGGAAAATAATTGAAGCAATTAGATGTAAGTTTGCCCAGAAAACAATATTCGCAAAAGATTACACCAGCCAGCCCAAGCCAAGGCCATCGATTTTGATTTAACATTTGAACGACGAAAGGGTCGCTCTTGAAACCTTTTAATGACAAGTAAGAAAAACCCAGTTAAAGGGGAGCCCCTTAAACTCCCATAAAACGCTTCGTCTATTCCATCAACGTCAAACAATCTCTCGGTTAACTTAACTTTAATTCCAATATTTTCGCAACACAAAAAGTCCTGAACGTGGGGTGAGTCGATAAGACCACCCAATGTGAGTCAGTCGATATAAATATAGTGGGCGGCTGTATAAAGTGAAAAAGGATGTTCTCTATTATAGATAAGTGAAATAGATGTCCTATTATAGATAAATATGTTATACTGGTTTGAGGACATGTGTTCGAAGCTCACGCTTTTGCTCTGCGATGGTAACGTAATCCTTTTATATATAGTCAGTCATACATAGGTATATTTGCTGCCAATATCCGGCCACCTTCAACATGGTTTATTTATGTCGTCCTGGATCGTATCGGCAACGTGCCTCCTTGTAAATTAAAATTACCTCCGATAAGTAGGTGAAATCTTTTACCTGTCGATTATCATTTGACCTGAATAGATACTTAAAGCCGGTCGAGATTACCATAATGATTGCGAAGTAATATTGACAGCTTGGATGGCAATGATTAAGGCAAGTCTGGGATATCGCGGTTGCGAGATAACAAAACTTGATTTATTTCAAATTATGTGTAAATTATTCGGGGTAGGTATAACGACGTTCAATTTGCCACAGTTTGAACTGGGGTTTTGTCTGTCTGTGCGATGCTTATGGCCAAATCGGATTGAACAAGGGTCCGATTAAAGAGTCTTAAATTATATGGCCTTGGATTTTTTTCGAGCTTTTTGACTGCGAATCACGTTGCTTCGAGTTGTGCGAAATGTTTGGGTTCATTTACCTTGCAGGAAAATCGATTAGTACGAAAGTTAAGGCTGGCCTTCGACGTGCGACGAAACAGTCGTCGTAGTTAAGATAACACTGGGTGTTATGGCAGCATCAGCTGTTGTTTGTAGAGATTCTCTTAAGAGACTCAAGAATCAAATCAAGGACATGACAGAAAAAAAAACTAAAGGTTTGATCGTTTTAGATTGTTACAATTTATTGGGATTTTGGTAGCTTTTATAACTTGTTATTCATGTCAAACCATTCAACTCATAAGTCGAGACGTCTTAGTCGACAAATCAATTGATGTGTGACGAAGCATGTCATAATGTTCTGTGTTAAACCAAAGACTGAAGAAAGCGCTGGTGGCATCATATCTATAAAACCCATTCATCTCAAAGACACAGTCCTCAGCTCTTTTACCAAGTTCATTTTGGTTCGATTGTTGGGTGGGTTTCATTGTCAAGAACGTGGACGCCTTATGTCCTCGAAACAGGTTTTTCTTTGAGATCACTGATTCATCTTTAGATGATCTTGAAAGGGTTCACATTTCCATCAAGACATCAGCCGAGACTCACAACAGGGCTAGAAGTTACAGAAGGCACTTTATCAAACGATAGTCATTGCTTATACTATAAATAGTTGTGGAGTGAAGCGGCTTTGTGTTTCTTCTGTTCGTAATAGAAATCGCAGACTGGACGATTGAACCTCAAACGGCGAACTTAACATGGAAACTAATCTTATAAATTTCGTATTCTGAAGCTCGGAAAGATCTGACAGGGTAGCCAGGGTATATGAAAAATACCAGTGAGCGGGTCACAGCTACATAAATCTTTAAATAAACGTTTTGCCAGCTCGGACGTGAAAATTTAAATCAAAAAGGATAAATTGAAATGTAGAGTGATTCCCTTATATTGAGACAGATATCGTGGACATAGCTCACTTCTCAATCAAGTGCTTTTTCAACTGGGCTCATAATGGGAGCGATCGGGTAAAAGTTCTGTATAAGATGACGATAGTCGTTTGGTGGGGTCAATCATTTGCTAGGGACGCAACATCGTCAATCATCAAGTTGACAACTTTAAACAACAGAATGAATTGTACCTTCTGGGCTTTATAGGGTCTAGGGTCTACGCGCGGATCATTACGCCCAGATAAGCCTAGCTTTAATTTAACTCCTGCACATCAGTAGGGTATTTTCAAATACTCAAGCTTATAGGCCAAAAGGGGTTTAAAGTGGCTCACTTGCTTCGTCTAAGTAGCCTGAGGGCATACTGAAGCAACTTGAGAATCCGATTTTCTTATACGGGTCAAGAAAATATTTTGTTTCCTCGGGTGGACTTTACTCGGGTGGACTTTACTCGGGTGGACTTTTATTGGAAAGTTTTAATAAATGGCTCGTGTGAAACAGGAGCTGTAATGGATTTTGAAGAACTCTGGTAGTACTCTGAATGGAAGAAGACACCTCAAACCTGTTACCTATTGCAGGAAGGGAAGTACCTTTTTCGTGCCTTTTGATAGATATACATCCTTGCCTCGTCACAGCAGACCTGATGGTCACACCTGAAGAAATTGAGTTTTCCGCATAATTTTTCGGCGACCCTTATACTGGTCTGACTTATATTATAGATTTGGCTATTGATCTAGGGAAAACTAATTGCCAATTGGATATCAGGAGCTTAGAGAAGTGGCAAAGATGTCTCTATTTAAAACTCGGTTTGTAGCCCAAAAAAATTATCATGAAATGTGGGTTATAATGTATAGACTAGGAACTCGGGAGAGCTGATACCCTGCTTGTGAGAAACTTGACACATTTAAAAAACTATAGCGCAGCTACGTTTCAGAAAGATCGAAGCGATCTTATTTCGATGATTTGGTTGAACACGTTATTTAGTGCCTTCGAAAAGCCACACAAGTCGCCTGACCCGGCGCATAAGAGCAACTACATCCTGAAAGCAGGTCTGAATAAGGTGCCCAAGACCAGAGTCATTATTTGGTAGAGTGATTGAGAAAAAGGAAGGGCCATCAAGCTATCTTTCGCCAGGGAACTTTAAAAAAAGGTGTTTAGAATGATGATATGACGATGCTGAAGCCATCAAAGAAACAGTTTTATATTTTGACAAGTTGGTAAATTTTCTAATGTAAGGAAAAATTCACCTTGCGCACGACTTACAATCAAGAAGCCTACGAAACCTTGAACCAATGTTTTCTTGTTGTTTCAAGAATGAAATTTAGCTTTGAAAATTCAGCTCTTCTCGAGCTTAACAACTCATTTTCTCATATGTTTTTTTAGCCCAAGAAACAAGAGTTTTCCTTAATATTTTGAATTCATCACCTGACTAAATAAGTCCAAGCCCAGGATTCTTCAAAAGAAAAGTTTTCGGCACTTAACTTCTTTGGAAGTCTTATCATAGAGTGTCGTGAAGTGTCGGCGGAGTTTTCTGTATCCAATGCAAAGGTTCTTCGGTCAAGGCTTGCTTCTTAAAGGTCAGAGCTATCTTGCTTGGATTTGGTGTTAGGGTGACACACATAGGCCTAGTGTTGGTATTTAGTTGGGCGTCAACCTTGTTCTTAAAGCCCTATGTGCTTAGCCAAATGGTGGCTCATGTAGCTTCTTCCATATTCTCCTAGCGTAATATTTCAGCGAGAGAACTTTGAGGAACTAGCGCTCGCATAACTTCGGCCATGAGAGATAGCGATGGATGTGTTTTTGGACGTGAAGTTTTGAGCTGTCCAACCTTCGCAGAGCACATCAGGCAGCCTCAGGAGCCTGCTCACTTCCCAGATACCTTTACCTCAGAAGAATCTGGGAAGTGGGCAGGATAAGAGCTGGCTGGCGAAGCTTGTTGGTTGAGGCCCAGGTCTGTAGCGCCACCTTAAGTAAGAGCAGGATAAAGTAATAAGTTAAGTCTAGGATTGAATTAAGTTAGTCTAGCTTAGGCTGGGGTTAATGTTGTATGGTTTTAAGAACTTTCATTGGTTTAGCTCGAGTCCCCGTTTTCCATTCTTTTCTCGGGTATGGGCAGAAACTTATGGATATTTGCCTTCAACTCCTCTCTTCTATCGTGACCCTTTTTTTGTGAAGCCTTAGCCTCAGACTGACAACAAGCCAGGAGATGCTTGCTCGTTTTTCGTCTGATGTCGCTCCTGTTTAAACTTTGGAAAAACTTGTCTTGGAATGCAGGCACCACTCCGTGTCATCGGTGTTATAAAGTTTCTGGAAGGATGTGGTTGAAAGGGCTCGAGTTGCACACTTTGAAAAGTGTAGGCGCGAGCACTAATCCTCAAGGAAGGCCGCTGTTGTGCTTTCATTCTATACTACGGTTATCATTGTGGAATACAATAGTCCTGTCACTCAGCTGTACGCATTGAGAGATTATTAGATTTCAGATCCTCTGCATAAGAATGATCTTAAGAATCTTGTGTAAGAGGCATTTTTCCCATATGGCTTTATCGACTACTCTTGATCCATGAAGCTTTCATAATGCTCTCATTTGATCAAGGCCGATAAGATCGGTTTCAAAACGAGGTGATTTTTCAATGTCATTATTCCTATTCTGTTCAGGATCATACGTTAAAAAAGTTTTAGGCCAAGTGGCAGGAGGGCAATAGAAAGTGGGGAATCTGCGGGCTTGTTTGATTTGAGCAGCGCGATGATCTTAAATTTTTCGATTAACTCAAATAGCTTGGGTATGGCATCTAGGAAAATGCTAGGGCAAGCAAACTTTTGACTTTTAACCCACTGTGCTTCAGATATATCAGAAGAAATCCGTCTGCGTTGACTGTAGTTTCAGTTTTTATTGATATAAGGGATTTTAAAATCGTTTTTCATGAGATGAAAATAAAACAATGGATTCATTTTCGACTTCTTCAAGGGTCCTCAGTTGTGCATTTCGTGGCTAAACTTATAAAATAATAAGTTAACAAGAAACAAAAAACTAAGGAAAAAACACAAATACTTAAAACAAGAACATAAGAATAAGCAAATAAAGGCGCGCAGGAGCTCGATGTGAAACAGGGCCGATTTGTCAACCATTGTATGCTGTGTTTGTTGGCCTAAAATTTGTTACCGAATCCACGGCACTTTGAGAATTTTTTCTAATAAGTTTTTTAAAATAAGAACATACCTGCTGAAAAACTCTAAGAATCGAACACTTATATCACAGTTTGGTAGCCCTATTCTATTCTATTCACTTTTTATTCAGAAGAGGGCTCAACTTCGATGTTAAAAAAATGGCTTGAGTAGGAGTCTTGTGAGCTATTCTACTTCGTTAATTTTTGTTGATAGGAATTGGGAGCAGCTTTTCTACTCCCAATTACATAGAGTTCTGCTTTTGTCAGTTTAACTTAGCGAACCATTGGGGCTTTTGGGATCTAAGTTCCGGAGTAGGCTCCAGTTGGTCGTATTCATGAATTTTGCTTCCTGTTTGCGTCTAGGCTTTAAAAACCTCATTTGTTAGGCTTGAGTAATAATTTGAATTTCGTAGAATTTATCAGTATCGTAATTTCAGCACGGGTTTTATTCCTTACCAAAGGCCCTTTGGGTACACAATTTAACCGCTGCAATAAGAAGGCCAGGCTAAATCGATCAATGTCGGATGGTGTTGGAAGTATAAGGCGGGTGCGACGTCATAGGTTTTTCTGCTGGGAATTTCATTTTGCTTTTGACGTCGACGGCTATCCCAAGTAACAATTTTACTTCGGTAAAGCTTAAATTTTCGATTTTGGGAAGTTATTGTTTCTATAAGGCCTCTATAGCACTTGCCGATTATTTCCGAGGCAGAATTTTCTGAAACAATTTATATAAGACCTTAAAGAAGCTACAACGAGGTCTTACAGAGGGATAAGATTCTGTTAATCTCCTCTGTTACTTTGTAAGAAGTCTACTACTTCTATAAGGCCTTATAGCAGCTTCCGTACTTCAGTGCAGAATGTGAACTACCTCTATAAGGCCGTATAGAAGTTTCGGTTACAAGCTTAACCGAAGCAGATACTTCTATAAAGTTTCTTTCTGCAAAGCTTAACCGAAACTGTTGCTTGTATAAAGTTTCCCAAGTTATAGAGGTAAAAGCCTTATAGAGGCTTTTACCTCTATAAGGCTTCCTGTTGAAGATCTTGAAGCCGACGTTCTTTTGTGACAGGTCGATAGTGGCTGATTTGAAAGTCGTCTTTTCCTTTGCAAGATGCATTTAAGCCACTCTTCAGTTCTTATTATGGCACATAGGTTCGGGTTCTGATATCTAGCTGCGTGGAAAGTGCCCTTCAGCACCAGGGTCTGCGATGGCCCAATTGAAGTCCGCAAGGTAGACGTATGGATGGAGGAAGTAGGAAATTACTCGATCCAGCCATAAAATATTTCGGGGCTTGTATAGGCGTTAAAGACGTTCGTGTCACAGATTCTAATAGCAATAGAGAAAGCCATTGCTGGATTATCTGCACTCGACCACTGTCAAGTTTTTCGTTTAAGTCTACGAAAGGCGAAGTTTTTGTGAGCGACGCTGACTCAACTGCATTGAATTCTCCTGACGCATCGCCACGAACAACTGTAAAGTCTAGGTTCTCTTGTCTACTTTGTGGGGATAAAAGAGGGTTGTATCTGTTTATATTTGGCAAAATGGACTGAATAAATTAAAACTAATTTGACAGGTGTAGCTTTAACCATGTGACCGCTATCAACTGTCCATGTTCGGAAGTTCCTGTTGGAAGACCCTTTACATAACGATCAGAAAAGCAATCAGTGCAGAGGAGTATCAAAAAAAAAAACATCTGACCAAAAGATCAGTCGGTTTGCTCACATAAGAGCAAATACGTCACGGAATAAATATAAGAAGCGAACAAAGGAACATTTTTAAATGAAAAGTTGATCGAGGTCAACGTTAAACGAGGTCAACTTTTGACACTGACTGCGCGGTGACTGGTAGGTTTAACTAAATAATTTTGAAAATTCTTAGAGCTTGATTTCAGAAGGGTCTATTTCAATGAGCGACAGTCTAAGGGTCGCCGCCGACAAAAAAGATAACGTTGGGTCTAAGAGAGCTACAGCTATTCCTTATGACACGCCTGTGATTAGATTCAATGTAGCCAAAAACTGTTTCGTCGCTTGGTGACGACAATGTTCAGCGCCTCGGCAAAGGTGCCCCAAAAGTCTACAATTGTCAACAACATTATTCGTCAAAAGATTTTATGACTTGGGGTCAAACGTGTTTTTTTGTCTTGCAAAATTTTAAAATGTTTCAAAGATTCAGCCTTTAAAGCAAATTGCTCCCGATGGTGGAACCGTGTTTCTTACGATGTCCCTATTAGCTTTAATATTATTCTGACCTGCTTTACATTTTGACATTAAATATTTATTTAGGTCCTCCAGAGCTCATGTTCCAGACAAAGAGCAATCCTTCCAAAAATCGTAGCTATATATCCAAATATTTATTTAATGAATTGCATTTTAAAGGGTATGAATAAAAGCGCTACACCTTTAGATATGTACCCGATTAACCTTCAACCTTTCACTTTTATACACTCAGTGCCATATACCGGCACTGCCATTTCTGCCATCGCCGGCGGCGGCGGCGTTGATGCTTGTGTGAAAACCTTTTAACAACCGCATTTTAATGAAAATCAAGGTTCTGATAAATAATTAATAAAATTTACTCCTTAATTGCAGGTGCTCTTCCTCTGGTGACCGCAACTACGTTCTGCTTTACCCACAAATGGAAATGGTTTATTATAATTTCATACTGTTTGCTGTCGTTGTGGGGTCTATACAAAGTAAGTATACAATGAACGTTACGCTCTTGAGCGAGCAGTAAGTGCCCTTTATCCTTTATGTTCCCGCATTGACTATCCGCATCCTGTGCCATGCGAGCACACACATATCAGGATTAACCTCCTTTCGTTGCAGCAGCCAGCTTTCGCTATTCCTTTCTAGCCAGCTCAGGCGCTTATCCGGAAAATTGAGGTCGTCGTCGTTGCAGTAAAAAAAATCGAAAAGGAAATGCCTCACATCCTGGTTAATTTCGGTTTCGTGCAACGTCACTCCAGAACGACCTGCACTGTAGTAGGACGAGCAGCTGCGATAAAATTCCGAAATGCTTGCAATTTTTACTTCATCCTGTCGCTGCCGCCCTCCCCAATCCCCATGCTTCACTTGACACATTCCGCATTCGGAAAAACAATGTGCAATGCCGAATTCCGGGCAATGGTGGCCTCCGAGATTAGGAGTCGGCAACGGGTATGGTGTCCTTAAGTGAGGGTGTAACGGTGTGTTGCCATTTGGCAGGACGAACTTCCAAAAAAAATGGTTTATACACCTTGTGCCATCGATTCGTTGATGACCCTATTCGCTTGGCCTCTTTGTTTTGCATTACACTTGGGCGATTTCTCTTCCAAGGACTCGCAGCCTACGGGTGTGTAGACCGGCAACGACCACCATACGACCGATTGCCTTGCTTGCCGTTTTTTTTTTATTGATTTTATTCGTTGCTTTTTTTCCTCCTTGTTGTGTTTACTTTTATTGGAAACTCATTTTGTGTGCTTTTTCTGTTTCGTGTGTCCTCTAGGCTTTGACAGCAAGCTCACCCTGGCAGAGGAGGCTGTGTTTTGCTCTACCATTTACAATGAGATCGGTCCTTACATTCCTGCGGACGATGGGCGTGGTGGGTGGTAATCGAATTGCATTATCCCATGTATATCTGCAGGTAATTTATAAGATTTTCAAATTTCCTTTTCATTCTCTAAGCGGGATGATTTTTATTTTGTGTTTATTTTTTTTTTGCTTACTCCGTGTTTTCTTATTATGTCCTTTTATTTTGGTTTTATAGTCGATTTTGTGCTCTTTGTTTCGGTTGGGTGTGTGCGTGCGGCGAAAAGTTTTCCTTTGATTTGAAAATTTTATGAAAAGTTTTTCGTAAACAAAATCTCGCTATAATCGTACAATAAATACGAAGATAAGGTAATCCGTGTTGGAGTTTATGAGCTTTTCACTTTGCAGCAGCCGTATCCTGCGAAGGTAGTTTTTTTGTGTGGGAATTTTGTTGTTTTGATTTTTTACAAGCAGCTTGTGCAGTCTGCTTATGGAAGCAGTTCATGCGAAAAACTGAAGAGCAATTAAAAATGAGGAGGAAAAAGCAATTAAAAATGGGAAGGAAGAATTTGTATTTTTAAGTAATGCATAGGGGGTTGTAGATGCATCCTTTAAAATCGCATTTCCATACACTTAATTTTGGTTAAATATTACAGGCAAAACAATTCATTTAAGCTTTTTTTATAACTGACATGAATGGAAGTTTGAAATCACTCTCTCGTTTTGACTATAACAACGAAATTCGACTATTTTCTTGGAATTCCAGTTACTTGGTTGAGAGTTTTAAAGGAATAGGATCCGTTTTCGTCCAGATATTTTGTGCATTCTAGAAAAAATATCCGAAATCTGGAGTATTTTCTAGGTACGACACCTAAATCATAGATCTTCTATGTCTTAGGACGGGTGCCCATGCCAACAGTACAGTTCTTTTTTGGTCTAAAAAATTCTCGAAACTGGCTACAGAGTGGCAGGTGGTGTTTTTATCTCCTTGGAAAAGTTTAATTCGAATTATTCTTCAGGCCTGCAATTTTTCTGTTCAGAGTTAAGTGTGAGTTAAGGCTCAATTGATAATGATAGAGGTAAAGTTAATAATTAAGGTTGCAGTTTTTCCACGTTGCTTGGGTACTGAAAGTCAGTTTGGAGATAACCCAAAAAGTTTGTTGAGTTAAAGGGTTTAGTTGGGTTTAAGGTTGAGTTGAGGAGTTTAAAATTTGTGACTTTGTCATGAGTCAACCATATGTGAGCCACATATTTTTTGGGTCTTGGATTTCTAAGCCCACATTATTTTTTAATTGATTGACCAATGAAATAATTCTCCAATTACAAAACAATATGAAACAAAAAATTTTCGGCATGATCCCCTAAGCTTTTAATAAGTCGTATAAAGATAAAGATCAAAACGAATTTATGGACTAATCACCCCAAGCCTAATTGGAAATCTTACAGTAAGTGCTACTGAACGATACATCGCCCAACGAATTGATGGAAAGAAAAACCTTCTTGATGAAGCTGGCAATTCCCTGGATTCAGAAGCTTTGCTCTTGGTTCTAGTTTTTCAAAAATATTATTCGCAAAATTTGCCATGCAAACCTTTTTCGGCTTTGCCCTTTCAGGGAAATAACTTTCCGGAAATGTTTTCGTGAAATGCAGTTCAGAAACACCAACGTTTATCCCCGCAAGTGTTAGGCTCAAGCATAAACTAAAGTAGCACTGCTATGTGCTTTTTGTTACCATAGATTGTGATACCTTGTCGTGTTATTGAGGATGTGATGAAAAGTGGGTCTCGGTACCTTACCCGTAGAGTTACAGTGATGTCAATAAGGTTGCCGAAGAACAGTTGGTTCAGTGCATGTGATCTGGCTCTTGCTCAATGCTAGAAATTTGCAGAAGAAAAGGGAGATTCATAGTTTCTGTTTAATTTACTAATTTACATTTGGGGTTGTATGGGATATCTAGTTTCCAATTTTGTTTCCTATTGGCCAATGTTATATTTTTATTGACGTATTTTTAGTAATATCAGGGCGGGGCTTTTTTGAGTTGGCCTATTTTTATTGAGGTGTCACAAAGGTTCAACAATATTTCGATGGAAGTTGGCCTCTGCAGGACATATACCTTTGCTATAGCATCTGAATCCTGGTCGCGAGTGAGTCCTGAAAAGCTGAGCCCTGCCTATGGACAGTTTGCCTGCACTTTTGTTTTTTTTTTGTCACAGTCGGTGTATATGACAATGTGGATTATGTTCACTATATTTGTCCCTATTCTGCTCCTGTGCTACGTTTACTAAACGTTTTGATAGGGAGTGCATTAGGACAGGATTTTGCTTTGGCCATACAGCCTCTTGCAGACCAGTTTCTAGCTTTCAGATTCCCTAAGTCTTACTGCCTTGCATATTATGCTGTATATTTTGTGTGTAAGTCAAAAGAGGCAAAAAATTCATCTGTGAATTTATCACCGAAACTGATTGCCCAACCTTATTTCGTTTAAGAGTGCTACTCACTGGCCTTCATAATCTTTTTGGTACAGGTTTTGTTTTTGGTTTTTTTTTTGGAGGTTGCTCTTACTTCGATGGAGCACTCAGACAAAACTACTTGTCCATTGTTCTACCATGCGAACACCTTACTTTGATGTATTTAACCTTCTTTCGAATAAATCGAGAAGGAGTTTCAGTGGTGAAGAGATTAAGTGTTCGGCACTCACCACGTCAGCCCCAAAGAGCCGCCACCTTATGCGAGCACAGGCAGAACAACTACAGAGTAAGTGTTCGCTGTATCGTTGTGCTCTCCAGGTGGTGGTTTCGCTAAAGCCTAACGCATTCTAGTGTTTAGCAATAGCTTGGTGGCGTGTCGCGTAAGGACGCCTAAAATCTCCGCTTGGAACACAGACGCATTTACCTATGGGGTAGCAGAGTCTAATGTTCTTGAAGGCTTTACATCAAAAACAGTTGCGGACGCCCTCAATTTTTTCCCTAATGTACTGATTAATACCGCGTCTGCCCAACTCTACTTTTTTCAAGCTAAAGGAAAATTTTTAACTGAGTTTCATTAACCTCTATAACAGTTGCCCTTCTGAGGCTTCTCTTTCCAAAAAGCCCTTGACTGGTCTCACATAATTCTGCTGGGAGTGGTGCGCACCAAAACTGTTGCCCCAACCTACTTTAGCCTTTAAATTTAACCCTGATTGGAAAGAGACTTATTCTATAATAGTCCTCTTTAGAACAGATTAACACCATAACTGGTTGCTTTGACCTTTTTTTGCCCAAATAATAAAATCGTATAGGTCCCAGTCCCAGGAGCTTATATTTTGGCCAAGTAGTCCTATGTAAATATATAATATTTACCTATGGTCTAAGTAAGTCCCTACTGAACGGGGACATAACACCCAAACAAACCTAACCTCAGTCCAGACTCTTGTCCACCCGTAATACCACCTGACTGTTCTTTGCAGTTTCTTAAGGTAAAGGCGTAAAACCTTCAAGACTTAATACGGGCCAGCATACTTTTAGTAATTAATAGGTTAAAATTGGACCAAAAAAGAGCTTTGTTCATCCAAAAAGTCTGATCTTTGGTCGAAATCCTTACCTCTTTGCACAGGCTCTACTATAGGCGAAACGAGTCCTCTTCATTCCGTCATCGATGTTAAGTTTCCAGTTATATAAGTTTAAGATCGAGCAAGACACAAAGCACAGCAGGGTAGTGTGAGTGGCTGATTATTATTTAGATAAGTGGAGGTTGTTTTGCTCGGTCTAACGCCTAGGCCGCAGTTTGCATCAGCGAAACTGCTTACCTTGGCTAAGGATTTCTCTAAATTTTCACTGAGTTTGACCCGCTCCCTGACCAGTTTTACGACTTTTACCATTTTTTTCTGACGGGGTATATACCCTCCGATTGGGCTTCTCTCTAGGTGGCGGATAGGCGAACGCTCACCATATATTGTAGCTGTGGTTACCAGTATAGAAAATATCCGGGGTCTGCCAAAACCAGCAACAAACGAAAAACCCAGGATCGTCTGTCTCAAAATAAAAGTTTCTGGTCGGCTTTTATACCCGGCCGAGGGTATACTAATTTTAGTGCATAGTTTGTAACACAGTGAAATAATCACCGTAGACCCTTAAGACCTTTTAGAGATATGATCGAGACGGACTTGTAAATCGATTAAGCCATGTTCGTCCGTTCGTCCGTCCGTATGTGTTTTTTTTTAGGTCTTCAAAATCAAGCTAGAGAGCTGAAACTTGGTACACTTGGTTCTTTTGTTGCACAGACAAAGTGTAAAAATTGGCCCACTACTGGCTTCAATGTGAGACAACTTCTATATATCACTTTTTTTCAAAATGCCTTTTGGTATTTGCAAGGCACAGGAACTTAAATTTCGGTACTGAGCAATTTTGGCCTAAGACATTTAACAAGGCAAAAATTGGACCGCCCACAATATCGATTAGCCCACTTTTAACATGTTAGATCTTTAAAAACCCAAAGATGACTCCAAATCGAAAAAAATTATATGACAAATAGTAAAGATATTTGCTATGTTTGCTACGTACAAAGGTTTTTGCTCCGCCCATTTTTAGGGGACGTTTTTAGGAAAAAAATGTTTTTTTCTGAAATTATTTTCGCTTTTACCCTATTTTCTCATGATTCTTACGAAATTACAATAAATCGATTTTAGTTTTTAGCCCATGCCCACTTTTGGGGGCGTGGCCTATACAAATAATACATAAATTCGGGCCAAGAATCTTTAAGATTTGGTGTAACACGGTATATAGAAGTTTGTCACTGACGAACTCTTGCACTTACTCACTTGTTTTAAGTATGGAGAACTAACTAGAAAGACCGAGGCTGCATTTAACTCTTAGCTGCCATGTAAGCCTGCATCCGAGTTTAATATAGATAGCATAGATATACACCAAATTGTATTGAATTTTGTGCGACTGGCTACAAGGTTACTGAACTTAGGCTTCCTTAGCCCCGAAACAGTACACTATGAAAGAAAACACTAGACTTGAAAAGTGTAAAGCTATGGTTTTCGACTATTTAGGTACGGTTTGTTTGTAAGAGTACAGGTGTTCTGACCCAAACACAGGGGCCCTTAACAACTACTGACTCTGACTTTGACCAGCAGCCACGAATTGAAAAGCATCTCACAAAAAATTATCCACTCGGAAGGTTTATAAGTATGTTACGACAGGGGAGCAGCTCTGAAAATAGACTTTTAAGAATGCATTCGCCAAATTTCTGCACCTCCATAACTGACGATTTCACTTCTCACTTTACTTAAAAAGGTCCCGGTGAAAATCAGTAACGAAGATTAAAGTAACATAAGAGAATTGATGTCATTCCAAATTCCTAAGGCGTAGCATTTTAATTTTTTTTTTATCCCAAGACAAATTTGACTACGATTATTGTTATTGAATTGGAACCAAATATTTTTCGAAGAATTTTTTCAAAAACATTCGATACCTCGTCTTAAAACGAGTCTTGATTAAAATAGGCCTACACTATGTTTCTCAACGAGACTCTTAACGATGTAAACAACGAGCGACGACTACAAAGAACAAGACCCTTCGATCTAGCGACGTAGGGGGAAGCCGCACGAATGAACGGCCTTAGTATGTGCATTCACTGGGTAGCAACCTACCCAATGCGATAAACACTACGGAAGCGTGAACTACTTCTTAAGTTAACTTAGTTGTAGTCAAGAACTATTGTAAGAGAGCGAAAATTTACTACTATGAAGTGCGTTCTGGCAGTTTCATAGTGTCTCTCATAAATGGGTGGCTTTTTAGCACGTGGAAATCGGCCATAACCAATATCGGCTACTTCGGTATTATATACCTGCTATAGAGGGCGTATTGGTATCTTTGAAAGATTTTGGAATTTTAGCCTCCGTCCACCTTAGTATGCAAAAAAAAAGGAGGACTGGGATTGTGAGGGTCTTATACATGGACACTTTAGTTGCTCGAGAGAGGGCTTTGCTACTCAATTGCCTTCTTAGCCCAAAGAAACAGCGATTGGCAAGAGTTATCCTTCGTTTGATTTCAGCGCTGGTGTCATTGTCTGAATTGATAGCGGAACCCAGGTAGACAAAGTCCCTAACTACCTCAAAGTTATAGCTGTCGATGGTGATGTTTTGTCCAAGACGTGCGTCGGTGTTGGGTGTCTTTTCTTGATGACAGCATATACTTGGTTTTGCCCTCATTGACTGCTAAACCCATATTCGCCGCTTCCCTCCCAATACTCACGAAGGCTTCACTGACATCACGCATTGTTCTACCGATTATGTCAATGTCGTCTGCGTATGCGAGTAGTTGAACGGACTTTTGAAAGATTGTACCTCTGGTGTTGGCGCGAGAGTTCTGCACAATTCTCTCAAGTATGATGTTAAAGAAGTCACATGACAGCGCGTCGCCTTGTCTAAATCCTTTTTTGACATCAAAGGGGTCGGTGAGGTCTTTGCCGACCTTGACGGCACAGCGTGAGTTTTCCATCGTCATCCTGCACAGACTGACGAGTTTGGCAGGGATGCCAAAACTAGACATTGCGCTATATAGCTCGTCTCTATAAATGCTGTCATACGCGGCCTTGAAATCGATGAAGAGGTGGTGTGCATCGATTTGGAATTCCTGGGTTTTCTCCAAGATCTGCCGCAGTGTGAATATTTGATCGATGGTGGACTTTCCTGGCCTAAAGCCACACTGATATGTGCCTATCAGATTGTTGAAAAACGGCTTCAGGCGTTCACACAGTACAGCAGAAAAGATCTTGTATGCGATGTTAAGAAGACTGATTCCTCTGTAGTTGGCACAACACAGAGGGTCTCCTTTCTTCAGGATCGGGTAAACAATGCTGAGGTTCCATTCGTCGGATTTAAAAAGTTCGGCAGCTAGGCCGTCTGCTCCGGCTGCTTTGTTGCACTTGAGCTTAGACACAGCTGCTTTCACCTCCTTAAGGTCGGGTGGGCGGTATCGTTCGTATGCTTCGTCGGTAACGTCTTCGCCCGGGTTGAATGGTTCGTTCTCCCTGACAGCGGTATTTGGTTCGTCCTCGCCGTTATACAGTCTGCAGAAGTGGTCTTTCCAAATCCTCAGCACCGACTGCGATTCTACAACGATTTTCCCTAGATGGTCCTTACAGGCTTCAGTTCGAAGTTTATACCCTTGGCAGGACCTTTTGATCCTTTGGTAAAACTTTCTAACCTCATTCCTGTTGTAACATCTCTCTATCTCTTCAACCGCGCGCTTCTCGTGCTCTATCTTTTTCCTTCGGAGAAGCCGGTGCTCCTCTCTCCTCCTCTGCTCGTAGAGCTCGCGAGCAGCTCTAGTCCTTCTGTGCAGCGCCGCTTTGTATGCTTCCTGTTTAGCTGCATGTGCTTGCCGGCATTCATCGTCAAACCAGGGGTTTCGTTGTGGTCGCCGTGTGAAACCCAGCACTTCAGAGGCGGCGTCTCTGATGGCATTTTGGCAATGTTGCCACTGGCTATCAATACTTGATGCTGGTTGCTTAGGACTTCGTAGAAGGTTTTGAGAGACTCGGTTGAAGAAGGACCTGGCGATCTCTTGCGATTGTAGTCGGCCGACGTCAAACTTCCTCACAGTATTTCCATTACTTTGCCCTGGTCGGGATATCCGCAGCCGTAGCTTGGCTACAACAAGGTAGTGATCCGAGTCAATGTTGGCCCCTCGGAAAGTTCGGACATCCATGATACTGGAGGAGTGCCTTGCGTCGATCGCAATATGGTCAATCTGGTTGACGGTTGATTGATTGGGAGATCTCCATGTCCCTTTGTGGATATTGAGATGCGGGAACTGTGTACTAGCTACCGCAACGTGTCGCCCCGCAGCAAAGTCGATCAGCCTGAATCCGTTATCAGAGGTCGTGTCGTGCAGGCTATGCTTTCCGACAGTACGACCAAAGATGCCCTCCCTTCCTAGCTTGGCATTAAAACCGCCTAGGACAATCTTAATGTCGTTGCTAGGGCACTGCTCATAAGTTTTGTCCAGGAGCTTGTAGAACATATCTTTGGTCTCGTCATCTTTCTCCTCTGTGGGGGCATGTGCGCATATCAGGCTAATGTTGGTGGCGAATTTAGCCTTGATGCGGATCGTCGCGAGGCGCTCGCTTACAGGGTTGAAGCTTAAGACTTTTTGCCTAAGTCTGCCTCCAACAACGAAACCACATCCAAATAGGCGCTGTCTTTGATGCCGATAGCAGTCGCCGTAGTAGATGGGATTGTAACCCGCGGACGGATTGTAACCCGCCCACTAGTTTTTAAGCAGTTTGGGGCCAGCCAAATGTTAAACACTTCTTCCAACATGCAAGTGGAATGGTCAAAGTCATAACAAACGATTTTGCTCTTCTCCGTAAAGGCGTAAAACTTGCGTACTGGCCAAAAAGGGATTGTATGTGACCAGGAACTCTTTATATCCTCTATTCTCTAATTTTTCGCTTGGAATGCTCTATACTTACCGCGAGTAGAATTTTAATACTCGATTTTAATATAAGATACTCGTTTTTTTTTAAGTTTGGAGAACCGAAAAAAAACCGAGGCTGCATTTTACACTTAGCTGCCATGGTAGCATGCATCCGAGTTTAATATGGATAGCATAAACATACATCAAAATTGTAATGAATTTTGTGAAACAAGCCACAAGCTACAAGGATACTGAACTTAGGCTTTCTTAATCCCAAAACAGTACACTTTGAAACAAAAAACTGCCTTAGAATCATTATTAATCATTAAAAACATTATTAAAAAATAGTCCTGTCAGCCCAATGCAATAAAGTTTTAGAGTTTTGGAAACAAGGTTGCATGTTTACGTCAATGTTAATAATCTAAATATATTATAAAGAAAAGGTAATATGTCCCTCTAACTGCAAAATAGTTCCTTAATTTTAATACTGCTTATAAAAATACATAAACCATAAAACATGATGTTGAGGAAAAAACGGAATAGTGTCAACTTTTAACATAATTAGTTTAAAAATGACCGAGTGCCATAGTACTTAAATGTGTGTCCAAAAAACATTCAAAAATAATGTTATGTGAACGTATACCTCTTATTTACGTGAATAAGGTGCGAAGCCAACAGCCTTGGCCAGCGACTTTTTAAAGTACAATTAATTGTAATATAAATATGAATATTTAGTCAAAATAATTTAGTTTCTTCAATTTTAATTACAAAAGCAACGTTTTTTTTCTCGTTTGTCCCTTTTTGCTGCTTCGTAATGCTTTAAATGATTGGGATGATGACTTCGTCAATCTGACGATAAGGTCGTAGTTGTGAGTAAAAGACCTAGAATATCAAACCCATTGTACCTATTGCATTAAAAATCATATTGACATTATGTAGAAAGTAATGCCCTTATATTGCTGCCATATTGTCCCAATTAGTAAATAAAAACTACATTTGTAATTGTAAGTCACTTTGTTGCATAAAAAATCTCACAGGCTTACAGCTTTACGTGGCATTGACTGCTAGCGAAAAAACTAATGTTTAAAAAGAAAAAGCAGCTAATTTCTGAAATATGATTATGAGTTAACACATGACATGACTCATGACGGATCACTAAATCTCGGTACTTTTCAGATTGCCAAAGTAGATCATACAGAGCAGAATAATTTTCAAATTTAAAAATCTAATCTAGAAAAAAAAAAATCATGAACAATACGTCTAAGTTTGAAAGTTATACAAGGTGAACAATGTGTTTTTTTTTAATCAAAATTATTTAAGGCTTAAGTTTTTACAATAAGAATCAAAATAATATCAAAACTAAGAGGAATTTGTAACTCGGCTGAGAGATGCTGAGTCGATTGACAGATGTAGCTATTTTCGACATCTAAATAGCTTGAAATCTATGCGTAAATTACCTTTAGCTCAAGCTTAAATGGTGGATTTCACCACCTAATATTGCTTGGCGCAGCTAGCTGCTAATGTATGTAAAAAGAGCTTAGCAAACTAGTTTTGATGCTGTAAGTTTGTTTTCATTTAAATGTATAATTTCCAATCATAATATTTTGTTAATTGAAGTACCTGATAAAATATTTACGTTTGGCTTGTTCACACCCATAAATCGTTCTGCTAATAACACAATTTAATTAAATCCCTTTTTTTACAGGATGGAGTTTCAATACTCGGTGGTGCAATTGGTGCAATGCGTATACCCGAAAAATGGTTCCCTGGGCTGGTGGATTTTTATTTAAATTCCCATAACATTATGCATGTCCTTGTCGTGGTTGCGGTCTATTCTATGCATCAGGTAATTCCAACAACAATAACACTAGAAAATTAAATTTAATTCCACTATCCAAACATGCATTTTCCATTTAACTACAGGCTACAATTAAGGACTTTGAATGGATGTCAGCAACGCAATGCTCTTCGCTAAATGCAACAAATGCAACTATAGATTCCACAATAAATTCAAACCCAGAACTATGACCTTATAACTCAATTAGCTATTCGAATTATTATCAAAAACTTCTCTATTTAATTAATTTTTAACTTCAAGCATGAAAAGCAAAAACAAAAAAAAAAACCCGAAATCTTTCCAGGTCTACCTTAAACTTAAAAATTATTTATTTAAAGCGAAAATTTAAGCAAAAAACCCAACACTCCTCTAGATCAAACAAAGATAATAGATACTGATAAAATAAATGTAGAAAACTTATTTCTTGAATTGTTGCAAGAACCAATATTATGATAAAAAACAAAATTAAATAAACTATCTTACGCTTATAAGAAAACAAAAAAAAAAAAAAAACACAACATTATATAGAATTAAATATAATAATTCTCTTCGACTGTGGTATTAAAATTTAAGAAATGAAATTAAAACGAAAAAAAAAGAAAATAAAAGAAAAAAAAATAATAATAATAATTTAGGGCAAAATAAATGAAGGAACGCGTTAGCCACGTAAAAAAAGTTACAATAAAAAAAATTACATTACGAAATAGGCGTTTTAAGAATGAAAAATAAAAAAAAAATGTTAAAAAGTTTACACATTTCGCGCAATGAATATTGTAAATAGTAGAGGGTATAAAAAAAGAAGTTTTAATATAGAAAATGATATAATTAATTGAAGTAGATAAATTCTTGAAATAGTTGCATAGGAGGAACGAACATTATTTATAAAACTAAAAAATATTTACTTAAAAAACTTAGTGGGTGCTCTAATATTTTTTAGTTTATTAAACCTTTCATCATAGATGTGAAGAGATTGTATTTTTTTTTATTAAAATCTGTATCGATAGGAGATCTGTAATATTTGGTCTGAGTGATAAAATCCAAGGAAAAACTTCCGAGTGTTCCAAATGATTTTTTGATGTTATCCTCGTGACGGATGCTCTTAAAAACTTTTTTTTAGGACCTAAGAAAGAACTTGTTAAATTATCATTTATTTTCCCAAAACTATTGAAAAACAAAGAAAAAAACTATTCAGGTTTTATGGAATTAACGTAACGCTGATGGTGTGCCACAGGGTTCAAGCTTTTCTTCGACACTTTTTTTAATGGCATTTTTTTATTGACAAAAAATACAATTTTCCTTTTTTTTATATAATCGGAACTACTTAGCTTCTGAACTACGTTTTAGCATTAAATTTTTTGGAAAGATAAGTTAGGCATTTTAGGTTTTTTTACCAGGTCCTGTCGTGCCATCTCGGTCAAAATTTACGAATAATAATTTATCAACTATCCTTTCTACTTTCAGCAACGAGATTCTGCTTTCACCATTTAGTGACGAAGTCTTGTGGGTCCCTATTCATTTCCGTTTATAATTGTTTGTTTAAAATACGATATGGGCACACTATCCTCTTTCAAGGAAGACTTATGGTTTAAACACAATTCGACGGGATCTTTGACCTTTTTTTGCGAAGGTAGAGGGTACTTTCCGCGTATTTCGCAGCCGATCTTCTGGCTTTTCTGTGATGATAGTGGCTAGTGTTCAAGTGCTGCACCCATAAAACAGTTAAGAGTAAATTTAATTAACGGATGTTTTAGCTGTCATTGGCAGCAGATTTTATCAGGGACAACTCCTAAGAAAACATGCTTCCTTTCTACTGTTGCCTTCATGGCTATACCAGTAGCTTTTCAGAATACTGTCTGCGTTCTTTGAACACAAATGGTTATCAACTTCCTTCAAAGGCGTTCCATGACAGGGTAAAACTTATTTGAAAAGCAGTATTCGTTATAAACATCGCTCTACCAGGAAATGAAGGCAAGTATATGCCCCGTGGAGTCTTTCCATGAGAATTCTTCATGACGAAACAAAATGTGCTTGAAGGAGTTTCGTAAATCACCTGAAAAATTCTTTTAAAAGGCCTGAGTGTAAAAAATTTATGTCTGGAAAGGTGTACCGATACCAAGGATTCAGTTGCTTCTGCTTAAAATAACGCAAAAGCAAAGCATTAAAATAAAAATTTAGTGGCTTGCCTTTGACATTGCTCAAACAAAAGCGCAAAACTTAAGTTTAGTTCTTATACGTCCGGATAGGTGCACACAAGATACGTTTTTACCAAATGAAAAAGGATGCAAAAACCGTGACCTGGAGGTAAACTCTCATGTTTGGGAAGGTGCACCGAAGCTCAAGCCACGTCAAAAGTATAGCGTTAAAATAAAAACACAAAAACCCAGTTGCTACTTCTGGCCAACGTCTAAGGATCACAGCCCTACACTGAAGTATAATTTTCATGTCTGGGTAGGTCACCGCTGACTAAGTTTCTGCTGCTTCAAAGAACTCAAAAGCAAAGAGTCAGAAGAAAGATTAAGAAGTCTTTTCTTGACCTTGCTTATTCAAAAGCCTTAAACTGAAATTCTATGTCATGCCCGGGTAAGTGCACCCAAGATAGAGTTGGATTAAGATCATGAATATTGGCCATAGTTGATATATAAAAGTTGGATAGACCAAAAGCTATAAAGTGAGGTAAAACTCTCATGTGCGGGTAAGTGCACCGAAGCCTGAATTTTATTTGTCCTGACATAACTCAAGAACAAAAGCGTTGAAATAATAACCCATACGTAACCTCTGCCCAACACTTAAAGATCATGGCGTCCATACATAAGCCTTAAACTGAAGTACTAAGTTTCTTGTCTGGGTAAGTGCACCGAGGACTAAGTTGCTTCTGCTCCATGCAACGCAAAAGAAAAGCGTTAAAATACAAATTTTATGGTTTGTCATTGATATTGCTTACACAAAAGCCTTTAACTCAAGTTCAGTTCTAATGTCCGAGTAAGTGCACCCAAGATCAAGTTGCACGTACAAAATCAAGCACGATGGTATTTGGGTATTTTGACAAGCTTTTTAAAATACCCGCATGGAAGTATAACTATTGTGGCTGGGTAGGTGCACTTAAGGTCAAGTTCAACAACTATCGGACGGGACAACGTTTAAAAATAAGTGTTTAATCAAAATCACAGTTCACACTGTGAACCACAATGTTCAAATTACACTCTTTGACCTACTCTTTGACCTACATCGAAGAGTGTAGTTTTATTTCGGACTTGAAAAACTTAGAATAAATAATTTTGTCTATAAATTTTTTTTCCCAAGCGCTCACTGTCGTGTAAAATTCGCTCCGATCTCGATTCGTGTAAATAAAATGTGAAAAAAATTTAGGAAAAAAGGAGAAACTATTTACGGACTGACTTGTTGCAGTCGCAAGTTTGAAATGTCGTCAGAATAAAATGGCACAGTACAGCTAAGTGAAATATTTACTTCTGACACTTTGGTGTTGTTTAGGAAAAACAAATTCAACTCGGCATTCAAATACTAGAGGACAAAATATCCGAAATTGCCCAACTTGTGGGGAACGATCCTGTAAGCTTCACCAATCGTGGGTACTTCTATAACCAATTTAGTTATCGGTGCTGTATTCTTTATTTAATTTCGACTATAAATAAGCCGACTTTTTCTCTTTCGATACTAAATGCACAAAATAAACACTATGTGTCTAGAATAAAGTTTGTGCAACCCACATTTGGGACTAAACAGTGAGAGAGTCAAAACGTCAGCCATTGTTTCCTTATTAGACCCAAAAAATGGTTTTTTTAGCTATAAATAGTTTAAGAGGTTTCTTCGAAGGTTTATTGGCCTTAATACAATAATAGCAGATTAAAGAGTGCGAATAGGACTTGACCCAGCTACTGTGCATAAAAATTTGGGCACTAATTTTGTGGAGCTATTCTTTTTTTTTATTTTTTAAGTAATATGGTTGTCAAAGTGAACTCTGCCTGACTGTAAACTTTCAGCAAGGTTTGAAGAGTAGAAATAGAAAATAAACAGTTTTAACAATTTGCTTTAAGTATTAAATAACGGAAATTAAATAAGACAGAAATGATATATTTAAACTTTAAATACTAATACCTACTCTTAAAGTCTTATTCAAATAATTCTGTTCCTGCCTTAGTAAGAAAAAAGTGGTTCGTTCTTTCCTATTTAAAATAAACTTAATAACGCGTAATAACAACATTTAAAATAAAAAACAAAAAATACATAAATACTATCGAATAAAATATTTCAAATAATTTATTCAAAAACATAAATCTCGAAAACAAAAAACACTTTCCGAACTATCTTATTTTTGAGACGTAAATTATTTTGAAACTTAAAAAGAAAACTCTATTTACTAGTTAATCCTTGTACCTTCCTACACTCTTGTACCTTTGTTATTTAAAAAAAATATTTCCTCTATTTTCTTATAATCTATATTTTTCTTATTTCACTTTTAAAACTTAAATCTTTGACATTTAATGTAAAAGCAATTAGAATATTTCACTCAGGTAACGGTCGCTTTCTTATAAAAAAAACTGAATACTGAAACACATAATTTTTTTTAGTAAATAATAAAAAAAACATCGCTTTTGAATTAAAATAAAAAAAAATACAAAAATTAAATTTACCTTAAACAATTTATGTAGAAATGTTAAAATTTGTTAGTATGGATCTTTTGGCGATCGATTTGCATTGTGATTTGAGTTTATGGAAGATGAAAATAAATAAAATTTATTTAATAATAAAATGTAAATAATTGAATGGAAAATTAGCAACTGTGTTAAAAATGCATAATTTTAATATTTTATTACATATATTTTGTTTTATTTAAATTATTTATTTGTCAATTAGGGAATTGTAATTGATTTTATTTTTCGACAGAGAAACGAAAATTTGTTAAATTATTAAATTTATGCTTTAAATAGTTTACTATATGATTAAATAAAATAATCTATTTCAAAAGGAACTGGGTACGTGTTTTATTCATTATCCTTTTTGTGTTCTGAATGACAGGGAGGTGCGCCTTATTGTTGGTCTGTGTTGGACAATAAAATAAATTTCGTACAGTAATTGCAGGATCTGATTTCTGATGTCGTCATTGCCATATCAAATTCGCCATTGTTTGGTCGATATAATATGTGCGGGTTCACAGGACTATCGGGTGGGATGAAAGGCTGAAATTATACCGACATTACGCCATTTGTATCTGTTGTGGCGTTGACCTCATCATCAAATGCTCGTTACTTTACCAAACAATAACCTAACATTCTACAAAACACAAAAGAGGATAGGTCTCATTTCCGGCATTGTGGTTGGCTTAATAGGGGTGGCGGCAAACAAAAATAGCCTTTTGCTGGGACAAAAATACTGCACCGGAATGGAGAACGTGTCGTTTAGGAGGTGGAAACGAAATTGCGGCATCCTGCATTCCCTTTGATGTTGTGGATGTGTCAGTGTAGCCAGCATATAGAAACGCATTACAATATTGTGGCAAAAGCACCTGATTGCAGATTTTGAGGAGGGGATTTTCCCCAAGTGTATACTCAATTGTTTGCAACAGATAAGGGGATCTTTTGAAATGGTAACACATTTAGTAGTTCGAGATGTTAACAAATTTCAATTAGTTTACTTGGGGACGAGAACCTAAACTGAAGTGCAGTCAAATGTACAGTGGAATTAAAAGTGTAGCAGACAAGTTCCAGAGTTAAGAAATAGATGGAAAACAAGCTGATATTTCTATAATACAGCCCGTCGTCTTAGTTCAAATAAGATCTCATCAGAATAGGTAATTGAAGCTCCCAGGCGAGAAACAGAAACAGAAACAGAAACAGAAAAAGAAACAGAAACAGAAAGAGAAACAGAAACAGAAACAGAAACAGAAACAGAAACAGAAACAGAAAAAGAAAAAGAAATAGAAACAGAAAGAGAAACAGAAACAGAAACAGAAACAGAAACAGAAACAGAAACAGAAACAGAAACAGAAACAGAAACAGAAACAGAAACAGAAACAGAAACAGAAACAGAAACAGAAACAGAAACAGAAACAGAAACAGAAACAGAAACAGAAACAGAAACAGAAACAGAAACAGAAACAGAAACAGAAACAGAAACAGAAACAGAAACAGAAACAGAAACAGAAACAGAAACAGAAACAGAAACAGAAACAGAAACAGAAACAGAAACAGAAACAGAAACAGAAACAGAAACAGAAACAGAAACAGAAACAGAAACAGAAACAGAAACAGAAACAGAAACAGAAACAGAAACAGAAACAGAAACAGAAACAGAAACAGAAACAGAAACAGAAACAGAAACAGAAACAGAAACAGAAACAGAAACAGAAACAGAAACAGAAACAGAAACAGAAACAGAAACAGAAACAGAAACAGAAACAGAATCAGAAACAGGAACAGAATCAGAATCAGAAACAGAAACAGGAACTTTAACTGAACCTGAAACTGATATAGAGACTGCAATCAAAACTGAAACAGAAGCTCAGATCAAAACCGAAATCAGAAATCAAACCGAAGCAGAAACTGGAATTGATAACAGAACCGTTCTGTTGCCATTCATGTTTTGGTTTCAAACTGCTGGTGCTTTAGGAAAAAAACAAGAGAAAATTAAAGCGTCCTGAGAGTGAAAGCTCTGAAATGAGCCACATTTCAGAGCGACATACTCGATTTTCAAACGGCATACTCGTTTAAAAAGCTTTTGACATTACGATTTACGAGCTCAACTAGTTTTATTTGAAAAGTTTTATACACAACCTATTTCGAGGCAAGTAAATGGCAGCAACGTTTATGGTTTTCTGCTGTAGACAGTTGCTGCAGAAAGGAACCACATTTCACGTGACTTATTCGTTTAGAAAGCTTTTGACATTACGATTTACGAGCTCAACTAATTTTATTTGAAAAGTTTTATAGAAAACCCCTTTCGAGGCAAGTAAATGGCAGCAACGTTTATGGTGCAACGTTTTCTGCTGCAGACAGACACAGAGAGCTCGTGTTTCAGGTACCTTCGTAGCTGAGTAGATATTAGATGGCTGTAAGCCAGGGCGAGAGACTCGGGTGAACTGTCAAATGAATTTAAATTAATGGAATTTGCATGAGGTGACTTACGATAGAGGCTGTCTTGCACACTGACCATTTCGAAAAATTGAAAAATTCTCGCCGACGCGACGTGGACGATTATTTTGACATTCACTGTTGCGATTTGTGATACGATGTTGATGAGACATTTTATTTAAAACTTATACTTGCTGTGAAGGATATACCATTATGTTCCATGAGTATAAGAAGGCCCAAAAATTTTACAAATATTTTATGTCTTGTCCACTTAGCAGCCAAACAATCGTCGCTGTTTCTCGCTTTCATTGTGCATTGACAAACGATGTTCCCAGTCTCAATGCTTTCGCTGCCGCTCTGGATTGACGCTGACGCGCTGCCTTTTAAAGTGGCAAGAAGGTCTAGCGTGGCTATCTTAACTGCCTTAGGTTCTAATTTCACGAACGACAGAAAAGCCGGAGTTGACAGTTGAGATAAGATCGAAAAACATTGGGTGTTATTGGCGATAGACAGGTGACGACAGCTGCGTGGCCCTTGGAAGGCCTCTAATCCCCTCCGGGAGGCTCTGACATAGTGAAGTGATTTGTGATGAAAATCCGGAATCGGTCCTAATCGGAATCGGTGTAACATTGAAGGTCCCCTCCATTAACACAGGCACACATTTACTATGACACACACAGCATACATTTTTCTGATAGGGCAGGCCACTAGGTCTCCTCCAGCCATAAAACTGCGATCAGATGGAAACGATTAAATACAGATCGCGATGTGTCTCCACCGGGCAAGAGTATACGATAGGCTGCCACGAGCACTCTTTTGTTGTTATCTTGACTCTCAAAAGACAGTATGGATGACATTTCCCATTAGCGAGAAATTGTGTTGTGTTCCAGACAATCTGTCATAAGTGGAGAGTTTCAGTTTTATTTTCCAGTATAAAATTGTTATAAAAGTGTGGAAGAGGGGTTAAAAGTAGCATAAAAGTGGGTTTTGAATAGGATAAATGAGATTTAGAAGGAGATTCATTTTTAATTACCTGCCGAGAGGAATTAAATTTCTTTGATCAATCCTGTGATTTGTAGGAGAAAAGTAGAAGACTTATGTAAATCGCAGTGTAGTGTCTGATGGTAGACATGACATTAAATGGCAGTTAGTTTATTTTAAAGCGTAATTTTTTAGAGGTTTAGTTTATAGAAAAAACTTGCAACACTGATGCTACAGATTGCCAATTTGATACTCAGTTTGATATTCAGTTTGATTCTCGTTTATAGTAAAAATTTTTGTGTTCCGATGAGGCCCATTTGGGAATATAAAGGAATATGAAGGTAGAATTCAGTCATTTTTATCATACAGCTTTGGTTTAGTACCTAAACCCATAGACCCATAGACCAAAAGAATACAACGAATATTTAAAACTTAAGGGGTTCAAATAACTAAGTGAACCGATTCGAAGGAATCCATCAACGGTAAAAAAAGTATACGTACTGAAAATTGGTATGCACTGGTAACCGCAAACTGATAACCCCAAGCTGCAAATTAAAATTAAAATTGTGGTGCCGGACCAAATGGCAGTATTTAAACAATATTTAGCCTGATCCGGAATCAGGACGAATTGAGAAATCTCGCAGAGGTGGCATTTCCACGCCAGTGTTTGAACCCACAACCTACTCCAGTGTAGACAACACACAGGCTGTAGCACTCCGACGAAGTAAAATCCCAAGAAAAATAGCAGATATTTTTTTAATAGGAGTCCTTCGCGGAATTATCCCACTACACAAGCTGAGTAACTTAGAGTAAGCATAAAAAATTATTTTCAAACTTTTTCCGTGAAAGATTAAAACGATAATAACTCGCCACCCATCCAATTTGATATGGCAAATAATCCGTCACGCGATATCCTTCTTCCATTGTAAACAAAAGTTCTAATGCCCAATCCATGTCGAAATGGACTTGAATTTTTTATCGTATCGAAATGCTTTTGTTGCGCTCGCACAACAATGTGAATAATTGAACATGGAATGAGTTCAAATGAAATATACTCGACAATCTTCAAGGAGCTTCTTGCACATCCACTCACGAGCTCATGTGAAAACTTTAAAGAATAACTACACCAACCCAATTTTGGTACCCACCCATCTGAAGTTTTCATGTTATGGACAGAAAAACTACAACACTTGTAATTAACTCTCGGTCTCGAAAAGGACTAATGTAGAATTGCAATTGGTGGGGGGAAAATTAAGGAGGTTTTCACTAAAAGGGAATAGTTTCGAGTGAGGAAATTTCGACGACGTCAGTTAAATTACTTCATTCGGGTTTATACTGACAGAAGACTATGTACATGATGAAGTTTACAGACAGGTTTTTATTCTTTTAGATTTTTTATTTGTGTTTAAGAGTAATTGAATTGTGTATTAGAAATCGAATTTATCCCATATTAGATTTGGGATAGAATAGAATAACTACAATTCAATTTGAAATTAGAATTTTTGTTTTGACATTCGTGTCAGAAAAGTGCGATTGTACTTTTCAACAACAACAACAAAACATTTTTGAGGAGGTTTCTGCAGTCACTCTAGGTTTGACGTTTTGTAAATTTTTACAAAAAAGTCTCCTACTTCATATGATGGGCTCATTGTACTGACAGTAGAAGTATCCAATAGGCGCTGCAACACTATTGAAGTAAATACTCCCGAGAATTCAAGAGTGTAGGTACTAATCGGATCTGGACTCGCACCTTTACGCTTAGTTGTCATACGATGACTAGAGCACTATTATTGTAGAAGTGCTTAAGAGTTAGTGCTAGAGCTGCTCGCGAGCTCTACGAGCAGAGGAGGAGAGAGGAGCACCGGCTTCTCCGAAGGAAAAAGAGAGAGCACGAGAAGCGCGCGGTTGAAGAGATAGAGAGATGTTACAACAGGAATGAGGTTTTGGCATCCCTGCCAAACTCGTCAGTCTGTGCAGGATGACGGTGGAAAACTCACGCTGTTCCGTCAAGGTCGGCAAAGACCTCACCTAAACCCATAGACCCTATTGATTCTTGAACCCCCCCTTTGATGTCAAAAAAGGATTTAGACAAGGCGACGCGCTGTCATGCGACTTCTTTAACATCATACTTGAGAGAATTGTGCAGAACTCTCGCGCCAACACCAGAGGTACAATCTTTCAAAAGCCCGTTCAACTACTTGCATACGCAGACGACATTGACATAATCGGTAGAACAAAGCGTGATGTCAGTGAAGCCTTCGTGAGTATTGGGACGGAAGCGGCGAATATGGGTTTAGCAGTCAATGAGGGCAAAACCAAGTATATGCTGTCATCAAGAAAAGACACCCAACACCGACGTCTTGGAGAAAACATCACCATCGACAGCTATAACTTTGAGGTAGTTAGGGACTTTGTCTACCTGGGTTCCGCTATCAATTCAGACAATGACACCAGCGCTGAAATCAAACGAAGGGTAACTCTTGCCAATCGCTGTTTCTTTGGGCTAAGAAGGCAATTGAGTAGCAAAGCCCTCTCTCGAGCAACTAAAGTGTCCATGTATAAGACCCTCATCATCCCAGTCCTGCTTTACGGTGCAGAAGCATGGACCCTGTCAAAGGCGGATGAAAACACTTTAGGCTGCTTCGAGAGGAAAATTCTTCGGACGATTTACGGTCCCGTCTGCATAGACGGAGAGTGGAGGAGGAGATATAACATCGAACTGTACGGGCTGTACAGCGATACCGACCTAGCCAAAAGAGTCAAAACACAACGTCTACGATGGCTGGGTCATCTAGAGCGGATGGACACCAACGCACCGGCCCGGAAAATCTTCGAATCCACACCGCAGGGACGACGCGGTAGAGGAGCACCGAGACTCAGGTGGCGCACGCAAGTGGGGGACCTCAGCCAACTTCGCGTGCGAAACTGGAGACGGCTAGCTAGAGACAGAGCTGGCTGGCGAAGCTTGTTGGCTGAGGCCCAGGTCCACCCCGGACTGTAGCGCCACCTTAAGTAAGTAAGTAAGTAAGCTTAAGAACTTCAAATAGTCAGGGCCAAACTTCTTGCGACGCACCAGGCTGGAAGATATTTCTTGCAAGCACCTGTGCAGACACGGAAACTTCATCCAACTTCTCGAATTAACAACTATTCAAATGATGCCAGAAATTAAATATTGGACAATTAAAAGCTAATGCAAATGTCGCAAGCTGACAACTAAAAGTGTGGAAGTTTTTTTTTTGGAAATTCTGGCAAGGCTGCCCTGGCCTTTGCCAACTCCGACTTCATAAGGGTTTTTTTTTTTAAAGACTATTGAGGGACGCGACGTGGCAATCTATCGTGACGTGATTGTAGCTGGCCCATGGCAACATTTTTCGCAGAATTTCCGTCCCTTGGCCCTAGACGGGATACCTGTAGCCGTACCCCCAAAAACCTGCCTAAGGACACAGTCGCAACACATAGTCTTTCACAGAGCTACTATAGGCAACTGAAACAACGATATTCATTTCAGGGAGGTAAAAGAAGGAGTTGATAGACTGAGGTGGGCTTTAGCCTGTGGATATTTATAGCCACTTGGGTGCGCATACATCCAACCTTTGATCATCTACTTTCACTTGGTCTTGACAGTCGCTTTTTGAGCACGGAAATTGTATGAATGAGACACCTGACAGATATAAATTAACAAGACATTCTGACTAACAGACCCAGCGAGCTAGGAACGCTTTTGGGCAGAAAGTGGAAGAAGTAGCTGAACACCCAACAAGAATGAGATGTACGTTGTCGACCTTCTGGTTACTTTTACCTCATTTAGGTCAACAAACAAGGCTTGTTCTGTCTCTATATAGCCGTCTCGAGTGCAAGACGTGAAGTTGGCTGAGGTCCCATTCCATTTGGTTCAATTTCAAATATCATGGCTTTTTCACAACCAGTGCATCAGCTTCAAACCAGAGCGGCAGCGTCAACTTGAAACTATAGGAAAAACATTTGACAATTCACAATGAAAGCGACAAGTCCCGAGCGGACTGTTTCGACTGTAAAGGGACAGAACATAAAATGTAATTTGTCGACTTTCTTACACATGCAAGGTTTACATAACACAGTCAGTTGGAATAATTTAGAAAAAAAAATTAATCAGCAACATGACACTTTACAACAGCGATTGTCAAAATAATCGCCGACCTCGGCGAGTTTTTTTTTGTAATTATTTATGGCCACTAACGCCGGCGGCACAAGCATTATGAATCACTCCTACAATGTAAATCATTGAATTTCATTTGACATCTCACCCGAGACTCCTGCTCGTTCTCCTGCTTTTGTTGTGTGAAACATCCCCGTTTCACATCCAGAGCGAGAGAGCTAGCGAGAGTCTCGGGCGAGCTGTCAAAAGAATTTTAATAAATGTCGCCGAACTTTTTGAAAAATTGAAAACCCTCTCCGAGATCGACGATTATTCTGTCAATTGCTGTTGTGAGTTATGGCACGCTGTTGAATAGAGGCTTCTTCTGTCTCGAAGCTAATACTTGTTGTGAAATAGAAACTACTCATGACCAATAAAGTCGACAAATTTTAGAAATATGTTAAGCTTTGTCACTGTGCGGTCAAAACAGTTGTCACGGTTTCTAGCTTACATTGTGTATTAACAAACGATTTCTCTGTTCTCGCATTCTCGCTGCCGCTCTTGCGCTGAATGTAAAACGGCCAACAGCAAACCCCAAATTATTTTTCTCCGAATGGAGACGAAAGCGTTTCCTCCGCCTTTGGTGCGGTTCATACCTCTGCACGTAAGCCGTGACTGGTATGAACAGGGCATTAAATATTGACACTTTTCCGTAACTTAAGACTTAAGTTCAATAAAGTTAGAACAACTTTAAAAAAAACTTTGTTTCATGTCAAGCCTTTTTACTCCCGCCACCATACTACTAGAGCCACCATTCGTCAGAATAAAGCCCCCATAATAGACTTAAGTGGGATTAACCTAATGTCAAAATACATCGAAAATCCCACTCAAGTTCTGTCAAATGCTTACGGTGCCCATAATAGACTTCAGCAAACGTTTCGGATATCGTATGAAATTTGTGAGTATCAAACGAGCGGTCAAATTTCCGTGCTGAACCTCTCACTTGAGTGGGACTAAACTTAAGAGAGCAAAAGTTAACTATTGCCAATTTTCACGAAAAAAATTATATTGCGAAATAACTGAAATTAGTCTTGACAATATTGATGTCTCTACTAATTGTTTTTCTGTCGTTTCCCGTCCTTCCAGTCTTGGAAATCAGCGGCATTAAACTGACAAATGGAGCATGACGCCAAGTTACTATCGCTTTTAATATCCACAATTCAAAATCAACTGCCGCGCCCAAAGCCATCTATCATTGTATAACAGGCGTGGTTGGGAGCCTCACTAGAACATTCAAGGCGACCGACGGTGGATTGAGTTAGGAGCTGTTGGCATTTTATTGCTTGGAGACACAGAAATTTAGCGGATTATACTCTCCAAAATAAATCATAGCTTTTTTGTGAACAGCTTTCTTTGAAACATACTTCCTTACATCTTACGATACAAACTTCACACTTACGATCCATGTTCCCACCGGGCACTAATCCACAGCTATTAAACCTCTTCAATAAATTTCCCACTAATCTCGAGATTTACCAAACGAATTTAATCTTGCTGGCAAGAGATTTGAAATGAATCTCCTCAGAAATAACATTCCCTCTTTTCATACCTTGTTTCCAACTTTCCCATCCACGATTTATACATTCGTCTTCAACAATTTTTCCTTAGACTCAGGACGTACCATAAATTCTGGAAAAAAACTATTAATTATAAATAAATACATAGCCAAGTGGCGATAATACGTAAAAGTACATGCAGGTGTCACTGAATGCACCCATCGATTCACTTTACGAACACAGCCAACTGTCATTCCAGTCAGCTGGCAGCTGGCAGAATTCCCCTTCAATGAAAAAGTACCAGTGAAAAATTACCAAATGGGAAATAAGGAAAGTTCTAGAAGGTGCTGAATTCGTATAAATACACAGATACAGATCACAGAGATACACTCTCTGTTCAGAACCAAACTTAGATCAGGAGAGTCATTTAAGCCCTGTGTGATTTATTTGAAATCTTCTTTCAGTAATCTCCGTTTTATGTCCGGTGGAAACATAGCACTATTCAAGTACATTTTGGAAACATATTTTTGTTGTTTCTTAGAAGAGTAGGGACCTATCCTATGTCAGTGATGGTTTGAATCTCTGATGCTAAAGTTTTAAGTGCACTGTTACATTTCTTAACTTTCA
Source organism: Neoascia interrupta (assembly GCA_947623515.1). Classification (NCBI taxonomy): domain Eukaryota; kingdom Metazoa; phylum Arthropoda; class Insecta; order Diptera; family Syrphidae; genus Neoascia; species Neoascia interrupta. The sequence continues at coordinate 9,975,054 of OX392464.1, forward strand.
TTATACAACAAACCATTTAAGTAACAGATTATATGCTTCGTTTTTTCGCTGACATAGTATCTATTACGTTTTCCTGTAAAGTTCTCTTGCGATGTCTTTTTATCAGCTCCCTATTCACAAACCATCTCACAGCGCACCCAATGCAACAACCATAATTATCGCGTACACAGACGACTGAATATGAAAACATCGCACATGGCGCCCAACGAGCTGCATTTACAGTTCCATTTCCATGGTGTCGCTCTGGCCGAACCCGAGTGGGAGAGGGAAGCTTTGAATTTGCTTCCAGAGCCATGTGCTCGTCGCGAAAGAAGGAAAAGGCAAACATCACTGCCGATTGTATCTTTATCTAGCAGTTTTCTGTTCCAAACATCGCCAGTCTTTGTCAGTTGTTCTCAGCGCGCGGACGCAGTTAACCGCAGTCGCAGTTTGTCGAAGTGATTTTTGTTTTCGGAACAAAATTTCGGTATAGAAATCGAAACATCCGTGTATTCGGAAAGCGGCAGATAGAAAGAGAAGAGTATCTACAAAACGAATAAATTATTCCACTAAGCATTCTATCGATTTGTTTACAATTTTTTTTTATTCTCGTGTGACATCCAGTTGTAGTGACAACAAAAAGTTTTAATTATTCCCTAATAGTAAAGTGAAGGGTAAAGTGAAATTATCAGAAAGTGTTAATCGTCCCATCCAGAGGCGCAAGAAACTCACTTTCATCTTCAAGTAAGTATCTTTTTCTTTATTCCCGAGTATCTGCGGATGCATTTGCTGTATCTTTTATTTGCTATGTGCATAGTTATGTCGTGTGTCCAGTTCCATTTCACTTTGCGACAACGACCCTATTCCAAACATTGACAATGAAGTGCTCTTCATTCATGTCGGTTAGTAGCGTACGCCCGGAAAACGCACACGAAGTCTGCCAGTGTCATTAGTAGGATGCCGGTAGTTTTGATCTATTTTTGAAATGCCGTTCCGCATCCCCCTAGAGATTGAATGGTGTTCTTGGAATCTAAATTGAGAATCGTCAATGGATTCTGTTCTAGTTCTATTTCAATTAAGTTTAGAGAAGTGCTACAGTGTTGAACTTTTCAACCCTCCCGTCTGTGATAAGGTTCCATGACGAAGAAATTGTATTCGGTCTGATAGTGGACCACTTACTGATAAGTTGGAACGAAAAACTTGTTCCCGAACGTTCTAGGTTCTAGAGGGAAGCTGGTGTGTGGGGCAGCTAGCCGGGTGGCATAGACAGTGTATGTAAACATAAACATAAACATATGACTGATGCTGAGAGTAATTAGATACTGAGTTCGCGCAGTTGCTTGATACAGTTTCCTGCAGCCTCTGGTCAAGAAAAGAGAAAATAAAATAAAGGAACAGTGCTAGACGTAGTAAATCGTGGAGTCACGTACGCATCTAAGCAAACACAGCGGGAGGGAGGAGTGAGACGAAAAACCACCCGGTCGACATAAGATAGTGCGGTGGAAATGTGACGTTGCCAGCAAAAAGGAATTCGGAACAGCTTCCGATAAGAATGGTTTTCTTTTATGGGAAATTTTCTGGAATTCATTTCAAGGTCGTTTCCAATTAAATCTACAGTTTACGATGTAGCGGAGGAATTTTCGTTATGGAATTTTCTGGAAAAAGTGGAATTTTAAGTTAAATCTCGAGTTAAATTTGGCTGAATCGTTGTGTTTTGGTCAAAAAGCGACAAAGCGCCCAACTGATGATCAAACTGTTGCGTCTCTTATAAAACACCTGAAGGGGTAGAGGGAGGGAGTAATCTCAGGTTGAAAGAGGGTAATGCGCGTTATCGAAAATAAAGTCTCTGGACGTGGAAAGTCAACGGACGTGAAATAGATTTTAAAAAATGGGGTTTTCGGCTATGAAGCACGTACGTTACTAGGTACCTACCTATATAATTGTGGCACAGGCTCATAAGTCCATGGGCCAAAAGAACTTGTACCCCACTTGGGTGGGTTATAACCGAATTACAATTAGTTTATGGACTTAAACGCACTCTTTAAACCCACTTGGGTGGGTTATAACCCAATTCGCCCTTTAGGAATAGGGTGAATGAAGAACTTTTAATAGAGCATAAACCTCTCCGCAAAATAGGAAGACACACTCTTAGGGAAGAATTCAGGAAAGCAGAGAAAGGGCAACCGAGCTTACCCATATGAATGCCTTTAAGGCCTTCGGCAAATAAAGAAGCTTCAAGAGACAACCACCGGAGGTTCAAGGCATGCATCGGCCACATTAAAAATAATCAACGTATCCATGTTACAGGACGTCTAACAAAAGGTATTCTAAACACTTAACGAAAAATTGTCGCAATATGGGAAGGAGACTCTCTTAAAATTTCAAGGTCGCAATAAAATTGCGAACCCTGAAGGACTGGCGTAGATTTAGTATGTAAGGTAAGAGTGAGAGGGGATGCTTTGTAGTAGAATACAAGTTGGAGATTTTGCGCCCTAAGCCGTTTTTGGCGCACCAGTATGAAGGAAGCAGTAGTCCTTACGCGAGAAACAGGCTTTGAAAATCGTATTAGAGTGTGCATAGACAAGTGTTCTAAAACTCAAATAACATCGTTTTTAACCGGAAAAAAGGAAAAATGGACCGAGATGCCTACCTTGTGGAACCCCAGAGGAGTAAAAAAAAAGGTCTAGCTGAGCTACTTCAAAAACAATCTTTCAGGTATGAAGCAATCGATTTATTTAAGTCCGGTTGCAATAATGTCCACTTCTTCTGGGCGAAAGAAACTGACTCGACGAGTTTTATCGCGGTTAATCCACCTTTCAAAACGGCATTTTTGTTTTTTCCCTTAAAACGCAACACTTCGTTTAAAATATGTTTTAGTAAGTCGGGAGTGCGGTGAAAAGCCCATACACATACTACGGTACAAAACGCATCATGATCGAAATTTCATATAAAAGACCTCCTAAGATTTTGGGTACATGACAAAGCTTAGCAAAATTCATCACCTCGGCACTAAAGCATTTTTTTTTCCCTAAATCGAAGTAATATAAGAGATTTTCAAAAACTGAGGAACTTCTCGTTGGGTAAGAGAAATTCAAAAGAGATTGGAGAGGGGGAGTAAGAGATCGGATGAGTATATTTATACCCGACCCATGGTATATTAAGTTTGCTGTATAGTTTGTAACGCAGTGAAATAATCACCGTAGACCCCTAAGACCATTTAGATATATGAATGAGACCGACCGTGAACAACTTTTAGGCCTTACATTTTAAGCTAGAGAGGTGAAAATTCGTAAGTGAACTGGAAGTCCATTGGACCAGATCGAGTTTAAATTAGTTGAATCCGCCCACAGAGACGCCCACTATAGGCCTGTATGTGCGACCATCTCCGATTTAAAAAAATACTTTTTTCACACTTTAGCTACATTATGTTAAAATGGTGCTAGCATACTGATTTTTAGTATGTGACACTGCTTTGTAATTGTCTTTGAGGCAGCAGAAAAAGTTTGACGTTTACATTGACCACGCCCACTTTTTAAGGAATTTTAACTTAAAATGACTGTTTTTCAATAAATACATAAAATGAAATTCGATAGAAAATTTAATAACAAAAGTTCTAGATATTAGCATTTTCTATATTTTTTGTAGACATTATATATATTTCCGCCCACTTTTGTGGGCGTGGCTTAGAAAAAAGTGATTTTCTTTGTTAAAATGACGGGGTTGTAGTCCAAAATGTATGCAACCACCTAGAGTTAAGCATTCAACAGTTATATTTTTGCATCCAGCCCACTTTTTGGAGGCGTGCCAGATTTATTTTTGGTAGGGTCGGGTATTTTTCAATCCGTCGCAGACGGGCTGAAGCTTTTGCATACGCGCTGTTGCACTTTCCCACTTGTTTTTTTTTTTTAGAAAAATGGCAGCGACGACGCAACGAGGTGGAAATTTTTTACTAGGTTAGGTGAGTGTCCTCGCTAATCAGGGAAACACTTAGACCATAGGAAGCCCTGTGTGTTATCATTTTTTGGTAGGACCAGGGGTACTGGGGCACTCTTTGATAAGGATAACTTTCCAATTAGGGTGAAAAGGTCGAAGCCACTACTCTCGGTAGACGACTACTCTAGGCCCGTTCTTAAGGTGGATTTATAGCGTCTTACTCGAAAAGTGTGTGTGTTAAGTGTTTTGTTGTTGAGTGTTAACCACTGCCAACAAAATAATGGTACCTTTTTAAAAACAGAGACTCGAGTAGTAAAATGGTTATCCATGTTAGCCTGCGACTACTTGGAAATGGGAGAGTTGGTCAGTATCAGATTGAATAAAGCGATAAAACATAAAAGTAGGAGTGCTTGGAGGAAAGTTAAGGTAAAATTTATAACTAAAGCTGGCAAACAGGCACACACCTGCTAAGGATTTCAGACCAATAAGTCTCTCATCCTTTATGCTCAAAACCCTGGAACAACTACACATTAAGACCAGATGCGGCAACGGCCTTGTAATCGAATCGCAGCATGCATACATGAAGAGTGAATCCACAGAAACCGCCTTGTATGAGGTGGTTGGAAAAAGAAAGGAGTCTGCACTGCAAGGAGTTTGCTTTGGCTGCCTTCCTTGACATTGAAGGGGCTTTTAACAACGTAGAGCGCAGTTCCATTGTAAAAGCTCTAGTAGACGCTGGCATTGAATAGGACATTATAGACTGGGTTAGCAACATGCTTGCAAGTAAGAAAATTAACTGTTCGATTGGGAAAAGCGCGATTAGAATGTCTGTTACCAGGGGTACACCTCAAGGTGGAGTATTATCTTCGATGCTGTGGGTGCTGGTTAACAACAACTTTCTAAGGAAGCTAAGAGCTATGAGTATCTGCGCCACGGCATACGCAGATGACGTGGTGGTTAAGGTGCAGGGAAAGTACTTAAATATCTTAAGCGAAATCATGGAGGGTGCTCCGAGGACGATAAGCACCTGGACCAAAGGCTGTGGTCTCAGTGTTACCAGTTTGAAAACGGAATTGGTTCTTTTTACTAGGAAGTACAAGATACCGCAATTCAAACTCCCCATGTTAAATGGAGTGCAATTATCCCTTTCGGATAGCGCAAAGTATCTGGGTATAATCCTCGACAAAAGACTAAATTGGAATCTTAATGTAGGGGACAGAATTTAGAAGGTTTAGAATGCTCTTTTTATCTGCAGGAGAACGGTAGGGAAAACTTGGGGCTTAAAACCTGCCATGGCTCACTGGTTGTATACTGTGGTGGTAAGACCCATACTTACTTACGGTGCCTTGGTTTGGTGGAAAGCAACAAACAGAAAAACAGTCCACGGAAATCTAACAGCGGTTCAAAGAACGGCTTGTATAGCCATCAAAGGTGCGCTCCGTACTACACCTACGGAAGCTCTGATCTACTTCGCTTGATCTGCATATAAAAAAACTCGCTGGTAATAGTGCGTTACGACTCACTTATTCAAATCATTTTAAGAGCAGTAGCTAGGGCACGGCACGGTCCTGACGGAGCTAACCAGGCAATCCACTAACGGATGAAATCTCCACCCTGATGGACTTCGACAAACCGAATGATGTTATCTATCCACTGAGGGAAGACTGGGAAAATAAAGAAATTATCAAGCATAATGAAATTGCAATATTCACAGATGGCTCGAAAACAGGGGAAGGAACAGGATCCGGCATCTTCTCAAAATACCCGGATCTTAAGGTATCCTTAAAACTACTGGATACAAGCAGTGTCTTTCAATCCAGAGGTTATGGCTGTACTTAGGGCGGCCGAGCTTTTGCAGATGAGATCGATATCCGGAAGTGATATCGCCATTTACATCGATAGCCAGGCTACGCTCAAGGCAATGGAATCGGTCAACATCAAATCTGATTTAGTCAGGGGCTGTCGCACAATGCTCAAAGCATAGTAAGAGGCACTATTGAGGAGAAAATTATTATGACCTATGTGGTTCAGTCTGAATGGACATATTATGTTGCGTCCTAACTATAAATGCTAATCATAGCTAGGCCTGAACGTGACCATCTAAATACGACCATCTGAACATAACCGGAGACGAGCCAAAATGGAAATGGACTTTGCTTGGACTTCCTATCTGCCTCTGGTTCACTTCAGACCGTCTCTTTTCATAAGTATAAAGTTATCCAATTAAATCTTTAACATCTTAACATCTATAGTAACATTGAATTATAATAAAACATTATAGTGAATTATACGCATAGGTTTTATTATTGAAATACATAAAAGGGTATCTAAGGCTCTCTGGCCACGTTGTAACAGGAAAGGATCAAAGGGACTATTAAAAATGAGCAGGGTCAAGCTTAGGGCTTTAGTGGGAATTCTGAGAGGTCACTGTCTCCTGCAGAAACACGCGAAGAGGCTCAGGCTTTCTGACATGGATATTTGTCGCTTCTGCTGCGATATGCAAGCGGCTCAACCGATATGACACCCATACTGTGTGAGTTCGAGGCAATTTCACGTAAACTTAGAAAATTTTCTAGGGGAATATTCCTTTGAAAGTTTAGAGGAAATAGACGGCACAAACCCTAGGGGCCTTCTGGGCTATTACAGGGAAATTGGATGTTTCATCAGGGAGAATGTTTAGGTTGTTTTGCCTTTTGAATTGTTGAATTCAACTGGTTCCCCAGGGATCGCGATGGGCCCTTTTTGGGGCCTAGTGTTTGTGTGGCCTTTTTTTTACTACACCCCGGCTTATCCTTACCTAACCTAAGAGGGCTGGATTAAAGGAGTTTCCACCTAGCACTTAGCAATGGTTTGTAGATCAATATCGATGAAGTTTTTTAAAAGGCATGTGGTGTTACTGGATGTTCCGATGTAACGATCCAACGTAAGAAGAAGAAGACACCGAGTTAGAGATATATATACTAAAATTACTTTATTAAATTATATGTAATGCAATTGATATAAGTTTCGATTTCAAGACATCTGGTCGCCGTCGCTGTTGGAATAGAAAAGAGAGCGAGTCAAGGCAAAGTGACAGCTCGAAGCCATGCTCGCAGTGAGGGTTAGCCATCTTTGTAGTAGTTGGTCATGTTCGCAGTAGGTGCGTCCGTCTTTGTTGCAGTTGATCATGCTTGCAGTAGGAAGTGTTCTTAAACCGCGGCTGTGTTCACGAAGCATGATTTTTAAGTGGAGAGTTTTATTGTGGGATCGCCACAGGCAGATAGCCACTAGATTGTCTCTCATTGACAAATGAAAAAAAATCTTTAGACCCTTTATCAGATTTATATTCGTATAGTTGTTATCATCGTTGGTCTTTATGATAAAGTATGTTGTTAAGCTGCTGAATTGAAAATCCGGAGTGTTGTGAAATGGTAGAATAAGTAAGGAAAAACTGACTCCAATTTTTTTTTTGTGCTGAGGAAGGGAGCATGCCAAACACATTCAAAGTTTTAGTAATTATTCAATGTTAGTTTTCCTTAATTATTTTAGGTTTATAATGAGGCCTGATATCGAGAGCTTGACACGCCAACAGAATTTCCATAAAACTAAGACCTTACCCAATTACACCATATCAAAATCCTGTAGACGAAACAATTTTTTTTTTAAGTTTCCTTCCTTTTAAAACGGTTGTAAAGAGAAAATGTGGCGTTCACCTATGAGTTGAAAAACTAGCATTCACATAAGTGGAAGTCGTCCTGAGATAGAACCAAACTTCTATGTGCTAGCGAAACCAACACTGCAATACAAAGGGATCTCATCGGGATCTCAGTTCAGCTGAAAGTTAGAAGACTAAAACATACTTTTATATCGCTCTTGACCTTTTGTAACTAGCCTGGTGTTAACTTTAGGGCATTGTAACAAAGACTTTGCCAAAAAAAGCATTAAGTTTTATTAAGAGTGGGCTGAGCTTGGATTCATGTAAGAGAACTGGGTGGAATCGGCTAAGGTGATCTATGATATGTGATGTCGCAAATCACAAAAATTCGTCTGCATAAGTTGTGATCATCACAATTTTCTTGTGACAGCTCCCGATCAATCACCGTCAAAATCAGCTCGTCACCAGTTTTCAAACTTTCGGGTAAGTTGGTGTTTTTGCCTAATCTTAGGCTGTCATTCTGTATGTATGAATAAAAATCAGAGTTCTTACATCACAAGCCCAAATAAAGCAACGATTCGGAACAATAATTTTGTGATCTTCTTACGCAAACGGATTATTTTGTTTGATCACATTGACTGTCACAAAATGTGCCTATTCCACCCCTGGGCTTTTTGAGCGTCATTGTAATTTAACCTTAAAGCCCACTTTTTGCTGACGTTTCATGGTTGATTTTCCATTTCCTTAGAGGATTGTTCATTTATTTAAAAAGAATTATTTTTTTATTGCTTTACAAGGTCTTATTGGACAAAACTTAAGGATAAAGTTTAAATCTTTTAAAGTGTGGTCCACAGTTTCCTGTGTCTCATATTATTAGCGTCCCTTAGGCTAAAGAGTTACTTTCAACCCAGAAATATATTCTGAAATCTACTCGAGCCGTTAATAAACTAACCAGCTTTTGCAGCCATGCCTCATAAGCAGCTAGGCTACCCACCTACTTATTTGCATCTGTTAGAATAATAACACAAAACCCCAACACCGCATGGAGAAAATTCAATCTCTTGTGAGGAGTCAAAACATCTTTTCACACCGATACGTGAAGCCATATGGAAGAACGATATGATGCAACAACCGGTGGAGTGAATCTCCCCATATGCACCCATAAACCTAGTTTACTATCCGCAGTGTACTCTGATGAGAACTCCCCATGCAAACAGCAGCACTCAGGCAAGAAAACAAAACCAAAGACTGTGCAAAATGCTCCATCTCTGCCGACATGGAAACAAGCATCTCAAATGACACGGACGTCCGTGTCGGCACGATGAGTCGTCCATGGAGTATCTCAGGTCGCTTATATGCACCTCTATATAGGAGTAGGTTTATAGGTATAAGGTGTATCGGTAACACTTAAGCAGTTGCTGCTACTGACACATTGCCGATGATTATCTTATATAAACTCCCCATTACAAGGATGAGGAAAAACTGTGCGAATTAGACAGACGTTGCAGTAACTCTTTCCGCACGTCGCGCACGATGTTATCGGGTCTATCCGTAGCAAATGAGTCCAAGCATGGCATTTCACAAATTGTACCTAGAGATAAGCTACTTGAAGCTCAAATGGCACACACAGAGTTGCATTTCCATAACTGCGACACACAATATGTGCCATGGGATCGGTTCAGGGTAGCCGTCTGATTTATGGCGACTTGCGTTAACAGGTGCATTATAGGCACCGTGCCTATTGTGCTATAGCCGACACTATAAATCACTAAAGTTCATGGATGGTCTTAAGTTCTAGTGTGGAGGAGGTAGAGCAGGGTTTGCTGACATTTACAAAGAATCTATCGGATATATGAGAAGTTTCATAACGTTGCATGAAGCTCAAATTTTTTGATTAAAAATTTGAAAAATCTAATTAGGAAGGAAAAAAAAAAATTCAATTATTGGATCATAATTGGAACGTATATCGATAACATAATCCACAAGGCGAGTGTTAGCTTTCAATCTCTTCTAAGGAACGTCTTCACGGAGGAGTGACGCAATCGGTCAGTTCGATTGCATGTTGCTTAATTTCCTTAGCCCACTCTCAGACAATGAAAGTGTATCTGTGCAATAAAGCGTTAAGTATCTAATTCACATGTGGCACAAAATAAACTGCAACGCAAAGCAGCGTAAAATTTCAATTGCACTGTTCAATGCACTTTGCGGTTTCATGTAGATTACTCGTATAGATACTTGCAACTATATGGGACGGGGGTTTCGTGGCATAGTTTCGCCTGGTTTTTTTTTTTTTTCTTCAATTAGAAAGAGTTTCATGACTTTTGTATTTAAAAAAAAAAAGTCCTCATCGACAAGTACATTTCTTCAATCCACTCTTGAGGTAGTCCGACACCGACTTGTGTGGAGGCAAAATAATGCATTTGTGGGAGGTTGGCGTTTAGTGTGCAGTGATGCCAAACAATTTCACATTATGGGGGACTTCTCCGGAACGAGTCAATTAATCATTGCAGCGGAATATACCTACTGTCTTGTATATCCAAGATCTATTATAAGACTTTCCGTTGAGCAGCTTGTTTAACAATGCGAATCCGAAAGACATGATCGAACAAAGAAAAGCAGACCGCAGAGTATCTGGATTGGTGCAGTCGATTACCCATCCAGAAATGCGGATTATAGTTTTAACGGATGGATCGCATGAGAGCTGGATGAAAGCTCTTTTCCAGACAGTGGGTAGTAACTAATATTTGAGGCTTGAAGAAAGTGTATCGAATATTATATTTAAAATCAAAACTCCCCAATAAACCGCAGTTGCGGATCCATTACGATAGAGTGATTGATCAGCTCGCTGAAGTTTACGCTTGAATTGAATAAGAAGCAAGCAGTTGACTTTTTTTGAAACCTTTTAAAAAAGTAAAATCCATAGGTTCGAAATCGCTTTTAAGATAAACGCCACCTTGGTTCTTATCTTCGTGACCGTGAATATTCCTTTTCCGAGTAAAAAAAAAAACTACTCAACCGAGTTGTCGTGCTTAAGCTGCTTTACATGCTGCATTAAATAGTGAAGCTTATGTCAAAGTCTCGTTATAGAAATGGCTATATTGTGACAGTATAGGAGTAAAGAATTCATGCAGTCTATTTAACAACAGATCACGTCATAAATTTGCTTATATGAAGCAGTTTTATAAGATATTTCTCAAGTGTATATCGTGCCTTTGCAATCTTCCATACAAAATTCACTGAATATAACAAGAAAATTGCGACAAATTTCCTCAGGCGTGAAGTTTAAATTAAGTAATACCAAAAAATTTGCAGATTTTAAGGCTTCCACGTATGACTAATTGAAGACCGATCCGGGGACATGGTCATAGCGTGTTATGTCAGCGATCTTCTTGAAAAAAATTTCAGGTAATATAAGCAAGCACATGACACGTAGCCCATTTGTTGTCAGACAGATTTATTAGATTCAAACACGATCACTTTAATCTCTAAAGGCCACCGAAAGTTTTTCAGGGACTAGAGCTTCATGAGGAAAGATAAAGGCAAGTCTAGTATTTTATTTTGAATATCAGGAAAAACTAATTGCGAAAGGAACAAACATTCTGGTACCTCGAAAGATCGATAAAAAGTAAAAAAAACTGAACCTTAAAGCGAGGCAATCCATTCATCGTATCGGTTTATATTTCATAGTTGACATGGTCCATTGGATTGTGGGAATTAAACATTCAATAGTATTATAGCATCGGGACTCGTGACTTATATGCCTATGCGAATCGTGCGATAGACAGATGTCAACTCAAGACTTAGTTACAAAGTTAATGATGCATTTCATACCAATTGCAACAATCTGTATGAATTGTTCAAACTGACTTACTACCATCCAAAAATCTTTGTCTTTGTCATAAAAACAACAAGGCCTGCCGATACAAGGGATACGAACAACCTTTGTGGCCTTCTGATGACATACTCAAGACACAGGTCTCACGAGAAGTGGCCGGTGATTTTGTTCGTTGTCTGCTATATTTTTCCCTTCTTCACTTGAGAGCTTAACAAGGTTTTACTGCAACTTAAAGAGTTTAGTGAAAGTGAAGAGATGCAGAGGATATGGGTGTCCTCTGAACCTTTTCTCAGACACAACTACGTGTCCATTGTACTGTACATGGGTCGTCCACCCAGTAAGCAAATTCAAGTAAGTACAAAACAAAATGCTAAGCCTTACCGAGCAAGCTTTTCTTTTTATCGAAATGTTTGCGCATGACAACTTACCGTGGAGTGATCACATCTTTGAAGTCGAAGACCCTCCGATGTGATGAGCATCTACAAAACGTTTGAGCGTTTCCAACTGTAGTAAAATTCCTACGTTTAGACAGGTGTACTAATGCTAATCCCTCCAAGAGATGAATGGGAAAAACTCAAAGCAACTCCAACTCGGTTTGACTTTGTAAGGTACATAGATAGACGGCTTTAAAACGGAGATAGGCCCGGGTCTGGCATTCAAGGGGAACTGTCCAAAGTGGACTATTCAGTTAGCCTTCGCTAGTTTTGGAAGTTCTTGCCATCTATGACTATATGTAAGAATAAAACTAAATTCTAACCCAAGAGGAAGAAGAGTATATATTCATCTTCACGGACAGCCGAGAAGCTCTTAAGGAGCTTCACCTGCATGAAAACCGATGCTTGTACTAGGAATAGGCATGCCCATCCAAGAACTAGATAAAAACAACTTATTTACTCTTTACTAGATTCCAGTTACAGTGTCCCACAATGCCTTTAAGGGAAACGAATAAGCTTACTCGCTAGTCAAAGTCGAGCCAACTGCACCATTGATAGGGCCTGAACTATTCTGGTAGAGTCAGTTGAAAGCTCTTCAATAACTTTACTAAAAACTGTCCTGCTTAACACATCTGGATTGCATTGTAGTCTAACGAACTGACCAACGTAGACTGAGCTAATTTTATAACTCTCACTGTAACTTTCAGCAGTCATTGCAAATTTAAGAAACATCTCCATCGCATCGGCCTTTCACTGGAGTCTTATGCAGACGTTGTCTTGACAGCGACGAGTCCTCTCTACACACATAATAATAGGTTGCCTGCCGGCCCTCCTAATTCTGAGAAAGAATATGCTCAGCGAAGAAATGTTTCCTTCGAAATACCTAGCCGATGTCTCTCCAGGCAAGATCCTTGTCTTCTTGAATCTTTACTGCCTCCGGTGTGCAAAGATGGCTCTAGAATTTAAGAAGGGAAGGAACAAACGGCACCTTTTTTAAGAAATCGTAGTGCCAGAGCCCGTGGAAACTCTCTGCCGACCAACAATCTTAGCTAGGTCTGGGTGTACCAAAAAACACCATCAAAAACTTATAGGCAACATGAGCATGGCGAATTCAGCTCCTGTTTCTGTTGTTTCTTACATAAAAGAGAGTTCCAATGAAACGCTACCTTCTACCGCGGAGGCTATTAAAAACAGCCGCTTGAAAAGAAAACTTTTGAAAAGATTGACAGATATTATGATCAAGACCGACAGGAGATTCGATTAAGCCATGTCCGTCCGTCCGTATGTAAACAACTTTTTATGCCTTAAATTTTAAGTCGAAATTTGGTAGGTAGTTGATCCGGAAAATCTGCTCTAAAGATCAAGTTCAAAAATTATTGAAATCCACAAACAAACAAGCCCACTACAGGCCTGTATGTGCGACCACCTCTTATCTTAAAAAAGCAATTTGAATTGACCATTCGGTGGTTGCATAGACATTCCAAACGTCATTTTGACATCTAATTGCTACGTCTGCTACGTTTAACTACTATATAACTACATTAACTACTTCAATTTATAGCAGACATAAGAAACGTAGGAAATCAAAACAAAAGTCACATTTCTGCCATCTCTGGTTGGATTGGCCACCTTTTTTATATCCCATCCCATGGTACCCATGGTATCCCATCCCATTTAGGTACATTAGATTTGACCCCCAAGACCTTAAGGGCATATGATCGAGATCGAATGAGCCTTGTGCATCCGTCTGTCCGTGTGTCGGTAGTTTATAGGTCTTATATTTCGTAGGCACTTTAAACTTTATATCTGTTCTTTCTAGATCCCGAAGCGGTACAAGTGCAAACATTTTTGAGATTAGCCCACTGACACGCCCACTCCCTCATTTTAATAGCATGAAAAATCTAAATTATCGAATGGCGATAAAATTATATACGCAATTTCTTTGCTTAAATGTATTGAGAATGATATTTTCTAGAAAATCGAAAAAAGCCCCCCTGAGGGCGTGGTCGCATTTAAATTTGAGTTTAATAAGCGTTAGATTTGCAATAGTTTTGCTTGCAATCAAGAAAATCTTGCTTGGTATGCGACAAAATTCATTATAGGTACTTTCAATCTATTGGAAAAAACTTCACCACGCCCACTTTTGTGAGCGTGAATAAAAACCTAATTTTTGATAAAGAAATGGACTTGGCAGAAGCAAACCTCATTTGACCAATATATTTGAAAAAGAAAAAACCTGCAATGTTATTAAAAAAGGGTTGGTGCCACTCCCCTTTTTTACTTTAGGGGATTTTAATTTTTGACACATGGCGGTCTGGAGCTTGGCAGGGGTCATTTGGAATGGGTTATCCAACGATTCTCCTAAGCCGATTGTAACCCGCTCACTAGTTGTGTAAGAAGGTAAGTTTCCGCCTACTTTTGTGGGCGTAGCTTTTATAAAGGTTTTTTTTTCAATTAAAATGCGGTGCAAAATATCAGCAATCGCCTAGCGTAAGGTAGGTATTCAAAAACTATTTTTTTACATCCCGCCCACTTTCTGGAGGCGAGGCAGTTTCTATTTAAGTTAGGGTACAATCCATCGCAAACGGTCTAAAGCTTTTACATACGCACTGCTACACCTTCCTTCTTGTTGTTGCTGGTTTTGGTCCACCCCAGACTTCTTCTCTTATATGCCGGTACCAGTCGATAATTCTAGAACACTAATTTATTCTGGGTGGAGCTTGATAGGTGTTCCTTGTTTCTGAACGCAGATTTGTGATTTGGATGTTTTTTCAAATTTTTTATGAATCTTTTCTTTCATATTCTCGATTGAGTTTTATGTAGCAACACTTTATATTGTGAAAATTTGAGTTAGAAAAATGTTGGTATTAAATTTCTTGTATTGGCTTTTTTTTCGGAGACTCAACTGCATTTTTCTCAACCAAGTAGGTACATTTTTAAATATGGTTAATATAATAAAATAAAGTTAAATATTACATAAAATTATTTAAATTTCATCTTATTTATAATTTCGCGTTGCTCTGATATAATAAAAAAATATTAAAAAAAGACAATGAGAACAAAGGCGCGATGAAAGGAATTTTCTACACCCTATGTAGGCTCGCATGTTGGCATTTTTTCATGAGGAAAAAGCTCTAGGTCTCTACCTCATACAAGCTGCTAAAATTTGCCACAGCATTAAGAATTAGCTGACATTCCCAGACAACCTTTGAGTTATTGTTAACGATTCTAAGAACTGCTTGGTTGTTGGTAGTTAAATAGTGACGTATTGAATCTGGTGAGGTTTTGTTTTCATTTTTTTTTTCACTGTTTTTTTAAACAGTGGACTGTTTGATTAGTTAAAAGGTGTCCGGCTCTGACCCCACAGCTTACCAAACATCTTCCACTCAACAATGTCAAGTTGCGAATTTGTCCCAGGTCAGGTCATGTCAATTAAAAGCCAACACAAGTTGATATTAATTGAACTCGACTCTTAATCCATGAAGATCCTGAATGTAGCCAGAATACTTAGGTTTGCATTTTCGTTAGTATCGCGGCCACTGTCTTCATGTTTTCTTCTTCGTTAACATATAAGTGCGTTGTAAGCTAAAAGCCTGGCTCACTGTCCCAGACTAAAGACAGACTCAGCTTGACACACGCTGTCAGTATCCTAGCTAGTAAACCTTATAATATAATAATAAGATTGAAAAGGAAATTAGGTCTTAAAATGTTCGTTGCAGGCGAAAAAAATGTGTTAAGGCAACATGTGGTGATTCGTCAAGTTCAAATTACTCGCCGAAAATAAACCAATTATTGAAGAACCTATGTTTTTTCTCAACGTTATTCATATTCAACTACAGATAGTCAACTAAAAGAAATCTGCCTAACACCTGTTCCTCGAAAACTGCATGACTACATGCTTTTTTTTTCAATGAACCTTATGTGTTCTTGTCTAACAAGCAACCTGCATACAAACTCATCTCCTCTTTTAGTCCCACTTGTGTCGTCCGGCCCCAAAAGCACCATGTCTAACACAGCCAGCTAAATAAAAACTCATTAACATAATGTTTCTTGTATCCATATCCACAGTCTTTTAATAATGGTCAAATCTGTAGCTCGTTAAGAATCCCAAAAGATCACTGAACTTTTAATTTCCATAAATCTAACAAACGAAATTTATATCTCATCTAGTGGTTGGGTTACTTTCATCGTATTCAGATTAACTTGGATTCCTTCTGTTTTTTTCGTAAACATTTTTGGCAATCATCTTCGAGTTATAGTGGCTTCTAACCCATTAGATAAGGTGTATCTTAAGTCATCGAGATGTACTATTTAAAAAAATTTTGTAGATTGGTTGTTGAACTTGGGTGTGCGATGCTATCTGTTATTATGAAATGTTTCTACTAAAGTATAAACAAGTTTTTGGGTTTGGGCATGTTGTTTGCAAAAATTTCTCTGCCGACTAATGGGAAAATTATGCTTTTTCCATATAGGTATACTCGTGCAAAGTTTTTAACATAGAAATATTTAGAAGGATTTTTTTCTGTCGTGGTATACGTAATCAGCTTAAAAAAATGAAGCAATTAACTACATTGATATCCTGCCCTTATTGATGTATAAATAAACCGCAAACAACTAATTTGTGTGTTGCGGCGCGATTAAATATTCCTGGAAATTGATGTACAAAGGAATAATTGAAATACGAGGAATTATGTGTGAAGGCTGCCAACTTGTTAATGTGTATGTAATTTAATCAATATGTATCTAAGTCGAAAAGGTGCTACAAGCCCTTTCGAAATAATTAAGTGTTGTAGTTTCCAATGCGACAATCGTTTTTTATTTACAGAGAGTGTGCGATTGCCTCCGATGTTGTATTTTCTATAGAATTATTTATGATAAGGGCAAGGTAGTTGCTGTTTGAAGGATGATTTGTATTTAAAGTGTACAAATACCGCTACGCAATGAAAGCACTTTAATTTATTCGAAAAATCACAAAAATATTCAGGGCTTATGTGGAGTAAAAAATGTTGTGGTGTTGCAACTAAGGGTTCAGTTTTTCAGTGCGAGATCCCTCGAGGTTCGGAAACAGTTTTTGATTCAATTTTGATCCAAAATTGACCACGCTTTGACTTGGGAGTTTTTTCTGTCAACTACGGAATATACTCTGGGGAATAGTTCCTAATTCTTTCTCTTCGTCTGTACGTCAAATTTATTTTTTTGCTTCGCGTGTTTGTGTGGAAAATTTCACTTCAGTCGAGACTAAAGGATGATGTTAAGTTAAATTAAGAAGTGAAACACAACGCAAACGACTCGTGCGCTTAATCTAGTTTCTTTTGGTCACTTCCTTAAGAACCCACTCATCCCTTTTGTATCTGTAACCTTTACTTAAGCTTTTAGTAAACCACCATATAAATTAGAATCGTTGTGTTTGTCTTCAATAGAAAACATCTAAAACTTCAAAACATTGTAAATTTCGATAGCTTTATTGACGGAGTAAGCTCTGCACTAAAGAACTGCTCCCTCCAGAATCGTTTCATTCCTAGATTAACAGATCTTGCTGTGACCCGGGTTTAGCACTATACTAAAAAGCTAGAGCTAACCATAATCTTTTTGAGACGATGCAGTGTTTTTGACCCCTTATACGAGAAAGCGTGATATACTTAAACACTGAACTAACAAATGGCCTAACAAACTGGCCATACCGGTAGCTCACTTAACGAAAGAGGAATAAATACCTGTCAAATCGCATAATTTTAGAATGTGCTAGAAATTCTTTCTCCACCTTCCATATAGAAGAGCGCATTGTTTAGTCCAAAACGCAATGCTGCGTTGCTGCGTGCGTTCGATGACAAACAGAGTAGAAATAACGGGCGCGTATGGGGCAAAACGAAATGTTACTTCAAAACTTCACCCCACGTTTGACCGTAAATATCGTAGACGCATCTTCAACGCAAAAGTAGATCTATTTTCTACTTTTGCGTCCTTTGAACAACCTCATGCTCATTCATTGTGTGGTGAGTGCGTATAGTTCTCTTGTCGGCAGTAGTAAAAAAGGGTTGTTTCTGTTTATAGTCAGAATAAAAACAGGTTTGCGTAGAGTAGAGAGGTTTGAGTAAAGAATATTATGTTTCCAACGCATATTAACGTACGCACGCAGCAACGCAGCATTGCGATTCTAGCTTAAGGCAGTTAAAACCTAATTTGACAATTTTTTCAATTCAAAAACAACTTTTTTATGGCGCAAATTTATAAATTTTCGTTGATCTTCAATTTGATGGCTTTCCGATCACTTTTTGTTGTCACTTTTGACGAAGGGACGCATTGTAAAATTCTGGAGTAAATTGTCCCAAAAACGGCCGTCCATCCTCCTCAATCGTTTAACTTCTTGAGAACTGCACTTTCCATGAGCAAAATTAATGAATTCTTTTGGTATATTTTTATGTCCCTAGCTGGCACAACCCTGACATGACTGCCAATTCGTCAGTAGGGCAGTTCGTTTGGTCGTTTCAGTGTCGCTGGTATGTCGTTTTCTATTTTAGAATCCATTACACGCTACACCCCCTAGACAAATGTTACGTATAGGTGTCACATCACATTGTCCCCCTCTTCATAGCTTCTGAGAACAATTTTCTCTTAGTCCCCGTTGTACTCAATTAAGTGGCTCTAGTGTATAGTTTTAAGTGTAAATTGTAAGCCCGCGAATACACTGCAACCTCTAAAAAAAATGTAATATTGAATTGCCACATCACATTGTCCCCTTCATAGTTGTGTTCTTCTTGAAAGATAATTACTTCCAAGAACAACAGTCTTGCTTTCGCTGTTGGTTTTCGTTAAATTCGAAAAACATCACAAATGCGCGTAAGGACTTGGTGGACCTCCTTTCAGTGATCCTACCATTTTTATGATTTTTAATATTTTTCTTTCTTCGACGTTAGTTGTTTCGTCGAAGAAAGAGAGAATCAGTTTATAGCTCTAGTTCAATTTAAATGCACTGGACTTCTACAACTTTTTGTTCTAAGGATCTAGTTAGACAAGACGTAAAAAGGAGAATAATCTTAAACTCTGGTTAAATTAGGCTAAACACACAACCCGCGAACGAAATAGTGGAATATCAACAGTAATTGCCACACTCCCTATCTCCCTATCTCCCTATCTCCCTATCTCCTCCTTCCGGGGGCTTACACCGAAGTCGTTTACCCTCGACCTAAAGTTTCTTCCAACGATCCATATCAACCCCGCCTGAAATTGTGACCTTCGGCACAATTTAATACCGTCCATGTTTGCC
Organism: Neoascia interrupta; assembly: GCA_947623515.1. Lineage (NCBI taxonomy): Eukaryota > Metazoa > Arthropoda > Insecta > Diptera > Syrphidae > Neoascia > Neoascia interrupta. The sequence continues at coordinate 9,994,133 of OX392464.1, forward strand.
TCGACCCTGCTCACCCAACACGGGTATTTATCATTTAGGTCCTCGGGCTGGTAACTTCGGTCTTGCAAAGTGGTATCACAATGGACCTCCTTTGGTCTAAGTATTTCCCTGCCTAGCGGGGACAGCCACCTAACCTAACCGTATCTTCTTAAAAAAATATACCACATCACATCATCCCCCTCTTAGATTTATTCTCGAAGAAGCCTCGGAGAAGTGCATAATCATAACGTCTAAGAAAACTTGCCATGTTTGCTCATGGTCCTCGTTGGGTTTGAGCAACAACATTGTTATTGCGCGTAGTTACTGCGGGTAGAGACTTTGGAAATCCTGTTGCACCTTGTTTTGAGGGTGGATTTCTTCTATTTGCGGCTTTAGATGTTAAGTCATACGATATCTTCGTCAAAGAACTGCAGTGCACTTGTTGTGGGGTCGCATTTGGACTTGACTAAAGTGCCAAAAACACAACTTTTCGCCCTCACATTATGTTGCCACATCACATTGCCCTCCTCCTAGTTTTTTTTTCATAAATTGAGTCGCTTTGATGGAGAATCTGTCTGGAAAAGTGGGACAAAATGTCTTCAGCGGTTTAAATTGCAAACCGATAGACCAGATCAATGTGTAAGGATGCCACATTCTATAACGAAAGTGGATAATAGTATAATGACGTCCTAAATTATATGAACTGGTGGCTTTAAGGAATGTTCGCTAAGTAGTCCTCCACCATTCCGCCCGACTGTGGATAAAGAGGTGTTGTCTGTTTCTTCTGTTGCCCTGGCATATTTTCGATCGAAGTTTGGTACTTCTTCGGAATCCAATTTTGTGAGTAACTACATCAAATCAGCATGTTCGGTGGTGCACCATCTATTCAGCTTTAGTTTTAAGGATATCGTAGGTATTCGTTACCATTTTCACTTTACGGCAACAAGCCTTTTGTTCGACTTCGCAATAGATTGCTTTCATCCGCTGATCGATCCTATGTCAAGATTTTTTTTGGGCTCGAGCCGACAATTTGTAGGTTCAGCTGTAATGCTCTACCTTCTTTGTATGCTTACTATTTTCGCACACAATGCTTGCACTCTTATACAATAGAATTGCCTTACAATCGCCTGACCCACCTTCCATCAGGAAGTCTTAACTGAAGCATCCATTTTAAAGCGTGTACAGAAACTCATTTTTGGTATCTACCAGGGGGTAACAAGTTTTTATGGAAATACTTTGTGGCCAGTATTAAAACAATGAGTTCTCGTCTTGTGACACGTATGACAAGTAGTTCTTCATTGCCCTGAACAGCATATTTCTCCCAGTCGGCCATCAATGGCAAAATGCCTCCAACATCAAAATTTTACTATAGCGACTGCATCCACCATCAATGTCTTGTCAGGAATGGGGTGATACCTAGGTACTTACCTGGGCTAAGGCAATAATAAAATTCTTCTGTATAAAAATATATCTGATATCCGATTTGATCCGCACAACAATTTTCTCATCGCCGCAAAGACGCCTCGTATAAGTCACCTATACTGTCCTTTGATTTGTAAGAGCTGTAAATTTACATAAAATTTTCAACTGAGCACCTAAGGTCTCTACCAGAACCATATTTTCCCTTTCTTTCTTACTTGGAGATAAAGGATAAAGGATAGATAAAGGATAAAGCCTTAAAGAAAATATTTGAAAATTTACGACACAACATATACCTATAAGACCCCAAAATTATATGTACGGACCTGTTTACCCCCCAACAGGAACATTAATGAACCAGACCCAATCTCAAATTTCTATCGTATAAGGGGAGAATTCCAAACATCCTTAGAAATCAACGTTGTGCCTCAGAACAGGTTTAGTTTTCTGGTTTTGGAATGAATAAATAACGACAAGATTTTATTGGTCCTTTTGAATTTCCATACCAGGAAAGAATTTCTGGGGGGAGAAAGGTAGAAAATTTATTGCCGATAAGACGTTTTAATTGGAATCGAATTCCTTTGTAGACTTCCACCGCCGCTGCCGCACTTGATTCCATGAATTAATTTTTGTTTTAATTTGCTAGAACCTACAAATTGATTTGTAATCCACTTGGACTTACTTTCACTTCGCACTAACTTAGCGAGAAAAAACAGTACCTTAGTAAACAAAGGTTAACAGACTTCTAGTGCCGAGAGAACAGTTTTTGCCATTAAAAGAAAAAGATACAAATCTATCTAGGTAGGTACGAACGCATTTTGATGACTTGCCCAAACGGTTGTATAATACTCATCCAGTCCCGCACCCATGGCATCACATAAAGAGCTTAAGACGTCTCGAAAAAAAAATGCGAAAGACCTTTTCCAAGCCCACTCAATCGAGAGGTGATTCCGCAGATAGAAAATATATTTATTCTGCAATTTCCACCCGCTACTTTGATTGTCCGTCTAGAAATGGAACGTTTTTAAGCGGATTTTGTCGGCGATGTCTATTATCACTCTGGCATAATCTTTTGCTTCGATATCCAATATTTCAACAACGCAGACACTTTGAAGAAGATTTATTGAATTTTTTGTGTCGATAGGCACCGGGAATTTGTCATCAATAAACAAAGTGTTTGTGGTATCAGAGAAGACTACGAATCCCGCACTTAATGACAAAGTAATAAAATGAAGCAATACATTTCTCCCTGAACTGATGAAATTTAATATCAAGAGTCATTATAGAAGTCTTACCAGACAGGGGGATGATGTGCCAATAAAAGTATAATTAAGTCCTTGGGTGGACTTTATTATACGAGGCTACGTGAAATGAATTACTCGGAAAAGAGTCGATTATTTTTGTCTGTACAAAGTGTTTGTAATTACTTTTCCCAAAATTCTAAGAAGGAACGCATGTGCTTAGCTTTCATGTTGACGAAATAATTTTGTCGAGTTGAATAACGAACAATTCAGTCGTCATATGCGACCATACATTATTGAATCAGTCGCTTAGAAGCAAGTGGTGCTTGTGACAAGTTTAAAACAAGAGATCCCTTTCTGTTTTTGAGTACCTACTTCCAAAACCAAGAAGCAATTTTAAACTTAATATGAATATGAATGTTTTTTATTCAAACGTAAAAAAGATACACAAAAAAAATACTTTAGAGAAAAATTATTACAAAACTTTTTTTTCCGAAGGACGGGTGATATGGTATACCCACCAGGTGATATGGCTCATTAAAGAACTGAAACCCATAATGCTTCTTTCTCGTAAGCCTTTTATAGTCATCCACACTTCCTACACAAAGACTTATTAAAAGTCTCTTTGACCATCTGGTTCCTTAAAAGACACCGTAATTTTTTGCTGTCGGAAAATCATAAAATGTTGAGATTTTTAGAAATTTTTTCGACACAATTTTTATTTTTCGAGATTTTGTCCCACTTGAGATTTTGTGCATTCGAGATTTTTGAGACAGATTGTCGAGATTTTGCCTATTCTAGATTATTGCCCCTTTTGGAAACAGGGCGATCCAATTTTTACATGCCTTTGGCTTTGCCTTTCGCTTTAAGTACCAAAAATTTTGTGGCTCCTTGTTTTTTTTTTAAGTCAGAACTCGAGTTTTTTTTTTAATTATATGGTCGTGTTCAAAGCTGTTTTAGCTAAATGCTATTTAACAATTTCCGTGATGTGATATCCATAAGTTCTTAATTCCCATTTTTTACTTCCATTTATGTCTGCCAAAAAGAGAATCGAAAGCAGAAAAACGTCCTTCAATTGCTTTCTTACCTTCTTTGTGCTTTATTTTAAATTTTTACCAATTTTAGCCAAACCAATTCATACAAAACTGTACAGTGGGTAAAATGGTACAACAGCCATATCACACTCTCAAAAATTAGCTGTCTCTTCCTTTCAAGCATGACCTGAGTGATCTTTATTACCTACATCTATAAATCAGATCGTGGCCATTCACATATCATACCGCGAATGTATATACAAGTTTGACCATAGGTTGTCGAAAACTCAGCGTAAAAATGTAAGCAAAAAACTTTTCGATTAAATAAGCTCACTTTTTTGCGACACAAACTTTCTCGATTAAATGGCCAATGGCTATCTCTATCGAACAGTAACAGGCTATCTCTAGGAGTCATCCTCGATCCTAAACTTAACTGCAAAGTAAACATAGAGCATCGGTTGAGAAAGCGTGTATAGCCAGAACCTTCGGTAAAAAATGGGGCCTAAAACCGATGGATGTACACAGGATGGATGTACACAGCCGTAGAACGCTCAATACTTACGTATGGATCACTAGTATGGTTGCCAGCGCTTAGAAAACGATATTATCTAGATAAACTTAGCAGGGTGCAAGGAACAGCATGCAAAGGCTCCACAGGCGCCGTACGGCCAGCCATGTCAGCCCCGTCTTCTGCCTTCTGATCTACACGTTGAAATCATAGCTGCACTTAACGCATTCAGAATCAGGAAAGCGAGTATCTGGTATGCGACACCTTACGGCCATAGCATCATTCTAAAGTCACTTCCAATCGAATTGGCAGAGTCTCCAATAGACTACCTCACCCCCAGAACAAACTTCTTAAAGCACTGCGATGTTCAATTTCCAACAAGGGAAAAATAGAAGCGAGATATCCAAAGTTTTCGGTGTAACAATCTACACTGATGGGTCCAAGATGGACTGCGGTCTCGGTGTACGAGTTTTTCTCAGAGTCTCTTAATATCTCCAAATCTTACAGACTTCCAGATGCAGCCATTATATTCCAAACGGAAGTACTGGCAGTTCGCGAAGCATGTCGTCAGTTAAGAACACAGCCTAATAAAACATAAGGCAAGGCATCACTATCTTCGTCGATAGCTAAGCAGCCATTAAAGCTATTGACTCAGCAATAACTTCCTCCAAACTTGTTTAAAAATGCCAATATCAACTGGCCTCGCTTTATGTCCACTCTTAGGTCTCCCTGATCTGGGTACTGCGGCCGGGTTGCAGGCAATGAACAAGCTAACGTCCTGGCGAGTCAAGGTTCACTCCACCCTTGCTCACTCGCAGAGTCAGTATATATTCCGCTTGGTGCAATAAAGTCAAAAATGTCCTCTTACTACCTGGTAATAGCCACTTAATATGGTCAAGGCTTACTAACAGCGCCACATCCAGAAAGATGTGGCCAAAATATAACAGAGCAAAAACACATGATCTGCTTAAAAGAATGTGTTCCGACTTTGCTAGACTAACATAGCGATTTGTACGGGACAGTGGCCAATAGGCGACCATGCCGCCAAGCTAGGCATTCCCCACAACACACGCAGTTGCGACGACGCAACTGAGAAAGAAACACTGTTGCACTGCATGTGCGCCTGTCCGGAACTAGCCAGAGCCAGACAACGGACATAAGGAAAACCCTTCTTCAACACACTTGAAGAGGTCCCAGTCTCAGGTGAGAGCATCAGCGAACTAATAAGATCCCGTAATTAAACTGGTTGGATCTAGAACAAGACCAAATCAAACATCGATGTCATACTCCAGTTAATTTGCGGCTTTGGTTGTAGAACTTCCGGCCACTACCAGATTTGCTCTACTATAGGTTTTTTGGGTCGCTGATGACAAATTTAGGGTTTTTTTCCTCGAGAAATTCGGGCTTCACCCTTAAATCAGCAAATAATACTCCTAATAGGGGTGTTTTTGCGATATTCGCGCTTTGAGTAGTATTTTGTGTCAGTGTTTGAAGTGCGTCATGTCCCCCGCTGCGCCAAATCACCCGACTTAAGGCACTTCGACGTAACTGCTTAATTGTGCGGGAGTTTTGATTTCATCACAACTAAATAATTTAGCGGATAAAACTTTTTAACTACTTTTTACTACCTATGTTTACAGTTGTTGTACAAGTTGGCGTACAACTTTCGATCGATCAAATCAACATCGTAATTCAGCAACCTAAAGGACATCAAAGTTTTTTTTTTAATTCATGGATTCGCATAGACCCTAGAGGCTAGAAATACCCAACTTAAAAGTTGTGTAGTTAAAAGTTGTGCCCCATTTCTGTTACAAAATTTGAGATTGAGTTGCAACAAAGCAATTTAAAGTTAATTAATGAACATAGCTTCTAAATATCCTTATTTCTAAACTAAATAGTTGTACAACTAAAAGTTGTGTGTATGGGGCTGGGCTACCACCTTATAAGCGCTTAATTCTTATAATATTTGGTTTTAAGGGTTGTTTTAAGGCTATTTTTGTCGAGCAACTATTAAGTTGATAGTATAAACGTGCTTTTACATTTCCGAACTTAGACTTGGTGTCACACAACTTAATAGTTGTACAACTAAAAAAATGATGCGCTTAGTCATAATATTAGAATATTCCTACGTCCAACCTTTCTGTTTTTGAAAACTTAGCGGTGGTAGCACCGTGATGCAGGAGTTAAACTTTGTTCGCTAAAAATAGTCAGTGCAGGGTAGATGGGACGTTTTCCTCTCACTCAAGCCTATTAGGGCTTGCCTAAGCTTCTTACACTTACACTTGTTTCTCTTTCAAGTTACTTAAGGGCTGCCAATGCCATAATGTTGAATATAAACCGTCAGAAAACAAAGTTAAGCAACCACTGGGTTATGCCATTGTACTTTTGTCCCCTAAAAGCTTAAGAAGAATGTTTTCTCAAAACTGTTTTATTAAAATCACAGAATGATCGTAAGAAATTGGATACTGCCAGCTCTCCTTTTTGCTGACACGTTTAATATTAACAAAGCCAAAATAGAATTTGGTTTAAAGCGCACTTGGTCACACAGTTTGTCTTCGGCTAATGGTATGTTCATATGCTACTCACGCAAGGATATTATGCAGTTTCTATGTAGGGTAACTTGGAAAGCCTCTGATAAGACTTAAGGTACCCAAAAACTGTTTCGTTGCCCATGTTAGGCCAGACTAAGAGTGTATTCGGGTGGTGCTAGAAAGTAAAAGAACAAATGTAAGACAAATAGGCACCACTTGACTCGTTCTTGTTTTTCTTTTTTGTGACCAAATGTCCTGTCAGTCTGCGAATCACAAAAACTCGATACAAAAATAAAAAGGCAATTTACATGCCTACACAATTTGTCTTATCATAAAACATCTTACTAAATTCCTTTCTACTATTGCGTCGTAGACCCTCCAATCTTAGCCAAAAAGGACATTCAACGACCCCAATTTATGTGTCCATATCTTCACATAAAAACAATCAATAATGAAGTACAAACACTTCTACGATCCTATTCATACCTCCATATCGATTTTCCCGCTCCCTCACTTTGTCCGTCACTCGTAGAAAAGGTTCACGTTAAGACCCTAATGGCTTTACCTACTCGCTAGGCCGAATTGTCAAGAAAAAACGAGCCCAAGTGTCACCAGTCAACGTAAACAGGTAGAATGCCATTAAATTGAAGAATAAAACGACAGGAGTAAAAATAGATAGATTGTTTTTCTTTGCCTCGGCGGCGCATCTATGATGAGATACAACATCCTCCCGCGTACATATGTTATGTAAGTATCTGGTACCTTCCCCCATGCATATATATTTCGAAGCTGAAACGCAGGTATATACCTCAGGTTGTGGGTATCTATCGATTGACAAACCATAATGTTATCTGGGGCACCACAAGTTACTCCATTGTCTCTTGTCTTCGTCGTCGTAGTATCATCGACCGACAGAGCATCACGTTCACGACTACATGCTGTACCACCATTACAACGACTGGAGGAGCTAAGCATCCCAAGTAAAATGTCAACCGAATATGGAGAGGAGATGTGTATCAGCGCTGAAGCATTAACTCCGAAGGGCTTTATAAATTTCATTTAATTTATCGCCTCACTAGCATCACCTTGTGGTTTCGGTAATGCTCCACTCGGTCTCTCCTTACTGGTATGAGGTGGGTTAGGTACTTGGGGATATAATGCCGCCTCTCAAATGGAATAAGTACTGCGTCATTGCCGCCCATGAAATGGGTGGTGGAATGAACCAATATCCTTTCATTTTATACACACAGTACTGCTGGATAATAAACAATGTCCCTTAAAGCAAATGTCGAGTATTTTTGCGGTTTCATGTCCTCCTCAAGCCACAATCGATATAGGAAATGGATAACATCCTTTAAGCAACGCAAAGGAAAAAATATTTCAAAGAATGATTCCTTTGAAGAAGACCACGCATATAAGCAGATGAAAAATGGTACCAAGGAACCATAGAAATATATAATATCCTTGTGAGCTGTGACATCACATACAGGGTGAATGAAATTATGAAACATTTTTCTTATTCTGTCAGGAGCAATTCGTAATTTTTACGAAAGAGGATTATATTCTATCATGCTGAATAAAAGAGCCCGCCATAGCCAGTGGTTGGAGAAATTTTATTATGCAAATTTATGGTGGACACAGGCACAGCTGAAGGAGATACAAAAAGGTTTTTCCTGCTTGTCTCCATTAATGCTCGACGGGAAATTAATATGGTAAGGTCGAGTACTGGCAACATGGTGCTTTAACCTTTTCCCAAGGATTTGTATCTCTCTCTCGGTGAAATGGTTTTTTGTTAAGAGATTTTTGTCTGCAGCCGTTGGCATTATGGTTGAAATGAACACTCTCATACTCCAGGCTTCGTATATATCATCATTGATCGAGGGTAGAAAAAGCTTCTTACATTTTTTAAACATAAAAGTTATTATTTTGTACCTAATCGTCAGTACGTTGCAGGCAAGTTGTTATTTTTATGCTTTAATCTTGATATGAAAACAAGTTAAAAGTTTTAATGATTGAGATTTCAAGATCAACCCTCTGTAAGTTTTTATTCATCACCATAATTATAATTTTCTGGGCATCTAGTCCATTAGGATAAACCTCCGCTATCAATTCGAGCACTCTAGATGAACTCAGGTGTTTGTTGGACTTGGTCTAGCTGTCTTATTATTGGCGTGCCAGCGATGCTAATAGTTTACAATTCATGACCTGCCTAGATAGTCTGTAAGGGGTCTCAAAGCTTGGGAAAAGAGTCACTCAGAGAGAACATACTGGAGGAAACGAGGCTGGACTAGAATAGTTCAGGTCTAATACAGAGTCACTTAGGTCTATCAAGTACAAAATTTCAGTGTTCATGGCTCAGGTAGGGTAATATGGCGCAGGAAAGGAAGGTCGTACCTACTTCAAATTTATTTTCAACCAACATAGTGTTTGATTATAGGTAGTATTTTCAGTAGTAGGAGCAGTAGTATTTTCGATTCTTGTTAGGGAATCCAAGGGTCAGCATCCGGCGGTCCTAAAACAAACATAAGCCATGTTGACAAAATTTAGAAAAATATAGGCACATACTCGTTTTTCCACCAAAAACTGTTAGTGCCCAATTTTTCTTGAGTATCTGTGTGACGACTGGTGGCTATAGTTCGTATTTCTGATGAAATATTAGGGGAACCATTTTACCCTCAACGAAGTTTTGCATGAATATTACAAAGCTTGGGTTAAGAATCACTTAGAGAGAACATATTGGATGAAATGACGAAGGACTATAATAATTAAGGTCTAAAACAGAGATCTATAAACTTAGGTCTATCAAGTATAAAATTTCAGTGTTCATGGCTCAGGTAGGGTAATATGGCGCAGGGAAGGAAGGTTGTACCTACTTTAAATTTCTTTTCAACCAACATGGTGTTTGATTATAAGTAGAGCAGTAGTATTTTCGATTCTTGTTAGGGAATCCAAAGGTCAGCCCGGCGGTTCTGAAATAAACATGAGCCATGTTTGCAAAATTTGGAAAAATATAGGCACATACTCGTTTTTCCACCAAAAAATGTTTGTTTCCAATTTTTTTGAGTATCTGTGTGACGACTGGGCGGCTATTGTTCGTATTTCTGGTCAAATATTAGGGGAACCATTTTACCCTCAACGTAGTTTTGCATGAATATTACATAGCTTGGGTTAAGAATCACTCAGAGAGAACATATTGGACGAAACGAGGCAGGACTAGAATAATTTAGGTCTACAATAGATTCACTTGGGTCTATCAAGTATTAAATTATAATGTTCATGTAATAAGGCTCAGATAGGGTAATATGGCGCAGATAAGAAAGGTTGTACCTACTTAAATTTCTTTTCAACCAACATGATGTTTAATTATATGTACAGCAGTGGTATATTCGATTCTCGTTAGGGAATCAAAGGGTCAGCATCCGACAGTCCTAAAATAAACATGAGTTATGTAGACAAAAATTAGAAGAAAGTAGGTACATATTCGTTTTTCAACCAAAAACCTCTTTGTGCCCAATTTTTCATGAGTATCTGTATGACGACTGGCGGCTATTGTTCGTATTTCTGGTGAAATGTATGGGGCACCATATTACCCTCAACGTAGTTTTGCATGAATATTACATAGGTCTGTTGTTTGTCGAGGCAGGTGGAAATGAAAATGCAAACTGGGAATCATATAGGTACCTGAAAAGGTCACATTCCTCGAAAAGCAATGAGCCAGTATTTAGCGCTGAGCCATTTTACCTTAAGCCAGCTTAAAAATGAGCTTCCAAATTCACAAAACTAAATACACAGTTGTCTACCAAGGTTTCCTATTAAAATCAGTAAAATCTAAATTATAGATTGTTCGTTAATTATTACCATAAAAAAAAGGAATTGACAACTTGAAAGGATTTTTTCTAATACGCATTGTCAGAATTCATTTCATAACCGAGACCTATTTAACATCTATGCCCTTTCCACTTGGAAAACTTGTAATTAAGATACTATTAAATGTTTCCAAATGAATATCCCCTGATTATACATGTTACTGCCAAAATTAACCCAATAACCTCGTGTATTGTTACTCGTGTGTATTTATTGCTGAAACGACTGTGTGTGCCATCGCAAACGAATATGAATTTCCCTTATTCCTTGGAGGCATCGACTTGGCGGAGGCAAGATTTTCAGGAGAATATTGTGCCCTCGAAGCTCGTTGATTGGGATAAGGATCCTTAATTATTAACTTTATTTTCCATTTGATCTTCCGAATGAGTTATTTAATTGTAGGTAGATATATATACGAAAGACACAAAAACGATGCTTGGAAATGTTCCATTTTACATGGAAGACCCGAAAATTCGAATTGACTTAAATTTTTAGAATAAAATTGAGTGTTCAAATATTAGGTACTCCCCTGTGAAGTAAGCTCATCCAACTTAATGTATCTTCTTTTTCATAGCTGTAACTTTTATCGATATCAAAATTATACAGAATTCATGACTATTTGTTGCCAAGAAAAAACAATCTGAACAATTCTAAAAACAACTTGAATAAATCATTAGAAATGCAAATAATTTACAAGGTACTCAAAAGTACTCGGTTTCTAGGTGTAATGTGCAGAAAATATACTACTTTTGAGAAGAGGGAACCACCACTAGGGTTGTTTTTGTAGCCAAACTTGAAAAACAAGCTGAACGAAGGACCTGGCTGTATTTATTTAGGAAATTTATGCATTTTATGGTAATTGATCTCAAATTTCACTTTTCTGACAAGAAAATCAAGCGATATAAGAGAAACAATTTTTCAATGAATTTCGTGACTTGATGTCCTTTTTACTAGAGAAAAAAAACTCCAAGGGGCTCCCTTTCCGGCATCTATTTTTACCATCGCATCGTCTCAATGACCATAGAAGCTAAACATTACCTAGTTAATAAGCAAATTGAGCCTTAATCGCGAAAAGAGCGCAATGTTAACTCAATACCCTTACCAGCTTAAAGTGTAATTATTTTGTGCTTTATCATCATTCCCAGTATTTTGTAGTCTTCTGCGGATTTCCTACAAAAGCCCCTTTTATGGCCTACATTACTCATCCTTAAGGACTTGTGAATTGTTCCCTTTGCGTTTGGCCTTTAAATTAGAGGCTGTCACCCACATTTTTTTGCAATGAATTGCCACAAGTACGTGGTGCGCCATAGTCTATGTAGGTATATGAACATGGAATAATTTAAAAAATTATGAACAACTTCTATATTTTTAATCAGTTTTACTTAATTTGATCTCTTGCAATTTTCTTGGACTAGTTTTTGAAGGCAACATCATAGGTTAGCTTAGGTTAGGTTGATGGATGCCCTTTTGACAATAGTCACGGCTTCACTTAGACCAGCAGTTGGGTCCACTTTGTTCATTGGGAACCTTCTTAATACCTGGAACGAAAACAGAAATAGACCGCTGTTAGAAGCACAGGGTTCCGCCTTCTTGGACCCATCCGGATTTGTATACAAATCTTAGGAGGTCCTTTAGATCTACATTATTTAGATCTTCGAGCTCGTTGAAGAAGTAACTGCCGAGGATACTACGCCTGATGCTGTTTAGGGTTGGGCATTCGCAGAGCAGGTGACGAACAGATTCAATTTCTTCAACGTTCCTGCAGCTTCTGCACTAATCGTTATGCGGTATGCCTAGTGGCTCAGCGTGTAGACCCACAGCGCAGTGCCCCGTGAGGATTACCGTGAGTACTCGGATGTTCCTGCGGGCTAGTCCGATCAAAAATACCGATCTCTTTTTGCTTACCGCTGGCCATAGCTCCCTTGTGTGTCTGCACGTATCAAGTTCTGTGTTTCTTCAGCTCGGAGGCAGCTTGGATTATGGCTGCCAGCTCCGCCTGAAAAATGCTGCAGTCGTCATTAATTCGAAAAGATTTACCTAGTCCCAGAGCTCCACAGAAGATGCCCGCACCGGTTCCGACGTCCATCTTAGAACCGTCGGTATATACGGCGATCTCGTCATCTCCTGTAATGGTCTTATCTTCCCATTTACCTCTTTCAGGTATTCTGGTAGCGAATCTCCTGTTAATGGCGAATGTCATAGGGAGGTAACAGGGAATCTCCTGTTAATGGCGAATGTCATAGGTAATCCGTGACTGGGGTATCTGTAGAGGCAGCCCATTGAGTTTCCACAGAGGCGTGCCCATAAGATCTTGAGGACCACAGTTTGGATTCCCTTAGGCGAACAGCTGTTTTAGCTGCCTTGCTGCTGCAGTATATGTCCAAGGGGCTGAGGTTGAATAGTATCTCCAGTGCCGCGGTGGGTGTGGTACTTAGGGCCCCTGTTATACACATGCAGGCTGCCCTTTGAACTTTGGTCAGGTTAGAGAGATGACACTTTCTTTCCATAGCCTTTCACCATACAACTGCACCGTAAGTTGAGATGGGTCTTACAACCGCTATATACATCCAGTGTACCATGTTTGGTTGCAGTCCCCACATGCTTCCGAACGTTCTGCAGCAGGCGTATAATGCCACGTATGCCCGCTTGACACGATCTTCTATATTATCCCTCCAGCTGAGTTTTGAGTCTAATATGACGCCCAGGTATCTTACCGAGGCAACATCATAAAAACGCCTACCTCTAGGGGCAAAAGCAAAATGTAAATTTTTTACAGCGTTTTAGCATACAAATGTTTACCTTGAGGCCGTTTTTGGGCAGAGGCTTATTGGCGTATCCTTTGCAATTCCAAAAATGAGAAGTCTGGAGGGGTGACTTTTGAGGATCTGTGTACCATGTCCGATTTTTTTTTATAGCATACATCCAGGGAATTTTCGTTACAAAAATCGAATTTTTTGTGTTTCAGAGTGCCATGCCCTTTTTGCTGAAAGCAGTATCCAATAAGGCCTTTTTCAGAAGTCTGTGGACATAATGAGCCAACATTCACCGATATTAATTGCCATAATTTCGCCTTTTCTGACCAACAATTGTCCAATGATGATTTTGCGGAAAGCCCGTCCCAATAGTCACTTTTTATAAATCTTGTGTGGATTGTGTTCTCTAAATGGTGGAGTTTCGGGCCTTTTTAAGCATGGATCTCGGCGGTAATTAAAATCTGGTGCCGAAAAGTTCAATCATCTTTTAAAACCCAGCTGTAAGATGGTTCCACTGACCCTGAAATGCTGAGCTGTTGATGCTGATGATGAAAACCATACATGTGGGTTCTGGGCGTCATTCTCTCTTACCACTTCAAAGTTTATTAGGACGTCTCTCGAAAATTCAACACCAAACGAAGAATAGTCTTACATGTTGGTTTTAGGTGCATTATGGCTGCTTCACATTCAGCGCGAGAGCGTGAAACCAGAGCGGCAGTGACAACACGAGACCAGAGAAATCGTTTGTTACTAGACAATGAAAGCGAGAAACTAGCGACGATTGTTTTGACTCAGTGACAAAACATACCATATTTCTAAAATTTGTCGACTTAGTTGCACATGAATAGTTTCTATTTCAAAACAATTATAAGTTTGCTTAAAAAAATGTCTATTTACTAGCGTGTCATAACTCACAACACCGATTGACAGAATAATCGTCGACTTCGGCGAGGTTTTCAATTTTTCAATGTTTCGAAAAGCCCGGCGAGCGAGACAGCGATCACGCCGGTATTGTGAACCACCCTGTGCATTGCCATTGACTGAAACTCATTTGACAGCTCGACCGAGACGCTCGCTCTCTCGCTCTTTATGTAAAACAGCCACTGTCTATGCAGAGAGAACATATAGGCTATTCGGACACCCGAGACTGAAGTTGACGGGTGGTGCAGATGGTAGCACCCATGAGCGACGATTGGAAGGTCCTGGGTTCGATTGGCTGGCCAAACCAGTCCAACTATTGGAAGGTCCTTCTAGTGAGGTGGTATTCAACCACCAGGACGAAGAATCAATCATGTTCACTGTAGCTCAACTGGTAGAGAAGAACAGTTTTGTTTGAAGTTGCTTGTTAGACCGATATTTTGGAATCACCCGGTTGCTAGAACGACAACAATGAAGAAAGGACAAAATTCGAAAAATTTTGAGTAAAATCAAGGAAACAAAATTTTTCCGAGAATCTTAAAGTTAACAAAATTGATTAGAATTTTATGTACCCAGATAAGCCCGTAGTGTCAGACTGCTGGGCATGAGGTCCTGGGTTGGAATTCCGATAGGAGCATTTTCAGTTTTTTCATAGTTACACCTTCGCGAAGGTTCGACAAACCCTTTAAAAGAATCATTTGTCATTGGAGACATCTTAAATTGTTGTTCGGCATCAGCAAAAAATTCCATAGAAACTTTTCTTTCAGGTTTTAAGAGGTGAGGCCTTATTAAGCTGTAAGTTAACTGGCGCCTTGTTAAGCTGTAAGTTAACTGGCGCCTGTCCCAAATCCTATAGTGTACCTTCCCGAAAAAGGGCTGGAGTGCGACAAAATGTGCCACATCCATTCATATTCACCTAGGCAAAAAAATAGTTTTTTCACATACCAGCGAGAAGAGCTATTTACGGTTCTTTTTGAGATTTTAAATTCGAGACTATCGTTCCGGTATAAATAAATATAAATAGAATGGCGCAATAGCTCGAGGTGAGCCAGGGCCAACTTCTCAACAATGTATGCTCTGTGTGTTAAGTTCTTCACATACAAGGGTACCTACAATTTTTTGCTGAATCCGAACAAAACTTTGAGAAGTTTTTCAAGACAAATGTTACTCTCGGAGGGCTTGGGGTCGGTGAAAAAAAAACTTCTGGGGTTGCTTGTCCGCAATTGGACGTCTCCCCAGGTGGCGGATAGGGGAATGCTCGTCAGATATGGTGAGTACCGGTATGGAAAATACCCGGGGGCGGAACAAAACCATCAACAAGCAAAAAATCCAGGAGCGTCTGTCTCAAAATAAGAGTCTGTTATGCTTTTAGAACAAAATTATCATTGGGTCTTATACGCAAAGACATGCAACCACTATTTGCTTCGAAACGCATATATACATGCAACAACTCGCATGTCGTGTGTGACGAGCTAAGTAAGTAGGATAAAAAGGTGTTTCAAGATAAACCAAAAATGTATCCCTGCCATATACGTAGAAATCTGTATTATCCCTGGATATTTTCCACATTCCTAAAACCTATCCATCTTCGTTGTTAAGGGATATCTCTCCGGCATGAAAAATCCCTAAGTCTAGGCACTTACACCCCCATACCGCATACCCCGAGAGATTGATTTCATTTATATCTATTTTTGTCCTCCGAACTCGTGTGTATTTCATTTCTTTCGATTCCATGATCAAACCGAAACTTTGCAATTATCTCTTGGCGTAAAATTAAACTTCCAGCGAATCCTGCGGCCCAACTTCGAATCGATGTGTGTGTGTGGTGTGCGATTCGATAAAATTGATTTACACTCTTGGAAGGACTTTCATTGCCGACAAAGACAACGTCGTCGTCACCGTAGTCGATGGAAAAGTTTTTCCTCCTTTTAAATAATTGAAACGTTTTCTTTGTTCAATGAACTTGGCGGGCTGATAAAACTTTAAAAGCACTTAGCGAAAGGACTTTTCTTTCCAGATTGATTAAGTGTGTGTGTGTGTGTGTGCGTCAATGTAACTAATCAATTTTTTATCCTTTTTTTTCTTTCACAGACTGCCATATCGATTGTGTGGAACAAACTCAACTTTATGTTAGGCTGTCATCATTAAGCACGACTCTTAAGCATCCAGCACTGGACAACGAACGCAGCACCACCCAAAGCCATGACACATATCAGCCACAGTACACTATGGCAGATCCTTCGAATTGCTTTCCTCATATCGGCGCTCACGCTGCAAGCAACAAGAACCGAAGTTTTCACCGCTCTGGCGGATATGGAGGAACTACTTGAGACTGAATCGGTGCTCATCAGCAACCTGGTTGGATACATTGGAGTGCAGCAGCACAAGCTAAATTATCTAAAGACGTAAGTTTTCCATATACACACATACTTGTGTCCTGTGCTTAACCTGATGCGGTGCGGTATCATAATGAGATGTGATCAAGGTCCACGTGCAGCAACTTTTAATTAGTCCCGACTTCCGACACTTTGGCAGCGCACTAAACCTAATCAGGTTCATCTGTCGTTTCGTTTGATTGAGTGCGACGCACGCTGCGTGGGCTTAGACAGGGTGTCCTTTCTATCTCTACCCTTTTGTTGGTCCAATTAAAACTCGCAACTGTTTAATTGGGGTTTAATATCGGGTAAAATAAATTCCGCTGGTGTTGACGAGTCGAGAAAGCTGAGTTTGTCGTGGGTACACTCTTTTGACTGATCTTCTAATTAAGTTCAAGGAGTTTATCAGGGGTATTCGGTTGACGAAGGATGCGGGAAAATTCAATTTGGCCTTTTGATTTCACCGCCTTATGTATATAGGTATTGTCGACTTAATCCCCTCGAGTTGTTTGTTTGTGTTTTGTTTTTTTATGCTCTGCTGTTTTCGCTGTTTCTGTTGTTTCAGCAGGAGTAAATTATGTAGGTACCTACTCACTTATTTTCTTTTGCGTTTCGGTGAACTAAGTAGTCCAACAAGGACCTTTAACATTCACCAGAAAATTGATTTGACAAGTCCCATTCAAGGTTGCCCAAGGGGCTTCGCTCATATAGCTGTATTCTTTGGAAACGAACAGAAAATGAGCGTGCAATGGAATAATAGTCCATAGGGAATGTCCTGGGATACCGTATATCAATTTTGGAGTAGAATGATAAGTGTAGTGGGTGTAGACATTGGAATTAGTTACGACGAACTGCTTTTATTGCGTCTTTGTTTATCAGCAGGAGGATTTAATAATTTATATAGGCTTGTGTGGGTGGTGGTGATGGAATTTGATTTGGCATCCATTAACTGTGGATTTTCAATTTATAAGACGTCAACCGTGACTGATAGGATAGACGCAGCAAGGAGCTAGCCCGAGAGAATAGTCTGCTTTTGAGGTATTGGAAAAACTTATTGCTGTATTGTGTGTATTAATTGGATCCTTCAATTAGAAAATTTCCTTTAGAAGGTACCAAACTACTGACCCATTTATGATGGTGATGAAATCGCATTAGAATTTGATTTAATCCTGTGAGTAACAATGCCATTAAGGCTTTTCAAATAGTAAAAGGAAAGTGCCTATGGATGGCCTGTAAAATAGTTGATAGTCCTTTGCTTCAGGTTCGTTTGGAATAAACCAGGAATGTTTTTAACCTTCTCATCATTCCATTACAAACTTTTCGGGTGCTGCAGCCACATGGCATCACCAGGCTAACAACAAGCTTCATGACTTTATTTGCCGACGATGGTCTGCTAAAACTTCGCTGGACGTACTTCCTTTTCCCCTATTAAAAACCAACTTAAAGTAAAGGTACCCACCAATCGCATCGATCCCAGGACATTTTTTATTTTTTGACACTCCCTCTGATTTCGAGCTTACATTTATCCGATTTTCCTTTCAACAGAAAAGTAGAAGAATACCAAAGAGAGCACACAGAGGCATCTGCAGACATTTCAACGTATGTCTCGAATCCCATTAACGCGTATCTCCTGACAAAAAGACTAACATCCGACTGGAAGCAGGTGGAAAACCTAATGGTGGAGGACGTCGGAAGTGGTATGGTCTTATTTTTCTTATTTTTGCTATCCAAGGAAGCTGCAATTTCATATCGTGTAACATTTCCTTTTTCTTTTTGTTTGTTTTGTGTAGAATTTCTAAAAAACATCACAAAATATCGCAGTGTTCTGAAGTTTCCCTCAGACGAGGACTTAAATGGTGCTGCCGTGGCGTTGATGCGGCTCCAGGACACATACAACCTGGATACATCGAGTGTTGCTCGTGGGCAACTCAATGGAATACAATACAGGTAAGGAATATCATATATAGGTACATATACCCAAGGCAATAAGAGGTTTTATGTTTTTTTTCGAAATCCTTTGAATTTCACTACTTGTGTGTCCTTTATTTCAGTACGGAAATGACGTCGGATGACTGCTTCGAGCTGGGACGCCAGTCATACGTCAATCATGATTACTATCACACGGTTCTATGGATGAGTGAGGCGATGTCAAGGCTGTTGGAGGAGCCCGTCAATCGGACGACCAGCTTCACCAAAGCCGATGTTCTGGAATACTTGGCCTTCTCCACATACAAGCAGGGTAAGATTTTTATGGAAAATTGAAAAAGCACACACTAATTCCCCTTCTGATACTGACGATAAAGGAAAATGAATGTTTTTGTTTACTTGTCTATGTTTTGTTTTTTTCGGTAAGACAAACAATATAAATTTTTCATGCGTGAGTTTTAAAATGTTTTTGGCTGGGAGACTTCGTAACGAGTACAATTTATGCATGAATTCATTTTTAGGAAAAAAAAACAACTTTTTCATTGCACTGTTGAAGCATTGTGATTTGAGGACTCTCATCCGTGGGAATCAAGGACTTTTTTCCATGGAACTGGTATTCAATAGCGTCCATTGCATTCAATATTTTTTTTTCTGTATATTTATCTGTTGAATTCAAAAGAGCGCGTGCACTGAGTGCTCTTCACAAAACTATGTTTTTGAATAAAATTGTATACAATTAATTTTATTTCCATTCTAGATTGTCAAGTTGGAACTTGAGTAGTGTATCTACTACCTATACGCAGGTTATATTACTCTTTATCCAAAATTCTAGAAAACAAATTGCGGGGCTTATATTGATTTTTGAGTTAAGGATCACTTGAAATTATCCAAAGGGTTAGGTCCTGTTAAGTCACCCATGAAGAAGCTTCATGGAGAACCTTCATCAGAGAAGATAAGCCTAGTGACCCTAATAAGGGGAGCTGACAGATTGACAGAAAGAGTGACCCTAATAAGGGGAGCTGTGGGATTTTGAGTTTTTCAGTGAAGAAAACCACCTCGGGTTTGAGAGAGTTGCCATCCAGGCTACAACTTTTCGTCCATCTTCTAAGCTTTTTTAGAGCTTTTATTTGGAGTTGTTTAAGGGATTTAACCTATTTTGCATTTCGGCAAAAAGATTGCAATCCGCAAAGCTTATTCACCATTATATCACAAATAAGTGCGGGGGTTCCCATATTGACCGAAACTTGGACCCCGCCCTACTATATGCCTCTAAACAAGGAATTTTGGGAATTCACTACCTGAATACATATTTCCCAACACATATAAACTGCAAACTTTGAAAAATAAAGTAAATGAATATCTCCTCACATCTCGGGGCACTAGTTAGGTGTTATAGGTTCGCCTTTCCTGAGAGAAGAATTAAAAAAAAGGAAAAAGGAGGATAAGTGCACTTAAATGTACCGTCCATTTCTGTCCCCTATTTGCCACGATCTCGAGCTACTCAGTCGTCAGGCGTGCTAGAAGAAGATTTTGACTTGGTGCAGCCAAACCATTATCTGCGACTACCCACGGCCACGGGTGCCTTCTTAAAAGCTCGTCATCCAGACAACTTGTCCAAACTATCTAAGCATTAAGCGCTCTACTTGTAGAAATAGCTCCGCTTAACTTTAAGATTCTCACAAATACTGACCACTGACTTCTCCACTCTGTCCTTCTGCCTTGCTTTTGCAATGAACCTCATAAAATTGACCAAAGATTTCAGTTTTCAATTAAATGTTGGAACAAAAGTTTAATAGAAAACTGAAATCTTACCCCTTTTTTTGAGCTCAGGTTCCTTAAATGTGACATAACATAGATTCACCAGGTCTTGGTTAAACGCGTTTCCTATAAACTTTCTCTATAAACTTTCCTATAAACTTTTTCAAGGTCCTACGCCAATAGCCTATACAAGAGCAGTTAGAGCTACGGCGTACTACGGATTAATAGTACCAACGAGTCAAAGAAAATATTTCAGCTAATGAAGTCGGGCTGAAAATGACCTTAACCACAGAAAAGGAAGTTCGAAATTTAAAAAAACGGCGCTGTAAAAGTTCTGGATAATCGCTTTAGGGAAACAAGACAGGATGCGAACACTAAGCTCGTATTCATCAGTGGCCATTGTTGCCAGTTAACGCGTTACTACAAGAAGTATAAAAATTTCCAAAATGTTTTGCAAATGTGCAGAGATAGACTATGTATGTATTTGCGGCCATACGACCTGCCATAACAACACTGTTCAATCGAAACGGCAATGGAACAAATCGTAGGTCTACCTTATCTCAATAAATTTAAGATTTTAATACTTAAGCTTAAGTATAGCAATGCTGCAACTTAAAAACTTACCACAGGAAGCTTTTGGGAGTTCTGGATCCCCTGTGGCGCTTGAATTTAAAAAATAGTCATAAGAATCCTTAAATCGTTGGCTCATTACTTCCTTTTATTTTGAAAAGTAGGTTTATTTACTTAAGGTGGCGCTACAGTCCGGGTGGACCTGGGCCTCAGCCAACTATGTCACCAGCTAGTCGTCTTCCATTTGCATGTGCCACCTGAGCCTCGGCGCTCCTCCACTGCTTAATCCCTGCTGAGTGGAAAATTTCGAAATTTTTCGATTCGAAAATTTTCCGGGCCGTGGCGTTGGTGTCCAGTCCATCCGCTCTAGATGACCCAGCCATCGTAACCGTTGTATTTTGACTCTTCTGGCTAGGTCGATGTCGCTTTACAGCCCGTGGCGTACAGCTTGATGTTATATCTCCTCCTCCATTGTCCACCTTGTCAGAAGGACCATAAATCACTCAAAGAATTTTCTTCTCGAAGCATCTTAGAGTGTTTTTATCGGCCTTTGAAAGGGTTTATGCTAAAAAGTAGGTTTACCTCCACTTTATTCCGAAGGTCCGAAATCCTTTGAAACAGAAAAAGGATTATTGTTTTCGTTGATACTTTTTTATAACATTGCCAATATTTTATCACCTATAGCGTCTTTATCAGACTTTTCCCCATTGCTTAAGGATTATGCTCAATTTAGGGGTGAATCTGTGTTTCAACTAACGAGGGTCTGTTCGTTCTATGATATGCTCGCTAGCTTCCTTCAGTTGATGTGCATTGGTTATCCTTCCAGGAGGCCTCCTCTTCGACTTCACTTCACTGCTTCTGCTTCCTGAATCACAAAATTTCTTTGTACTGCTCCTACGGGGTGATTTCAAAGATTTCCCAAGGCCCTTTAATCAACGCAGGCCTTGGACTTTAATTCTTCTGGTTAGGCCAGTGTAGCTGTACTTTCCATGCAGGTCGTCGTTTTACCTCTTGCTTCACTTCGAATAAGCCCAGATGGGACTAAATATCACTTGAAGGATTTTCTTATAAAGGCAGCCCTATGCCTCCTCTTCCAATTTTGATATAGTTCATGCTCCGATGAAGGCCTTATAAAAGGATACCAGTTCCTTCTTTACTTGATCTAGATCTTACTTACTTTCTTACTTAAGATAGCGCTACAATCCGGGTTGGACCTGGCGCTCAGCCAACAAGCTTCGCCAGCTAGCTCTGTCTCTAGCAAGCCGTCTCCAGTTTCGTACGCGAAGTTGGCTGAGGTCCATTCCACTTGCGTGCACCACCTAAGCCTCGGTGCTCCGGTGGTCATCGGTTCTACTGCGCCGTCCCTGCGGGGCGGATTCGAAGATTTTCCGGGCCGGGGTGTTGGTGTCTATTCGCACAGCCAAAGTAGCCGTTGTACTTAACTCTTCTGGATAGGTGTCATTTCACAGCCCGTACAGTTCGATGCTATATATCCTCCTCCACTCTCTGCTTATGCAGAGGGGACCGTAAATCGTCCGAAAAATTTTCCGCTCGAAGCATCCTAAAGTGTTTTCATCCGCTCTAGAGAGAAGTTGATTTATAAATTTTCTTCTTGTACTGTTGGTTGAGTTTATAGCAAAGCGTAGGTACATATACAAAGTTCCTATATGGCTTACAAAACTTAGTTCTTTCGGTGACGGCTTGGTTTTGTCTCTTATCAACAGCTTGCTTAACCTATATGCTCGCCAATTAAGTCTTTAGTAATATTTATACATTGTGAACCAGGTAGAGACCCTCCATGGGTCGGGAGCCCCATAAGTAAGTATTCAGGCTGAGCTTTTATTTTGGGATACTCGTACTGATGATTACATTTGAAAACTCGCAATGATGGCAAAATCGTCGGAAAGTGGGAGCAATCGCCGACTTACCGAATGTAGTGAATTCTAAGCTTATGAATATCGTGCCTCTGGTGTTGGCCAAAGGATTTTTTCAATTCTTTAGCTTTAATGAATCTGTTGCGTCCGTCACTTCGATGTACACAACTGAGAATTCAGTTAAATTCACACGTTCTTATAGGGAGTGCTGTACGTCACGAACTTTTTCTATGGGCCGCCTCCCATAAGAACGTGTGTCAATTGTGTACTTCAACGTGACGGACGGATGATAGTCAATTATGTCCAATAAAAATGTTGGTGTAGTTTTCACCGACCTCAGTCCACGACAACAGAAAAACATGGAGCAAACTTTCGTGTGCAAAATCTCAAGCTGCTATTTTTCTACAACAGTCACTGATGACACTTTATCGCATGATTTCATTTGCGAAAATTTCTTAAACTGCGATTCCTACAAGCTTTTTTTAAACGATCAAAATGGCAATTAAATCAGAAGGCAGAGCACGGCAATTTATAGGTTGACTGCTGATCATGCTTGCCGCTTGCGGCAGGAAATAGTGCGGCTTTTTGCCGCATACTTTTCTTTCGTCGTGTGTTTTAAACCATAATAAAACGGTGATCTTAGGATCCCTTAGGATCTGTTGCACGCAGAGTACCATGGCGGGTATTATCACATTCTCAACACCTCGGAAACTACACTGGTGGACTAAATTAGAGGAACGGAAACAAAAATTTAAATATTTTAATATTTTTTTGATTAAAATTTATTTTTTTGACGAGTATTTTTTGTTAATTTATACATCATTTTTACATAATTTCAAAGAAAAAAAGTTTAATACCTGTTTTCATATGAAAAAAAGCACAAAAAACCTAAAAAAAGGATATTTTTCAATAACTAATGGTTTCATTATTTTATAAAACGTCAAACAAAAAAATACAATCGTTCCTCTAATTTTGTCCAGCAGTGTATCACAGTAACTACATAGTCCTCCTGGCTTTGATTATAGGTGGAAATAACAATTCTAGGTTTCGAAAAAAAAAATATTTAAAAACGAATCCTTTTAACTCTTTACTATGACAACGATCTTATCATAAATTTCCCACATACCTTAAAAGTAATTGTAACTCACTTACCTTAGCCAATTTAGTTTTTTTTTTTTGATAAAAAAAAAACGCCCGTTGCCTTCTGGGACTGGATACTGAAATGAAGAGTCGAATTTAATGCATTTAACGAGGAATCACTAATTGCACCACCAAGCTTTAAGTTGGGGTTAAAACTCATTTAACAAAATTCTGTAATTGCCACTTTTACTTAGTGAAGAGTTAGCTTGAAAAGCTGATTATGCTTTAGTCAGAATTGTGAAAAAGCTAAATTTTGAAAGCAGCCCGAACTTTGGACCCGCTCCCGAACACTCCACGTCGGGTTGTTATAAAAGAAATGTAGGATTTTTTTTAATTGAAAACTTTATGTGGAAAGAAAATTAATTAAAACTTGGTAAATTTAAAAATACTTTTCTCCTTAAAAGTCTTAAGTTTCGAGTCGAAATTGTAGTGGGCCACACCCACCACAAATCTACATTTCTAGTACAGTCTTTGTATTCGTCTTTTTGAGTAAACACCACACTATTCATTAGCATCATGCAGGTGCACAAGTCACTTCCAAGAAGATGCTGAAGGATAAACCCACAGAACACCCAGACGTGCTGTGCTCATTTGTGGCATTCCCGCATGCACTGATAACTTTCAGGCAGTATGCATTCTCATTATACCTCTACGGTTTTTAGTGTTTTCCACGAACTTTTATAATAAAATTATTTAATTCCTCGTGTATTTTACTTAAACTCATTCATTAAAAGTTTCTCGTGCCACACGTTTCGCTTGCACAGTGAAACAGACTGCTGCATCTTATCCAACACAAGATTAACTATGCGATACAGGTTTCTTTAAATTCCCCATAAAAGCCTTATGGGAAAACTTTGCCCTATACAGACACAGAGAGTCCTTTCATTTTTCTTAATTTCATTCACTAAACTTGCGACCTTTCCCAGCCAACTGTCTAATGAATAATAAGCAAGGTAAGCGCATCCTTACAAAAATTATAATCCTCTTGGCTTGTCCCTTTTTTCACCCTAAACTTAAATTTACCTCATGGCCGGAGTTGTGTCCATACATACGAAACGGATTCTAACAAAAAAGTCCTGCCAAGGTTGCTGGTGCTGGAAATCTGTTAAATCCTCAAAACTAACGCTCTGCACACTGGATGATGGATTATCCTTTTGTAGGATTCTCGGACAGAAATTAAACCCACCGGAGCGGAACTTTGGAATTAATATCATGTCGGTGTTATACAGTCTCGCAGGACGTTGTAAATATTTTGTTTCATTTGAATTTGAAAATTTTCTCGTTAACCATTGCTGGTCTCTGAAATTTGGTTCAACATGAATTCCAAAGAAGCTCCTTTCCAGCCAATCATCTCGATTATTACTGTTTGCTTCAGGTCAAAGGTTTCTACATACCTGTATCCTTCCGTAGACCGGAGCAGTGTAGTAATCCTCCCAGGCAAACCCACCCCTGCAGAGAACAGGGCAGACAGCTTTTATTGGCTTTTTGCAACCAGCATCCTGTGCTGTCCAGGGATCCTTATAAGTTATTCTTCAGTCTTGAAACGCAAAGTTATTTATTCATCATTCTGACATTTAAATTGCACCCAGCGCAAAAGGATGTGTGAGGCAACGAAAAGTCGTAAAATTAAAATTTCAAGAGTAAAATACATATTCTCCCATGCAAGTGAAATCCTGCGACCGAAGGCTCCGACTTTTTGTGTTGTTCAAGTGTACTGAGGGTGTAGATAAGTAGAGTAGTAGCACTTAAGGGACTGCGTATTTGGACTTGCACTTTTGGATTCATCCTCACCTATATTCTCTCGCAAGTCGTGAAACTTTTCTGTGGAATTTAATTACATTCCTTCGCTGTCGGATTACAATCTTGAAGGATGAGTTTCTATTCATGAATTTCTATTTAAAAGTGCTTTTAAGTGCGCACAATCTTCACTGATTGTCTTACTGATTTCACCATCATGAAATGTAATTCCAGAAACCCTAAAACAGAGGGACCCTTCTGCATTAAACCCTTAAAGCGACTTTTGTTACACATTCAAGTTAAAGTATCCTTCTAGCGACGTAAGGTTAAACTTATTACTCTTGAGCTCGGTTGTAAATAACTCGGCATAAAACAATAGGGATTCCTTGCGTCGTTGTTGCGACCCAGTCGCATTTCTCTCTACCCCACACAAGTCTCCTATGTACACCCTTCTCGAGTAAGAACAATCAAATTAAATGAAAGTCATGTTTCCTCAAATTACCCACGTACCAACAACATGCATATACCAAAGGATCCCCAGAACAAAACACTCAAATTCTCTATTATTCTTCATTCCTTTCATTTATCCTCGCAACAGGAATCATTTATAACATACACCTTGCATGGAGCAAGAAAACAACACCGCTCGATACCAACACGACAGCATAGTTACAGGACGCGGAAATGTGCCACACAAGTGGATACCACTGCCATGCAGATGGGTTGTGCATTCACATAGTTAACCATGCACGTATATGCAGCATCATTAAATTCCCAGTTCAACCGGACTTTAAAGGATTCCATTTCCATCATTATTGTCCTCTCCAGTACACCAGTAAAACTTTAATCGAAAAAAAGTAATAAATGGTGGCAACATCCCAGAAGTAGGTTACCGCCAACAACATCATCGCCTGGGCAATATGAGCTTGTATTACCATCGGTTTTTGTACACGAAACATGAACGCTTGCAGGTATTGCTCTTTACTGAACTTCGTCCTGCCAACAGATTATGGAAAAAGCCCCTTTTCCGAGTAGAGTCCAGTTGCCTATAGTGGCAGGTTTCCAGACCTACACAAACTGTTCACGATTCAATATTGCAAGTGTTGCAACATGAAGTACATGAACATTCGAATTAATATTTTAGCCCCTGACAGTAGTAGAGTACAATAGACCGTTGCTCTAGGCCCTCCGTGTATCCCTCTCTAAAAGTAATGGACGAGAGAAAACTAAATGTTATTCAAAGGCAGGATCTGCAGGGATGCCTGTGAATTCGAAATCGGAATGTTGGGTGTGGGAATTGAATTGAATTCCAGAATGGCAGTGGGGGAGTGGATCACAATGTAGTTGGTATTTCTTTTCTTGTTGTCCTTTTGCTGCAAAGGGACATCCTTTCGTCGTTCGGTAGTGTCTGCATAGAGTTGATGTAGGTATTTCTAGGGAAATTTTAATTAGCAGAATGGACAATGGATGAACAATTGCTTTGAGTTGACATTTTTACTTCTAGCACAAAGGATGCAGCAGGGTGGTATGGAAAGTCAGATGAAGTTGGCAAAGAAAAATGAAGTGCCCTGCGGCATATCAACACAATGGCACTCTTTGGGGGATTCAAATGTAGATTCAAAAGTACCTTTTGATAAAATATTCATTGTTCTAACGTAATTGTGGAAAATATGTAGACTTATGAATCCTTTTCACAAACTCTGTAGCTTGTGGAGAGAACATATTGAACAGCTTTCCCTTCATACCTCGTTAAGTTCCTTTTCACGTTTTGTTTCATGGACTTATTCGACTCACAAAAATTAACCGGAAACTTACTTCAACTTCATCAAAAATAAGAATTCGATGAAGTTTTGTGTTGTTAAGTGGGTGTAGCACCTCCAATTTTTTGGGAATCATTTGATAAATCAGGTATCTCGGTTTCTCATCCTATGAACTCTAGAAGAAAAGCAGTCTTTTATGCCCTTTATTCTAATGTTAGCGATTTCCGCACATCTTTCTCCAAATGCCCTCTAAGCAAGACGTCGAACAGTTTTATTTCAGCAAGACTTCAAACAGACGAAGCCAACGACAGTTATGACTTTGACTTCGTCGTATCTCATTTACTTAGAAGGCTCCTTAAAATTTGTGCCTTATATGTTGACTTGGGACCTTTCATAATTTAACTGAAAATTTTCCATCAGCTCTCTTGTACCATGTTGGGTTGTAGGCAAGAATACCGGCTTTTTCTTAATTTACGAGGCCTCAGTGGGAACTGATTATAATTCAAGATGTCCGATAGAACCATTTTTCTGATTCGCTAGCTTAAGATGTATACCTCTAGTGTTGGCCTGCAGAATTATACAGTTCTTTTAATGATGTCAAGCAAGTTTTCTCTTTAAAATTATTCAAGTGGTTTCTGCTTCTAAAACGCAAACGTTTCAGTAAATTCTTATTAAGTTTCTTTGCAGACTGCACCAGTATCTTCTCACCACTCACTACTTACGGCTTCAGTTTTCCATGCAGGCTGCGGCAGTATTTTTCACAGTTGCTTAAGCTGTCTAAATCATTTTCGTTGATTTGCGGGAAAAAGCACACGTGTTAGCTATTCTGCCAAAAATATCGATGGCGACTTAAATTTGTTGTACAGACTGCGCCAGTATTTTGCTTTTGATTCTAATTAAATTACCAATGTCTTAAAATATTTAGACCATATAAATTACATATTTGCATGGCTCCTGCCTTTTTAAAGCAAACCGTCTCGTTAATTCTCATTAAGTACGGTCAGTAATGCTCAAACCAGCTTTAATTTTGCATAAAAACTGCGCCAATATTTTGCAATTATCTCCAACCATGTATGTGCCCCTTTTAAACCATTAACGTGGCTTCTGCCTTAAAAGTAAACATTTGAGTAAATTAATAATTAGGTTCTGCCAATAATGACACTCAAATTTTTCATACAGACTGCGCCAATATTTATCCTTTGGTACTGGTCGGTAAGAATCTTCGGTCTTAGCCATTTGAGGGGATTCGGCTTCAAAAAGGAAAACGTTCCACTTAATGCTGACATAATACCTACTGCTATAGTTTTTAATGCAGACTGCGCCAATATTTTCAGTTTCTTATAAATGTCTAAAACATGTGCGCGGATCCTCTTTGTGAATAAAACACGTTCCAGTAATTGCTCACTAATGCCTTTAGCCCAATGAATCTGTTGGGTGCGTCACGTCGAAGTACACAACTGACAACTCAGTAAAATAAACATGTTCTTATGGGAAGCGACAAACGGCATGCACTTCTTCTATGGGCCGCATTCCATTGGAACGTAACTTAGTTGTCAGTTGTGTACTTCAACGTGACGGATGCAACGGATTCATTGGGTTAAAGGCTTAACGACCTGCTGAACTTTCGATTGTGAATTTTATTTTTTTAAACACACTGCGCCAATTTTTCCCCTTCTCGCTGTTGGGCAAGATTCTTGAGCCTTTTAGCCCTTTAAAAATACTAAGCGGACTCTGCTTTTAAAACGCCAATGTTTCATAGCAGTCGATAAAATTTTCACTTTTTTATTCAGACTGCGCCAAATTTTGCACCTGGTACCAGTCAGCAAGATTCCTAACCATTTGTTTAAATTCTGTTTCTCAAAATTATTGTTATTTAAATTCTTTGTTTCGTTTAAAGGGTTTACAAAGCAATTTGTAAGAATAAGGGCATGGAAAAACCTGTTTTCCAATACTAAAAGTTCTTTCAAATTCCCCATTTGATTCAATAAGCAATAATGTTTATGTCAACTTAAATTTTTCGTACCTTAATTTAATTGAAATAAATAAGTTAAATTTATGTTAAAGTTCTTTTTTAGCCTCAACATATATCCGCTCGCGATGTGATGTGCTACGCATTTTAAGGGCAGTCATAACCTCGTGATCGTAGCCTTATTGTTATAAAAAAAAAATTCCTACAGAATGCGCCAATATTTTGCTCAGGATATTAACTATTAAGCATTTCTAAAACCTAAGTCTCGGCCATAATGTTGTTGGTGGTTTATTTTTTTGCAGACTGCGCCAATATTTTGCTTACGTCCCTGGGAAACATGTGTATAACCTACTCTAGCCGTTTTCGATCATTTGTGTGCATTCCACATTCATAAACCGCGAACGTTCATTATGGTGTTCACACAGTACCGTCGGCTTCAATTTTACGTACAGACGGCACCAATATATTGCCTCTGCCACTCGCAAGCACGGATTATAAGCATTAAGTTCTTTTTAGCACGAATTTTTCTTCTGAAATCAAATGATCCGAAACAGTGTTGATGGCGGTTTCGATTTTTCGTCCAGACTGCGCCAATATTTTGCCTCTGCTGCTGGTAGAAATTGGGGTTAAGCATTCCGTCATTTTAAGCCATTTACGAGAAATATTCTTCTTCTAAAATATGAGTATTGCCAAAAATGTCGATGGAGTCTTAAAATAAATTTTCGTGAAGACTGCGCCAATATTTTTCTACTCATGCTGGTTGGCCACCTTATTTTAACAACGTAAGGCCAGTCAAACTACCGTGCGTTTTCTGCCCACTAAACACGATTCAGGGCTTCCATTTCTCAAGTTCAAGCACCCGATTTTTTGTGCTTACTGGCCTTTTTTCTTTACAACAACAAGCTCTAAGCGAGTTCTGAAATGAAATGGAAAGTTTTTCTTGGGACATTTAAAACTGTTACATGTAAATCTCGTCCTTCAAAATTGACATTAAATTACCTATCGGTTTTTCTAAATTTGTTTGACATGAAAATGAGACGCGTTCCATGCCACATTCTAATCAAAGTCAGATTAATATTTGTTTTCCAGTTGGATAAAGAATGCTGACCTTTATTTATTTTTCGGGCCTCAAAAAATGCGAGCATTGACAAGATGTTGACATTTACTTGTGATTGATGTGGATTGACTATGACCACCCTATTATTATTCGGCACAGTCGTGGGGGCTGTTACAACAATACGAACGTGGGGGCTCCAAACAATACGAAGATCCCAAAAAGCCTCACCCTGATAGACAGTTAAAAGGTCTTGCATACAACCGCATAATGGTGTTTCTCGTCCAATAAGTTCAGGCTAGTATGTTCCTTCAGCTACATTTTATGGTTCGCTGAAATCCTATATACCTGATTGTAAAGTTAAACTTTGGGTAATCTTTTTCAGCTACTAAAACACCTCGTGCTTTATAAAACCAATATTATGATCTGGCACTATTTGACATTTGACCATTTAAAGAATCGGATTTCTGTTTCAACAAGGAACCGCATTGTATTTTTAATTGGCGCAGTCGGTAAGGCTGGGTTGGTTTTTGTGTTGAGCGCGTATGAAATATTTTACTTATCGACGAGAATCTTAGCCTTTGGAGTTTTAAATCTGATATAGACGCATAGCCACCTCTCTTAAGATGGCCTCCTAGAACCAATGAAGTTGGAAGAGGTATATTTTGCCATTTAGTCGTTTGTGCCATAAAAAATTCTTTCGGTCTGACTTTTAAGAGCTCTTATAACTCATATTCCGTGTGGGAGCTTTTCAATTTTATTACCCTATGTTTGCAGATTTCTGCCTACAAATTACTTATGTTTTGCAGCCATTCACACAGCACCATAAACCCATTTAAAAATGCGATGAACTCTATGTTTCAGTTATATAACAAACAATACGCAAAAGGCATGAATCATAAAGACAGACATCGCGCATAAATCATAAAAACAGACATCACAAACCTTTCGAAGCCATTTAGAACTGATAAATACATAAAACTTGTATGCAAGCTTTTTAAGGAGGTTCATCATCCCAAAAGGTCTGCCAATATGTTAAAATTAAATAAAGCACACTTATTCGTCATCGGGTCAAATTGCAAAAAGCATCACAAACTGTGGGAACTTTAACCTAATTAATGGCCGATATCCCCCTGTTAACGCCGGCACCTGAACACACCAAAGGTGGTGAAAGCAAAAAGCTCATGTGCAAGGCTAAAATTCCGGTAGTGTTCCACATCACATCATTAGTTTTAACGACCGGCCATAATAAAGTTTTATGTTGTTATGACTTGACGTTTTATTGTCTTTGGGTGGGTTAATAAAACTTATCGCACATCACCGCTAAGTGGGACTCTTTGAACTTGGAATTCCAAACATTTCTTTCACGAAAAGTGAAGTAAACTCTTATTTTGGAGTTATTAAAAGGCTAAACTCTGAGCTGTTTAATTACTTTTGCAAAGCTTAGTTGGGTCGTCTAGTTACTTGTTAATTTTGGCTTGAATACTCAAAAAAAGGATTATTTTTTTATCGACTGCGCCATATTTATTTTATTTCACAAAATCCAATTCTATTTAGTTTGATAGAACTCAAATAAAGCACTTCTCAGTCAATGATAAATCTAAAGTTTTCATCAATTCTTTTACCCCGCTATACGCACCCTCGAAAGAAATCTAGTCTTGCAGTCTACAATGACTCAGGATAGCGCATATGCAGAGGCGCAATGCACAATACGTGAATAAGTGACACAGTGTCACGCAGTTAAGTCGAATTTATTGAATTAGTTTGTTCTAAATTTTGCAAATGGTTTCTCATTTGGCGCAGTCGTTACGGGCTAAAAAAAAAAAAAAAAAAAAAAAAACTAGAGCTCGAATTTCAACAGATTTCAGGATTTCAGGACATTTCATCCACTTGAACAGGTAATATTTTTTGAATCTTTATTTGGCGCAGTCGTAGGGTGCCGTGGCGTAGTGGTTAGTGCGTGTGCTTACTACGCCGGAGGTCTGGGTTAGAATCCTGCCATCGTCACCTGAAAAAAAAGACTTGTTCTTTTTCACGGTCCCCACCTCCGCGAGGGCCTAACAAGCCTTCCGAGAGTATCATTTGTCTTGAAAAACTTCTCAAAGTGCCCTTCGGATTCAGCGAAAAATTGTAGGTCCCCTTGTATGTAAAGAAATTAACACACCAGCATACATTGTTGAGAAGTTGGCCCTGGTTCACCTCGAGCTGTTGCGCCACTCTATTTATTTATTCTTTTTTTGGCGCAGTCGTTGCTATTTTGTTTTAAATAGTATTTTCACATTCTGGCGCTCTCAGTGAAGTTAGTTAGTTCTAAGAAAAATATGAATCTTATTTTTAAAGTAGCTCATACATATATAATTTCGATTTGTAGTAATGGTTCCCGTTTCTTATTACCTGTGCATAGAGAAATATAACCCTACCCTAACCCTAACCCTTTTGTTTCTTCGAATTTTCTCATAAATATTAACACTTCTTTCCTTGTTTAGTTAGAAATGGATGGAAGGCACTAGATTCCATTAACCTTGTTAAAGAGGTGCTGAGGAAGAGAGAACATAATGTGATCCTATTAAAGCTGTACCTGTAGTAACCTTTTATGGGATGAAGATTCAAAAATTCCTCTTTAAATTTCTCTAATTAGTTTTTGGCTGGCGCAGTCGGTAGGGTAACGAAATAGTGTAAATAATAAAACAGGGTCTATTTCAGTTAGGTTAATCAATTACGCACTCTTCTTTGTTTCATTGCTTTTCCGTAACGTCATTTGATATCTGAAAGGCGCAGTTGTAGTTTACTTCTGCATTGAAAATAATTTAAGATTTTTTCTTTCTTTTAGCAGTAGTAGGAAAAAGCCAGTTCTTTTCGTTGTTAGAAAAAAGTCACTGGCGTGGAGTCATGTGTTTAAAAATGAGATTTAAGAGAGTTCACTCAAGTATTCGCGAATAAATATCTATTTGGCGCAGTCGACTTGTTGTTTCGCGATTACACATGTGGCTTAAGAAGTTTTAACTCTGGACCTTCATGTTTTCGGCCATTATTTTCCTGCAAACTAAAAATTTAGACTGAGTTTACCAATATGCTTTTTGATTCCTGACTACTTTATTCCTAAGTTTTTTCCCAAATGGCACATGGCAAAACGTGTGTCAAAACTCAGTGCATTCAAAAAGTTCAGTTCTACATCAACTCATGGCAACGCAGTAAAGAAGAATGGTCGCTTTCTTCGGTTATATTTATATGGCGCAGTCGGTGGTAAAAATAGAACTTGCTTTTGAAATGCATAACAGGCAACGCAGCAATAAAGCTGAAATAAAAGCTAGTTTAACCTTTAAAAACTTTTCTGAAGGTTTCTCTATTCTTTCATTCCAGGCAATGTTGAGAGTGCCCTCACGATGACCAACGAACTCTTACAGATAATTCCCGACCACGAACGGGCCAACGGCAACAAAGTCTACTACGAAAAGGAGTTGCAAGCAATAAAAAATGAGAAGAAATCTAGAGGTGATGATGGTTCCGAGGATATTCCCATTTCCGACTTGGTAAGTCTGCTGAATCCCACATATTCAGAGCTTCTTCCTTATTGTCCTCATATCGCAGCCAATCACTCTCAAAGCAGAGGCTGAAATATTTGATTACTCTGAGCGTAAAATCTATGAAATGCTTTGCCGCGGAGACTTAAAACCCACGCCCAGCCAGCTTAGGGAACTTCGCTGCCGTTATGTTCACAACGATGTGCCGTTCCTTCGAATTGCCCCCCTTAAGCTGGAAGAGATCAACGAAGATCCAATGATTGTGATATATCACGAAGTGCTGTACGACTCCGAAATTGAACTGGTTAAGAAAATGGCTAAACCTCGGTTCCGTCGTGCCACCGTTCAGAACTCAAAGACTGGAGAGCTTGAAGTTGCTCACTACAGAATAAGCAAGTCCTCGTGGCTAAAGACTGAAGAGCACCCCGTAATTGGGAACATTGTCCAACGAACTAACGACATGACTGGCCTCGATATGGACGCAGCCGAAGAGCTACAAGTAGTGAACTACGGCATTGGCGGACACTATGAGCCTCATTTTGATTTCGCCCGGAAAGAGGAGACCCGGGCATTTCAAAGTCTTGGTACTGGAAATCGGATTGCCACTGTTCTATTCTATGTGAGTACACCTCAGCAAACCACCCTCCCAATGGGACTGCATGGAAATATTTTTTTTTTTACCCCTATTCCCAGATGAGTGACGTCGAACAGGGTGGAGCTACCGTTTTCACAAAAATACGCAGATCCCTACAGCCACGGAAAGGTAGTGCAGCATTCTGGTGGAATTTGCACAAGTCCGGAGAGGGTGACTATAGGACGAGGCATGCTGCATGTCCTGTCCTAACCGGATCCAAGTGGGGTAAGTACACTGACCACTCGAGTGTGGCTTTTGAATAAAATTCTATTCAAATTCTATTCACATAGTTTCGAATAAATGGATCCACGAACGTGGGCAGGAATTCATACGGCCATGTGGTCTGGAGCCTGACCATGGCGAGTTCGCCATTTAGTGCAATTATTCTGGCTGGGAGAGATAGAAAGAAATGAAAATTCATATTATATGATATTCCTGAATAGACTTACCATAACATCGTGTGCTCTCTACAAACTCAGGCTAATGAAACCCCACACATTCACTACACACTCGGGTGGACAACTATATAGACACAGTCGTGTGATAAATTAGTTTTGGTTAAAAATTTCTCTACCTTCAAATGGTTTATACATCTCCTCCCTTGATTCTATTTCGAATCGGGGCTGTTCCATTTGAATTGTAGAGCCTTAAATACTGCCAAATTTTCTCGAATACTTACTTCAATAAAATTAGTTAATTGCTATTCTAAAGTAGGCTAAGATGCCTGAGTGTGATGAAAAAAAAAATCATAATTCGATTAAAGTTTTTTTTTTTAAAGAATCTCGAACAACCTGCTGAATACTGAGAAGAAAACGAAACATAATCTCATTAAATCTTAAATTGTTTTAAATTTATCATTGTACAGATAATAAATAATAATTTTTAAGAAGAGAAAAACGTTTTTGATTACTCACATACACATATTTATTATGAGTTCAAATTGGGAATCCATCCTTTAAGAAGGAGAAGGTAAGTAGGCAATCAATTTGGATTCATCGACCGCTATGAAATGGTACCTATTTATGGTTCAAAAGCGTCATGGGCGTAATAAGAACTCGAACTCACAGGACTAATAAGGATACGACTGCGCCACATATGCGTTTTAAACCTGTTGCCCTGCTAGCGTCAAGTAAAAAACTAGTTTGAAATCGTTAATCGTTGAAATAAAAAAACAGGTAGAAGTTAAGATAAAGAAAAACAAAGATATTGCCGACTGCGCCATACATTCCTTGGTACAATAGTGTTGATTGTAAAAAAAGCTTTATAATTTCAAGTTGGAAGCCTTAAAATTTCAGAAAAAAGTAAGCAGGGCCGACAATAGCTTAAGTCAAAATATAATAACAAAGAACTGAATAATAGCGACTGCGCCATGTCTTATTTGAAAAATATATGCTGTCATTAAATAGGGATACTTTGGCCAATACAAAAATTAAGAAAGAGAATCTTTAAGTTAGGGAGAGACTTGGAACATCATAGATCCCGATAGCCCCTCAGTAGCCAGTTTAATATTGGACGTCTCAGATGTCTTTATGATGAAGTGGAGGCAATTTTTGTCAAGACAACGAAAAGGTATCAGGCGTTAGTCACAGGAAGAAGCCTATTGTCCTTCAGGCCGTGATGGTTAATCAAGTGAAATAATTAGGTTTTCAAATTTCTTCACCCGACAATAAATTAGGATATTACAGGACATGGATTTACAAGTCATCGTCGGTGGTCAAAGGATAGACATGTGCACTCAAGAGGATACAAGCATCCACAGGTTTTCTAAACCCACCTCTGTCTATCAACTCCTACTCTCACCTCCCCGTGGTGAACACCGGGTGCCTAGTACCTCAACTGGAGATTGGGTTCCAACCCCTTTGGAAGGTTGTTGGGGGTAGCAGACGAGAGAGGGGGGGAGGAGTGTTCCCACTAAGGCACTTCTCCTTGCATCCGGACGGCAACGGAGGAATTCCCCAGATGGAATCAACGGTGGCGTCCATAGTTCCAGTCAGGCCGAACTACTTAGTGAACACCTTATATGGGCTACTACGACGTATTCGGAGCTCAGGCCTATAAGGAGCGGGCTATCCGGCTCTCCGTCCTTAGAGCTAAGCAAAGGATCTGGTCCTCCAGGTTGGGGGTCGTGCCGTCGGGGTGACTTCCCGGCCACGTAAAGAAACACCAGTCACGAAGCGGAAACAAGCCTCGGATTCGGACGGATTTACTGTTGACGACCAATGCAAACGAGAAAAGGACAACGAGCTCCGGATCTGCACGTGGAATGTTAGGTCCCTTAACAGACCACGTGCAGCCGAGCAACTAGCGGAGGCCCTTAACGACTGCAAGGCAGACATTACTGCCATCCAAGAAATGCGGTGGGACGGGCCGGGCAAAAGAAGGATGAAAAACTGCGACATCTACTACGGCGACTGCTATCGGCATCAAAGACAGCGCCTATTTGGATGTGGTTTCGTTGTTGGAGGCAGACTTAGGCAAAAAGTCTTGAGCTTCAACCCTGTAAGCGAGCGCCTCGCGACGATCCGCATCAAGGCTAAATTCGCCAACATTAGCCTGATATGCGCACATGCCCCCACAGAGGAGAAAGATGACGAGACCAAAGATATGTTCTACGAGCTCCTGGACAAAACTTATGAGCAGTGCCCTAGCTACGACATTAAAATTGTCCTAGGCGATTTTAATGCCAAGCTAGGAAGGGAGGGCATCTTTGGTCGTACTGTCGGAAAGTATAGCCTGCACGACACGACCTCCGATAACGGATTCAGGCTGATCGACTTTGCTGCGGGGCGACACGTTGTGGTAGCTAGTACACAGTTCCCGCATCTCAATATCCACAAAGGGACATGGAGATCTCCCGATCAATCAACCGTCAACCAGATTGACCATATTGCGATCGACGCAAGGCACTCCTCCAGTATCATGGATGTCCGAACTTTCCGAGGGGCCAACATTGACTCGGATCACTACCTTGTTGTAGCCAAGGTACGGCTGCGGATATCCCGACCAGCGCCAAGTAATGGAAATACTGTGAGGAAGTTTGACGTCGGCCGACTACAATCGCAAGAGATCGCCAGGTCCTTCTCCAACCGAGTCTCTCAAAACCTTCTACGAAGTCCTATGCAACCAGCATCAAGTATTGATAGCCAGTGGCAACATTGCCAAAATGCCATCAGAGACGCCGCCTCTGAAGTGCTGGGTTTCACACGGCGACCACAACGAAACCCCTGGTTTGACGATGAATGCCGGCAAGCACATGCAGCTAAACAGGAAGCATACAAAGCGGCGCTGCACAGAAGGACTAGAGCTGCTCGCGAGCTCTACGAGCAGAGGAGGAGAGAGGAGCACCGGCTTCTCCGAAGGAAAAAGAGAGAGCACGAGAAGCGCGCGGTTGAAGAGATAGAGAGATGTTACAACAGGAATGAGGTTAGAAAGTTTTGTGTGACCCAAAGGATCAAAAGGTCCTGCCAAGGGTATAAACTTCGAACTGAAGCCTGTAAGGACCATCAAGGGAACATCGTTGTAGAATCGCAGTCGGTGCTGAGGATTTGGAAAGACCACTTCTGCAGACTGTATAACGGCGAGGAAGAACCAAATACCGCTGTCAGGCAGAACGAACCATTCAACCCGGGCGAAGACGTTACCGACGAAGCATACGAACGATACCGCCCACCCGACCTGGAGGAGGTGAAAGTAGCTGTGTCTAAGCTCAAGTGCAACAAAGCAGCCGGAGCAGACGGCCTAGCTGCCGAACTTTTTAAATCCGCTGGCGATGAGCTGGTTAGGAGCATGCACCAGCTCATCTGCAAGATATGGTCGGAAGAAAGCATGCCCGACGAATGGAACCTCAGCATTGTTTGCCCGATCCTGAAGAAAGGAGACCCTCTGAGTTGTGCCAACTACAGAGGCATAAGTCTTCTTAACATCGCATACAAGATCTTTTCTGCTGTACTGTGTGAACGCCTGAAGCCGTTTGTCAACAATCTGATAGGCACATATCAGTGTGGCTTTAGGCCAGGAAAGTCCACCATCGATCAAATATTCACACTGCGGCAGATCTTGGAGAAAACCCAGGAATTCCAAATCGATACACACCACCTCTTCATCGATTTCAAGGCCGCGTATGACAGCATCTATAGAGACGAGCTATATAGCGCAATGTCTAGTTTTGGCATCCCTGCCAAACTCGTCAGTCTGTGCAGGATGACGATGGAAAACTCACGCTGTTCCGTCAAGGTCGGCAAAGACCTCACCGACCCCTTTGATGTCAAAAAAGGATTTAGACAAGGCGACGCGCTGTCATGCGACTTCTTTAACATCATACTTGAGAGAATTGTGCAGAACTCTCGCGCCAACACCAGAGGTACAATCTTTCAAAAGTCCGTTCAACTACTTGCATACGCAGACGACATTGACATAATCGGTAGAACAAAGCGTGATGTCAGTGAAGCCTTCGTGAGTATTGGGACGGAAGCGGCGAATATTGGTTTAGCAGTCAATGAGGGCAAAACCAAGTATATGCTGTCATCAAGAAAAGACACCCAACACCGACGTCTTGGACAAAACATCACCATCGACAGCTATAACTTTGAGGTAGTTAGGGACTTTGTCTACCTTGGTTCCGCTATTAATTCAGACAATGACACCAGCGCTGAAATCAAACGAAGGATAACTCTTGCCAATCGCTGTTTCTTTGGGCTAAGAAAGCAATTGAGTAGCAAAGCCCTCTCTCGAGCAACTAAAGTGTCCATGTATAAGACCCTCATCATCCCAGTCCTGCTTTACGGTGCAGAAGCATGGACTCTGTCAAAGGCGGATGAAAACACTTTAGGCTGCTTCGAGAGGAAAATTCTTCGGACGATTTACGGTCCCGTCTGCATAGACGGAGAGTGGAGGAGGAGATATAACATCGAACTGTACGGGCTGTACAGCGATACCGACCTAGCCAAAAGAGTCAAAACACAACGTCTACGATGGCTGGGTCATTTAGAGCGGATGGACACCAACGCCCCGGCCCGGAAAATCTTCGAATCCACACCGCAGGGACGACGCGGTAGAGGAGCACCGAGACTCAGGTGGCGCACGCAAGTGGAAGGGGACCTCAGCCAACTTCGCGTGCGAAACTGGAGACGGCTAGCTAGAGACAGAGCTGGCTGGCGAAGCTTGTTGGCCGAGGCCCAGGTCCACCCCGGACTGTAGCGCCACCTTAAGTAAGTAAGTAAGGATTTACAAGTCACAGCCAACCCTCGAAGAGTTTCTAAAAAGACGCTACCTGCTATTAATGTTACAAAGATTTACATGCCAACCAATAGGCTTCCTAGACAAGTCCTGCTAGCGGAGATTCCAGCTATAGGTAGGCCTAGAAACACGCGGTTGGGGCCAGGACGAGTACTTCTCCTGTATCCGTCTCCGCATTGCACGTGAAGTTCTGAAGCGGTGGCAGAGATCGGGAAAATGAACGGACCACTGAGACGCCTCTTACTTAGCAATCTTTAACACAGACGAATCCAAAACGGAATATGGTGTTTAGGAAGTTGTTTTTCCTCAAAGTGTCTTAATTTAAATGCCTCCAACTACCTTGTCAATGCTGACTTGCTTTCGAAACAATTAAGGCCATCCAAAAACTAGCTTGAAACATCTTAATCATCTTTATCACTGGACTTCATCCCACAGGGCAACAAGCAGACTCGCTCACTAAAGTCAGAGCAACTTTACCACTCATAGGCCCTGAACCATTCTGGGGCGTCAGTAAAAGACTCTTCAAAAACTGTATGAAAAAACCTAGCTTGAGCTGAGTCCAATGAGGTCTAGATTAATACAGCTGGACAGCATTGTTCCAAGAAATTCTTTCCCAGATTGTCCCATAGGAGGTCTAATAACCCGACCAAAATTGACAGGGCTAATTTAAAAATCCTCACTGGAATTTTCAGGGGCCATTGCAAACTGAAAAAACATCTCCAACGCATCGGCCTTTCATCGAACGCTACATGCAGATATGAGTCCTCTTTACACATAATCATGGAATGTCCGGCCCTCCTGCGCCTGAAAAAAAAATATCCTCGGCGAAGAAATTATCTCTTTGGCAAACCTAGCCGATATCCCCCCAGAAGATCCTTGTCTTCCTGATTGCCTCCGGAGTAAGAAGATAGCTCTAGGATTTCATCAGGAAGGCACAGTAGGCTCCTTTTAAGAGACCGCAGTGCCAGAACCCCAGGAAGGCTCTCCCGACAATCTAATCTAATCTTATCAATGCAGTGTCTTCCAAGCAGAAATAATGCCGATTGGTGAAGCTCTACCCTGGTTAAAGTGGAACGTGATATCCACCTGCGATAGCTGTTCGGATAGTCAGGCGGCAATTAAATCCTTGCCATCGTTCTTATAAACTCTTAATTAGTTATGAACTGTCGCACATCTCTTGACGAGATATCCAAGCAATTTCACATCCGCCTGTGCTCACCGCCAGGCGGTAGAGACTAGAGACAGTATTGGAAACTGTGAGGCTGACAAGCTCGCTAAAAACGCTACTAGAATGCCAGACGATGAAATCTCTTGTGATATACTTCAGCTACCTTCAGGGTACCTGCAGCTCAACAATCACAGTATACGAAAAACCGAAAAACAAGTGGGAGAGTGCAACAGTGCGTATGCAAAAGCTTCAGTCCATTTACGATTGACTGCAAAATACCCGACCATACAAAAAAAAAAAAACTGCCACACCTCCAAAAGTGGGCGGGATACAAAAATATGACTGTTGAATGCTTTACACTAGGTGGTTGCATACATTTTGGCCTAAAACTCCACCTTTTTAACTTAAAAGGATCACTTTTTTTAACGTCACGCCCACAAAAATGGGCAGAGGCACATACTACATATACATGAAAGGTAGAAAATCCCAATATCTACTACTCTTGTCATATAATTTTTAGTGAAATTTCATATATATTTATTGAAAAACTTTATTGAAAAACCATTATTATTGGGCAGTCATTTTAAGCTAAAATCCTTTAAAAAGTGGGCGTGGCCAATCAAAGACAATTACAAGGCAATGTTACATACCAAAAATGAATGTGCTAGCACTATTCTAACATAGCTAAATTTTGGAAAAAGTATTTTCTTAAATTAGAGATGGTCTGGACATACAGGCCTATAGTGGGCGTGTCTACGGGCGGATTCAGCTAAGTTTCAAACTTCGGACATCGATTCTCCTGTCGGTCCCATTCACATCTCTAAAAAGTCTTAGGGGTCTACGGTGATTATTTTACTGCGTGGCAAACTATACATCAAACTTAATATATCCTGGGTCGGGTATAATAATGCCAGACGGAGGACAGGCACCACGTGTCAAACCTCCAATCAAATCTGGCCCAGTACCGATCCAAAAAGATGAGATAGCTTGATCTCCTTAAAAGGATGCAAAATAAGCTTTGCAGTGGGAATTACTACCGGACACAGCTTATAAGGTTTCCACGCAAGGACAGGTGTTTCCTCAAACGACTTTTGTAGAAGCTGCCTAGATGAGGAACAGGAGGAAAGTGTGCAACACCTTTTCTGTAGCTGCACGGCACTGGCGTCGTCCAGGCAATACCTAATAGGCTCTTACTTCTTCGACTATCTAAGTGACCTCAGTAAGAAACCGGTCAAAAAGATACTAGAATTCTCTGACAAGACAGGCTGGCTGTCATAGAATCCAACTATCCCACCCCCTCCCTTGGTTATATATACACGTGGCAGTACAATGGGTCTACTTTGGCCTCAGTGCACTTTAAAGCCACTTACTACCTACCAGAAACCTTTTAATGGAATAAGCATCAGCTAAGATGATGAATCACTGACTAGACTGACGTTCTGGCACAGCATTTGGCTATGGAAAGACTGAGAAGATGGTGCTTGACATGTCAGCCAGCATATGCAACGCCATTTTAGTATCAGCCTTTATTTATTGTCACTCATTTTAGGAACCGATTTTTTATAAATTTTGATGACAAAATCGAGCTGACTCATATCTTTCTTTTAAAACAGGGGTGAGCTACTTTGGGACATTGGCCAAGTCGGACCTTCTATACCACCAACCCAAAGCAGCCATTTTTGCCTTGAAGCTTCAGCCTTGAAACTGTCATTGCATTGAGAACGTAACGTTACGAAAGCATGTGAATTCAAAAGTAGTGTCAATGTCAATGATTTTTCTCTGATAAAAAATATTGTTAACCATTCAATGCAATGCGAAGACAAGTGTTCTGACAGGGTGATTAATAACCATCGCAAACTATGATAAAAATTGCTGTGTAGATGGGACCATCGTTGCCGGGGTTCATCTTGATTGATAGAGTAGCATATACCCACAAACTCACACAATGTCACATTTGCCTTGAAGTTTCTATTTTGAAATCATCATTGCATTGAC
This sequence comes from Neoascia interrupta, assembly GCA_947623515.1. Lineage (NCBI taxonomy): Eukaryota > Metazoa > Arthropoda > Insecta > Diptera > Syrphidae > Neoascia > Neoascia interrupta. The sequence continues at coordinate 10,037,096 of OX392464.1, forward strand.
AGAGTTATGTCCCAATCTATGTTGTCGATGCATTTCTAAGACGAGAGTATTTGCAGATGTGCCACAACAAATGCACTGACAGGGTGATTAAATTGTCACCGCAAACTGGAAATGCTTTGAAAAGTATTTAGGTGTGGTCGGTGTGGCCGCCATGTGCTTAAGTCCGCGTAGATTGTCTAAGGTAACTTTTTTACCCACTATATCACACTGACGCATTTTTGTTTTGGACTTTAAGCTTTGAAATCTTGATTGCATTGACAGCGACACTGTCACGAGTGGATATAGGGTTAAATGGACATTATGTTGTGTCAAAAGTGATGTTTAAATATAGGAAATAAATCTGCAAATGTGCCACAAGCGCACTGATAGGGTGACTCAATGAGTGACTCAATGAGTGCAAACCGTAAATCGGAATGTCACAATGTCACATTCGCTTTGAATATTCAGTTTTGAAGGATTTCCTAAGGAATTTTTTTATGATTTTTTACATTCTTAAGGATTTCTTAAAGGATTTTATTTCTCAGTATAGAAACTCACTTAAGTAAATATACCCTAAAAGCTAGTCTACCATCTTTTGAAACTTAAAGCCTAAGCAAGAAATATCGACTAGTGAAAAAATGTTGCAATCATCAAGCGTTTGCTATTAGTTTTCGCTGATTATTTTTAATTTTAATTTTAAAAGCGACATTTGTGTCCTTAAATCTTAAAAAGGTCTTGTTTGAACAAATGGCTTCATTTGAAAGAAATTTTTGTGTTAGTAAATTTTACAATAAATTTGATTTTTTTATAATACACAGATTAGGGGCACCGTATAGCGCACATTATAAAAAAATTGCATAAAAGTTTCGTTACTTTCGCTTATTAACTCCTTATTAAAAAGAATCTAGCACAAACTGGCACTAACTACATATCATGAAACCCGCTTTCGATAAGCCCTGAATTGACTTAAAGTTTTAGAGGCGATATGTGAAATTAGCAAAAAGTTCGCAAATATTTGTCTTCTTCTTAAAAAATAGCTGCTAAAAATGTTTCCTTTCATTTTATTGGTAAAATGTTTATTTTATTTTAAAACACTAAAATTTTTTTTTTTATAAAGTTCCAAGTTTCGCAAGAAAATTTTTTCTAATGAATCATAAGTGAGGTCCAAAGGATGATATTATCTTGTCATATGTAAGTCTCGATGAAATCAGATCCATCGGACGTACTGGCACTGTGCATTATCAGCATAAGTAGTGAATGTATAGGTAAGTCAATGACTCTTTTTGTTGATATAAAGTGACGAGCTAAAGAGGCCCTTTAAAAATGTACTCTGCATCATGCAGCACATTTTCTCATGTGAAGCTCTTAAATTTAGGTGACTTTGACAACTGATCAAATAACTATGTCTTGTGTTGGATTTTCGAACGCATGTCGCAATCACCCGAAATACGAGTGAATTAGTTGATTTCTAGAAGCATCGACAATATGCCACCTAAATTCGATTTGTTTGTCAATTCACTTGTCTTGTTTGTATTGTGTAGTCTTACAGCCATCAAATGCGAGTCATATTCAACGGTTGCATCTCTGACTGAACTTGTGGAGCAAAACGTCAAGATCATCGAAGGAGCACGTGAATATCAAAAGCGAAGACTTGTTGAGTTGGAAAAGTTACAAAGGTAGGCGTGGTTCCAAAACTAGGCGAGATCCTTTTGAAATCGCTCGTCTATTTCGCAGGCAAATCAACCTAATTCAACAAGTGCACGCTGTTGCGATTGAAGATGTTGAAGACTATCTCAGCAATCCGATAAATGCGTTCAAATTGATCAAACGGACTGTGGTAGATTGGGATCATATTCACAAAATAATTCTAGATGGAAACATGACTAAAGGTATGTTTAAGGACTTTTTGTTTTTCCTGACTTCCATGGGATATTTGGCTATTTTTCTATAGAATTTAACGAAGCATGGAAAACACATTTAGAGGAGACAAAGCTACCAAAAATTAGTGACCTGAATGAAGCCATTGATATGCTTACCAATGTGAAGAACAATGAAGTCGGTAGTGATATCTTATATGGGTAGGTTCTTTTATTTTTAGCTAATTGCCTTCAAACGTCAAAATATTAAATTCCTTTGCTTCTATATTAGACCACAAATGACATGGGATGAATGCTATGAAATCGGGATTCGATTGTATGAAAGAAATGAATTCACTAGCTCCCTTTCGTGGCTTCAATTGGCCTTAGACAAAGGAGCTGATCGTATAAACGACATGGTTAAAGCGGATATCCTTGAGTACATGGCCTATTCCCATCATGCTCTGGGTAAGAAAGTTTTCTTGCTAAAGATCTGAGCTCCATTTTATTTAAAAATTATTTTCTTAAGGAAATGTCAACAAAGCTTCTCTGGCTATGGAAGAGGTACTCAAAATACCATCTATTGGCCCTACAGTAAAGGATGCGAAGGAGTACCTCCTGCTGAGTGCAAACAGAAACTTTGCAGAAAACGTTGTACTTGAGAAAGTCGTACTTGGGGAGCCTCATTCGATACACGTCTTTTGAGGTTTCTTTTCGCCTGGCGTTTTATAAGAATATGCATTTGAGAAAAAATAAATCGAAGTAAATATATATACAGTCTTTATTTAAACATTTTTATGCAACTCATGAGGGTCAGTTTTTCAATACAGTTTTTGCTCCGATTTAACCGAAATGACCTGAATTGGAGCATGGCCGAAAATTGCCAATATAACACAACAGTTTCATTGTAATTTTTTGATTATTCGATGAAAGCTCTAAAGTCCTTGCATTTTCTCAGTGTGATCAGGTGATTGTGAAAAAAGCTCTATGTAACCCTGGAAACTTAATTTTTCATCGGACGTAAAAGGGCGCACCCGACTGAACAACTTAAATTTTTACAACACTGAGTTTTGTACTCCGCAAAAATTCTAGGGGTAATTCAGTGCAACTCTTGTGCTTTTTCAAGCCAAGTTCTACAGTGCCTGGTGAACTTGGTTGTTGTCTTCGCTTCAGAGGACTTCTATTATACTGTCATAAGAGCTTTGCAAGGGAGCTTAAACTAGGTGGTTTAGTTTAAATCAGAGTAATTTGGAGGTTTGATGTGAACAGCTTAAGGATTGGTCATACGAGAATCTGCATACGAAAATACAAAATTTGATGATTTAAGACAAGGTTAACTCAGTTTAAACCATTCTGGGCAATAGGTGGTCTAAGTCAACCAAAAGCCAAGAATGGTGCCATTTTAGACCGCTGTAAACACCGAAACAGCTACGTGTGCAACATAAAATTGTGGGGTGAAGCGGTTTAATGTGTGAAGTGGTATTGTACGAAAAAAATAAGAGTTGTTCAAAGAGACGAGAGATGAAGAACTGATAATGCAGACTGCTGCAGGGTAATACACCGACTCAGGGACCGTATCGTGAAGGAGTTTCAAGCTTCAAGATTCGATCAGGGGATCTGATAAAATTGCGCAAAAAATTAAGCTACAACTTCTCCAGATACATGGATGTTTCGAAGAAGAAGCTACAGAGATTGAAACGAACCTGATCGATCACGACCGAACTAAAAAAAAATATTTTTCTGATTGTTCGTGGGTACTCGTTCGATTTTTCTGTATACTCGTTTAGTGTGTGACACATGTAGAACCCGCTTGCAAGCCTTTTTGTATGCCAATGATTCGTACATTCGGAAGCAACTCGCTCCTGTGTACCTGCGTTCAAAAACGGATCGTGTCACACTCAATAGTACTCGAATCTTTGCAAACGGAACCGATTTTATCGATCAGTAATTTTGTTTGAACATTATGGGATGATCGTGTTGATCGTTTTGTTTTTTCCTTGAAAAATTAAGATCTTTTTTGTCACGATTGCGTATGCGTGTTTCTTGAAATAAATTAATCTCTAGCTAGGTGCTCGAAAAAGAAAAGTTATTGTACATATTTTGGATTTGAATAAATAAAAAAATATGTAAGATGCCTATTTGCACTTTAGTGACAAGAAAGTGGAATGGTAGGCCCACCAGAATAATGAGAAAATGATTTTCTCAAAAAACAAATATCTGTGTAACTTCCAGTCATAACAGCATAATTCAACTCAACATGACAAAAAGAGTAGAAGTATTGCTACTACCATCACTATTGCATTGTAAAAACTCTCTAGCATCCATTCCACACATTAATAAATAAAGAAATCAAATGAACAAAGATTCCCCTAAAACCTGATTGTCAATCACTACACCGGCAAACGAGGTACTCGCTTTTATTCGAACTCGTACTCGTTTTTGAAAACACCCGCTTGGATCGTTTGATTTGATGGAAATACTCGTTATGGTCGTTTGCGGTACAGAAGTGTTTGCGAGCCTTTTGAGTATACATACTCTGTTTGATCGTACTCGTTTTTTCAATCGGGTATTCGATCACGTCGATTATTTTTAGGCTTGTCTTAATCTTTGCTTCAGATACACTTAGCATCGCCGGACACACCAGTAGCACCATTCGAGTTGCCAGAGCCTATTTTGCACACGACTGCATGCGGAAATTGTGCTTATGCCACGATTAGCTCTGCCTTTGGAAAAACCTACCTAAGTTTAGTGCGCTCTGTATCTCATCCCCTAAGGAAGATCACTAGACCAGGAAGACCAGCAGAGATCACTAACACCTGAGCAAAGTGAGGTAGCTAGTACTCTAAGCATGATTCAGGAGTACTTTATGGTGCACAGCTTGTTTTCACTGGAGGAAAAGGAGGCCAAGACGCCGAACTTTTTTCGGAACATTTGAAAAGATGCACCGGAGCTAAGGCAGCAAAATACGGACGAGCATTGGCGGAGTTGAATTTTGCCAACGTAGGGTCACTCGCTACTTGCATTCGTTCCCATTAAATCAGTCTATTTGAGAATTTGTGATTATGAGCTCTTCGTGAAGAATCTACTTTGATGAGTTGAATCTTACCAAACGTAGGATCGCTCGCTACTTCCATTCTTTCCCCTAAAATCAGTCTCTTGGAGAATATGTTACTGTGAGCTTTTCGTGAAGGATCGCCATTGCGTCCGATTTTGTCTAAGATCTGACATCGAACGCTATCAGCATAAGCCTGTAACGAAACCTCGAACAAAATTGCAAGGGATAACTGTTTATAGTGTAGATATGCACGAGCCTCAGTCCGAATAAATCTTCAACTATGTCCACCAAGAAATCTTGGCGTGCAAGAGTTCGTCTGTGACAAACTTCTATATAACCGACCCTATATATCGTGTTACACCAAAACTTAAAAATGTTTGTCCCGAATTCATATATTATTTGTATAGGCCACGCCCACAAAGTGGGCCTGGGCTAAAAACTAAAATCAATTAATTGTAATTTCGTTAGAATCATGACAAAATGTGTTAAAACCGAAAATTATTTCGGAAATTACCGTTTTTTCCTAAAAACGCCCCTGAAGGTGGGCGGAGCCTAAAACTTTGTATGGGGAAAACTTTGTTTTTTTGATTTGGAGTGAACTTGCCGAGAAATCGGATTTTTATGGATCTAACATGTTAAAAGTCTAGTTTTGGCATCTAGCGCAATGTTTTGGCATCCCTGCGAAACTCGTCAGTCTGTGCAGGACGACGATGGAAAATTCACGCTGTTCCGTCAAGGTCGGCAAAGACCTCACCCACCCCCTTGATGTCGAAAAAGGATTTAGACAAGGTGACGCGCTGTCGTGCAACTTCTTTAACATCATACTTGAGAGAATTGTGAAGAACTCTCGCGCCAACACCAGAGGTACAATCTTTCAAAAGTCCGTTCAACTACTCGCATACGCAGACGACATTGATATAATCGGTTGAACAAAGCGTGATGTCAGTGAAGCCTTCGTGAGTATTGGGACGGAAGCGGCGAATATGGGTTTAGCAGTCAATGAGGGCAAAACCAAGTATATGCTGTCATCAAGAAAAGACAACCAACACCGACGTCTTGGACAAAACATCACCATCGACAGCTATCATTTTGAGGTAGTTAGGCACTTTGTCTACCTGGATAAACGAAGGATAACTCTTGCCAATCGCTGTTTCTTTGGGCTAAGGAGGCAATTGAGCAGCAAAGCCCTCTCTCGAGCAACTAAAGTGTCCATGTATAAGACCCTCATCATCCCAGTCTTGCTTTACGGTGCAGAAGCATGGACCGTGTCAAAGGCGGATGAAAACACTTTAGGCTGCTTCGAGAGGAAAATTCTTCGGACGATTTACGGTCCTGTCTGCATAGACGGAGAGTGGAGGAGGAGATATAACATCGAACTGTACGGGCTGTACAGCGACACCGATCTAGCCAGAAGAGTCAAAACACAACGTCTACGATGCAGTGGAAGCGTCTAGGCGCACGCAAGTGGAAGGGGACCTTAGCCAAATTCGCGTGCGAAACTGGAGACGGCTAGATAGAGACAGAGCTGGCTGGCGAAGCTTGCTGGCTGAGGCCCAGGTCCACCCCTGACTGTAGCGCCACCTTAAGTAAGTAAGTAACATGTTAAAAGTAGGCATGGTCGATATTGTGGGCAGTCCAATTTTTGCTTCCTTAAAGGTTTCACGCCATTATTGCTCTACACCAAAATTTGAATTCCTACGCCTTGTTTAACTTGACCAAAAGGCATTTTGAAAGAAAATTTGAAATGGAGGTTATCTTACATTGAAGCCAGTAGTGGGCGTGGCCGTTAACGGATTTAACCAATTGTCACATTTTGTCTGCACAAAATAAGCACCAAAATATACTCCAAGTTTGAGCGTTCTAACTCAATTCTAAAGACCTAAAAACTTCACACATACGGACAGACGGACAGACGGACGGTTGGGCAGACGGACGGTTGGACGGGCATAGCTTAATCGATTCACTTGTCGGTCTCGATCATATCTATAAAAGGTCTTAGGAGGGATCTACGGTGATTAATTCACTGTGTTGCAAACTATGCATTAAAATTAATATACTCTGGGTCGGGTATAAAAACTGAAAACTGCACTCAGCTTCGTTCAGTTCAACGGCCCTTATTCTCCAAGCAAGTCTCGGGGAACGTACTGTCTGAAGTCGGAATGATCTTGTTTGCTTCGATCAACAGTGAAAAGCAATTTTAGCCTCCCTCATCTCTGATAGTTTCATGCTAATTAAGGATCTGCCTGGAGCTAGCAAAATCCAAACTCTGGTCGTAGTTATCCGATGCTCGACTGTATCGGAAAGTCAGTCATAATTATAAGTCAAACACATTCTGCCCTAGAAAATCTGTTGCTCCGCGAAAGCACGGCAGGACCTGAGGATCCTCCGACTTGGTTTAGAGACGGGCGTGTTTCATGAGCTCAACTGAAGAGTCGCTCTTAGAGGAACTATTTTGAGAAGAACAGTGCCGCTTTCTCTGCAAAGGCACCACTAACCCGATTTTTTCCCTGTGGGTCTAAAATCTGAAAAAAGTCCGTCAGGAAATATGTCTTCTGTCGAGTCAGTCTGTGTATTGAAGCTTTGGAGCTGGACTCTTTGTGTGAATCTAAAATTGTGAAATGAATATGCAGTTTTCATAGGTATGGGTCTATGTGACAGCTGCTTTATCGAAAAGTGGGTAAACTGGTTCATGGAGACGAAAGTGTTTTATTCTGTTAAATTGTAATTCAGTAAGTACAGTGCCACTGCCTGTATGTACTCATTATAAGCGACAGCAAATAAAACTCTATGATGGTTATGTTGGCAACACAGTTTCGGAGGGTCTTTTCTCTCGCAAGTGCATTTAGCGCCTGAGCCTCTAGCCACTGTAATCCCTTAACAGTGACACATATTTATGTCAACTGTTTTATCTATTACGCAAATTTATGAACATTTCGAGCCAATTCTGTACCAATAAAATTTATGATAAACTAAAACCGAACCCAGCAAATACTTCTGTGAATATAGAAGCGAACTCACAAACGGTGTGAAATTTCAGATAGCGTACATCTGTCTAAACAAAAGCTTCAATAGACAGTTTGCTTCCGAAGTTTCAACATCATCAAATAAAGAGCTCTGTGAGCTCTTGAGTACCAGAAATGTTTAACATTTGACGGAAGCATTCAGTTAAAGTCGATCTTCACTAGAATTCAGAATGTTCAACCCGCAATGTCTCTTAGCTGTTTTGCTTTTAACAGTAGATTTAAGCTGTGTAAAATGTGACTATTATACCTCGGTTTCCGGTATGGAAAAGCTCTTAGAAGCCGAAGGACATCTTCTAGAATCATTGAACGATTTCCTGAAACAAGACAAAGTCTCTGGGGATGTGAATTTTTTAAAGTGAGTGACTTAAAAGCTTTAAAAATTGTATTGGAAGTGTGAACCTTTTGCAGGAAAATTGAACAAATGCGAAGCGAGCATGCAGAAGCAAGCGAAAACCCATTTGAGTACCTGAGTAATCCAATAAGTGCCTTTAGGCTGATCAAACGATTTGTCGCTGATTGGACTGCCGTAGAGGAATATTTCAACACCGACGCTAGGACTGGTGGTAAGAGGTCTTCAAGAGTGGAAATAATTTCATAAAGCTAAAAAATTTTTCGTATAGATTTGGCAATGAATCTTACCAAACTCATGAAGACTGACTTCCAGCCACCGTCCGAGGATGATCTAAAGGGTGCATCCTTGGGAATTGTAAGACTTCAGAACACTTATGCGTTGAATGTGACTGATATGTCTGAGGGCAAGATATACGGTGTGAAATATGGGTGAGCTCTACTCTACAATGTTTTATATTCTCGCATCTAACACGTCACGCTTTGAGTGATCAGTTCTTCAATGACGGATAGTGACTGCTTTGAGTTGGGCATGAGTCTTTACCAGGCTAAAGATTACAAGCACGCCCTTCCATGGCTTCAACGAGCCTTAGATAAATCAAAGCAAAATTTCTTAGCTCGAGACGAATCAGCGATTGATATTTTGCAGTTTCTTTCGGCAACTTATTTCCATCTGGGTAAATCTTAAAAACCATTCTTTGGTCAACAATATTGATAACAATCCACTTAAAAGGCAATCCGAAAATGGCTCTGCTTCTTACCAATGAAATCCTGAAGATCGACCCCACGAAGGAGGACATTTTAGAAAATAAGAAAACCTACGAGGACGCAGCATTTGTGGAAAGAAACACGCGCAAGCTTTTTAGGAAACCCTTTACGCCGCCAAATAAGTCGGTACGTACAATGAACACAAGAGTCCCTGAGAAGTCGCTCAGTTTTCATTGTTTCTTTGCAAATACCCTTATAGGAGCCTACGGTTGATGAGCTTTATGAGATGACTTGTCGCGAAGAAAGGCGCCGCACTCCAGCTGAGGAGAGGCCACTCCGCTGCTTACTCACAACAAACGGACTGCCGTGGCGTGCAATCAATCCTTTTAAAGTTGAACAAATAAGCCTGGATCCGCTTATCCTGTACTACCATCAAGTGATTTCCGACACTAAAATTGAGATGGCAATCAAAGCAGCAGAGCCCATCATTGTACGGTCGAAAGTTGGTGACTTGGAGTCATGGGTGTCAGAAGTGCGCACGAGTAAGACCGGTTGGCTGTACTATGACAAACACGAGTTTTTAAGGGATGTGGCGATAACACTGACGGAAATAACAGGCTTAAGCCTTGAAACAGCAGAGGCGCTGCAAATAGTGAACTATGGCATTGGGGGGCACTATGCGCATCATTGGGACTTTTCCGACGTAAGTTTTTTGGCCTTACGGAAAAAAACATGAAATCGAGTCCGAAATTATGGGTAAACGTTTTTTTTTAGGAACCGACAAAAGCCTATGGCGAATGGAGAGGGAATCGCATCCTTACCGCTTTATTTTATGTAGGTTTTTGTTTAGCGGCTTAAGCTCTTCTAATAATATGCTCAACGATTTCAGCTTAACAACGTTGAGCTGGGAGGTGCAACTGCGTTTCCGTTTCTCAAAGTGGCTGTACCACCAGTGAAAGGAAGCTTGGTTATGTGGTGGAACTTGCACGAGTCATTGGAACAAGACTACAGGATGAAACATGCTGCATGTCCTGTCCTCAAGGGATCCAAATGGAGTGAGCTCTGATTATTGTATAAAATTGATTTTATATACTGAAGGGGATTTTTTTTTAAGTTCTGAACGAGTGGTACCACGAGAGGGGGCAAGAATTCTTGAGGCCTTGCAGCTTGGAACAGATGGGACACATCTCAATTGAATACCGGGCCATGGTGTAGTTTGGGAGATGGGGAATGAGTGTGTATGTAATTTGTATATTGAAGGGAAAATAGTTTACCGTTGCAGTTGAATGCGATGAAATAAAGAAAAATTTTCAAATTTTCAAACATTTTTATGAAATAAAGAGGAGAAGAACGCAGATGTTTGTGGAGAGATGCGACTTAGTGTACAGATTTGTGGTTGGTGGAAACATTTCGAAAGAACCCATTTCAGAGTGGAAAAAATACTTAAGTCATCAAAGAATGCTTGTGGTGCGAAGCGGCTTAGTATTTCCGGTCAAGATGAAAAAGGGAACTGTGGATTTGTCGTGGAATTTTAACTACAAACATCTCTGCCAAAAATGGGTGTGTGAAGGAATGGCCTTGCGCTTCGCCTGCCATCGAAATCGAAGCTAGGTGATAATATAAATAGAACTGCGATTCATTGTGGGAACTTAGTAGCGGCCAACCCCTATGCAGAAGATTACTGTGGAGAGAACATGCTTGGCATATAGGGTGCTGGTGAAATAAGAAGAACGTGGCTCAAAACAACTTGATAAGAGGACTTTGGATTCATCGTGGAAATTGAACTTCAGTCACCGCCTCGAAGGAATACCTAGGATACATGTTGAGAGAAAAGGCTTCTTGGTGCAATGGTGGTGAAGAGGGGTCTTGATATCTCGAAGCTTCTGAGAATAGGAGTGACGCATTCAACTGTTGATTTGTCATCAAAACTGAGCTCGAAATACCTTTCGGCCTTGATTAAAAAGACCTTAAGATTAACGACCTACAGATTGAAATAATTTTTGACGTAGGTAAACCGGGGTCTGGAAGGTATTTTATATCCTGTAAATCTTATCTCTTAGCCCTTAACAATGCGACAGGGCTCATAAAAATTGTTTATCTTTCATATCGCTCATGGCAATCAATGCGCTCTGGTACTTCAATATCGTAGTTGATGTGGCTCTATATATCTGCTACGCAAATTTATTAAAATTATTACTTTGTTCTGTACCTATCAATAGTATTGAATATTAACCAAACAGTGAGAAGTTTCAGATAGCACCCATCTGTCCAAATAAAAGCTTAATAAAAAAAGTGTTTGCTTCCGAACTTATGTCGGAACGCAAAAAAAGCTAGTGGAGTACCGAAAGTGCCTCTTAGCTATCTTACTTAAAACAGGGAGTTTAATTTGTGCGACATGTGACTGCTAATACATCATTTGTGCCTTTGCAGAAAAATCCAACAAACACGAGGTGAAGAGTCGGAATAATTTAACAATCTTAAAAAATGTTTCATGTAGATTTTAACTTGTATGGATCTTGCCGAACTAATGATGACTGACTGATGTCATCCTTGAAAGGTGGCTACTGAAGGAAATTGCTAAGCTTCAGTTCAGATCACTTTTATGCCCTCTGAATGTGACTGAAATGTCTGAGGGCAGATTGTATGGTATATAAATATTGGTGTGTTATACTTCACAGTGAGCTCCACAGCAGCATATTTTCACTATACTTGGAAAGCCTAAGAATAGAAGTAAAAAAACCGACTTTAAAGAAAATCCAAAAATGTATCTTACCACCTCTTCCCCTGAAATCCCAAAGTCAGACCCTATTAAGGAGGACGTTTTCTAGAAGAAGGCTTCTAATGGCACGTGGCATAATATAAGGCATCTCACCCAACCCTTAGACTTCTCTTTATGAAATCAGACTATACAGTGCTTGTCGTATATTGAACACGTTTCTTTATCCGGAGATGTTCGACACAAATTGCCTGGGCCCGCCAAGCCTGTCACTTTCAAGTGATTTCCGACACAAAATCGAAAAGGCCAGCGAGTTTTCTAACTAGGTTCTCATTACTCTGGCGGAAAAGCAGGATAAACCCTTTGAACAGGCCTTGATTATGTTAAGAACCCATTAGCATATTGTTTTACGTAAGCTCTATCTCGAGAAAGACATTTGATTTATATTTATATTTTGATTTATATTTATTATTTTCAATTTTGGCTTAGGAATGTAGAATTAGGAGGTGTAACTGCGTTTCCCCCTTTTCAAAGTGGGCTTAACTTCAGTAGTTTGCTCAGCAGATGATGATTGTGGATTGAAGCGGCTTGGTGCTGTCACTGATGAGATCGCCGTGATTCAAATTAACTGGAGGAGAGAACCGTGAACTATGCTAGAAGTGAATTCGAAATGAAAACTCAAAATGAGGCATCATGACCCCGTAGGCCGGAAAGTTAAAATCTAGAAAATCGGCATTAAAAATCCCGAGTGAACAAATCTTAGACGGGACAAAATTTAAGAAGATCTGATAAGAATGAAACCTGAATCTCCCATTTCTATACCCATAGGATAGGAGGCATATTCAGTTTGATTCATAGTTTGCAACAAAGGGAAGTTATCATCGTTGACGCCCAAGACCTTCAAGGCATATGATCGAGACCGATTTGTGAGTCGAATGCGACATGTCCGTCCGTCCGCCTGTTGGTTGATTTTAGGCCTGAAATTTTAAGCTAGGAACTTGAAACCTCATATCTGACCTTTCTGCAAGTTTAATGCAAGTTTGAAAGCATTCTGAAACCGCCCACTGACACGCCCACTCTACTTAATAGTATGAAAAAAATAAAATTATTATAGGACGCTCAAATTTGGTATGCAGCATTCTTGCGTAAATGTATTGTTATTGGCATTTAAAAGAAAACCAAAAAACGCCCCCTTTTGGGCGTGGCCACATTTAATTTGCCATCTTTCAAACCGTATTTGTAGCATACAAATTTAATTGAGAAATTCTTGTTTTATATGCTAAAATTTATCTGTATACAACTAATTTATTGGAAAATTTCACCACGCCCACTTTTGGGGCGTAGTTTTGAATAAAATCTAATATTTGTTATAGAAATGCATTTAAAGTTTGCAGTTTGCAAATCTGGACAATGTGGGGTGCCGTGGCGTAGTGGTTAGTGTGTGTGCTTACTACGCCGGAGGTCTGGGTTCGAATCCTGCCATCGTCACCTGAAAAAAAAGACTTGCTATTTTTTACGGCCCCCACCTCCGCGAGGGTCTAACAAGCCCTCCGAGAGTATCATTTGTCTTGAAAAACTTCTCGAAGTGCCGTTCGGATTCGGCAAAAAATTGTAGGTCTCTTGTCTGTAAAGAAATCAACACACCTGCATACATTGTTGAGAAGTTGGCCCTGGTTCACCTCGAGCTGTTGCGCCACTCTATTTATTTATTTATAAATCTGGACAATATATTTAAGCAAAAACTTCAATATTATTGAAAAGTTGTTGTTTCGACGACCTTTTTTGGCTGAAAAAAATTGTCGTTTTTGACATTTGTCGATTTGGAGCTTGACTGGTGTTAATTGGGATGGGGTATCCGACGATTCACGTAAGCGGATTGTAACCCACCGACTATTTTTTTTTTCTAGATTTGTAAAATTAATTGGAAAATAGTTTTTTGCACCAAAACGGGCACATACCACAAATAAGTCAAGCAAAGGGGTTGTGGAATGCAGCGTGCTATCCACGCAATTGAGTCTTGTAATTTTTTTTCTAGATTTTTGGTGTTGAAGATCTTGGTTGCGGTATTTTTTGCTTTATTTTTATTTCAGGTCTCATATTTTCAGAGAATGTTTGTAAACGAATCATTTACCCGACACTAATAAGCCGTTCAGAGCAACGGAAGAAGAGAACTCTAGTTAATTTAGCGTAGATGCTTAGCTTCAATCACCATCTCAACAAAAAACACTAGTGGCAAGGAGCGGCTTGGGGTTATGAGCGCTTGAATTATGAATTTTAAAATATGTGGCTAGAAACATTCGGAAAAGAGAAGGAAGAACCGTCGATTCGACTGCGATTCATCGTGAAAACTAAGTTTCAATCACCTCTACAGAAGATCGTTGTGGAAAGAAGCGGCGTTGTGTTTTGCCCCTGGTGAAGGGAAAATTTCGTGGCTCGAAATAAGCTGATAAGAGCAATGTCAATTTCAATATGAATTCATTTTGAAATCTTAACCTCTCGACTTAGATAAGACCGTCGAAAAACTTTCAAGCAAGGCAGGTTAAGGATAATTAGTGGTATGGAAATATATCTCGAAATAAGAAGTTCTGGCAGACAATTCGCCTTCACAAGCAGAGAAAATATACTAAATATGTAAAAGGGCTAAAATCCAAGGAAGACTTTCTCTCCTTAAAAATAAGTGCTTGCTACAATCCGGAGCGAGAACTTCAAAAAATTTCAAAAATTTTAAAGTACCCATTGGGTTGGGCGGCTGATTTTACTCCAATTTTGGAAATGGATTGATTAAGTCACATCGCTATAATTGAATCGAATAGGTAGAATTGAACCGAAAAACAACTGGAGTGAATGAAAAGCGCTCGTAAATAGAATTGGGTATGGGAGGAGTTACATTTTACAATGGAAAGTCATTCTTTTATGCGGCTCTCAAGAGGAATATTTTTCACAAATAAAGAAAGATCCTTGAGGACTGGAAGCAGGTAAGTATAATGTTTCCTTCAGGTAGGGCGTTGTTCCTAGGAAGGCTTGGAAAAATGCTGAGTTGGTCTTGACAATAGAGTCTTTCAGATGCAAATGGTGAGGTCGATTGGTTTTTAATCTAGGACAACAAGCAAAACATTTTTAAGGCTCTTAGTCCAGAAACATATTTTGTTTGAGGCACTGATAATACCCTACTGGTTGTCTTCTAAATAAGTCAGAGAAAATGAGTACAATTTCCTTCTTTCCCTGGGATCAATTTGCCTTAAGCTGTAACTCCTCCCGCCTTCGTTTGTTTTGTAAATCAGTGTTAATTAATGCAACCGCGGGAAGTAAACTTAGCTTTAAGTATCTCCGCAAAAAAATGTATTCAATAAAAGCTCTCTCTTGAGTTAAATTTATTTCTTACGACGATTTTTAATAGTATCCTACAGCGCACCGCACTGCAGACTATAATACAACCAATAAGCACTAGCCAAATAATTATGTATATAAATCCAGTCTGGATGTAATACAACTTATCGCACATCCTTGTAAGGCAACGAGATCTCATGGTCGGGCTCCAATCCACAAGGTCGTCGAAAAGCCTGCCTACGAACTCTTATCCAAACATTTGCAACTGAAAGGGATACAAATGTTTTAGTTCTGGAAAAATACATTTAAGAACAAAAAACTTACTCCACTTGGATCCCTTCAAAACCGGACAAGCCGCATGTTTCGTCCTAAAATCTTTCTCCTCTGAGCGATGTAAGTTGTACCAGAACATGAGAGCTCCCTTTTTTGGTTGCACTGCCCTCTTAAGGTATGGAAAAGCTGTAGCGCCTCCTTGCTCCACATCTGAAAGCTATTGGAAGGGATGAGGGATGAGAATAAGTCATTTTGACAAGGACCATGCTGAAACTTACATAAAAGATAGCCGTAGCTATCCGATTTCCGTCCTCCGGTTGGAAAGACAAGTCCGTTTCGAAGAAGTCAAAGTGCGGTTCATAGTGCCCACCAATGCCATAGTTGGCCACTTGCAGGTCCTCATTTGCTCTCATGTCAAGTCCGGTTATATCGTGCAGTTTGTTTCGAAGCCTCCTCAAAACTGGATGGACATTGTACTTCAGCCATGTGTTTTGGCTCGTTCTGTACGCGGTTATGGTAGTAGATGCGCCATCGATGCTGCGAACCTGTGAACGCGTCATCAGTGGCTTCGACATTTCCTTTATGGGGTCGATTTCATTATCGGAAAGAACATCGTGGAACACAAGAATATACGGGTCCAGATTCATTTCCTCCATTTTGAACGGCATCAAACGACGATAGGGCACATCACGGTGAAAGTATCTGCAACGCAGCGGTCTTTCCTGCCAAGGCTCCTGTTTAACTTCGCCGCGGCAAACCTTCTCGTAAACTTTGAATTCTTCTGTCTGACTGTACATCGTAACCGCGTTCTCATCGACGGGTGGCTCGTAGGGTCCCGCCGCAATCAAGTCTTCCAGGTACTCTTTCAACTCGAGCGTACCTACCCTAAATGGATCCATGTCCAGAATCCTTTTTGAAAGATTAAGAGCTGTTTCAAAATCACCTAACAAAAAAAAACACAAGTAGATTAAGGACGATCAACATCGCTTAAATGCATCGCCACCCGCTAACCCATTTGCTGATGGTAATGTGCCACCATTTCCATGAACTCCAGTGTGTCTGATGTGTTGTAATAGTCCTCAGCACGTAAACGCTCCAAGGACTCCTTCAGCCACGGTATGGTGTGATTGAAATCTCTCAGAGTGAACAACTGTTGACCGAGTTGAAAGCAGTCTTGCCACGACATTGAAGACCTAAGTGTTTGCCATTTTTATGTGTATTCGAGTCAGTTAAAACCATCCCTACACAAAACTCACCCATATTTAACACCGTTAAGGATTCCGGCAGCAACTTGCGACACATCCAACTGATAGGTCTCTTGTAAGCGTACCAATGCAACAGCAGATCCTGTTGCATCCTCCTCCGAGGGGTAGCTGAGGTTGGCCCGGCTGAATGCAAGTGCTTCCAGGAACGCTGTAATGGGATTCATCACTGTTTACTCGGAGATTTGTGTGGCATATACAAACATTTCCTGGCAGCGTCGTTTTCGATGGCTTCCTCATAGATGCCCCAGTCTTTGTCGAGTCGCTTGATCAAAAGGTATGCATTCACCGGGCTGGTAAGGTATTCTTCTAAGCCTTCCGAGGCTGCCGCATGTTCCTTTTCGATTTCCACAATTTCACTGCGAACAAATAGAGGAATTGAATGTCTTTAAGGAATCTTGTCACACGGATTATGTACATCAGTGTTGAATTATGAATTGTTTTTCAGAGAAATCGTTGAACGCAGATTATGATTCACTGCATGGGACCGTAGCACCTAATTAATTCAAGCATTTAAAATTAATTAGTTATTAAGCTTTTTTTTTGCATTACAGTCACTAGTGGCTAAGTCTGACCTGATGGCAGTTTCCTCTATAAATCAAAAAGATTTTGAACTGTTAACAGTTTTGATTAATGGACAGCGCGTTAAACAAGCTTTTCGTGTCGTTACAATGGTGGATTGAGTTGTAAATAAAAATATTTATGATCGTACATTAAAGACAAGTAATTTCTTGACAGTATGGTAAACACTTTATAAAAAAACTTATTTGTATACATGTTGTCGGTTTATGTGCATTTTTATGTAGAGAGAACATTAGGCTGCTTAACCACCCAAAATTGAAGCGTTTTTGGGACGCTACTGCGATGGTAGCACCTACGACTGACAATTGAAAGGTCCTGGATTAAACCAACTATTTTTATACCAGACCCAGAGTATATTAATTTATTGATGCACAGTTTGTAACACAGTGAACTAATCATCGTAGACCCCTTAGACCTTTTAGAGATATGATCGGGAGACAGGTGAATCGATTAAGCCATGGACAAGGAAGGGTCTGAGTTAGTGATCCTTTAGTATGTCTTATCACTTGTCCCTTAGTATGGTGAAAATAAATATCAAGTTGTTACTATATGAGCTAAACTACCAGGCATGTTTAGAAGTTTTGATAAGCGTTTGCTGTAAGCCTTTTTCTAAGTTCTCATTGAAAAGTTGAAATATTCCCAGTGTGGCTGGAAGTGCTGAAGTTTGTGACTGAATATCGTTAGGATAACAGCGTTGTTTTGAATTCTAGCACTGCTTTGACCCTTGGATAGCAAGCTCCCTTTCCATGACAGTTCAATTTCGAATCTGAAATATTAAGATTAAACAAGTTCTATCTTTCGAGATCGTTCACAAAACCGGTCACCCAAAATAACTACAATTAATATAGGGATGAAAAGGCAGTAAACTGAAAACGACTGAAATTTTGAGAAAGCAAGAATTTTATTAGGAGACATTCAATGAAAATAAATTTGTTGAGATAAGGTAAGGCTTAGAGTCGGGCGACCCGAGGTACCCATAAAGAAAATTATGGGCGAGTAATGTACCCTTACTAAAATAAGTTAGATTAACCGCAAGTACACGACTGTGAATTTGGTGACGAATGGTAGAAGCCCTTTCTTCGTTTCTTATAGAGGAATGCGGACAGGACAATAGTTATAAGTACAACAGCCTTTCAGGGGTTACCCGCGTCTAACTCGGAGCCTGACAAGGTGGCAGCTAAGGGAATGTTCTCCAGGCATAGGAAGAACCGACATGCAATGTTTCCCGGACGATGTCTGTAATCCAGCTACCTACCTGGATTGGATGGTAGGTAGAAAAGTGGCTTTTTACATGCACTTAGGCCAAAAAGTAGGCCCATTGTACCGCCACGTGGGTATATAACAAAGGGAGTAGGTTGGCGTGAATTCTATGACAGCCAGGCAGTCTTTTCGATGAATTTTTGTAGCTTTTTGACCGGTGTTTTACTAAGGTCGCTTAGGTAGTCGTAGAAGTAGGAGCCTTGTATGGCTTTCCTGTACGACACGAGTGCCGGGTAGCAACAGAGAAGGTGTTGTACATACTTTCTTTCTCTTCCTCATCTAGGCAGCTTCTACAGAAGTCATTTGAGAATAGACCTAGTCTTTTTGCGTGAAGACCTATTAGTGTCCGGTGATAATTCCCACTACAGTGATAATTTTGGATCCCTTTAAGGAGATCAAGCTATCTGATCTTTTTGGAACGAGGCAAGGCCAGATTTGCTTGAAGGTTAAACGAGTGGTGCCTGTCCTCCATTTTGCGTTAGTTTCTTGTATGCTGTGATTTTTGAGCTGTAATTTGAAGGTAGCTAGAGGGATACCTATATTACAGGAGATTTCATCTTCAGGCAGTCTAGTGGCGTACTTAGCGAGTTTATCAGCCTCACAGTTTCCCATGATGTCTCTATGACCTGGCACCCAGCACAGGCAGATGTGAAACTGTTTGGATATCTCATCAAGAGATGTGCGATAGTTAATAACTAATTTCGATGTCAGGGATTTGATGGCAGCCTGGCTATCCGTAAAGATACAGATATCACGGGCGGATATCACGTTCCACTTTAACCAGGACAGGGCTTTACTAATTGCCCATTATTTCTACTTGGAAGACGCTGCATTGGTTGGGTAGGCGAAGGGATTTATTTAAGTTAAGGCACTCAGAGAAAACGCCACTTCCTTCACCGTCTTCCGTCTTGGATCCGTCTGTGTAAAAGTGTATGGCGTTACCAAAAGGTATATTACCGCCGTACCACAGGTCTCTGTTCGGAATCCGGGTTTGGAAGTTTTTCTCTGGGAAATATGAAGGTGAAGTGTAATCCAGGTTCGTGGATGTGAGATGCTGTTCGTTTAGAATATTGGCATGGCATGTCCGTAAACGTAATCACGCCATTGGGAGCATGCTTTAAGTCGAAATGCGCAGTTGGTAGCTGTTTGCTTACCAAAAAAGTCTAAGGGGGTAAGGTTCAATAGGATTTCGAGCGCATCCGTAGGAGTGGTTCTCAGGGCACCACTAAATACAGATACATGCTTGCCTTTGTACCTTTCTTAAAACATTGAGATGTGTGCCGACGTTGAGTATGGGCCACCATACTGCTAGGCCCGTATAGAAGGATTGGTCTAATCACAGCTGTGAAGAGCCAATGCGTCATGTGAGGTTGTAGTCCCCATTTGTGCCCAATGGCTTTTTTGCTCATATAAAGGGCCGTGATGGCTTTCCGTGCTCTTTCGGCTGTATTGAGCTTCCAGCTTGGTCTATTGTCCAAAATAAGGCCAAGGTACTTTGGGCCACAGGTGGGGCTTACTACGCCGGAGGTCTGGGTTCGAATCCTGCCATCGTCACCTGAAAAAATAAGACTTGTTCTTTTTCACGGTCACCACCTCCGCGAGGTTTTGACAAGCCCTCCGAGAGTATTAATTGTCTTGAAAAACTTCTCAAACTGCCGTTGAGAGTAAGGGCATGTTGCATTAAGTCTCTCAGTATATGGGGATATTTCCCCGAGAAGGCAATGGCTACATCATCCGCGTAGGCAATCGTTTTGCAGTCTGCTCTTTCTAGTATAAGTAGCAGCTTATTCACCGCTACGTTCCAGAGAAGAGGGGATAGTACTCCTCCTTGAGGTGTACCTCTTCTGGTCGAGCTTTTCAAGGAAGCGTCGTAATCCAGTTAAGGACCGCTTGAGTATTAAACACCCTCTTCCTTTCACTTCTCTATATATTCTGCTGGTTAAACTTTTTTTTTAAAGGAAATGCACAACTTCTGCGATCTTTGCTGTTTCAAAAGATTTGTTTTTCCTCTCATAAGGCTGTACAAGACTCTATGAGAGTAATTTCCAAGAGCTTGCTTGTTAAAGAGTGCTATAAAAGTGCTTATAAAAGCCTTGCAGGAGTTAAACGATCCACTTAATTGAGTTTTTGGATCCTATAACAACCCATTGCTTCATCCTTAACGGTATGGCTATTAGTTTTCTTTTAGGAATAATCAACGAGAAAGTAAGAGCCAACATATAACAAATAGTTTTGCGATCTTAAACATGTAGTGTTGCCAAAACTATGCTAATTATTTATAAGAAGGTGTTAAAGCAAAACGAGAACAAGACATATTTAAAATTGAATTATTTTTAGAATGGCGCTTTTTGGAGGCACACAGCGTCTTAACTGACTTTAACAATATTTTACCTAAACTAGTGAAAGGTTCCACTATTGAAAACCCCATCCCAATTGACCACTGTCAAGCTCCGAATTGCGTCATAGAATTTGGTTGTTAAATTTTGGTTTCTATTATTTTTAATTGTATTTAGAATTTGTCAGTTAAGAATGTCCTTCCTTAAGAAATGGGCGTGGCACAAACCCATGTTCAATAACATCGTTTTTTTTGCATTTTCATATTAAAAATTTGGTTAACATTTAAAAACGCCGCCAAAAGTGGGCGTGGCAAAAATTCACTCATTTCAGTTGATAGCTTACGCACATATCCGAAAAGTGCAAGTTTTCTTGGATTTTATGCAAATGTATCGAGTAAAAACCGTTTATTATAATGCCAAATAAATTTGACCACGCCCATATGGGGGCGGTTTTCGCTTATTTTTTGAAATGCCAATCACAACACTCTTAAGCAAGAATATCGCGTACCAAATTTCAGCT
Organism: Neoascia interrupta; assembly: GCA_947623515.1. Classification (NCBI taxonomy): domain Eukaryota; kingdom Metazoa; phylum Arthropoda; class Insecta; order Diptera; family Syrphidae; genus Neoascia; species Neoascia interrupta. Next base: position 10,058,341 of record OX392464.1, read on the forward strand.
TCCTACAACAACTTTGATTTTTCATGCTAATAAATAAAGTGGGCGTGTCAAAAAATTTTACACTTGCACTGCTTGCGGGAACTAAACAGATCAGATAAGATAGGTTTTGGGCTAAAACGTCGTTTTAACTAAAACAAGTGACTGAGTGCAAGAGTTCATCTGCAACGAACTTCCGAAAACCCGAAACCTATTTAGCCACCAACACGGTTTCTCGGAGTTTTTTTTTTGGCCTGAGTATGGGTGACGACCCCAAAAATGGTCGTGAAGAAAATCTTTTTAATCGTTTTAAGAAGAAAATCTTTCAAACTGATTTCGTTAAAACCGTACGGAAATGTGTTAAAAACAAAAACTTAAGCCAAAAAAAGTATTTTCTTCAAACGCCCCTTGAAAGTGGACGGATCATGAAACTTTGTATTAAAGACATTTAGAGAATCGTAAGATCTTTAAAATTTGTTAAAAAATATTTTTCCCATTTAGAGTGATTTTTTTTAGAGAAATCATGCTCGATGGTGTAGGTCCTACTGTAGGGGGTTAAATTTTCATCATGCTTAAATTTTTAACCTTATTTAATACCTTGTTTAACTCGGTCAAAAGGTCTTTCGAAATAAAATATAAATATAGGTTTCCTTACATTGAATCCAATAGTGGGCGTTGCGGGCTTAACCAATTCTAGCACTTTGTCTGTGCAACACAAGAACTAAGCCGTGCCTCAAGTTGCAGCTGTTTACATGATTTTTAGAACCTAAAGTCTTCGCAAATATAGACAGACGGCCGGACATGGCTTAATAAATTTACCAGTTGGTCTCGATCATATCTCTCAAAGGTTTTAGGGGTCTGCGGTGATTATTTTACTGTGTTACAAATTATGCGTTAAAATTAATATACCTTGGCCCTGTCGGATATAAAAAAAAACCTTTTTTAAAGCCACGCCCACAAAAGCGAGCGGAGACATATACTATTTATGCAAAATAATTAGCCAATACTAATATCTACAATATTTATAAAACAATTAATCGTCAAATTTCACATGTTGAATAAACGTAATTTTTAGTTAAAACTCCTTAAAAAGTGGGCGTGGTCAATGTAAAGGTCAAACTTTTTCTCTTGCCTAAAATACAATTACAAAGCAGTGTTAATAACATAACTAGGGAGTGACAAAAGTATTATTAAAAATTAGATGCCGTCGCAAATATAGGCGTGTTGTGGATGTGTCTTTGGGCGGATAATAATAATTTTTAAAATTGATCTGTAGAAGAGTGGAGGAGGAGATATACCACAGAACTGTATGGGCTCTGTAGCGATACTAGTCGTAGTAGACTTACCAGTACTGAGACTCAGAAGTCCCACACAAGTGGAAACTGAGCGCAGCCCAATAAGCATACAAAACAGCAGACGGCTTGCAGTTTAACATAGCTGGCTGGCGAAGCTTGATGGTCTTCCTCAGATTGTAGAACCACTTATGTAAGTGGTGAAGAGTCTTTCGATGGGGACTTTATAATTTTGAAAGCTAGTACCGGCCATTGTGCTATGTCTATGTCTATGTCCATTGTGCTTTTGTCATATTGGCTGTTATTTAATCAGCCTCTTACGTGCCAAATACGTTCTACAAAACATGCAAATCATAAACCTGCTTACGAAATAATTTTCTTCATCGTTGAGGCCTATTTCTAGAGGGATGGAATACGTCACCAAACAAGCAAACCATTTCCACGTAAGATGCGCTCAAGAGCGGGCTTACGGCATCATCGGTCCACATTTCTATGAGACCGACTCGATTTGGCGAAGCAACCACCGTCAACGCCGAAAAGCTGATAGGTCGATGATTACCAACTTCTTTAGGCTGGATGATGTAGAAACTATGGTTCAAGCCCTACTATGATGAAGCTAAGTGAGGGAATGGTCATCTCACCAAGACTTTTTCTTGGGGAGTGTTCTGAAGTATCACTATATCCAATAAATAATGGCTTTGACAGGCCTTTCAAACGAAGTAAAAATATTGATAAAATCTCACACACACTTTGTCGATTTGTATTTTGATATAAAAATATCTTGATGGAAGATTCGGTGTAACCAGAACACAAAAGATCATGTAAGGATATAGACAATTTGTCTCGTGCAGAAGTTATATAATTAAAGGAGGAAAGAAACTGGTATACCGAGCGAACTTATCTATCAGCCATCAGCCTCTTATCCACCGATCCTAGCAGGTATAGCAGACCATAACATGCTTGTTTTGATGTGGCTCGATTAATTTTCGTCTCGGGGAGGCTCCCCAATGGTATTGGCAACGCCTGAACTTAAAATCATTTCTTGAAAAGTCTGAGAGTTATTAAATTTTTATTTAGAAGCTTCCTAATATGCAGGAAGTCTGCAAAGGGTGCCTATTTTAAGGGTCTAGCTTCCAGGGATAGGGCGGGGAGACTGGTAAGTAAGTTCTAAACCGCATTGAAGGTACTCAGCAATTGCTGCAATTGGCTTGACATAAAAGGGGGGTCGGCACTGCTATATATGTTAATTCAAGCCCACATCAAAATTTAGATATATTTTTATGCAAAGGTACCACAAACCGGGGATTTTCATTATTAATTAAGGCATTGTGAAAATTGGCATGAGAGAAATTCTAGATAAAATGTGCTAAGCCCTTTGGGTTTTTTTTTTTCAAAATTGCCTGTCTGAAGATTTAGTGTCAGGAATATACTTAAACCCACCTGAGTGGACCGCGTTTACATACAAAATTTATATTCATAGGCTCACAAGCTATAAAACAACTTTAATACGAGTAAATATTCGCAGCTTCCACCAAAGTAAGAGAGACTTTATGCAAAGATAATATTATTCTTCGTGCTAGATACCTTTGGCCGAAAAGTTGTGAAACTTGAAAAACAAATTTTAGACACGGACCTCATATTTAATAATAAAACAGTAAAGCCCCCGTAAGTCATTAAACACTCCGGCATATCTGCATTTCGTATAAGCCACCTTGAAGCCCTGAAAATACCTACTCATACGCCTCGATGGGTGTCTTCCCAATATGAATTATAAACATTGCTGCTTTGTATCAGAACCGACTGAGGTATTATGGCAAAAATGCAAAAGAGGAAAACTCAAATTATAATTATGAAAACATGCTGCAATGGCCTTTGTGTGAAAATGCAAATTAAAAAGTCAAACGCCTCATAAATAACACGAGACTTGACTCTTGTAACCGTACAATATTAAAGCTATTATGTCATTGAGCACCGATGTTTGCAGTATAATGATCATCAAACACGACGACGAGCCTTAGGTATACTTAGCTATCTGCGAAAGATGATTTATCAAGGCAAAGGTATCGGTTGGGAAGAGGAATGTTTTGAGATTTCTTAACCAGATTCGAATTTGCATAGGAGTTAAATTTCACCGCCTTCTTTGGAATATGCTTCAGCGGTCCATTAACATTTCGTTGAACCCGTTCCACTAATAGAAATTCAAGAATCCAAAATTTTTAATCAGAATGAGCGGAAAATACGCGTTTGCAACCGATACCACCTTGACCGCGAGAACTGAACACCTTACCGACCCACTGCGTACCACGTCAAGGCCTCAAAAGAAATCCGCATCTCACAATCGAAAAAATTGTGCAACATAACTCACTTCTTGATCATATCCAACTGGGATTGCATGGATTGCGCGTACGATTGCAGATGACCCAGCAAAAAGGCCTCGGTGTCTAGAAGCTCCTCCAAGCCGGCTATCGATGAGAAATATTCCTTGGTCGGGACGACATCTGCAGAGCTACCACCTACCACAAGCACAACACTTAAGCACAGCCAACAAAAGGTTCCCGGGGCAGACATTGCGCACCAATTAAAACCGAAACGAAGCCAGTGCAAGCTGCCAAAGTATCTATCTATTGTACGATGTACAGGCGAAATTACAAGTGAGTTGTTGGCACGAAACCCGCACCGAATTTTAAATGCCACACGACCGATGCTGTGCCCCACAGAAGGCAACGTACGTCTGAGAGCTGTTGGAGCAGATCACCAACCTCATAGTGGTGGTGGCTCGGTTGGGCCTCACTAGAACTCCCATAGTCTAGGCTAGGCTCACATATACCTGCTCGCGTGAAAGATGTAAAGTTCGCCTCTAATGCTATTTGGATTGTTTGTAGCTTTTTATTGTTGTGTGGCTGTTGGCCAATAGATAGATTTTCGTGGAGCGCTGATTGCTGGGAGATCACCTCAAGAGTGCGATCATATCCACTCTCCCAGGCTAAGCCGAAACTAGTTATTTTTTCGGCATATTTCGGAGCATGGCTTTCGGCATTTTACCATTACGACGTTCTGCGTTTTGGGAAAAGGTTTGTTCTAGATTCTGTTTATGAGATGTAAACGACGGCCATGATGAATGGCCTAGACCTTAGATTAGACGATGCCGGTGCAAGTTGTCATGGTTTGGTTTCCTCCCCCTGTTTTCAGCCCATTGTCTTTGACTGCGGAAGCGAATTTCTCCTGTCAATCGGGGGCTTCTTCGATTTGAACGACTTTCAATCCATTATCGAGGCACGTATTTGCATTTCAAATAAACGAAGACGAACAAGGCGCACTTGAATACCTTTCTCCCATCTGTCGAGTGATGATAAAATTAAACGGACGAGGAGTGTAATTAAAACAATTCACATTAATGGGCTTTTACGTCTTCTCAGTGGGTAAGTGGAATGACCATAAATGAATCTCAAAGGTCTGAAGATGTCGCTGGCTTTATTTTCTTGGCGACTGTCATGGATTATGCCACTGAAGACGCGAGGTATTAAGTGGCATTGTTACCATTAAAATGCTTACAATTTTTCGTATAAAGCCTTGAAGCACAATTGCGGAGGAAGCTATTCATTATGTTTTTTTTGTGTTTTTGTTTCAAGATTTGTAGACACGAGTAATGATGCAAGCCGCACGATATTATCTATTGTGTGAATACCATGGCAATTGACTAAGTTTTTTTTTTTTCATTCAGTCGTTCTTTTGATTGAGCTTAACACAATTTTGTTTGTAGTAGCCCGCAAGATGGTGAGTGGTATTGTGGTAGGTAGACATAATACGTCACAGATTTACCAAAAAGATACATTAAACAACAAGAAAAAAAAACGTTAAACAAGCAATAACTCTTAGATTTTGATTACGAACTTAGCGGTAAACGCATTTGTGCTTAATCGATCGGCAGCCGCTTATTTTAATTGGCTATAAAGAAATGGCTGGTCTGTGTCTTAGCCTTTTGCAAGATATTTAAAGGATTGATTTACCGTGTTTTGAAAATTTTTTTAGATAAGTTAGGGGCGTTGACACCTAATGAGCTTAAATTTGCCACCGGTTTTTACAAAGCTGAGATCGTATCAAGGGATTATGAGACTTTGACCTGATTTTTAAATTCTTGAGCTCAGCTAAGCTGGATGAAAGCCCGTAGACGTAGTTCTTAAATATTTATCCAGAATGCCCAAATTTACACGAAAACTTTTATCATCTTGCAGGAATATTTCTGATATAATTGAATTTTTTCCTGCTTCAATGGGCCTTTATAAATACAGAGCTTTTGCTATATAGGAGTTTTTTGTTCGCGTGCCGATCTTGTAACTTTCCAGGATAAATAGATCTACTAAATCGGAGTAACATCCATCAATTCCAATTTGTTCACCTTCATTCGCAGTACAGCATTATGGCAGACGAGTATTTCCTAACGAGTACGATATCGATACTTGGACGCAAAGTAGTGTATAGAACTGCAGTCGTCTGCAGTTCTATACATGTTGAAATATTCTTTTCCAAAACCGAAGAGAGAATCAAGCTTTATGTCCACGAAAATCTAAGGATAATAAGACTAAGGTAGTTTAGGTATAATAGATTAAAAAATTAAGGATATTAAGCTGCTTATATAACGCTATTTTGTATGTAAGAAAGGACTGAGCGGGTTGCTAAAGTTATATTCTTCATTCCGAATGAATTAGTTGTAAGCCTTTTTTAGGATCAACAAACACGTGCGGAACAGTTTGTCATATTGTCAGGCAGTTGCAAGAGCAAACAAAAATATCTTTCGGCCAAGGCAATGTCGATGCGATGAAACCTCAGGTTTTTAATTTTTCCTTACTAATATACCAGCCAAAGAAGATCCCAAGAAAAAGGTACTTTCTCGAACACCCTAAGATCCTAAGTCAAGCGGTAGATCTTCTAGGCTCTTCCATAGAAATTGATCGTTTTCAAGGAATGAAGAAGATTACTTATTTTTTTTGTTTTTCGAATGCAAATGTTACTATGGTTCTGAGGGACCGCGATGAGCCATTATTCGGTGTCTTGTGGTAAGTGGGACGATTCCAACACACCTAAAATATATTGACAGGTGTTATTTCCTCTCCCAAATAAAGATTTCCAACCATAGTGCCTGTTTTCATTTGGTTTATCCTAACCTAACCCAAAATTTATTTCTCAAAATAAAATTGAGGTTGAACAGTGGCCACCACACTGGCGCTTCCCCTCACCCTAGTAATTCTGACACATCAGGTTAGGATAAACCAATTGAAAACAGGCACATAGTCATGAACACTATAAGAGTCCTTTCATTATTTTGTCTTTACAATAATTGATCTCAAGATAAATAGAGACTGAACCAAAGAATCCAAAAAGCTTATCATAAGAGGCTGAGATTTGAGTTTAAACATCTAAGATATATAATAGAAAAAAAAAATCGCCAAACCTCCCCTAGCGGACCATTGATTTAATTGGTAATTTTAAAATGCATTTGAAAAAAGAAATTGTTGATGCATAAAGTGGAAGTATTTTAGTTTTATAATTTGTTGATGCAAAGTTTTTTGCCACGCCCACAACTGGAGCCGTTAATGAGAAAACTTCCTAAATTTTCCTGAAAAACGTAGAACTCTATTTTCCTCTTAACGTGGAAATTAGGCTCTATTCTACATTTCGTTCACACAAAGTTTTGGCCACGCCCCCTAAAAATTTTTAAGTTTAACCAAAAGTTAAACCAAAGTTTAACCTTGGAAATGTCTATGCCAATATTGATAGTTTCTAATAATTGTTGGTCAGACCGCACCCTTTTTTAAAAAACGACTAAAAACCAGTGACTAATGACAACTAAAAATACGCAACAGTGCGAATATACGTATGAAATAGGTATACCTTTTTTGCCTTATCTCCTTTCCCTTGCTATTTTGTTGTTTTTCATCAATTACCATTCTTGAATAATTTATTAACTCTTAAAAAATATTTAATTCCTTAAAAAGGTTTTTTATTTATTTTTTAAAAGGGGCATGGCATGTCCTGCTCCTGCAACTAAAAATTAGTATTTGCATAGAAATATCCAAGTACGCAAGAATGTACTTTTGGATTTGGTCTAAATAATTTTGTAAATTCGAACCATAAAGATGGGCGTGGCCCAAAGCTTTATAAACACAAAATCTAGAATACAGTCTGTTTCATCCTACGTGCTGATTTTTATACCCGACCCAGGGTATATTAATTTTAATTCATAGTTTGTAACACAGTAAAATAAACACCGTAGACCCCTGACATCTTTCAGAGATGTGACCGAGACCGACAGATGAATCGATTAAGCTTAGTCCTTCCGTCCGTGCATCTGTCCGTTTGTCCTTATGTGTGAAGTTTTAAGGTCTTTAAAATTGAACTTTAGGAATTGAAAATTGAAATAGGACGCTCAGGCTTGGAGTGTTTCTTGGCTCTTATTTTGTAAAGACAAAGTGTGAGAATTGGTTAAATCCGCCGATGGCCACGCCCACTACTGGCTTCAATGTAAGACAACCTCTATTTCGATCTTTTTTCAAAATGCCGTTTGGTCAAGTTAGACAAGGCGTAGGAACTCTTGGTAGGAAATTTTGGTATAGAGCAATAATGGCCCAAAAACCTCTAAGAAACCAAAAATTGGACCACCCACAGTATCGGCCATGCCCACTTTTAACATGTTAGATCTTTAAAAACCCGATTTCTCGGAAAAATTACTCCAAATCGAAAAAAAAAAATTGATGACAAATATTGAACATTTTACTTTTTGCTAAGTCCAGTTCATACAAAGTTTTGAGTTCCGCCCACTTTTAGGGGGCATTTTTAGGAAAAAACTTTTTTTCCGAAATATTTTTTAACGCATTTTATCATGACTCTAACAAAATTGCAATTAATTGATTTTAATTTTTAGCCCAGACCCACTTTTAGGGGCGTGGCCTATACAAATAATATATGAATTTGGGTCAAAAATTTTTAAGAATTGGTGTTACACGGTATATAGGGTCGGGTATATAGGAGTTTGTCACAGACAAACTCTTGCATTTACTCACTTGTTATTTCTTAATTTTACCTGAGGTTTAAAACCAGTCGAGATCCACGAGATTTTCTGGATAATTTAAGTGGTTTTCTTAAATACGCCTCCAGTTATTAAAGGCGTGGCCCAAAACCTTATATGAACGAAATGTGAGACTAGAACCTGAACGGAGTGCCTAAGGTGCTACATTTTATTTCGTATTCTTTCTTAAGTTAGGCAAAATAGCAGTAAAATCCATGTTTTTCTCGAAAGAGTTTTTTTTTTATTCTTATTCTAAATGTGGGCGTGGCTCAAAACTTGTACAAACAAAATATAGAACCAAAGAATTTCTACATAATTATAAAATGTAAATTTTTTGGATTTGGAAAAAAAAAATTGAATAGATTGCTATTGCAAAAATTACTCTTGGAATCGATGCCACGCCCACTATAGACGGTCTGTTTGCCGACTTAATTTTTGTGTCTTATATCTTACTATAATGGGGAGATGTTAAATTTTAAATTTAGATTTTCATGACGTCTTTTCAATTTTGAAGGCACTGGAAGAAGTTGCACATTTATTCCAACATTTTAAAACTTGTTTTGCTTCGAATAAAAAAGAGATAACGTTCAATTTTTTCAGCTTTCTTCCTCAAAATATACGGCCTGAAAATTGGTGATATACAGACGGACAGACTCATACTCATAGTTTGTGTGCTCACTATTTGCTAAAAGCAGGTAATTATTAATTTTTCTTAAACAATTTTTAATTTTTTTAAATGTTTCATTGACTAAAAGAGTCGTTAAGATATCTTGAATTAAACGGTACAAACCTTGAATTAAAGGTGTCGGTAACTTAAAAAAATTGTGTCTATTATTTAAACACGGCTAAGATTTCACAATTTTTTTGATCACCTTAACTTTATCACACTGTCACAATACCTACATATTTTTTCAGATTTATTAAAGAATATAAAGCAGAAATACATTCAATGTTTTAGCCGTTGTTGAACTTATTATGGATATATTAAGCAATCGGGCGCCTCTTCATGTGGCGGATAGGGGAACGCTCACCAGATATGTTGGGCACCGGTATTGAAAATATCCGGGGTAGAGAAAAAAAAGCAGCAAAAAAACAAAAACAAAAAAAAAAGTCAGGAGCGTCTGTCGTAATAAGGCTGGCTTCCTGTTCGACGTCTGTTATCCAGGTTAAGGTCGGCCGAATATTTAACACATTTTTCTTTTCCAACAACCAAATCGAATCGAAATCGACAAGTGGGTAAGTGCAACAGTGTGTATGCAAAAGCTTCAGTCCTTCTGCGACAGATTGCAAAATAACCGACCATACCAAAAATAAAACTGTAAAAATATAACTATTGAATGCCTTACGCTAGGTGGTTGCATACATTTTGGACTAATGGCCCCGTATTTTAACTAAAAAGATCACTTTTTTTTTAAGCCACGCCCACAAAAGTGGGCGAATACATTCATAATTATATGCAAAAAAGTTAGAAAATGCTAATATCTACAACTTTTGTAGAAAAACAGTAATTATTGAAAAACAGTAATTTTAAGTAAAAATTCCTCGAAAAGTGGGCGTGGTCAATGTAAACGCCAAACTTTTTCTGCCGCCTCAAAGACAATAACAAAGCAATGTGCTAGCGCCATTTGGACTGCAAACTGGCTATATCATAGAAATTTAAAAGGAAAAGCTCTGAACCCTGGAGCACCTCAAAATTAACGTACATTGTAGACTCGAGCCTTGAGGCACCTCAGGAGATCTTTAATTATTGATTGCGTTGTAGTGAGACAATTTGCCTTTATTAAAAAAACTCACCCCAATTTCGTTCCTTGAGTAATTGGCTATAGAATTGTCTTTCATGTTTTACCTCCAAGAGTTATGTGACAAGTCTTATGCACCTTGATAAACCTTTATTAAAAATCCCAGAAAATACTTCGAACAAATAAGCTGATTTTTTTCCTTAAGTGCAGGCTTTATCTTTGACTGGCTTTATTAGGGCTTTTCATGAAAATGTACAGAGTGCAAGATACAAAAATACTTTATACAGGATTCTGACAGGAACGGGTTCTTAGATACTGTCATCTCATTACCAATTGAATTTAATCGACGCCACGGCAGCTGCAATGAAAAATCTTCCTACAACTTTGTTCATTGAGAAAAACACATGAACTTACCTTCCAGCGATCCAGCAATAACAGGACACGTAAACTGTTTGGTCCTGTAATCCACTTCCTTGAACTCATTAACCGTCGACCAATACACCAAAGAGCCCTTTGGCACACTTAACTTCAGCTCCAGCTGGGGAAATGCAATGGCGCCACCCAGCTTCGGCTCGTTCAACTGTGAATATCGGAAATTATGGTTATCAAGGACACACAATTTGACGTTGGTCCCATTCCCATACCTGAATCCAAATGACTCCAGCACCCTTCGTTCGTCCCTTTACTGCGACGTTCGCTCTTAAATCGATTTCATCATAAAAGTGGCTGTTTATTGTTGTCCAACTGCTGAAACTCCTCGCCCCGTAACCAGTTACCGCCCCCAAGCGACCATCATACTTTTTCGCTTTTCCGCCACTGACTAGGGCGTCTTTGAAGTCCTCGATTTCCGCATGACTGAAGACCTTGTGATAAATCGCAATAAAAGGATCCACACTCACCGTTTCCAATCGAACGGGAGCAATCCTTTGAAATGGAATGTTCCCACTGACATGCGTACAGGTGCGGTAAGACGACGACGACGAGGTGTATTGTTCGGAATTTCCACGACACACCTCCTCGACGAGAAGCTCTTCTGCGGGTCTCGCTTTCTTCGGCTAAGGACAATGCAAAATTAACAGATGCCTAAATGGGAGAAGCAAAAGGATAGGAAAAGAGCCACCCATCAAAGCGAAAGAGCCCCAGCATAGTAATTTGTAAAATTCAATGAATGCGTCCCTCTGATGTCCTGTTTGAAAAGGCTATTTTTGTAAGGCGTTATTTCTTTTTTGCTTTATTTAGCGTTTGATGAACTTATAACACAGCAGTGAGTGGACTTTAAAGACTAAAATTCCCTTGGGAATACCTCTACTTTTCTTGGCTTCAATGACTTCCTCTTGAGTTTTGCCTTGTAAGTGGATAGTGCTGCTATCGCTCGTTTGTTCTTGGGACTCAGCGCAAGAATCTCTTCAGTCAGTCGGAGTGCTTCCTTGATATTACCTAGAGAGAAACACATCAAGCAGAAATTAACGAGAACGGTCGAAGGACCTGATGCTTCGCCATCTAACCACTTTGATACTCCGAGCTAGACATGGTTTCCAGTATTTCTACTCTGGCGTCTTTGTTCAGAGGTTTGCCTCCATCCATTGGCAGTTTCTCCAAGGCCGTTTGCAGCCACACTTTTGCGACTAAGTGCTCTCCCTGCCGGAACGATTGTTGCCCGATTGCCAAGCAGTCGCTCCAAGTCATTTGGGACCTAAAATATGCAAGTTGAATTTTACTCTCCCAGAAAACGTGAAAACTTACCCAAATTTCATTCCATTGAACTCCCCCATAGCGACTTGCGATGAATCCATTTGATAGACATCTTGAATTTTGAGCAGCTTCCCCACAGCCTCGTCGAGATCCTGCTCAGTGGGGAAGGTTAAAAACTCACTGTACTCGGTGATGTTCTCGACGATGTCTGCATCGATTCAAAAGAAAGAGCAAACTTCACTCAGATTTACAAATCAAATCTTTGGATTTACATACGTCCTGTCACATCCTTGCCAGCGAGATTCCTTATCGCCTCCCATTCATACGCCATACGCTTTATTAAATTATACGTGTTGATGGGATTCCCGAAATACTTGTTCGTGTCATTGAGGGCGACATCGTAGATGGCTCTTATCTGCTGGGTTTTTCTATGCAAAAGGGAGGAAAATTGCCAGTGACATGGGCAACCAAGTGTACGTGCACAAATCCCACCTCTTGATGGTTCCGATTTTACTGTCTAGCGCATTTACATAATTCCTGAGATTCTCAATGATCACCGTCTCAGTGTGGCGCAAATCTGCTAATTCCACTGAGCCGGGCCAATCTTCGCCGCCGCCGGTACCAGTTTTGGTTGCGGTGATTGTGGTGGTGGTGATGCTGCTGATGGCGATGATAATGGCTAGCGCCGAAAGCGACTTCATCGAACCTGAGGTCATTGGCATTGTGGGCATTGGAGTCTCGAGCTGTGTTTTCTGTTGCTTTTTTTATTGCTCTATCGATATTGGATCTGACTGTTGGGTATAAATGAGATGCGAGTGATTAGAGGTTATTAATCGCTTAGGTGGTCTTCGATGGAAGTCAAGTTCAAGTGGGCTTCTGACTCTTTGGACTTGTACATATCTACGATGAAGTGAACGTGCCAAATGGAACGTTTGCCTATTAGCAAAAAGTCTCATTCAAGACTCAAGAGTACACACAATAACAGAATAATAATAGAACTCTTTGCGATTGATTCGTTCATTTAGTCAAAAGTGAAAGTAGCCTACGTTCATGATTTTATCCATTTTGCTCATTACTAAGGTATAAGAGCTGCTGCTATTTTAAGGAGCAACTTGGACATGTTTTCCTCAAGCTCTGATCGGCAATGGTTACTTGTCTATCTGTTATGACAGATTTCTGGTGGTTCAGCTTACAGATGGTTAAAAGCCTATAAAAAAGCGCATAGGTAGGTAATTCAGATCACTACTTCAGCTGCTGTTTAAGGACTCTGAGAAGGCTTTCTACAACGGCAACAGAGAGTTTATCTGGCATGCTCTACGTAGAAGGTGTTCTCCATAAAATGCTATACTATAGCTAACATAAGAGCTACCTGCAATGGGGATCGAAATGTCGCGTTTTGCACAGGGGAATATTGTCGGAAGTTTTTGAAATAGAGAGCGCGCTGTAAGACAAGGCTCCAACCTGTCACCAATCCTTTTTCTACTGGCGATAAGTGATATGCTCCGCCAAGCATTATCCGCCGCTAACAGAGGAATTCAACTGACTCTGACAGCTTGCTTAAAACATCTTGACTACGCATCACCCCGGCCCTGAAATATTCGAATCCACACCGCAACGCAGTAGAGAAGCAACCCAGGTGGACAGACTTTGATCTTTAAACTCTTTTGCTGAAAAATCAACTTTGGTTTAAGATGGCAGGTGTTCTATTTTATACTTTCTTCGAAGACGGAGAACCCAAAACTCAAAGTCCCAAAAATTGGAAATTCGTAAAAAACTATATTCGAAAATCCAGAAGTGGAACATTTTTGGAGTCGTAAAAGGTACCCACTAAAAAAAATTTCATGCTTTCAGGCAATCTGGCATCTAATTCACGTCCATTGGAGAATCGAAGTAGGAAGCTTGCATCCTGCAGGTAGACAACATTGCCCCACACGCAATATTTGGCAAGACAATAATAAAGAAATTTTTGGGAGTTTTGCAGTGGTATCATGTCAAACGATTTTGCAGGCATTACTTTGAGGTAGTAAAGGCCAAAGTCTACTTCAAGTGAGCCTTGAATAGCACGCCCTCGGCAAGATTCGCTTGCAAGGGGGAGTTCTGGATAGGATAGCCTAGGGTTATCTGTAAGTATCATGATTATCGCATTTTATGACAATCAAAGAGATTTTATAAAATATTCCGTCTGCTTAAAGTGGTAACAAAATAAAGCTCCCCAAATTTGCACACTTACTCGGGTTATAAAGTTAGAGCAATTCTTCTTCACTATACCCCATATCATAGGATAGGTTATTAAGTTTGTTACTAAGTTTGTCTTTTAGTTTGTAACACAGTTTTAATAATAATGGAAGACCCGCAAGATCTTAGAAGCATTACGGTAGAGACCGATTCCTGAATCGAATAAGCCATGTAAATCCGTCCTTCCGTATGTATGTATGTCACGTTTGCAGGCCTGAAATTTTGAGCTAGGAAGCTGAAATTTCGTCTATAATCTGCACTTCATGCGAAGCAGTACAAGTATTTAAATTTTTAAAATCCGCCCACAGCCAAGCCAACAATCTGTCAAAATGTGCAACTACCTCCAGAACTTTCAAAACAGAAGACGTCTTAAAAGGCTGACATTTTTCATTTGGCTTCTCCTTATGGCTATGATAAGACATATAACTGGGAAAGTGCAACAGTGCGTATTTAAAAACTTCAGTCCATATATGACGGATTGCAGAATACCCTACACTACCAGAAAAGAAAACTGCCACGCCTCCAGAAAGTGAGCTTCATGCAAGAATATAACTGTTGAATGCTTTTTACTAGCTAGTTACTTACATTTCGGCCTAAAAATCCGCGTTTTTTGACTCAAAAAAAATTTTTATTACACCACGCCCACAAAAATGGGCTTGGGCATATACTATACACACAAAAAAGTTAGAAAATGCTAAGATCTACAACTTTTGTCATACAATTTTTAGTCAAATTTCATATATATTTATTGAACAAAAAATTATATTGAGACAAAATCCCTTAAAAAAGTGGACGCGGTCAATGAAAAAGCCAAACTTTTCTGCCACCTCAAAGACAATTACAAGGCAATGTTACGAAATGTGTTAAGTTTTTTTTTTTTTAAATTAGAGGTGGTCGCACACACAGGCCTGTAGTGGGTGTATCTGTGGGTGGATTCAGTTAATTTTCAAACATGATTTGAAGGACTGGACTTCCAGCCAACTCACCAACTTTCAGCTCTCTAGCTTTGAACTTAAGGCCTTAAAGTTAAAAAGTCTACGGCGATTATTTCACTGGATTACAGATTATACAACAAACTTAATATACCCTGGGTAGGGTAAAAGAAAATAAATATAAAATCGATAGGCCTTCTACAGTGGGCGCGTTATTGATTTAATGGTACATTTTCAAATGCATTTTTCAACATTTTTATTGGAAATCCGTAAAATTCTACTTAATATACCCCATGTAGAGTACACACCGTTCTACATTTCACGGAACATTTTGAGCCACGCCCACATTTGGTGGCAGAATTAAAGAAGAACCTTGAATTTTCTAGAAAAAATAGTTTCTACTGGCCTAAAGCCTAAATAAGGAAGGAATAAGAAATAAAAACAAGCGCCTTAGGTGAAAAAGACTCTATTCTAGATTTCGTTCTTACAAAGTTTTTAGCCACAAATTCCGATCAAATTTACAAAATTTTATAATTTGAACAAAAAAATTTTTTCTACATTTCAGCGTCACTTAGAGATGTTTATGCTATGCTAATATTGATAGCTAAAAATAGACCACGCCCCTTTTAAAAGTTTGCAATAGCCACACAATTTAAAAAAGGAGCAATAGTACTGAATAGGACTAATAGTACTAATAGGAGCTCTAATAAAGCTCTACGACAGCCTTAAAAGAGTTATGTGCAAGAGTAAAGCTCTTAGAATTTCACTCTTGTAGAATGTTTTATAAGAGTCTTCTTAGAGCCTAACAAGCGTTAAATGGCCTAGTTATCAGAGTAATTAAGCTCCGATAAGGAAACTATAACTCTTGTTGTAAGAGCTGTTTTCTCATTGCTACTTCTGCCAATAAGAGAGGAAGATATAATGCTGCAAGATCAATTTTTTTATAGTTTCATAAGAATATAAAACTGGAAAGAGAACAAAATACTTTAATAATATTTCATATTTGGTATTACTATAGTATTCACTTTTCAAAGAGGTTTTTTTTTACATTATGGTGCATTGAAACTTGGTGCGGGTAAAAATATGTAAGCTAAAGTAAGCATTTTTCTTCTGAAAAATTAAGGGGCATCAAAAATATTTGATATTTATTCAAAGACCCCAAAATCATTGTTTGGCATGCCAAGATTTATTGCAAGATTATAGCTCTTATAAGGCTCTTATTACAAAACTTAAACTCTACAAGATTTGAAGTCAAATAGCAAGAGTCTTATAAGAGCAAATTATACTCTTGTAATAAGAGTTAAGCGCCGCAGGGGTGATACTCCCTAAACAAGAGTGTTACAAGATCATTTTTGAGTCTTATGATAAGGTTTTATGCTCGAAGAGTATCAAGAGTCTAATAAGAGCTATTTTGACGTTTTTAGCTTGTAAATCTCAAGGTGGGGTACACAACGGTCCTTGGACACAACGGTTTGACGGACTTTAATATCTTCTGCGTATAAACTGTAGAACTTACTCACTGGTTTTTTTATACAAAAAAGGTTTTAATCTTACCTTCTAGGTGTATGCAATAAAAAGCATTACGGAAACAGACATCGAGCTGATTTTGCATTTGATTTATTTACAGCTGTCTCAAGAAAATGTGATAGCCTTATTATGTGTCAAACCCTTTGCAAAAAAATGAATGTTGTTTTTGTTTTGCACCTTTTCATTCGCTGTATACGGATTTTGAAGTTGTCTTTTTACAATCAACTATGAGAACGATATTTTGAAATCTAAAATAACCTCTTTACACCGCATTAAAATCTCAGATTTTGATCAAAGTCTTTTAGTCAACTCGTCCTCATTTGTATTAGCCACCGGAAAAATTTTGTTTGCTTTTTCAGATAGCAGTACTGTGCTTCTATTTTTTTTTTTTTAGGAATCTAATTCAGATCGTTAAGATACACGACAAAAAAACCTAAAAAAGTATCATTAATTTTATAATTTAATAATAAATGATTTGTTTCAGCCAAAGAAAACGTGGAAAAATATCTACAAGGGGAGTTATTTTACCTTTAAGTTAAAGTCTAAAAATTTTTTATTTAATTTTAATTGTTCGTGTCGTCGTTAGACTAGAAGTATGACCTTGAAGAAATTCATTATGTCGATCAAATAATTTTTGACTTGTGCTTTTGCCGTAATTTAATTTGTCAATTTTTATTTTGGGTTCTAGAATTCTTTAGCTAATCCTTACTTTTTGTTTGACGAAAAATGCGGGTAGAAAAACCATATAAAGTCTTATTATTTTGTCAAAAATTATTTAATTTTTCTATAGGGTTACGGCAATTTTCATATGTAAGATCAAAATGCAATTTTTTGATTAAGAGCCAACTATTCAATCACCAAATCGGCGTAAAGGTAATACAACACCTTTTTCTATTGTTAATAACACAAATAAAAATCAGTTTATCACTCAGTTTCAGATTGGGAAACAATTTTTTATATCAACAGAAATTAATCGATAAAGTTCTTCACTCACTTTTTAAAGTTTCACTTTTACAAATGACCAACACTCCACATTCAACTCAAAACAAAATACAACTAATCCATCGCAGGCTCGAATGCATTAAGTGGCCCATTCGAAGAGAATATTTTTCAGTTTTCCCCACTTCTTTTCCCGGCCAGATTAGAGCTTAGGTAATATTGTTATGTTTTTTGAAAACAACTAATTTCCATAAAATTAGTTTCCTTCATTCCGTTGTATACCAGTTTCGAGGATGTGTATGTGTAAGAAAACGAGCGATCAAAAGGAAAACGATGAAACAAAATATACCTTCATGTGGATTTGTACATAATATACCAAATTCTTGTTAGAAAAAAAATAACTAATCAAAAATAGTCGAGCTAGTAGAAAAGGGCCTTTTTAAAGAACTATTCTACGGCGGATTGGTGCTGAGGTAGAATTAAGTTACACGTGGAGCAACTGATGTAAACATTTTCCCTTGTGTAAACAAGCCCCTCTGATATGACCAAATGTTCCCGGAATCATCGACAGATCATCACTGTCGCTCGCCGAAGAAATTTCTAAGCCATGAAAAAAGACTAAATCCGTGCCACTGACCTTTTTGAGTGCATTGATAAGAAGTACAGGGATTTTCGACAACGTTGTTTGGTATAGTTTTTACATCCAAACAGTAGGGTGGATTGATTTTGAGTTTCAACTTGTAACACAGTGAAATTATTGGAAAAGAATTCTTAAGTAATTGTGTCGAAGGCAAACAGGTCCAAAAGTACGGCTTGTCCAATCAGCAGTTGAGCAAACATTATGATTTGTGACTGCAAAATATGATAAATTTGATTTTTCCAAGGACTCCTAAGTATAACAAGATTTTGTGTAGTTTTCTTTGAAGTTTCTTTAAAATTATCTACCCATGTCATGTGTTCGATTATACCTATAAATAAGATTATGTTACCATTGTCAAGGATCTTAAAAATAAATATGACAGGTTTTTTAATAAGCTTTAAAGAAAGAATGCATCACAAAGAGTTTTTAGACACACTAACATGCCGCAGATTTTTAGGGAACACATAAGGATATAAGACGCCCTCAAAAAACGTCTTTATAGGAGTAGGTCTAAGAAAGATCAACTTTAAAATCACCATAATCACCATAAAAAAAACCTTGGAAAGCAAAACAATAAGCATATGCAAACCTATTGCGTAGAAATGAGACGTGAAAACTCTCATCGACTAATTTTTGGAAATCTTTTATTCTTTGTATTTTGTGATGTTTATTTATATAATCGATACCACAACCTAAGCCTAAGGCACAATATCTAGTTTCCAATTATATAAACATATGTAATCACTTATAATTTCAAATAAGCAGGCTCGAGATACGAGTATATCAAAAGATTACAATGGTAGCCCGAAGGAATGCGGTATAAGCCTTAGTGACGAATGGCAAAAAAAAACGTCTATTTACATCTGAAGAGGTTGATATTTTTTGTATCTACAGTCGTAAAAAAATACTAAGTTTGGCAAAACGTTGGAAAAAAAGAGACTTAATAAAAATATGCCTAATAACACCCTGAGGGCATTGCTCAGTCACCCTGTGTAGTGAATTTCACTCAAATAAATCACTGAACTACCGAAATGCACTTCTCTCTCAAAAAGCGCATACCTACAAACAGAATAATCAGAAATAAATTCTTATGTTTACATTTTCATGAAATTAAAACGGTCTTTTATTCAAAACTTAAATTTCAGATCAGGCTTGAAAGCCTTCGTTTTTAATCTAATATTGCAAAATAGCGATACCGGCCGAAGAATTGCATTTCGACTAAGACCGAATGATTAGTCGACTGAGATGTGCCCGCCTGTCTTGAGTCACTGATTTTGTGCCAGAAGCTACAGATTTTAAAATAAGAAATTAGAGTAATAAAAAAACTGGGAACCAAAGTCTTGAAAATTGACACCAACCAGAAATATATAAAAACAAATCTCTAATGGTTCCTCATCCTGATTAAGTGTAAATCTACGTTTTCCCTAAAGTTGAAAATGCATGCGGTCATGATTCCCACTTCATTTGCTTCAAACCTCCAGCTTGAGCACACTTTTAGACTTGCAAATTTTCTTAAATTAAAGAACTCAAAAAATTTACAAAAAAAAATTGTGTGCAGGATTACCAATGTCTCTCTAGCTAGACTTTGTCGCAATCGAGGTTTTTTAAACCGATTTTTAAGATTTTGTCCGTTCTAGACTTTATCGTTCTAGCTAACGAAGTGATCCTACACCGAAGACCCAAAGGCCCTTTAGAGATATGATCAAGACCGACAGATAAATAATTAATTAGGCCATGTTTGTCTGTTCGTAGGTCCTTATGTGTAAAGTTGTAGGTCTTGAAAGGTGAGCTAAAGAGCTCAAATTCGCAGCTCGTTAGGTTCTTATTTTGTTCAGAAATAGTATGAAACAGACATGTGCGTAAGCTATCAGCAAAAATGAATAAATTTTTGCCACGCCCACTTTTTAAGTATTAATCAAATTTTTGATATAATAACGCACGTGCATACCAAATCTGATTCAAAATATGAGCAAATAAACGATGTTAGTGAAAAGGTGTTGATGCCACGCCGCTTTTTCAAGGAAGAATATTCTTAACTGGCAAATTTAAAATACAATTAAATATAGTAGCAACTAAAATTTAACAACTAAAATTTATTACACGACTCGGATCTTCACAGTGGTCAATGTGGATGGGGTATCCAACGATTCGTGGGGTGCCATGGCGTAGTGGCTAGGGTGTGTGCTTACTACTGACGATGAATCCTGCCATCGTCACCTGAAAAAAAGACTTGTTCTTTTTCACGGTACCCACCTCCGCGAGGGTCTAACAAGCCCTCCGAGAGTATCATTTGTCTTGAAAAAACTTCTCAAATTGCCGTTCGGATTCGGCAAAAAATTGTAGGTCCCCTTGTATGTGAAAAAATTAACACACCAGCATACCTTGTTGAGAAGTTGGCCGTGGTTAACCACGAGCTGTTGCGCCACTCTACTATCCAACGATTCGCATAAGCGGATTGTAGCCCACCCTCTAGTTTAGAAAAAAAAACTGTTGTTTGCTGTTTTTTAGCCCAAGCCAATTTTTGAAGGCGAGGCCAATTCACATAATAATTGGCATACAATGCAATGTATGCCAAAAAAAATTATAATTAAATAAAATAAAATTTGGCAAATTTTGTCCAAAGCCTACTTCTTCTGCATTGATCGCGTGGCGGTTGCGCGACGACCGCGAACAAAGTCATTCCGATTCACGCTTTGTTTATCACGGATACTTTCTGTAAAGCTTTTTCACAAAGCTGCATTATCTTTTGTTTTATCCCGTTACGTTCCATATGCTTTACCAGCTCGTTGAAAATATAGCTACCATTTGAAAAACAATAAAGAATCATAGAAAATGCCAACAAATCAACAAGTACACAAATCACCGCGATGATTTGTGTACTTGTTGATTTGTTGTATCACAGAAACGTCAAAACGCACGCAAAAATTCATCGTGGTTAGTTTTTCTGCGTTCTCAAAACATTCTTACGTAAATAATCGTAACGACGTCTGTCATCGATTGAAGCAACATTGTGGTAGGTCCCATTGAATTTAATGTGCTTGAGTTAAAGTTGTCAAATCAACGTTGGCGCAACCTAGGACGCAGCTATGTAACATAGCACTTCCGCACAATTAGAACAGCTCTTCAGCAACTTATTTCAAATCCACTGCATTATACTTCTTCTTCTTCTATGTTTCCAATTCAAAGATTTAAACTAATCTTTTTTCATTATTGGTTTAACAAATAGCAGAACCAGCTATCAGCTTTTTTATACAAATTGACAAGTTCCAGAATTTCTCTTTGGTAATTTTCCACTGGGGAAAATATCTCGATATCGACATTCATTATCTTACGTCTTTTTGCTGTTTGCTCATAAGATTGACTTTTAAAGGGCGCAGATCAGTCATCTTCGGAAAATGTTCACAATTTTTTTTCCACATCACATTATCCCCCTCTTAGTTTTGTGCGCCTCAAATGAGCAAATCAACATTGTAAATCATTAGTGTCAACACCCATTTTCGCTCTTGGCACTCGTTGAATTTGGAAGACAACATACATAATTAATTCGGGTCACTAATTGGTGGCGACATTCCTACCAGTCCTGACACATTATCAAAGTTTATCGAAAATTACCTCGAAAAAATCGAGTACAGCAGAAGTGGGAAAATGGGTAGTTAGTCTGAAGTATTTATTGTTAGTCTGAGTTTATTGAACTCGAATTTCGCTTCTGTAGAATATCAACATTTTTGCAATAAAAAGTTAAATAGTGTATTTTTTTTAATTCAAAATCTTAACACAAAATGGGTCACCCCTTATTTCTGAGTGCACTTACGTCAAACTAGGAAAGATCAGCAAAAAAGTTTTTATTGTAAAATATTGAGTTTGTACAGAGGACTGCCACTCCTGAGAGGACAGAGGATATTCCAATCCTGATTCGTACAAGACCATGAAATTGTGTGAGTGGTAGCAGGCAGTTGGTTTAAAAAATGCAAGTCATTGGAATCGGAATGAGAATAGAATCAGAATAGGGTGTAGTGTAGTCACAGTCTCTTACTACTTTTTTTTTTGAAAAACAGAAGAGTATTTGATCTTCGTAATAACAGAAATGCACTCTTGATAATGTGGCTCTCTAATGTTCACGGAAACCTTGGCGTTTCGAGACCGCGAGAAAATGATCAACACGTAACAGTTTATAGTTCTATCAATTTACATATTTATAAAAATTTGCTTTTAAATCTATTTAAAAATTGTTGAAAAAAAAAAACAAAAGTAAATGTACGTAATAAATTGATCTCAAAAGAATATATTTTTTCCTTATCGTACATAGAATCGATCTCAGACAGTTCAAAAGTCTATTCAAGTCTGTAGCTGGTCTAGTGTCTAGAGCCAGTGTAAGATTAAATGACTAAAACTATGTTTGAGTAGGGTACATACCTACTTATAATGAATAAAAACCTAGTTCATTTGGGGCTCAATGCACTTTGTTGCTTGCCTAAGGTGGGAGGAGTTAAAGTTATTTGAGTTCCTAAGCTTACGGAAAATTTATCTCATATTATTTGATTTTTTATATCACATGGTCATCAGATCAGGTATCAGCGTATCCCACTTTTTTTTGTGGAAGACATGTGAGTCTTCGGCGGCATTCTTTTGCGCCATCCAAAATCGGATCAATTTGTGACAGATCGATGGTGTCATTTAAGATGTTATAAATCTGATGCTAACAGTGGTTGTTTGAAGTTTCAATAGTATTTATAATACCTTTTGTCGGTGTGATGTCAGTTAAGTTATAACAGTTATAAGAAATTATTGTGTAATTAGTTTTCTAATAAACACGTTTTGATATAATAAAACAGCTGCTTGAAAGTACATCAAAAACGGAAAAAAATCAACAGGAAATCTTCACACAAAGTTTTGGCATTTTTTTTTTTCAGAAAACCACGCCAAAATGCAGCATTTCATTTTGCATTTTTCGCACTTGATATATTAAAAAAATATGTTCAAATATGTAAAATATATACACTTGATATATTAAAAAAAGTTCCGAAAATAAGTTTATAAAATTGTTTTTCGGTCTTAGTTCAAAGCTGTATTTGGAAGAACTATTTCTGGTGTTATTTCCGGTTTAAACTTTAACTTGTTTTCCAAAAGTTTTGGCATTATTTGCTTTTTATTGACGTTCTTCCATCATAAAACAATTTTTTTTCTTTTTCGAAAACACTTTTTGACGTAGTTTTCTCTGGCATGATTTTTGGGATCCGATAAAACGTCACTGGGATCTAAATCATGCTTTCTGACTAAAGTGTGTTAAAATGTAAGTTTTTTTTCTGTATGCTCTTACGTTACTCGAAATCATTTGGGGGTGACATAAGCGTTAACCAAATAGTAATAAAATAACAATGGACGAGCTGTTCAAACAAACTTTTAATTTCTGTCAACTGAGTAGCACGAATTTCAAATGGCCGTTTGTATCTGTTTTAAACTTCACACAAGTTTCAAATCCGTCTTCTTGAGTCGCGAACTTCACCATGACAGTCATCTATTTCACGTGTATTATTTTCCTATTGAATGCAACCACAAGTTGCTTGGATGAAGACTTCCACACTTCTATATCCGGCATGGAGAAGCTTCTCGAGCTCGAAACTCATTTGCTCGATAATTTAAAGGATTACGTAGATCGGGAATTCTCGAAGAATAAGCAGATAAACTTGTGCGTTGCCTATCAGGAGGTCTACTTTCAACAGCTTTTAAATTCTTTGTAAAACTTCCACAGGATGCTCGACAAATTCGGGAAGGAGAACGAGGAAGCTCTCAAAAAGCCACAGGAGTTTTTCACTAGTAACGTGTTTAAGTCACTTAAACGTTCTGTGGTGGACTTAAGCGACCTATACAGCTTTACCTTTGAACGCAACAATGAAGCTGGTAAGTACTCGAGTAGGTATATCGAAGTCAATTTGTGTTAAAGACAATCTGTGTCTCTCAAGAGTTTAGGTTAAACATTACAAGAATCTTTGCTAACGAGTCGTTACATCGGCCAAGAGCCGATGATTTGGGACACGCTGTTATTGGGTTGGAACGACTGCAAAATACTTACAAGCTGAAGGCTGCGGATCTGGTTAAGGGCAAGTTATTTAACGTCGACTATGGCGATGTCATGAGTGTTAGTGATGCGTTCGTAATGGGAAAAGAATTGCTAAAAGAGAAGCGCTTTGAACGGGCCTTCGAATGGCTTTCCGTTACACACGCACATATCAATAACCAGACGTCTGGCGAGCTTGCCCTTATAGATAAAGTCACGACCTTAGACTTACTCAGCAAAGCTGCTTATGGCGCTGGTAAGTGCTGGTTCGAGAAAACAACATTTTGTTTTGAATTTTTTTAGTCTTAAAGGAAAACTGGAAATTGCACTTGAAAGTACAAAGGAGTTGATAAGGCTCGATCCTTATGATGATCGCCTTCAGGCGAATTTGAGGCGAGTTCAGTCTGATATATTTCACCAGAGAAATCGAAGGAAGTCAAGGCTTACAAGCATTGAAAACGCAAAGGTAAATGTTAAAAAATTTCAGAAAAAAACATAAACTTACGGACATAACGCCCTCGACAGCTAACTGAGATTGAGATCTACGAAGCCGTGTGCCGTGGGGATTTAAAACAAGGCTCATCTGAGGAACGGATACTGCGATGCATGTACGTCAACAACGATGTTCCATTTCTAAAGATCGCACCGTTGAAGATGGAACAACTCAGCTTGGATCCTTTAGTAGCTTACTACCACGAAGTTATTTACGAAAGAGAAATCAGAAGCATTCTTGAAGTTTCCAAGCCGAAACTTATCCGATCTGTAGTTGGTATTGAAAAGTTAAGAGAGTTTTCCAAAGCTCGAACGAGCAAAAACACTTGGTTGGAGTGGAAGGAACACAATTTTCTGGATAACATCAGACAGAGGCTTATGGACATGACTCAGTTGAGCTTGGATTCGTCGGAACATCCACAGGTGGTTAACTATGGCATTGGAGGACATTATAACATACACTACGATTTTGCTAGGGTAAGTATAAGAAGGAGGCCATAGTAAAGTTGAAAAAAAAGTGGAGAAGGTGGTTCCTTGGAGTTTTTAAAACTTTTTACTTCTTTTTTTAGAGCAGCAATGAAATGTTTGAAAATTGGGACGGAAATCGGATCGCAACTGCTCTATTTTATGTAAGAAGCTAGCTTTTCCCTCTAGGATAGCTCTTAAATCAGACTTTTTAAAAGATTTCAGACGTTGAGCTTGGTGGCGCTACCGCTTTTCCTCGTCTCAAGTTAGCCGTGAAGCCGATCAAGCGAAGTATGTTATTTTGGTATAATCTACATAACTCAACTGATCCGGATTATAGAACACTCCATGCTGGGTGTCCTGTCCTAAAAGGTTCAAAGTGGAGTAAGTCGTCTTCTACGTGCTACAAACATTTGAAGTGTTCTTAAAAAGTTTTAATTGTTTTCAGTTTTCCTTGACCTGATGCATGCTGGTGGACAGGAACTCCGAAAACCATGTGGATTGCAGTCGACTGCATACTTATCGAAGGGATACAAATATTAGTCAGGTTTTTTGATATAGAATAAAATGAATTTGGTTACATTTTTGCACTTAGAAACTGTTTAACTTTCTAGTTAGAACATTTTGTCGAGTTCCATTTGACACAACAATGACAAGTACTGATCCACTCGTATGTGTAACGTTTGAAGATTGTAACGTCTAGGTAACTGGGTTAGAAAAAAGATTGTAACCTCTAAGAAAAAAATACTGGATGACTGTTGTTTAATTGGGTCTAGACAAAGCTGAACTTTACTTTGGATATTTTAAGACGGAATAAACCCGGACCCGCAAGGGCACCGTTTCTGTTGCTGGTGCAGAGAAAGGTTTCTTGACTTTTGCTATGGAGCAGAGATTGTAGAAGACTACACCCGTTGGCAAGACGGTACCTATACTGAGCCAGGCAGCTTAAACGGGTGTCCGGATATAAGCAAGGGAAAGTGGACTGTGGTCCTCTAGAGACCGTAGTGATGTGCCTTCATTAATATTGATACTTCAGTAGCGGCCTGCCTACCTCTGACATTCGCTTTCAGCAGGTGATTTGATATGTACGAGAATACCAAAAAGAAGGGAATGGGATAGGAAGGCAAGCTCAATCGGGGTATAATCTTCGAAAAAATATATTTTAATTTTTAAGGCTGGGGGTGCTTGTTCAAATCGAGGGGAAAAGTTCTTTTTATCGGTCCGCCGAAAAAATGGCAAAAGGGTATTTTATAATATTACTTCTTTTTCTGTCCGTTTGTTCGCACCTGTAATTTTTGAACGGTGAGTCGTATAAAGATGCAATTTCGTAGACTTAGCAGGTCCATGAAAAAAATTAAATCGCGTACAAGGGCAATTTTTTTTATATGCACATATAACGGTTTTATTACAGTTTAAAATATAATGGTGATGAAAGTAAATAGAAAGGCACAAAAAACGGTCATTGTATTTTTGTAATAAAATCGCACTTTTACCAAATATTGAAAAGTTTTTGAGAATAAGGCAATGGAAAGTGTGTGCCCATTTGCAACGTATTTAAAATAATCTCATAACTTTTTAAACACTTTATTCAAAAATCCGACATTTGGCACACATATAGAACAACCATAATTTAAGTGAAGGCTAAGATTAAATTTGGTTAAACAGTTTCAAAACTCCTGTTTTGACGTGTTTTCTAAAAAAAAAAATGTGTAAGCAATTTAGTCCTTATCACTTATTTCGATGCTCCGATGCTATAAGGCCAAATGATTTGAAAAAAAAAAAACTAGTGGGAGGGTTACAATCCGCTTAGACGAATCGTTGGATACCCAATCCCAATTGACCACTGTCATGGTCCGAATAGTGTTTTAAATCTTGGTTGTTAAATTTCAGTTAAGAATCTTTTCCCTAAGAAAGGGGCGTGGCATCCACCCCTTCTCAACAACATCGTATTTTTGTTGCATCGCATTTTCATAATAAAAATTTGGTTTATACCTAAAAACGCCCCCATAAGTGGGCGTGGCGAAAATTTATTCACTTGAGTTGATAGCTTACGCACATATCTGAACATTTTATAGTGCAAGTTTTTTAGATTTATAGCAAATATATCAAATAAAAATCGTTTATAAGAATGCATATTAAGATGACCACGCCTACAAGAGGCGGTATTCGTTTTTTTTAAATGCCAATCACAATACACTTAAGCGAGGATATCGCATACCAAGTTTCAGCTTCCTGCGACAACCTTGATTTTGCATGCTATTAAGTAAAGTGGGCGTGTCAGTGGGCGTATTTCAAAATTTTTTACACTTGTACTGCTTCGGGACCTAGAAAGAACAGATATCAAGTTTTAAGTTCCTAGCTCAAAATTTAAGGCCTAAAATCTACCGACAGACGGACGAACGGACGGACGGACGGACATGGCTCATTCCACTAACAATTCGGTCTCGATCATATGCCCTTAAGGTCTTGGGGGTCTACGGTGATTATTTCTCTATGTTACAAACTATGAATCAAACTTAATAAACCTCCTATCCTATGGGATGGGGTATAAAAATTACACACATCAAGAATTATTTGAAATTTTTGGAAAAACTATAAAAAACCGTGAATAAAAATCCAATTCTGAGATTCGACTTGAAAGCTTAAAAAAAAATTCAAAACGATTTTTCAAAACTTTTCAAAAATTTTCGAAACATTAACCGTTTTCTTAAAGATACCATTTAACCGTAATACTATTGTATAATACAAATTGTATTGAAATTTGTATTTAGTAAAAAACGAGTGAAGAAAATTCTAGAATTATTAAAAATTTTCAGAAATTTCGTTTCTAACTTAAATTTTTTGGAAATGTTCTTGAAAGGGCAATTTTGAGAACCCGCAATTTATTACCGTTACCTATGTTGAAATTCTCTGCTTAAAGTATTGGAAAGAAACAGCCATTACTAACACAAATTACCGTTGATCACAGAATAATATAACGACATAAGAAAATAGATTCTAAAAAGACGTTTTTTGGATTGTAAGTCAAAAAAAAACCAGAAAACAGCAAAAAAAACCTGTGTCCCTCCTCTATCTCAGTAACGTTAGTATAGGCACCACTTGGGCTCAGGCATGAGCCATTTTCATAGGTTTGAAGGAAACTTATAGCGGGTTTCAGATAATCAACAGTTTTTCAAGATATACCTACGCTTAAAATCTTTAACTCGGTATATTGAAATGAGCGCGTATAAGAGCGCGTCGCCCGCCTGGTAGACCAAGAAACAGGTTCTGGTAACAGGTAAAGAACATATAAAAAACCCGTCTGGGCATCGCGTCTGTGCCTCTTGAGTTGGTGCAGGAGGATCGAGAACGATGGAAGTATCATTTAGCCGCCCTCGTACCTCGACCCTTCTAAGGATAAGTGGTAACCGAAAATGATGATGTTGATACTGAAATGAAGTGTCAGTAAAATTCTGTAAAAAAACGCATATAACTCTGACTTAATTTTATAAAATAAATTCAATTCTACGCAAGTGCAGTCATTGTATCAAGCCACAATATTGATTAAAATTAAAAAAAAAAATTGTAGGTACATATTTGTCATCTTTTATTCGGAAAAAAGTGAGTTTCGAATTTTAAAGCTCACGTTGAACAAATATAGTACGCTAAAAAATATATGTAAAAGTGCCTTAAAATTAATCAAAAAATCGGGCAGAACGCCAGAGATGCTTCTCTTTACTGTCTTAGACTATAATTATGACAGCTTTAAAAAACTCGTATGCATATATCTTTTTAAAATTGTATTTAAACTATTGAAAAAGTTAAACGAAACAATCGAGCTAGCGAGATGCGTTTCGAAATATGCATAAGGCCCAGTCAAAATGTATTTCCACGTTACAAAAAATATGAATGTGGATTTTTTTAAATTATTTTGGTTTCCGGGTCGCTGAATTCGAATCTGAAGAGCTCCAACAAAATTTCGTGATGCATTTTAAGATGTTCACAAAAAAGTCACCATTTTCGCAATATTTTTTTGTGTTCTGCTTAGAACTCGGAAGCTGTGCATTCTTCCGTGTTCATGTCGTTTTAGCGTGCATTTTGTGTCGATAAACTACCCAAAGAATAATTCATTTGGCACAATTTTTCACCATTTTAAACCATTTTCGACCATTTAGAAACGTTTTAAAAAAATATAGTATTTTCGAAGCGTTAAAGTTTACTTTATTTCACCTCGCTCCATTTTTGGATCCGTGTCAATTGCGACTTGTCAATGTGCCTATAAGGGAAGCAACTATTTTTTGTACCCACAAATCCAGACCCCTTTTGGTTTTTCCTTAACTTCCAGATAGAAGAGCTCTGTTGGACTTGAAGAGGATGATCTTGTTTTGAAGTTTATCCTCGAGTTTAATTTCGAACGACCTGCCAAGCGTAGAGTCTTTAAACGTTACCTGTAAGGCGAATGCGGAATTTCACCTTTAAAGTCTGCTTACTTACTCAACAAAATTTGCTTTTTAAAGCATGAGGGTTCTGGTAGCTCACGCCCTATTTTTCTCTTTTTCTTTCTTGGTTGGTTCCTCCTTTACTCTAGTCGAATCGCAAGGGCAATTCCTTGCGAGGCGAAAATATATTGTTTTTGCAAAGACAAACTGATTTCACAACTTTTTTTAAAAAAAAAAAAATATATTACACTCTTAAAGCCTCACTAAAGTCTATACTCCTTCGACAAGTATGCTGTCGATTGCAATCCACATGGTTTTCTGAACTCCTGCCCGCCAGTGTGCATTATTTCAATGAAAACTAAAAATAATATTATAAAAATGTACAAGCCCCAAGCATTTTTAAGAAAACTTACTCCACTTTGAGCCTTTTAAAACAGGACAGCCCGCATGGAGTGTTCTATAGTCCAGATCAGTGGAGTTGTGTAAATTATACCAAATCAACATGCTTCGTTTGATTGGTTTCACGGCTAACTTGAGCCGAGGAAAGGCGGTCGCTCCACCAAGTTCAACATCGGAAATCTTAAAAAAGTCACATTTTATAACAATATATCTTAATGGGGGCTAGAAACTACTTTCTTACATAAAAAAGAGTAGTGGCAATTCGATTTCCATCCCAACCCTCAAACATTTCATTTTTATCCTGAAAAAAGAAAGTAAGAATAAACTTAAATTTTAAGGAATCTTAAATTTTTGAACACTTTTTGAACATTCCAATTCCTTGCAATGTAGTGTCGTCTCTTTGCCTTACCCTAGCAAAATCGTAGTGCACGTAATAATGTCCCCCGATACCATAATTGACCACCTGCGGAACCTCCGAGGTATCCATGCTCAACTGAGTCATGTCGGATAGCCTCTGCTTTATGCTATCCAGGAACTCATGCTCGTG
Source organism: Neoascia interrupta (assembly GCA_947623515.1). NCBI lineage: Eukaryota > Metazoa > Arthropoda > Insecta > Diptera > Syrphidae > Neoascia > Neoascia interrupta. The sequence continues at coordinate 10,088,752 of OX392464.1, forward strand.
CCACTCAAGAAAAGCATTTTTGCTCGTTCGTGAGGTGGAAACTTTTCGCTCCTTTACATCACCAAGTTCTGAGGGAATGAGGTCGGTATTGGACGCTTTCAGAATCTTCTCGATCTCACCATCATAAATAGATTCATGGAAGTAAGCCACTAAAGGGTCCAAGCTCAGCTGTTCCATTTTGAACGGTGCGATCTTGAGGAATGGCACATTGTTGTCGACGTACATGCAACGCAGTGGACGCAGCTCAGTCGGACTTTGTTTCAGTTCACCGCGACAAGTCGCCTCGTACATATGCAGCAAAGGGGGCTTCTGTGGAACATAATCGAATTGAGTTATATTTATTTCTTGAAATTTAAACTCAGGACCTACCTTTACTGCCTTTACATTAGAGTGTGGCTTTCTCGCGTTCCTTTCATTGAACATGTCCATTTGAACGGTATTCAAATTGGCCTGACCACGAGCATTGCGTGGGTCTAACGATAGCAGTTGCTTGGTCACATCCAATGCAATCTGCAGTTTTCCTTCGAAGATAAAAGCTTAAGAGCAAACGCCCTTGCCCCTTTCAAACTGAAAACTCACCTCCTTTGTAGGCCGCTAGGCTTAACATGCTTAAGATTGTGACTTCATCAATGGTAGTAGACACCTCGGAAGAGCTCTGACTTGTAACCTTTGTCCATGCAACAGACAACCATTCGAAGGACCTTTGAAACCGCCCCGCCTCAAGCAACTCTTTTCCAATTACGAACGCATCAGCAGCACTCATCGCTGGACTAACCTGGACACCCAAGAGTCTTCCCTCCACCAGATCGGTGGTATTTAATTCATAGGTGCTTTGAAGTCGTTCTAATCCAAAAACAGCACCTCTCAGATCGTCCGAATGTGGCCATTGTAAGTTTAAAGTTGTAGCGATTCTCGTAAGGTTCAACTCATAGTCTTGAAAGGACAACATCCTTGAAAGCAACTAGGTGTAAAACTTAAGCTACTCACCCGCTAAATAACTCCGCTCAACCATATTACCCGCCAGATTCCTGAAATCCACAACTGAGCGTTTAATTGCCCTGAACACGTTAATTGGACTGTTAAAGTGTTCTTTAGGCTTATTGAGAGCATTTTTGACCTCCTTCTCAATGTGCTCGAGAATCCTGTAAAAAACAGTCATCAGCAAGCCATGAAACAAGATAAAATTACTTGCAAACGCACAAGTTCACCTCCTGATGTTTGTCAAATTCTCGATTGATGAAATTTCTTAAGTTTTGCAGCAATGCTATTTCAAACTCGAGCAGATGCCCCAGGCTAGATACTGAGGTGTAGAAGTGTCCGATTTTCGATTCGTCTTCCGTATCCGAGCCATATGTGGGTGCCGCCAACAAGAAGAGCAGACAAGTTAAATGAATGACTGACATTGCTAATCTAATTAAGATAGATTTGCGGTACACTCTAAGCCAAAAAATAATAGAAGAAAGTATGTGTGGCTTATGCTCAATTTGGCCAAGTTTTTTATGGTGACCCCGAAAAATGTTTGATATTTGAACAGCTTTCGTGATGTTTTCAATTTGATAGAAGACATCAACAGCTTCAACCGCTCTAATTTTCTCATGCATGAAATTCGTGACTCTGGTAAAAGCTGGCAGACGTTGATAGAAGCAATAAATATGGTTGAAAAAATGGCAAAATCTGGGTTCCAGGTCATTGCACTGGGTGTGCGACATATGTAGTGGCTGGGTCTGAACGCAGAAATTCCGGAACACATTTTAGGTACAAAATTCTCAAATCAAAGTTTAGATTAGTGAGTTGGACTGAATGTTCCCAAAAACTGTTTCGTCGCTCTAAAAGTCTTTTTACACGAGCGATAGAACAGTCGTCGCCCACTGTTGAGATAAGCTCGGAACAACGGCTCCTAGGGAAGCGGCAAGTGACGACAGCTGTCGCTCGTGGGAAGCCTGATAGGCCTAGAAAGTCTGAACCCAGTCAAAAACCCAGTTTCGTCGCTCTCTGAAGGCTACGCTAAGTCGTAGAAACATGAAGTATGACGGCAAAACCTTCCTGGGGCTCCGGCACAGTAATCTGCTAAAAGGAGAGATTATTGTGCCATCCCTCATGAAATCGTAGAGCCGTATTTTCACTACGTTAGCAGTCCAGAAGGATCTTCCCTGGGAGGGGATATCCACTTGACAAAGTTCTTATAAAGTGTCTGGTGACATGCCAATAATATGAAGATTCTTTTTCAGAAATTGCAACTAGGATTTTTAATTTAGCCCTGTCTAGGTGGGTCAGGATATAAAACGTCCTGGTGCAGAATACGGCAAAAAACTTTTGATTAGGCTTTAGGTGAACAATCCAGACTTCGATGGATTCAATTTGAGCTAGGCTTTTACCAAATCCTTGAAGATTCTTTTACTGACTCCAAAAAATAATTCAGGCGCTATGAGGGTAGCTAGAGGCTCATAATTCTTTGCGTTTAAATCCAATATGGTTTGGTATCCTGTAAGGAATTATTAGTTCGTTTGACTAGTCCTTGGATGGCTGTGAATGTTTCCAGAACAAGCTTCGATTTTATGGCACGTGAGCCCAGCGCTTTGTGCGGTGGGCTCAATCAACCCGCCCAGCGCGGTGCTGAGGATTTGGAAAGGCCACTTCTGCAGACTGTATAACGGCGAGGACGAACCAAATAGCGCTGTCAGGCAGAACGAACCATTCAACCCGGGCGAAGACGTTACCGACGAAGCATACGAACGATACCGCCCACCCGACCTGGAGGAGGTGAAAGTAGCTGTGTCTAAGCTCAAGTGCAACAAAGCAGCCGGAGCAGACGGCCTGGCTGCCGAACTTTTTAAATCCTCTGGCGATGAGCTGGTTAGGAGCATGCACCAGCTCTTCTACAAGATATGGTCGGAAGAAAGCATGCCCGACAAATGGAACCTCAGCATTGTTTGCCCGATCCTGAAGAAAGGAGACCCTCTTGTTCCAACTACAGAGGCATAAGTCTTGTTAACATCGCATACAAGATCTTTTCTGCTGTACTCTGTGAACGCCTGATCAAATATTCACACTGCGGCAGATCTTGGAGAAAACCCAGGAATTCCAAATCGATACACACCACCTCTTCATCGATTTCAAGGCCGAGTATGACAGCATCTATAGAGACGAGCTATATAGCGCAATGTCTAGTTTTGGCATCCCTGCCAAACTCGTCAGTATGTGCAAGATGACGATGGAAAACTCACGCTGTTCCGTCAAGGTCGGCAAAGACCTCACCGACCCCTTTGATGTCAAAAAAGGATTTAGACAATGCGACGCGCTGTCATGTGACTTCTTTAACATCATACTTGAGAGAATTGTGCAGAACTCTCGCGCCAACACCAGAGGTACAATCTTTCAAAAGTCCGTTCAACTACTCGCATACGCAGACGATATTGACATAATCGGTAGAACAAAGCGTGATGTCAGTGAAGCCTTCGTGAGTATTGGGACGGAAGCGGCGAATATGGGTTTAGCAGTCAACGAGGGCAAAACCAAGTATATGCTGCCATCAAGAAAAGACACCCAACACCGACGTCTTGGACAAAACATCACTATCGACAGCTATAACTTTGAGGTAGTTTGGGACTTTGTCTACCTGGGTTCCGCTATCAATTCAGACAATGACATCAGCGCTGAAATCAAACGTAGGATAACTCTTGCCAATCGCTGTTTTTTTGGGCTAAGAAGGCAATTGAGTAGCAAAGCCCTCTCTCGAGCAACTAAAGTGTCCATGTATAAGACCCTCATCATCCCAGTCCTGCTTTACGGTGCAGAAGCATGGACCCTGTCAAAGGTGGATTAAAACACTTTAGGATGCTTCGAGAGGAAAATTCTGCGGACGATTTACGGTCCCGTCTGCATAGACGGAGAGTGGAGGAGGAGATATAACATCGAACTGTACGGGCTGTATACAGCGATACCGGCCTAGCCAATAGAGTCAAAACACAACGTCTACGATGACTGGGTCATCTAGAGCGGATGGACACCAACACCCCGGCCCGGAAAATCTTCGAATCCACACCGCAGGGACGGCGCGGTAGAGGAGCACTGAGACTCAGGTGGCGCACGCAAGTGGAAGGGGACCTCAGCCAACTTTGCGTGCGAAACTGAAGACGGCTAGCTAGAGACAGAGCTGGCTGGCGAAGCTTGTTGACTGAGGCCCAGGTCCACCCCGGACTGTAGTGCCACCTTAAGTAAGTAAGTAAGAGCCCAGCGCTTTAAGAGCAGCTACTTGGCTCTCACAGACGATAAATATTGGTTTTCTCGTGTGTCGAAGCTAAGATTTATTCTTATGCAGTATTCTTACGAAGACTTCAGCCTGGAAAGAGGGTCAACAATATTTAGGGCTTATTACAGAAGACACATTCTGAAAGCATGTCGAGAGGCTGAATCTGCTTTCTGAACACGTCAAACCGAGCTAAGCGCCCACCTTTGAAAAAATCGAAAACATAAAAAACCTAAATATCAATAATCCATTCCTAACCAGTACCCGTCAACTATAGCTTAATTGGTTAAGGCATTACCCGCGATAGGTGAAAATAGTAGGATCTTGCGCTACCGGTGATCCGAAAACGGTCTTATATTTCGAAATTTCGTCAGCTGGCATTTCGAATCCAAGCATACGACTATGAACAAGAACTTCAGCGAGCGCTAGATGGATTTGCAGTTATCTGTGGTGATGCTGGAACGAAAAGTGAGAAAATCGGAAGTAATGGTCCCAACTCCTGGGTTGGGAAAGAGGAGGTTCTTCTTAAGGTCACGCTATGGGGTGGACCTGGGCCTAAGCTAACAAGCTTCGCCAGCCAGCGCTGTCTTCAAGTAGCTGTCTTCATACTAGCTATCCTTAGTTTTGCACACAAAGTTGGCTGTGGTCCCTTTCCAGTTGCGTGCACCACTTGAGTCTCGGTGCTTCTCTACTGCGCCTTTCCTGCAGTACAGAGTGGGTTTGAAGATTTTCCGGACAGGGGCGTTGGTCCAGCCATTGTAGCCGTTGTATTTCACTCTTCGGCCTAGGTCAGTGTCGCTGTACAGCCCCTTACAGCTCTATGTAATATCTCCTCTCGACTCTCCATCAATATAGACGGGACCATAAATGCCGAAGTATTTTCCCCCTATGGCAGCCTATAGCCTACAAAGCGTTTTCATCCGCCTTTTACGATGTCTTCGATTAAGCACTATAAAGCTGGATTTGGACTTGGATTTAGCCTCGCTGACTGCTAAGCCCACGCCGCCTATTTGCCGCTTTCGTCCCAATACTCACGAAGGCTTCACTGGCATCACGCTGCTTTCTTGCAATTAGATGCTGCTTTCTTGCAATGCCGTCTACGTATGTGAATAATTGTACGGACTTTTGAAAGATTGTGTTTCAGGTGCTGGTGCGGGAGCTCTGCACAATTTTCTCAAGTATGATGTTCAAAAAGTCACATGACAGCGCGTCTAAGTCCTTATCCTGTACAAAATGACGAATTTGGAAGGGATGCCTAATGTCTCTGTATATGCTGGCATACGCGGCCAAGAAATGGGGATAGGGATATCGATTTGAAATTCCTGGGTTTTCTCCAATATCTGCTGCAGTTTGAGCAGATAGTGGGGGTCTAAAGCCACACTGATTAGGAGCTATCAAATCAATGACCAACGGCTATATAGGCCTTTACAGACCAGAAAAGATTTTGTATGCGTTGTTAAAAAGACTGATGCCTCTGCGGTTGGCACAATTCAGGGGGTATCGTTTCTTGGTCTCGTTCCCTAGATCAAATTTCACAACCTCCAATGTGTTGACATAGACTTGGAACTTGGTCTCGATTAAATAAGGTCTTGGCCTGCGTACATTTTCGTCTATATAAAGTTCTATTTCATTCCTATTAAAAAGTGTGGATAAAGAGCTCACTTGTGTGTGCCAAAATGAGTGTGGAAGGCGCAATAGAACAGATATTTTTCGTACTCTTATTATCAACATTTTTACTCAAAAATGACATCAGATTTCAAATGGGTTTTTTTGGAACGACTTTTATCCCCGATCGTTAGGAGTTTCAATGGCTCAAGATTTTTGACAATCTGGTCAAGTGTTTTCAAGACCTTAGAGAAAAGGAGGGTAATAATTCACGATTCCTGAGAAGAAGAATGATTTAGATGAATGGCAATGTAAAATTATCTGCCTCAGGCTTTCGCAGCGCCAGAAAATAAGCACTATGAATTATGCATTTCAATAATCGAATTCGAACAAAGTAAAATCGGAAACAGAAAATATAAAAAAAACCAAGATGTTAATAATTATAATCCATTCGTAATCTAACCAGCTACCGATGGCTTCTCCGTGATAGGTGAAGTTGGCAGGATTGTGATCTGCCGGTGAACTAAAAATGGTTTGGTAATTCGATTTTTCACCCGCTGGTATTTCAACTCCACACAAAGACTTAAACTACAATTTAGCTTCCATTTAAAACTAGATATATTAATAGTATTCACCCCGAATTGTGGCTTCCAGAACTCCTCAAGTACTGAATCGATTTGCATGATATTTACATCAAAGAAATAGTTGATTTATTGCGATGTGCCAAATGTTTTTACCTTTTTAAAAAAGTGAAGACTTTGCTGAAGCTTTTTAGATAAATGAGAAACTAAAAAAGTGTGTTTTTTATACAATGTAAAAACAGTGGACTGGGATGGAAATACTGGTGCCCAAGTTGCTAAATGCTTGCGCATAGGCATGTTACTTTATTATGACAAACTACTAAGCTTATTAAGAAAATTTTTAATAATACTGGGCGCCTAAATACATATCTTAACATAAGCAAGTGAGTAAGTGCAAGAGTTCGCCTGTGACAAACTTCTATATAAAAAGTAAATAAATAGAGTGGCGCAGGGGTGGACCAGGGCCAACTTCTCAACAATGTATTGTGTGTGTGTCAATTTCTTCACATACAAAGGGACCAAAAATTTGTTGCCGAATCCGATCGGTACTTTGCGAAGTTTTTCAAGACAATTGTTACTCTCGGAGGGTTTGTCAGGCTCTCGCGGAGGTGGGTTCCGTGAAAAAACAACGAGTCTTTTTTTTCACTTCAAACAAACTTTTATATACCGTATAACACCAAATCTTAAACTTTTTTTGGCCTGAATTCATATATTATTTGTGTAGGACACGCCCACAAAAGTGGGCATGGGCTAAAAATTAAAATCAATTAATTGTAGTTTCGCTAGAATCATGAGAAAACACGGCAAAAGCGAAAATTATTTCAGGAAAAAATATTTTTTCCTAAAAACGCCCCTTAAAAGTGGGCGGAGCTCAAAAATTTGTATGAAGCGAGCTTAACAAATGGTAATATCTTTATTATTTGTCATACAATTTTTTTTCGATTTGGAGTCAACTTTCCGGTTTTTAAAGAGCTAACATGCTAAAATTGGGCATGGTCGATATTGTGGGCGGTCCAGTTTTTGCCTTGTTAAAGGTCTTAGGCCAATATTGCTCAGTACTAAAATTAACCTTCCTGTGCCTTGTTTAACTTGACCAAAAGGCGTTTTGAAAGAAAAAGTGAAATAGAGGTTGTCTCACATTGAAGCCAATAGGGAGCGTGTTCCAATTTTCACACTGTGTCTGTGCAACAGACGATATAGGCCAAGTTTCAGCTCTCTAGCTTGATTTTGGAGACCTAAAACCATTACACATACAGACTGACAGACGGACATGGCTTAATCAATTCACCTGTCGATGATTATTTCACTGTTACAAGCTATCCATTAAAATAAATATATCCTTGGTCGGGTACAAAAACTCTTTACCTATTTCTGCAGTTGGATCTTGGCTATTTAAAAAAAAAATTGAGTTGCTTCTGAAAATGCTTCAGAAAAGAATCCAACAGTAAAAATAAAGTAAAACTATGTCCATCGACTGTTTGTTCCAATCATCGGTTAAAACTCACTGGACTCGAGTCAAATTAGGGCTCCAAAATCTACCTTAAAATGGTTGATTTGATAAACTAAATCAGCTGATATGTTAAGATAGTGATGCATTCCAGAATCTCTGGAACTCAGGTCAATCAGCAATGGTGTAGATACTGAAACATGATGACCTAATTTCTAGGCACAGAGACGTGGTATGGTACATGATTATTATGTCTTCTTACCCGGTAGATATCTTATATCACCCTGTTCAAGCATTCTATTGTTTTCTTATATCAAACAAAATAACACCCCAAAAGCTGTTCAAATACCTGGCTTACCCCTCGTATATAGATGAGATGGCTTTTCCAACCTCAGCTGTACAGTGTACACGACTGCTTGAGCTAAAAGCTAACCCCAAAAAATGACTCGAAAATCTATGTTGATTAGTCACGATTCGATAACTCAGCAATGTCAGTCAATAATTTAATCTGTCTGCTCTTCCTGTTGGCGGCATCGACTTATTGCTCCAATACGGACTCCGAGCCGAAACGTGGGGACTACTACGCCTCAATTACTAGCTTGGAGCACCTACTCGTGTTCGAAGAACATTTGCTGCATAATTTAAAAAATTACCTTAATCGAGAATTTGACAAATATCAGCAGTTAAACTTGTGCGTTTTCAATCAATCCACTTTCGCTTACAGCTAATAAATTCCTTGTGAAACTTTGGCAGGATTCTCGAGCATTTGGAAAAGGAGAACAAAAATGCTCTCAAGAAGCCTGAAGAATACTTCAAGAGTCTAATTAACGTGTTCAGGACGATAAAACGCTCTGTGGTGGATTTCAAGGACCTGGAGGGTAACATTTTGGAACGAAGTAATTCAGCGGGTGAGTAATTGGGGGGAATGAAATTAGTTTGTTCCTGACGATGTTGTCCCTTCCAAGACTATGAGTATCACTTGAAGCAAATTGCAACAACTTTGGTATTGCCATGCCCACATTCGGAGGATCTGACCGGTGCTATTTTCGGTTTGGAACGACTTCAAAACACTTACAAGCTAAATGCCACCGACTTGGTGGAGGGTAGACTTTTGGGTGTTCAGGTTAGTTCACCTATGAGTACTAGTGATGCGTTCACAATGGGAAAAGGGTTGCTTGAAGCGGAGCGGTTTCATAGATCGTTTGAATGGTTTTCTGTTGCATGGGCAAAGGTTAAAAGCCAGAGCTCTGCCGAGCTGTCTATTTTGGATGAGGTCACAATATTAGACGCGTTTAGCTTTGCCGCCTACAGAGCAGGTAAGTTTTTGGAAGAAGGCGACACAGTGTTGCAAGTAATGCTTTTGTCTTCAAAGGAAAACTACAGACTGCAATGGATTTGACCAACCAGTTGCTGTGGTTTGACCCGCGCAATGCCGATGGCCAGGCAAATTTGAAAATTGTTCAAGGGGCCATCTTCCATGAGAGGAACGCAAGAAAGCCGCGCTCCAAGGTCAAGGTGGTAAAGGTAAGTCTGGGAACCTTCATAAATAAAAACAAAATAAAGTAAGATTTTCTTCCATTAAGCCCCCAATACCGCAAGTCTACGAGGCAACTTGTCGCGGTGAACTGAAACAAAGTCCAACTGAGCTGCGTCCATTGCGTTGCAAGTACGTCGACAATAATGTGCCATTCCTCAGGATTGCACCATTCAAAATGGAACAGCTGAGCTTGGAGCCTTCAGTGGTTTACTTTCATGAATCTGTTTACGAAAGTGAGATTGAGAAAATTCTGGAAGTTTCGAATCCCTACCTCTATCGATCGGAAATCGGCGAGAAGAAGCAGCGAAAAGTTTCCACCTATCGAACATGCAAGAACACTTGGTTGGAATACCACGAATTTGATTTTTTGGCCAACATCAAGCAGAGGTTAGTCGATATGACTCAGCTGACCATGGATTCGGGGGAGGTCTTGCAGGTGGTCAACTACGGCATCGGAGGGCATTACGGCTCGCATTTTGATTTCTCTACGGTAAGGATGTGCCCCTTGTCCTAAGTTGCTGTCAGACCCTTTAAGATTCCTTTCACTTTTTACAGAAGCCACATGAAGAATACGATGAATGGAAGGGAAATCGTATCGCCACGGCTTTGCTTTACGTACGTATTCGGAGTATCCTTAAAAAGTCCACCTAGTGACTGCCAACCTTATTTATAGTTGTCAGATGTTGAGCTTGGTGGCGGAACAGCATTCCCCATTCTCAAGCTTGCTGTCAAACCAGTAAAGGGAAGCGTGGTTTTTTGGTACAATTTACACAACTCAACTGAACCGGACTTTAGGATGATCCATGCTGCTTGCCCGGTCTTAAAGGGGTCTAAATGGGGTAGGTTTTGGCCTAAGCTTATATGAAGTAGTAAAATGACTAACATTTTCAGTTCTAAATGAATGGATACACGCTGATGGGCAGGAATTCAGGAGGCCATGTGGGCTTCAGTCCTATGCATACTTATCAAAGGAATACGAAGTTCAATAAGACTTTTTTGGTTTTATCAGAACTTTTCAGCGATTGGAAATAAATCGAATGGAATAAATCCTTAGGCGAATATAAGGTTAATTCGCCTATGATATAGGAAGGCAATTGGAAATAAAGTTAACTGACACTCAAATGTATTTAAGTGATGACGGTCAACTTATTTTTCTATCAGCCGCGCACCTTTTGTAATATTTGGAAATTGCGCCTGCACAAAAAAAATAGAAAGATAAGAGCCGTAAAGATTGAAAAAGGGTTGCTATTCAGCTGATTGATTGTTGAAAGAAAGGGTTGATTTGAAATGGTCTAAAAAGTTGATGGTTTGAAACAATCATTCATGGCAGTATTTGTGTTTTGTTTAGTTCCGGATTCGACGAGAAAAGGTTTTTATTGACGCACCAAGAATATGAGCTAAGAACCTTTCCCCAAAATTCCAGTTACACTTCCATGAACTTTACATCCAAGGATCTTACCACACCCAGCTAAATAAAAATACTATTACCTCATAGCGGTGGAATTTTTAAATGACTCAGGCTGGGATCTTCAAGATCTAAGCTGAAGACGATTCTTTCAAATAAGCTGATAGCTTATTAAGGGCTCTTGGCTTTAAGGAGGCTTCGACTCTCGACTCAAAATTGACGGTTATTTGCACTCTAAACGCTATATACACACCACTTCACAATATCTGAAAACGTGATAATGAACTCAAGCAAATCGATCAATTATTTTGCAATCACGACTTTTGTTATCACAATGAGAGAAAAGAAATTGTTTCAACCTTGAAATTGATTAGCAATTATTTTTTTATGTTTGCACTTATTATCACTGACGCCGTCGATGTATTTCTCTTATAGGGTGGCCCGATAAGACCATAAACATAGTGTCAAGCATTTCCCGCCAATGTTTTTTTTTAATTGATACTTACGTGATTTTTGTCACACCCTTTCGAAAAACACAAATAAAACAAAAAAGTTCGATTTTAAAAAGTAAAAAATAAATTAATTGTAAAAATTCAGGAACATTTTTTGGCAACAATCATTCCCGCAAACAAGGTCGACGGAAGAGCTGCTCTCTTTCGCGAATCCATTTATTGCAAACTGGAAGAAACAAATGTAAAAAAAGTTTAAGCGGAACTTAAGTCCACTTACTCCACTTCGATCCAACTATAACAGGGCATGCAGCATGCAATGTATTCGCATCACCCTGTCCTCTTGAGTCCAGATTGTACCAAAGTATCAACGATCCCTTCTTCGGATAAATGGCCAGCTCGATATTTGGAAAGACTGTTGCACCTCCCTGCTCTACGTCGCTCAACTAAATTAGGAATTTTACAAATAAACTTCCGAACTTAACAGGATGTAGTTAAGGAAGAACTTACGTAAAACAGAGCCGTAGCTATACGATCACCTGAGGCCTGGACCACATGAGCTGTCTGGAATTAAGAAAAACCTACATAAGAGACCTTTAGAGAAAGCCAGCCCCCTGCTTACACTGGATGTATTGAAGAAGTCAAAGTGCGTATCGTAGTGCCCCCCAAGGCCGTAGTTCATCACCTGTAACTGTTCGCTATTGCGCAATTCGAAACCAGTCAAATCGGCCAATCTTCGGTTGACCTTTTCGGTAACGGCGTTTGTGTTGTCGGGGAACCAAGCAAATTTACTGGTTCGTGTTGCCACTGGAACAGCTTTTTGTTTTTCAGCATTGTACACAGTTGCACGGATTAATTTGGGTTTTGCCATTTCCTTGAGGACGTCTATTTCGTAATCACTTATCACATCGTGGTACAAAATCATGTACGGGTTCAGATTGACCACTTCCATCTTGAATGGGGCCAATTTGAGAAAAGGATCCGTAGTTGTGTTGTATACACAATAGAGATTAGGCTTTCTCTGCTCAAATGCACCGCGACATCCCGACTGGTATTGGAAGACAGCCCGTGAGATTGATTTGATCTAAAATAGAATCAAGTTCAGTTTGTAATGTCTATTTTCAAAAATGTTTATATCAAAAATAAAGGCGCTTTAATGCATTGCCAGCCTTTGCATCTGTGAAAGATGTTTGTGGAGTGCAGCTGCTTGGCGTTCGTGTAAAAGTCTGTTTGTCAGAAAAGTTGGATTAATCATGAAGAGATCCAAATCTGAAGGGGAAAGGTGTTTTTTTTTTCAAATTAATTTTTTCCCCTTGAGAAGATGTTAGTGAAATGAAGCGGCTGGGTGTAAGATGTATACATACTTCAGTCTGATAGAAGAGTAAGATTAGCTGATTCGAAAATATTTATTGGTAAAAACCATAAAAAAAAGAAAGGAGCTTTTTGCAATGGCATTCCTTCCCCTGCCGAAGATGTTTGCGTGTTGAAGCGGCTTGTGTGGCACCCGGTGATTAAAATACACAAGTAATAGCAGCTTAAAAGCAGTCAGGAAAAATGTTCGATCCGAAGTTGAAATGGGTAGATGACTCATGAAGATGGGTAGATAACTCATGCTTAGCTTTGTCATATTCTTCATAAGAAGAGACAAGCTAAACAGAATTAAAAAAGAATTAGAGCCGAAAGCCTTTGATGATAGTTGCTCTTAAAGCATTATTAATGATAGATTTTGATTTATTGTTAATGTTTATAAATAATAAATAATAATAATAAAAAAGAATTGTGCAAATGTTAAATGACAATCAAAAACAGTAAAAAACTCAAAGGCTATGCCTAGGCTTACCTTTGGTGGAAGTTTTGGAAGATTTTCTTTGGCCTTCATTTCGAGTTCCCACATTTGCTTTTGCCGAAGAGCGTTAGCATTCTGGGGGTTGTGTCCGAGTAGACGGTTCAGCAGAAGAACAGCCCGCTCTAGGTTATCTAGAATTAAAGCATTTTTTAAATATTATATTAATGACCAAATACAATAAACCTTTAACGGCTCGATTATAGGACTTGCTGATATGCATTCGATTCGATTTATTATGGCAAAAATCTCATTTCATAGCAGTTTAAAAATTCTAAACACAGTTTGTTCGTTTTTTTTTTTCAAACTTGGTATGCTAATATAAACATGTCTAAGGACATGCAAGTTTTTATACACCTTGCAGTCACTATTTCAAATTGGAGGCTGTACCATTTGGTCATTTGAGATTTACGCCTTATGTCACGGGTATTTTGAAATTTCTTCTTGCACCACCTATCACGCTTTAACGAAGAGTAGGGCCCGGCTTCAACCTCAATTCAAATGCATGAAAACGCGTTTGAGTCGAAACTGGTTTGGACTCGAGTCAAAACTGTGCATGGAGTCGAGGAGTCGAATTTTCGTGTCTCCGCTCATTCCGAATAACAGAAGTTATGTTGTGTGAGTAGCTTCGACTTGCATGAAAAGTAAAAACAGGTTCGTTTGATTCTACGTGAAGGCTTCGGTTAATTGAACTTTATTTTGACACCTTTTTCGACTGTGACTCGACTAATCAACTCGGTGTGACCGGATCGAAAATAGACTCAAACAAACGACGCAAACATGTAAAGTCTTCAATGGATAAACATTTTTGCGTTTTCTTTTTGTTTAAAATTCGTCGAAACTGACAGTTCATGCGATGTCCCATTTAATTTGGGAATCGGACTTCAATTTGCTGCACCTGTTAATCTCCTGTCAAACCTGTTAGTCTTCTGGCTATTTCAGTTAGATCTGTTCTTATGGTCTTATGCACCGAAAAATAGGCACAAGACATATCAGCAATTTTAACAAATCCATATTAAATAAAGCTTGTTTTCGTCGGAACCAATAACTTTAATGCTGTGTTTTATAGTTGCAGTCTTGCCTGTCCTTCAGTTCGGTGTCCTCTATTAGCTGTGATGGTATAAGAGGAGAATTACAAAAATCTCGCCAAAAGTTTGAACGATCACAAAAATTTAGATCGTAAGCCTGTTAGTTTACACAGGGCCTTGAAACAATATTTAAGTTCTTAAAAAAGTTTAAAAAGAATATCAGGATTCTTGAACTCACCCTGTTTCGCGAAGGTCTGTGCGTAGAAATACAAGACCTTTGTCGAGTCAAAGTTCAGAATCGCATTGCTTGAATCGCTGGCATCTACCAGATTCATGGCCGAATGAAACCATAAAGCAGCATCTTCATATTTCTCATTTTCGTGCAAGTACATCGCCATCGAGAAGCAATCAATCGCAGATAGTCTAGCACTATTCTAAGAAGTACCAATTTGAAGCTAGTCCGGATGCATTTATCTACATTTGACTATTTTTCATACCCATATTGCTTTCCATTTAAAATCCCAACTGCCATTTCAATGGGATTCATTCCATATGTGTCCTGCAACCGATAGATGGCACCAGCCGCTTCAAGAAACTCCTCCTGGGTTGGGGTTCTCGGACGGGTATTCGTGATTCGGGCCACGTATTCTATGATGAAAGTTTTTTTTTATTTAGTATCCGCCTGGGATGTACAAATTTTATCTACCCTCTCCGATGGGTTTTTGCATATAAACCTCCCAGTGCAACCAGTCCGAGTGCGTGCGACGCATCAGGGAGAACGCCTGCAGTGGATTCATTAGATAGCTGTCCATGTCTTGCAGAGCTTTTTCATTTTCAGTCCTCATACGGTTCAGGTTACTGCGAATAGACTAGTCGGTTGCACAGCGTTTTTGATGGCAACTTTTTCCCGGTTCTTACCTTCTAATTATTTCGGCTTTTATCTCAAGTGCACTGAGATAAAATTCGAGATTATCGATTAGTTCTTTTTCCGTCATTATGAGATTTTCCATACCGGCAATCGACAAGGACAGTGCATCCGGCTGCACGCAACCGAAGAGACTTATCACAAAGAGGACCGGCAGAAGGACACACGATTTCATTATTTGTTATAAAAGAAGGGGTTCGTTTGAGGAACGAAAAATTTAATTAACCGCACCGTATAGGACACTTCCGTTCGATAAATCAAAACGTACTACCGCCCGTCAATTCTTTTGAATTTGTTCGAAGGCGTCGCAACTTGAGTGAGCTTAGATAAGCGAAGCACACGCAACGCACAATACTTAAATAGAAGGTAAAATATTGCGCATGTACACTCATACTGCGACGTCACGTCTCACGTGTAGTGCCTTTTTGAATTTGTTCTGTAAATTAGTTTTGAGAATTCATTCATTCATTCATTTGTCGGTGGTTGCTACTATCCGATGGAGCAGCCTGACACAACTACTGGTCCATTGTACTACCACGCGGACATCTTACTTAAATGTGTTTAGTATACCCATCTTTCGAAGAAAAACGAGAAGGAGCTTCAGTGATGAAGAGCTTAGGTGTTTGGCACTCACCACATCAGCCCCAAAGATCAGCCACCTGATGCGAGCAAAGGCAGGACAACTACATAGGAAATGTTCCGCTGTATCGTCTTCCCTTTCACAGGCAGAACAGGTGGTGGTTTCGCTCAAGCCTAGCACATTCAAGTGCTTAGCGACCCGTAAGGACGCCTACAAGAATCTCCTGAGAGATAGAAGAAAAGATGCTGACCCTTCGCAGATGTCCGGGCGTAGTCGTTTAGTCTGTCTGCACCCGCATCGCAGCCACGCCAACGAGCCCTGTGCTCACGAGAAACCCAAGTATCAATGACAGACGTGACAACAGATACACGCAGACCTAAAGCAGGTTCGGCTCCTGAGAAAACCTGTTCTGAGCCTAGCCTGGCAAGCTCACCAGAGATTTCATTTCCCTGGATACCAGTGTGACCTGGAACCCAAACAAGATTCACTGCATTTAGCCTTCCGACTAAGTGCAACGAATGCTTGAGTTCGAGCACTATCTTGGACGAGGTAAGAGGGTTGAGCAACACATTTAGAGCGGCTTGGCTGTCACTGCAAAGGCATCCGGCATGCAGCTTTAACCCAAAAAGCGATTTTTCTAGTTTACAATACAAACCCTGTTCGGATACTCCTCACTCACGAACATGTATGGCTGCTCCATGAAAACCTCCTCTTCTAGCTCTCCATTCAGATAAGCTGACACAAGGTCAATATGGTGGATGAGTAGCTTATACTTGGCTGTCAACGCTAGCACAAGCCGAGCATGTAGTTGTAATTGTACATAAAGAATCATACTCCACCTGCTCCTTTATTGCATGCTTCCACTTTTCACTATCTTCCGATTTCATTGCCTCATACACATTGGTTGGAGTGATACTAACAGCAGCATTCAAAATGTCGGTATTATCCGTGATGTAGTTTTTTCTCGGGCATACAACATTGCCAGTTCTCACGATCCTAGGCATGTCTCTCTTACGCTTTCCTTCTTCTGAAGAACTATCACAATCACTTGATACAGCTGGCTCTTCTTCTCTTCTATTGTACCCTCCACTAAGCCTTGGAGAGGTTAGTTCGCTCAAAGGAGCTCCCCTCATACTATAATTCATTACTAAATTATACCGAGGGTATGTGCTTCTGTTTGGCCCCGGCTGAAAGAACTCATCCTTATAGCACATTCCCTAGTCCAGTTTCACGTAGGAATCTGAGAATGAGAAGTAGGTCCAAGGTGGGTATCTCTCTGTCTGGTATCTGGTATTGGCCCAGACATTTTATTTTCTGTGGTTCAGAGCCCCCCAGGATTGTTTTGCTTGCCTCATCACAAAATCTGCAAGAGGGTTCCTCCGTTACACCAATTTTCCTTAAGTGTTCCCTGAGCTTACAATGCCCCGTTAGGTATCCTGTGAGAATGCGTAGATTGTTTTTACTAAGGCAGATGTATGCTTTGAATCTTCTCTGGTTATAGTTCCCTAGAAGTTTCTTTGCTTTCCTAAGATCTTAAAGGCTTTCCCACATCTTAGCTCGGTTTTCCTTCTCTGTTTTCCTGAATTCTTCCTTGAGGGTGTGTTCCCCTATCCCGCAGGAAGGTTCAGGTCCTATGAAGGGTTCTGCTGCTCCTCGTCTTGCCAAGGAATTCACTGCTTCGTCCCCCTCTATTCCAACATGGCCAGGTACCCAGTACAGGGTGACTTTATTGACCTTACCCAGATCATTAAGCATTGTTAAGGCAGTCCCATTCAAGTTTGGACCTGACTATCTGGGCTTTTAGCGCCTTAATGGCTGCCTGGCTGTCGGACATTATTGCTATGTCGCAATTCCTGTAATTTCTGTCAAGACTGAATGGAACACATCTGTCTACAGCGTATATTTCCGCCTGGAAGATGCTGGTTTATTTACCCATGGATTCGAAGTATTTTGTTCTTGGTCCAAATAACAGTTCCATCATCAGTTTTTGACCCATCTGTATACCATTTGATGGTGCTGTTGCTCAGTCTATATGTTGTGGATTCATTGCTATAACTCTTTTTGGTGCTGAGCTTCACGATGAAGTTCTTTTCGAAGCTAAACTTCCTCAAACTGTCATCCTTAGTATCCCTAAGGATACCAGAAGGGTGTTTATCGCGAAGTCGTCAAATTCCTTCGACCCAATGCACCTCTTCCTCCCAGTCCCGTCCTTAGCCATCCTGGCGATAGTTTTCCTAGCCGTTTCCTCAACCACGATGTGTAGTGGTGTCAGTTCCAAAAGCACTTCAATGGCTGCGGTCGGACACGTTCGCATAGCCCCGGTTATGCAGATGCATGCCAGTCTTTGCACTCTGTTAAGTGTTTCTCGCGTTGTGCTCAGGCTTGTTCGTTTTGCCCATGCTACTGTTCCGTAAGTGATCATCGGTCTCACTATGGCAGTGTACATCCATCTTATGATGTTCGGGCTGCATCCCCAAGAATTACCCTAAAGGCTCCTGCATATCATAAGAGCACGAGTAGCTTTTCTGGAGATCTCTTCTTTGTGCGTTTTCCAGATGAGTTAAGGGTTAAACCTAAATATTTAACCTCTTTGACTAGCATCAGTGTCATGCTCGATAGTCTCATAGGTTTCATTTGAGTATTTCTTTTCCTTGTGAATGGTACTATGGTTGTCTTAGCCGGGTTAAGATTAAGTCCGGCTGTGTTGCACCATTTTTGGACGGTTTTGAGTGCTTCTTGAATAGTTTCACAGAGCGTTCCTTCAAACTTTCCCCTGGCAATTAATACTATATCATCAGCATATGCCTGAGAGCTGATGCCTCAGGTTGGTTAATGAATCAAGTAGTTCATCCACAACTAGGCTCCACATGAGTGGTGACAAAACTCCTCCTTGTGGGCACCCTCTTGTTGTGCTGACCTTGATAATTTGCTGCGATGTATGCGTCTCCCAGTGATCTTGTGCTCAGCAGTTCCTGCATCCATCTGGCAACTTTGCTATTTACTCCCTTCCTATCTAGGGCTCGCCTGATGGCTTCGTGTGACGTATTGTCAAATGCCCCCTCGATGTCTAGAAAGGCACAGATTACTGTCTCTTTTGGTGTCAAGAGCTTTTTGGATAATTTCCGTCAACTGATATAGACCGGTCTCGGTAGACCTGCCCGCTCTGTACGCATGCTGGCGTGTCGGTGAAGAGGGAAGTTGTTTAGCACTTCTTCTCTAAGGTAATTGTCCACTGCTTTTTCCATTGTTTTTAAGAGAAACGATCGGTCTAAGAGAAGCTGATCGGTCTATAGGACCTACGTTGCGTTGGGTCTTTCTTCCCCACTTTTGGAATAAATACAACCTTTGCCCGTCTCCACTGGTTCGGTATGTATCCCAAGGCAAGACTACTTTTTGCTATTCTTACCAAGTGTGGGAGAAGCATTTCTTGCCCATTTCGTAATAGGGCTGGTGAGATGCCGTCTACACCTGGTGACTTGAAAGGAGCTTATACCGAGTGTTACGCCAGTCAATATGCTCTGCTCGTCTCATTTCCTTGAGTTTGATCCATCAACAATTCATACGCATCACGTTGCGTTTACCTTGCTATAAAGCCTGTAGCCTTTCGCCGAATCAGAATATCCAACAAAAACTAATTTTGTACCCTTTGGTTCAAACTGTGCCCTACTCCTCTGGTTGTTCATTGCTACAGCTTCACAACCGAAAACCTTGAAGTGTGTCACAGTTGGTTTCTTACCAAATCAGCATTCATAGGGTGTTTCGGACAGCAACACTTTAGTCGGTGATCGATTCCTTATGAAAGAAATCCTTGCACCAACCAAGTTGCATAGTTATCGGCAAATAATTTATCTATATGCATTACGGAACTGATCTTGTAATCACTAAAAGTTCAATACTTTTTTCACGATAGATAACACGATAGAAAAGTTAAGTCCCATTGGGAGGACTGGGCCCATAACCAATGTTAGGAAATTCCAGGTAAAGTGCAAACACGTTTGTCGTCTGGTAATGATTTTATTTCAACGAAACTCAAATTCAAAAATTCAGTTATAAATGTCAGAATGAAATATTAGCAAAGAGAGCTTTTCGCGGTTGGGTTGCCAAAGTGATTTTTTATACTATTCGAATACGTTTATTTCCAACAGATAGGAGCCGTAAAGATTAAAAAAGGGTTGCTATTCAGCTGATTGATTGTTGAAAGAAACGGTTTATTTGAAATGGTCTAAAAAGTTGATGGTTTGAAACGGTCACCGATTGACTAAAATGCCAATCATTCATGACAGTATTTGTGTTTTTTTTAGTTCCGGATTCGACGAGAAAAGGTTTTTACCAAGAATATGAGCTAAGATCCTTTCGCCAAAATTTCAGTTTGTTACACTTCCATGAACTTTCCATCCAGGGAACATACCACACCCAGCTTAATAAAAATAGTATTACCTCATAGCGGTGGACTTTTTAAAGGACTCAGACTGGGATCTTCAAGCTTTAAGCTGTAGACGGTTCTTTCAAATAAGCTGATAGCTTATTAAGGGCTCTTGGCTTTAAAGAGGCTTCGACTCTCGACTCAAAATTGACGGTTATTTGCACTCTAAACGCTACATACACACACCACTTCACAATATCTGAAAACGTGATAATTAACTCAAGCAAATTGATCAATTATTTTGCAATCACGACTTTTGTTATCACAATGAGAGAAAAGTGATTGTTTCAAGAGTTTTAACCTTGAAATTGATTATTATTTTTTTATGTTTGCACTTATTATCACTGACGCCGTCGATGTATTTCTCTTATACGTTGGCCCGATAAGATCATCAACATAGTGTCAAGCATTTCTAGCAGATACTTACGTGATTCTTGTCACACGCTTTCTGGGCATAATCGATGGATTTACTTAAATTGCAAAAACATAAAACGCTTGATATTAAAAAGTAAAAAATAAATTAATTGCAAAAATTAAGGAACATTTTTTAGCAACAATCACTCCCGCAAACAAGGTCGTCGGAAGAGCTGCTCTCTTTCGCGAATCCATTTATTGCAAACTGTAAAGAAACAAATATAAGAAAAGTTTAAGCGGAACTTTAGTCCACTTACTCCACTTCGATCCAACTATAACAGGGCATGCAGCATGTATTGTATTCGTATCACCCTGCCCTCTTGAGTCCAGATTGTACCAAAAGATCAACGATCCCTTCTTCGGATAAATGGCCAGCTCGATATTTGGAAAGACTGTTGCACCTCCCTGCTCTACGTCGCTCAACTAAATTAGGAATTTCACAAATAAGCTTCAAAACTTAACGGGATGTAGTTAAGGAAGAACTTACGTAAAACAGAGCCGTAGCTATACGATCACCTGAGGTGTGGAACGCATAACCTGTCTGGAATTAAGAAAAGCCTATATAAGAGACTTTTAGAGAAAGTCAGCCCTCTACTTACATCGTATGTATTGAAGAAGTCAAAGTGCGTAATATAGTGCCCCGCAATGCCGTAGTTAATCACCTGTAACTGTTCGCTATTGCGCAATTCGAAACCAGTCAAATCGGCCAATCTTCGGTTGACCCTTTCGGTTACGGCGTTTGTGTTGTCGGGGAACCAAGTAAATTTACTGGTTCGTACTGCCACTGATTCATCTTTTTGTGTTTCAGGATTGAACACAGCTGCACGGATTAATTGGGGTTTTGCCATTTCCTTAAGGACGTCTATTTCGTAATCACTTATCACATCGTGGTACAAAATCATGTACGGGTCCAGATTGACCACTTCCATCTTGAATGGAGCCAATTTGAGAAAAGGATTAGTAGTTGTATTGTATACACAATAGAGATTGGGCCTTCTCTGCTCAAATGCACCACGACATCCCGACTGGTATAGGAAGACATCCCATGAGATTGATTTGATCTAAAATAGAATCAAGTTCAGTTTGTAATGTCTATTTAGTTTGTGCACATATTTAGTATCCTATATCAAAAGTTAAAAAAATAATGGCGCCATTAATGCATTTCTTTGCATCTGTGAAAGAAGTTTGTGGAGTGTAGCTGCTTGGCGTTCGTGTAACAAAAGTTCGATTAGTCATGAAATGATCCGAAAATATCCTTTGATTAAAAGCTGAAGAGGAAAGGTGTTTTTTCTGAATTAATTTTTTCCTCTTGAGAAGATGTTAGTGAAATGAAGCGGCTGGTGTAAGATGTATTCATACTTCAGTCTGATGAATAGAAGAATACGATTAGCTGATTCGAAAATATTTATCGGTCAAAACCAAAATAAAAGAAAGGAGCTTTTTTCAATTAGCATTCCTTCCTCTGCAGAAGATGTTTGCGAGTTGAAGCGGCTGTTCAGATTAATGTGAGTTTGATGGTGCAAAAAAAAAAAAAGACTTTCATACCAACGCTCAAAAGCTATGCCTAGGCTTAGTTAAACTTACCTTTGGTGGAAGTTTTGGAAGATTTTCTTTGGCCTTCAATTCGAGTTCCCACATTTGCTTTTGCCGAAGAGCGTTAGCATTCTGGGGGTTGTGTCCGAGTAGACGGTTCAGCAGAAGAACAGCCCGCTCTAGGTTATCTAGAATTAAAGCATTTTTTAAATACATTGATGAACAAATACAATTAACCCTTAAAGGCTAAATTTTAAGACTTGCTGATATGCATTCGATTCGATTTATTATGGCAAAAATCTCAATTCATAGCAGTTAAATAATTCTAAACACAGTTTGTTCGTTTTTTTTTCAAACTTGGTATGCTAATATAAACATGTCTAAGGACATGCAAGTTTATATACACCTTGTAGTCACTATTTCAAATTAGGGGCTATTCACGGGTATTTTGAAATTTTTTCTTGCACCACCTATCACGCTTTAAAGAAGAGTAGGGCCCGGCTTCAACCTCAATTCAAATGCATGGAAACGCGTTTGTGTCGAAACTGGTTTGGAGTCGAGTGAAAACTTTGCATGGAGTCGAGGAGTCGAATTTTCGTGTCTCCGCTCATTCCGAATAACAGAAGATATGTTGTGTGAGTAGCTTCGACTTGCATGAAAAGGAAAAACAGGTTCGTTTGATTCTACGTGAAGGCTTCGGTTAATTGAACTTTATTTTGACACCTTTTTCGACTGTGACTCGACTACTCGACTCGGTGTGACCGGATCGAAACTCGACTCCTTAACTGCTTAAATCTCCCAAGGAAACATGTAAAGTCCTTTTTTGTTCGTCAAAAATGACAGTTCATAAGATGTCCCATGCAAATCGGGAATCGGACTTCAATTTGCTGCACCTGTTAATCTCCTGTCAAACTTGTTAATCTTCTGTCTATTTCAGTTAGTCCTGTTCTTATGGTTTTATGCACCGAAAGATAGACACAAGACATGCCAGCAATTTCAACAAATCCATATTAAATAAAGCTTGTTTTCGTCGGAACCAATAACCTTAATGCTGTGTTTTATAGTTGCAGTCTAGACTTTAGAACAGAAGGACAGGCACTTCTATTTCCTATCCTATTTGCTGTGATGGAGAAAAGAGGAGAATTACAAAAATCTTGCCAAAAGTTTGAACGATCACAAAAATTTAGTTAGTTTACACAGGGCCTTAAAGCAATATTTTAGTTCTTAAAAAAATTTAAAAAGAATATCAGGATTCTTGAACTCACCCTGTTTCGCGAAGGTCTGTGCGTAGAAATACAAGACCTTTGTCGAGTCAAAGTTCAGAATCGCATTGCTTGAATCGCTGGCATCGACCAGATTCATGGCCGAATGAAACCACAAAGCAGCTTCTTCATATTTCTCATCTTCGTGCAAGTACATCGCCATCGAGAAGCAATCAATCGCAGATAGTCTAGCACTATTCTAAGAAGTACCAATTCGAAGCTAGTCCGGATGCATTTATGTACATTTGACTATTTTCCATACCCATATTGTTTTCCATTTAAAATCCCAACTGCCATTTCAATGGGATTCATTCCATATGTGTCCTGCAAGCGATATATTGCTTCGGCCGCTTCAAGAAACTCCTCCTGGGTTGGGGTTCTCTGGCGGGTATTCGTGATTTGGGCCACGTATTCTATGATGAAAGTTTGTTTTGTTTAGTATCCGTCTTGGATGTAGAAATTTTATCTACCCTCTCCGATGGGTTTTTGCATATAAACCTCCCAGTGCAACCAGTCCGAGTGCGTGCGACGCATCAGGGAGAACGCCTGCAGTGGATTCATTAAATAGCTGTCCATGTCTTGCAGAGCTTTTTCATTTTCAGTCCTCATACGGTTCAGGTTACTGCGAATAGACTAGTCGGTTGCACAGCGTTTTTGATGGAAACTTTTTCCCGGTTCTTACCTTCTAATTATTTCGGCTTTTATCTCAAGTGCGCTGAGATAAAATTCGAGATTATCGATTAGTTCCTTTTCCGCCATTATGAGATTTTCCATACCGGCTATTGACAAGGACACTGCATCGGGCTGCACGCAACCGAAGAGACTAATCACAACGAAGACCGACAGAAGGACACACGATTTCATTATTTGTTATAAAAGAAGGGGTTCGTTTGAGGAACGAAAAATTTAATTAACCGCACCGTATAGGACACTTCCGTTCGATAAATCTGTGCAAAACGTACCACAGCCCGTCAATTGTTCTTAATTTGTTCGAAGGCGTCGCAACTTGAGCTTCGACAAGCGAGACACACGCAGCGCACCATACTTAAATAGAAGGTAAAATATTGCGCATGTATACTCTGCGACGTCACGTGTAGTGCCTTTTTGAATTTGTTCTGTGAATTAGTTCTGCAGTTAAAGGCATTTATGTATGTTTCGAGAATAGTTTTAATTACTTTTCAATTCGTCAACGCTAGTAATTGTTCTAAGAAAAAATTGCAGCGAAAAAAAGGTTTTAATTATCTCTAACAAAAAATCTGTGTTACCAATTAGGTACAAAAACTTGTGTGCCTAATTGGTGGCGCACTTAAAAAAAGACACATTAAGAAATTGTAGTTGCTAAAAGTGTTAATAATTAGCTTTTGTAATTTTAAGCTGGCCGTCCAAATATGGAAAAAGGAACTACTATGGTATCGCTTCGTTGTCCGTCCTTCCAATCGTTATAACTTCTGAACGGTACACCGAGAAAAAAAATACTTTAAATCTCTGAACAAAAGACTTTAAATTTAAAAGTTTTCATGTATGAAACACTTTGTGTACTCTTACTTTAAAAGTGAAAACTTAAATTTATTACATTTTGTGTACTCTTACTTTAAAAGTGAAAACTTAAATTTATTACATTTCAAAACGAAGCAAATTAAATTTTAAAGCGATAGCGTTAAATTTAAAAATGCTTTTCTTCAGCTGCAGGTAAAAGTGTTTCTGTTAAGTATTTAAGGAAATACTTTTAATTCAAATAACCTTTAATACGTTCACATTCAAATTTAAAGTTAAATTTTTAAATGTAAAAACGGGGTTTTAAAACTAGCCTTAAAATATTCAATGTAAATCTAAAAAATAAATGTATTTTTATCTTAAAGTTCGAGTTATTGAAATAATTTCAAATTTATTCCTTTTAGTAGTGTGCTTGATTTAAAACGTTCAGATTCACTTCAAGCGAAAGTTTCGAAATCTTCTTATTACATTTTTTATTTTAAAAAGAAGGTTAAAGATTTATTCTGATGTAGTTTCTCTGGTCTGATTGTGAATTGAAAATCTTTCGGCTTGAAATAGCTGTCTTGGTTAACATTCATTATGCTTACTTTCAAAAAATCATAAGTCTGGAGCTTAAAGCTAAAAGCCAGCAAACAATTAATAAAAAAACATAAATTCGTACGCTTATATCGAATTTTATTATGTACATTAATATTACCTTACTTTATAGTATACAGTTTTTTTTCTAGAATTTGTTTTGCTATTTTAATTAAATTTTAATTAATGGCTTGTGAATTTTTAGATATCTATTAAAAAACTAAAACGCACCCCTTTACTAAAACTTAAACTAAAACGCACGTGGCCTTAGAAAATTAAAGAATTACTTCATGTTCCCTCCCACAAAATTTTAGTCACGTTTTTTAGTTGTATTTTTTTGGTGCATGTTCCCTAGGGGGCGGTAAAACTGTGGCGCCCAGGGCGGCACTTTACCTTAATCCGCCCTGGGTTACACGGTATACAGAAGTTTGTCACAGACGAACTCCTGCACTGACTCACTTGTTTTTTATGCACACGATACCCTGATAACAGTTTGAATTTTCGTGCGAAAATGGATCAAATGTTTTCTAGTAATTTTAATTATGTGTGTAACGCCAAAACATACTCGTCATTCCTTTCGAAAAAGCTTCACTAATAAACGATTTTATTTTTCAACCGCTGGAGCGACTATCTACGCTAAAGTATATATACGGCATGTTTTTAGGCGAGTATCCTAACAGCTTTTGCCTTTAATCACTTGGGAACTGATCTGTGGAAAAATGCTTCGAGCTATAAAAGATCCTAGCCTCATTTTTGCCTTTTCTGTTGCACTCCCGAATCCAAAAATTAACCAATTTTAGGTCCTGTGAACAGTTGTTATATTTCCAATTCAAACTGCACAAAATGCCATTTTACTTTTTTAAAAGAAACACTTTACATCAAACCGAACGAAAACAGACCAATTTTAAACTGTTGACAGCTTACACAAAGCGCGAGCACTACAGATGACGTAGATGAGCAGTTAAATCGAAAAAAATACTCATGATTATTATTACCTCCGCAGAGTACCTTTTATCTTTTTCTTTATTACTTGATATGAATTCAAACTGGGGTGTTTTAATTGTTAGCACCTACCACAACATTTTGCAAGAGACAAAGTTCGATATGGCTATATGCTTAGTGCAATGCGTGCCCACAGGCTTAGAAGGCTGGGCCTTGAATTGACTCAACATAATGAACATTTTATGGACTTGTGACTATATGGTTTAAAAGTTGCAAAATAAAGGGTGATCCAAAAAGTAGAGGCATTTTTTAAACAACAAAAGTTCTAAAACAAATACCGCCCATTGGAAGGGGTATATTTGTCACTTGCTGTAACAAATTTTTGCAAGATAACAAGATAACATTCGTCGCTTGATATACTTTTTATCAGTATTTTGAAGTAGGTAAATAAAACGGGCGAATTGGCTTTTGTATTTCCGCTGGGCCAGGAACTCCAATGAACCCGAGTTATACTGTAATGAGCCCAAAGAATTCTAGAAGAAGTGGGCAGGAGCTGGAGAGATCCTTTATAAACGGGAAGCATAACTTTTCGGTTCTACCAGGCCAGGAACTCCAATGAAGAATAGGATGAATGGAAGGGAAATCGTATCGCTACGGCTTTGCTTTACGTAAGCATTCAGTGCATCCTTAAAAAGTCCACCTAGTGACTGCCAACCTTATTTATAGTTGTCAGATGTTGAGCTTGGTGGCGGAACAGCTTTCCCCATCCTCAAGCTTACTGTCAAACCAGTAAAGGGAAGCGTGGTGTTTTGGTACAATTTACACAACTCAACTGAACCGGACTTCGGGATGATCCATGCTGCTTGCCCGGTCTTAAAGGGGTCTAAATGGGGTAGGTTTTGGCCAAAGCTTATAGTTGTAATATGACTAACATTTTCAGTTCTAAATGAATGGATACACGCTGATGGGCAGGAATTCAGAGGCATTTATTAACACTGACACCGCACTGTGGCCCGTTTTAGGAAAAGTGCTGGTGAAATTCATTTTTCGAGTGTTATTGTTATTATTACCCGAAGCAGTACAAGTGTAAGAAATTTTCCAAATCAGTCCACAGACACGCCTACAATCGGTCTTAATGTGAAACTACCTCCAGAGCTTTAAAAACAGTAAGACTTAAAAGGCTGAAATATGTCATTTAGCATCACCTAATGAATGTAAGACATACCAAAGAAAATTTTAATTGGTTAACGTCCTCCAGTGGGCGTGGCATATAAATGGAGGAGGTTAACCAATTAAAGTAGTAAGTGGTAAATTCCAACTGACCTTTTGAGTGTAGAGGAGGAATGCCAGCTGTTTTTATCGGCAGTCATTGTCTCTGCAGGAAATGTTTGTTGAGTGAAGCGGCTTGGGATAGCGGCTGGTGGTGAGAAAAGAACTGCTTGGTTTAAAACGCCTGGAGTTCAAGAAGCCACCAGAGAGAAGAAGAGAGTCTACAATGCGCGGATCCAATGTAGAAACTCAACTTCTCGAGCCCGGTACAATGAGGCGGGAAGGACTTCCAATCTGGCAGTCAGAACAGCCAATGAGCAGTCATGAAAAAAGTTTGGCGAGAAGTTGGAGCACGATTACAGATCTGCTAACAAGATATTTTGGCAAACCATTCGCCGGCTCAGAGGAAGGATGTAGAATATCATTCAAAAGGTTAAATCCAAGGACGGTACAATTCTTTCAAATGAGAGCGATGTCTTGCGCAGATGGAGAGAGCACTTTTCGGAGTTGCTCAACCCCCAAGGCATTCCCACTTCTGACGAGATAAGGGCGTAGAATAGTCCCACAGTAGACCAAGTCACTAAAGCGATTAAATCGCTAAGAGTTGGCAAGTCTGCTGAAGTTGATGAAATCCGGCCAGAAATGCTCAAGGTAATGGGTGAAGAGGGTGTTAAATGGCTAACACGTGTCATTTAGGTGGCCTCGGATAGCGGGAAGGCACCAAGCGATTGGCAAACAGGAGTTATAGTCCTCATTTTCAAAAACGGGAACAGGATAGATTGCTCCAACTATAGGGGCATATCTCTCTTGAGTCTTCCGGGAAAAGTATTCGCGAAGGTGTTGGAAACGCGTTCCAGAGCTGTAATCGAGCCTTTGTTACGGGAAGAACAGTGCGGCTTTCGGCCTGGCAGAGGCACAACCGACCAGCTTTTTACTCCGAAGGTTATTCTTGAGAAGGCCTGGGAATATGCCAAACCCGTCTGTGCGTGTTTTCTAGATCTGGAAAAGGCGTATGACCGAGTCCCTCGGTATACACTGTGGAGAGTTTTGCAGGACTATGCGCTGAGTGGGCCTCTTCTGAGAGCCATCCAGTCTTTGTATGGAAACTGCAGAAGCTGTGTACGGATAAATGGCGTCAAATCCCATCCTTTTGACGTGCGCGTTGGACTTTGCCAGGGCTGTGTACTGTCGCCGCTCCTTTTCATAGCATGTACGGGCTGGATGGCGAAGCGCAGTCTTGGCGAGCAATGTTTCGAATCGGCTGGCATCAGGATGAGCCATCTGCTTTTCGTAGATGATTTGGCCATCCTTGCATCATCCAAAGAGGAACTTCAACGAGCACTGGATAGGTTTGCAGCCGTCTGTGGTGATGCTGGGATAAAAGTAAACGTAAACAAATCGGAAGTGATGGTTGTTTCCCGAACTCCTGTGCAGTGTACCCTGGCACATAATTGGAGGTCCATTAAAACAGGTGGAGAAGTTTAAGTACCTCGGGGTCTTTTTCACGAAAGATGGGAGGAGTGATACTGAGTTGTCCTGTAGAATTGGCCAAGCTGGAGCAATAGTAGATTAACTGCGCCGGCTGGTCATCAGAAAAGCTGAGCTTGGAGTGAAAGCAAAGATCTCAGTTTTTAATTCAATGTTCGTTCCGACGCTCATCTATGGTCATGAAATTTGGGTAATGACCGAAAGAACTAGATCGCGGGTACAAGCTGCCGAAATGAGATTCCTGAGGTGCGTAGCTGGTGTTACTCTACTAAGGGATAGAGTGAGAAACGTCAGTATCCGTGGGAATCTTAATGTTGAGCAGCTACTTCTCTGAGTGAAGCGATCGATTCTTCGATGGTTTGGACACGTTGTTCGCATGCCCCCTTACAGACTTCCTAGACAGTTCATGCTAGCCGAGATGCGAGCGCGTCGCCCCCCTGGTAGGCCAAGAAACAGGTGGTGGGATCAGGTAAAGAACCTCTCTGAGTCCCGCCTGGGGATTGCACCGGAGCCTCTTGAGTTGGTGGCGGAGGATCGAGAACGACGGAAAGACCATTGAGCCACCCTCGCTCCGCGACTCTTTTAACGGATAAGCCGCACTCGAAAATGATGATGACGATAATGATGATGTTATGTAGAAGTTACTCTACATTTTGTTCATAAAAAGTTTTGTTCCACGCCCACATTTAGAGGCAGAATTCCATAAAAACCTATAAATTTCCAGAAAAACGTGGATTTCGACTGCTTTTAGCTTTACTAAGGATAAAATAAGAAATAAATAGTTTTTGCGACGCCCATCCTTAGAAGTCGATTTGACAAAATTATTGAATTTGAACAAAAAAATTACAGTTTTGTGTACATTTTAGCCGCAAACTTGGATATTTCTATGCTAATATTGATTTTCGGTTAAAGGGGTTGGACATACCACGCCCCTTTTTTTAAAAAAAAAGTAAACAAATGGATGCAAATGGTAAAGGCACGGGGATGGAAAACTAGAAAATAAACGAATGGAAAGGAGAATAGGAATGGAAATTACAAATTACAGGGTGATTCAGAATTGCAAAACTTCGCTGTGTGGTTTGGTTTTTAAGGACTTAACAGGTGTTTAACAGGTGTTTCAGTTTCAAAATTTAAAGGATCGCAGGATTCAAAGGAATCAATCCCCAATAAAATTAAGACAATGATTATGTATAGTACTGCAATGATATTTATGGTCAAATATCAATTATTCAACCAACAATTTATAAAGTTGATGAAGAAACCACTTTGTTTATGGGAAACATGAGTTCTTTTTAACATGGATTGACGGTAAAGTTTTAAACCAACTAACAGAAACAAAGTCCACGCGGTCATGTCCAATATAAAAAAGGACACAAAAGAGGTTCAGTAGTCAAGACGAATCAAATAACGACGAACATAACTACGAGTTTGGAATATCATAGAGGAGATATCATAGAGTATCAATCACTGCCACTACGAGAATTATCAGAACAAGCCCAGGAGTCCAAGAATAACGACTACAAGGGAAGTCTTATTTAACATGTTTGTAGCCTCATCCGATCCACTTATTTCTTCTCAAAGGCATGTAAGGACCCAAAAAGATATGAGAGAACTGCACTCCCCTGAAATGTTGGATCTTTGCACATTACCTCAAACCTAATATTTATATATTAATTTAAAGCATATTCCTTTATTATTCCACTGCATAAATTGTAGTTTAACTTTCAAGTATTAAATTATTATCCTCCTTCATGTCAAAAAAAAAAAATAAAAAATAAAAAAACTTTATTCCCCACTGTTTTGCTCGAATTGGTTTGTTAACTTTGTGTCCTACTGTTTCGAACATATTGTTTACATTTTACTTTAAAAAATAAACTTTTAATTTTGCAAACTTAAGCTTTAAGTATGTTAGTCTCATTAACTTAAACATCATACTTTGACAGAATATTCTGAAACACCCTGTGATAATTTTGCTTTGAAACAAATTCACCAATTTCATAGCCTTGGAAGTTTCCTTCAAGAAAAAAAAAATTGCTGCGACATCTTGTCTCGTTTAGAAGCTATGATTTTTGCAATCAAAAAAGTCAAAACGGGCCACTGTGCGCCATCGATGTATTTCTCTTATAGGGTGGTCCGATAAGACCATCAGCATAGTGTTCAGCATTTCTAGCAGATACTTAAGTGATTTTTGTCGAACCCTTTCTGGGCATATTCCATGGATTTTCTTAAATTGCGAAAACATAAATAAAACGAACACGTTGCTACGCTTGATTTTAAAAAGAAAGAAATAAATTAATTGCAAGAATTAAGGAACATTTTTTAGCAACAATCACTCCCGCAAACAAGGTCGTCGGAAGAGCTGCTCTCTTTCGCGAATCCATTTAGTGCAAACTGGAAAGAAACAAATATAAGAAAAGTTTAAGCGGGACTTTAGTCCATGTACTTACTCCACTTTGATCCAACTATAACAGGGCATGCAGCATGTAATGTATTCGCATCACCCTCTCCTCTTGAATCCAGATTGTACCAAAGGATCAACGATCCCTTCTTCGGATAAATGGCCAGCTCGATATTTGGAAAGATTGTTGCACCTCCCTGCTCTACGTCGCTCAACTTAATTAGGAATTTTACAAATAAGCTTCAGAACTTAACAGCTAAGGAAGAACTTACGTAAAACAGAGCCGTAGCTATACGATCGCCTACGTCCTGGACCGCATAACTTTCCTGGAATCAAGAAAAATTTATAAAAGAGGCCTTTAGAGAGAGTCAGCCCATTGCTTACATTGAAGAAGTCAGAGTGCGTATCGTAGTGCCCCCCAAGGCCGTAGTTAATCACCTGTAACTCTTCGCCATTGCGCAATTCGAAACCAGTCAAATCGGCCAATCTTCGGTTGACCCTTTCGGTTACGGCGTTTGTGTTGTCGGGGAACCAAGCAAATTTACCTGTTCGTGCTGCCACTGATTTTAGTTTTAAAGGATTGTACACAGTTGCACGGATTAATTGGGGTTTTGCCATTTCCTTAAGGACGTCTATTTCGTAATCACTTATCACATCGTGGTACAAAATCATGTACGGGTCCAGATTGACCACTTCCATCTTGAATGGGGCCAATTTGAGAAAAGGATTCGTAGTTGTGTTGTATACACAATAGAGATTGGGCCTTCTTTGCTCAAACGCACCGCGACATCCCGACTGGTATAGGAAGACATCCCATGAGATTGATTTGATCTAAAATAAAATCAAGTTCAGTTTGTAATGTCTATTTAGTTTGTGCACATAGTTAGTAGCCTATATCAAAAGTAAAAAAAATAATGGCGTCATTAATGCATTTCTTTGCATCTGTGAAAGATGTTTGTGGAGTGCAGCTGCTTGGCGTTCGTGTAAAAGCCTGTTTGTCAGAAAAGTTCGATTGGTCATGAAGCGATCCGAAAATATTTTTTGATTAAAAGCTGAAGAGGAAAGGTGTTTTTTTTTTCAAATTAACTTTTTCCCCTTGAGAAGATGTTGGTGAAATGAAGCGGCTGCGTGTAAGATGTATACATACTTCAGTCTAATAGAAGAGTAAGATTAGCTGATTCGAAAACTTTTATTGGTCAAAACCAAAAAAGGAGCTTTTTTCAATGGCATTCCTTCCTCTGCAGAAGATGTTTGCGAGTTGAAGCGGCTTGTGAATAAAATACACAAGTAATAGCAGCTTAAAAGCAGTCAGGAAAAATGTTCGAACCGAAGTTGAAATGGGTAGATGTCTCTCATAAAGATGGCTAGATGACTCATGCTGAGCTTTGTCATGTTCTTCCCGAGAATAGACAAGCGAAATAGAATTAACAAAGAATTGTGCAAACGTGAAATGGCAGTCAAAAACATTTCGATTAATGTGAGTTTGATGATGCGAAAAAAAAGACTTTCATACCAACGCTCAAAGGCTATGCCTAGGCTTAACTTACCTTTGGTGGAAGTTTTGGAAGATTTTTTTTGGCCTTCATTTCGAGTTCCCACATTTGCTTTTGCCGAAGAGCAAAAGCATTCTGGGGGTTGTGTCCGAGTAGACGGTTCAGCAGAGCAACAGCCTGCTCAAGGTTATCTAGAATTAAAGCATTTTTTTTAAATATACTGATGAACAAGTAATTTAAAGGACACTAAACCCCTAAAGGCTAGATTTTAGGACTTGCTGATATGCATTCGATTCGATTAATTTTGGCACAAATCTCAATTCAAAGCAGTTATAATTCTAAACACCGTTTTTTCTTTTTTTTTCAAACTTGGTATGCTAATATAAACATGTCTAAGGACATGCAAGTTTATATACACCTTGTAGTCACTATTTCAAATTAGGGGCTATTTATTCTAAGAAATCTCTTCTTGCACCACCTATCACGCTTTAAAGAAGAGTAGGGCCCCGTTTCAACCTCAATTCAAATGCATGGAAACGCGTTAGACTCGAAACTGATTTGGACTCGAGTCAAAACTGTGCATGGAGTCGAGAAGTCGAATTTTCGCTTCCCCGCGCATACCGAATAACAGAAGTTATGTTGTGTGAGAACCTTCGACTTGCATGAAAAGGAAAAACAGGTTCGTTTGAATGTACGTGAAGGCTTCGGTAAATTGAACTTTATTTTGAAACCTTTTTCGACTGTGACTCGACTCGGTGTGACCGGATCGAAACTCGACTCCTTAACTTCAGGAGGACAGCAGGAGTCGCTGTCCACAACATGCTGTCAACAACATGCAGGAGTCGCTAAATGCACCCATAGATTCACTCTACGAACACACCCGCTCGATTCACTGAACGAACATACCCAACTGTCATTTCAATCATCTGACAGCAGACTGGCGTTTGAAGTTCGAATACGATATCGAACTTCTCCTCCATGGAATTCAATGGAAAATTACCAGCGCCGAGTCGTCGAGAACAGGTGAATTCGTATAAATACATGGATGACAGGCTCGGACGAAACAGTTATATTTTAAATGTTGACTTGTGAAAATCGGTAATAAAGTAAAAAGTGATTGAATTGAAATAAAGTGTTGAATTCTAAGTAGTAAAGTTGAATAACAGTGCGATTTGAATTTAAATAAGTTTATTTGATAAATAAAGTGTTTCATTGTGAAATTATAAAAGTGAAATTGAATATCCCCAATTTCTGACACCAATGCAATGTTTTTGCCCGGGGTTCATCGAATAAAAACCCCAGACAAAAACATTACATTGGTGTCAGAAATTGGGGATAAAACTCATAATTGTGCCGGTAAATTCTACAGTGGAGTTCTCCGGAACAGTTTTAGTGTGTCAAACAATTTTGAG
Source organism: Neoascia interrupta (assembly GCA_947623515.1). Classification (NCBI taxonomy): domain Eukaryota; kingdom Metazoa; phylum Arthropoda; class Insecta; order Diptera; family Syrphidae; genus Neoascia; species Neoascia interrupta. Next base: position 10,123,102 of record OX392464.1, read on the forward strand.
TGGAGTTTTGTCGGTGACTAAATCGGTTTATTTTTGCAGTGGAATTTTCCAGAGATATCGTGTGTCGGTGACTCATACAAATTTGACTGTGGAATATTCCGGATATATTGTGTCTGTGATTTGTTTATTCGCGGGTGAATTTTCTGGAACAGATATAAAACATAAACCGATTGTGTTGTGAAAATTGTGTGAAGACAATTAAAAATGGGTCGAAAAATTGAACAATTGATTCTGCTGAGTTGAAAGCAGAATTGGGTAAAATAAACCTCCAGACTTCGGGCTCAAAAGGGAATTTTCGCTCCGACTCCAGGACGCTATTACCGAGGAAGGTGGAGACCCAGACACGATGCTATTCGAAGTTCAAGAAGGACAGCAACAAAGCACGGTAAGTACTGCCGATGAAATGCCCGCTTTCATGGAGTTGCTCTTGGAGAAATTCTAGAAGCTGGAGAGCGGCCATTAATTATTAAATAAAGCTTGTTTTCGTCGGAACCAATAACTTTAATGCTGTGTTCTATAGTTGCAGTCTTGCCTGTCGTTCTATTTCCTATCCTATTTGCTGTGATGGAGATAAGAGGAGAATTCCAAAAATCTTGCCAAAAGTTTGAACGATCACAAAAATTTAGATCGTTAACCTGTTAGTTTACACAGGGCCTTAAATCCATATTTAAATCTTTAAAAAAGTTTAAAAAGAGTATCAGGATTCTTGAACTCACCCTGTTTCGCGAAGGTCTGTGCGTAGAAATACAACACCTTTGTCGAGTCAAAGTTCAGAATCGCATTGCTTGAATCGCTGGCATCGACCAGATTCATGGCCGAATGAAACCACAAAGCAGCATCTTCATAGTTCTCATCTTCGTGCAAGTACATCGCCATCGAGAAGCAATCAATCGCAGATAGTCTAGCACTATTCTAAGAAGTACCAATTTGAAGCTAGTCCGGATGCATTTATCTACATTTGAAAACAATATGGGTATGGAAAATATACCCATATTGTTTTCCATTTAAAATCCCAACTGCCATTTCAATGGGATTCATTCCATATGTGTCCTGCAAGCGATATATTGCTTCGGCCGCTTCAAGAAACTCCTCCTGGGTTGGGGTTCTCTGGCGGGTATTCGTGATTTGGGCCACGTATTCTATGATGAAAGTTTGTTTTGTTTAGTATCCGTCTTGGATGTACTAATTTTATCTACCCTCTCCGATGGGTTTTTGCATATAAACCTCCCAGTGCAACCAGTCCGAGTGCGTGCGGCGCATCAGGGAGAACGCCTGTAGTGGATTCATTAAATAGCTGTCCATGTCTTGCAGAGCTTTTTCATTTTCAGTCCTCAAACGGTTCAGGTTACTGCGAATAGACTAGTCGGTTGCACAGCGTTTTTGATGGCAACTTTTCCCGGTTCTTACCTTCTAATTATTTCGGCTTTCATCTCAAGTGCGCTGAGATAAAATTCGAGATTATCGATTAGTTCCTTTTCCGCCATTATGAGATTTTCCATACCGGCTATTGACAAGGACACAACGAGGACCGACAGAAGGACACACGATTTCATTATTTGTTATAAAAGAAGGGGTTCGTTCGAGGAACGAAAAATTTAATTAACCGCACCGTATAGGACACTTCCGTTCGATAAATCTGTGCAAAACGTACCACAGCCCGTCAATTGTTCTTAATTTGTTCGAAGGCGTCGCAACTTGAGCTTAGACAAGCGAGACACACGCAGCGCACCATACTTAAATAGAAGGTAATACATTGCGCATGTATACTCTGCGACGTCACGTGTAGTGCCTTTTTGAATTTGTTCTGTGAATTAGTTCTGCAGTTAAAGGCATTTATGCATGTTTTGAGAATAGTTTTAATTACTTTTCAATTCGTCAACGCTAGTAATTGTTCTAAGAAAAAATTGCAGCGAAAAAAAGGTTTTAATTATCTCTAACAAAAAATCTGTGTTACCAATTAGGTACAAAAACTTGTGTGCCTAATTGGTGGCGCACTTAAACAAAAAAAAAAAACACTTTAAAGAATTGTAGTTAACTAAAGTGTTAATAAGCTTTTGTAATTTTTAGCTGTCCGTCCAAATATGGAAAAAGGAACTACTATGGTATCGCTTCGTTGTCCGTCCTTCCAATCGTTATAACTTCTGAACGTTACACCGGGAAAAAAATACTTTAAATCTCTGAACAAAAGACTTTAAATTTAAATAGTTTTCATGTATGAAACACCATAGTGTTTGTATACTCTTAATTAAAAAGTGAAAACTTTATTTATTACATTTAAAACGAAGCAAATTAAATTTTGAAGTGATAGTGTTAAATTTAAAAATGCTTCTTTCCAGCTGCAGGTAAACGTGTTTCTTTGAAGTTCGAAGGAAATACTTTTAGTTCAAATAATTTTTAATACGTTCACATTCAAATTTAAAGTTAAGTTTTTAAATGTAAAAACGGGGTTTTAAAACTAGTCTTAAAATGTTCAATGTATATCTAAAAAATAAATGTATTTTTATCTTAAAGTTCAAGTTATTGAAATAATTTCAAATTTATTCCTTTTAGTAGTGTGCTTGATTTAAAACGTTCAGATTCACTTTAAGGGAAAGTTTCGAAGTCTTCTTATTACATTTTTATACCCCATCCCATAGGATAGGAGGTATATTAAGTTTGTCACATAGTTTGTAACACAGTGAAATAATAATGGTAGACCCCCAAGACCTTAAGGGTATATGATCGAGACCGAATTCTGATTCGAATGAGCCATGTCCGTCCGTCCGTCCGTTCGTCTGTATGTCACATGTTTTGAGGCCTCAAATTTTGAGCTAGGGTGCTGAAACTTCGCACGTAAGGTCCACGTCATGCGAAGCAGTGCAAGTGTAAAAATTTTTGAAATCCCCCCCTTATTTTGAAATGTGCAACTACCTCCAGAGTTTACAAGACTGTAAGACGTTTTAAAAGGCTGAAATGTGACATTTAGCATCACCTAATAAATTTAAGACAAAAAATAGACATATTTAGTTTGTGAACCTCCTCTAGTGGGCGTGGCATCTATTTTAAAGGTAAATTTTTAAATGCAGTTTACTCAATATTTTTGCTCGAAATTAAAAAAAAAAAAAAACTGCTTAATATTTTATGTAGAAAACGCTTAGTTCCACATTTTGTTCCTACAAGACTTTGGGCCACGCCCACATTTGGCAAAATTGAATAAAAACCTAAAATTTTTCAGAAAAACTTAATTTCGACTGACCTTAAGCCTAATTTAGGAAAGCATGAAACAAAAAAAGTAGCAGGTTAGGTAAACGAGACTTCAGTCCAGATTTCATTCATATAAAGTTTTTAGCCACGCCCCCTTTTAGGGCTCGATTTTTCAAAAATATTGAATTTGAACGAAAAAATTGCATTTTTACGTACATTCAAGTGCAACTTGGAAATATCTGTGGAAGTATCTTAATAGTTTGTAATTAGGGGCGGTTGGACCACGCCCCTTTTCGAAGTTTGCATTACTTATAAAGTGTCAAAAAATCACTATGCCATCAGCATTTTACAATGTGGCATAGGATGGGGTATTCAACGGTCCGTATTACGGACTGTAACTTCTGCGTACACACTGTAGCATATATTCACTGGTTTTAACTTGGTGCTATCAACAACGTGCCTTAGTACAGCAATTATAAGGCCTTAAGTGTTGAAAATATGAATGGAATACGGATCCTTATCGTTCTCATTTTATGTTCTTACGAACCAAGAAATATAATTCGCGAACTATACAATAAGTTATGTTTGCGCTTTCGTTGTACAAGTATTGCAGTATAAGTATTGCATCCACTAACTGTGATGTCCGTAAAAAACTGTCGTAGCCTGTAAGAAAAAAAGTGATGATAACCCCAAATAAACCAATCCCAATATGATAGTCTTCTCAATAGAGTTAAAAAGTTGTACATAGAACCCAACGTTTTTTAAAAGCAAAACAGAAACGCCTGAGGTTTTATAGTAGTGCTATAACAGTTCTATATAAAACTTTACTTTCTTTAAATTATGTTATATACAGCAGTGTTGCAAGCAGTGCGTCGTTAGCTATCGCTCTATTTTCATAAATTAACTGACGAAACTAAAGGTGCACTTTGTTTTTCGCCAAACCATTAAAGTGAGAATACACAATGCAATGTATTCTTTTTTATTACATAAAATACCAAAGCCTTCCCAGTATTGTGTGTGCGTCGAGTTTCTTTAAAAAATTACTTATTGGCATCAAGTAAGTTCCTCTTCGCACCCAAATTTAAGTGCTACAAATTGTCAACTCGGCCTTGTAAGGGGTTTGCAAAGGGCTCTGTTTCTTGTGACAATTTGGAGCTTAATTGGAGTGTAAAACAATTATTTAATTTCGTGAGGAGGAAGAAGCAATATAGTATTGAATGGGGTTATTTCGAAAGGATTCAAGGCAGGTATTTACATAGAGCATTTTTTATGCAAGCGGTTTGCTCAAGATTCCAGCTTATTTCTTCAGGGCATATTTTAGGATCGTTCAATACCTAAAAGTCATCGACTAAATAGCACAATGTCATTCACCGAAACCTCTGAGCTCAAGTTAACTCTTAGGTTAGTCACACATATTAAAAGAAAAAAAGGGACCACAAACACATCTCGTATACACAACCCAGAGGGGTCAAGATCAAGGGAACCCAACAGGTTTTTATCTGGCCGTGACCCATCCGCAGCATGTCATTAAGGTAGGTAGGTTTGCCTATAAATAGTCTCTGAACTGTTATAACCCCACGTGGCTATAACTATTGCTTTTACTTAAATCTTATAAAGTAAAAGCTGTATAGTCTTATGTACGGTTGCTGTCGAAAGGCTTTTGCGCGTTTCTTAGGCAACCTTTGAACAGTGAATAAATTATGAAAACTGTATGCGAAAGCTTAAACTTAAAACTGTGTTATTTTTAGAGTTTTAGGGTCCAGCAAAGGGTTGAGGTTGATACCACTTTCAATTGGCATCTAGCTTCAATACAACAGGTTCGACTGAAAAAATCTACTCTCACAATGACACCGAATTCACTCAGCCTTGTAATCCTATCATTTTGTCTTGCAACGGCCTATTGCTCTTTTTCTGCGTCACTAAATGAAGCCATTAAGCTTATTGACTTGGAACGTTATCTTTTGGGCAAAATGGAAAAGTTCGTTACACTCAACGAAAACAAATTGGATTTCCTCAAGGAGTGAGTTCGTGGAAAAACACGAAAAGATTTTACAACTTTGTGATATTTTATAGAAAACTGTCAGAGTTTGAAAGTGAAAGTGATGACCAAGATGCTGACGATGAACTCTCGGAAAATCCATTCAACATATTCTTATTAACGAAGCACCTTTCCCTGGACTGGGAGCTGCTGGTGGAGTACTTGAATGAAGATGTGGGCACAAGTGAGTGAGTTATAAATTGAAGTGTGTTTACATAAGGATAAATTCTTTGATTTTATTTCAGGTACCTTGAAAAGTATCGACAAGTTCAGGCAAGAATATAAGTTCCCCGTTGAGGATGATGTGAATGGTGCCATTGTTGGTTTGCTGAGACTGCAAAAAACTTATCGACTGTATACAAAGGATATTGCTCGGGGGATTTTGGCGGGAATAAACGACGGGTAAGTTGGATTCCAAAAATTATGTCATTAGCTGATACTGTTCTCTCGTCATAGGACAGAAATATCCGCAAAAGATTGCTTCGACATTGGAAAATTCGCCTTGAAGGAGGAAAGCCTGTTTGCGGCACGAGCATGGCTTTTAGAAGCCTTGTACAGATTTGACAACTACGAGCGGACGGAAATTGATATAAAATTTGAAAAGAATGACATACTAAAAAGCCTTGAAGAAGCAAAACTGAAATTGTCCATCAGGCGCTTGGAAGGAGTGAAGAATGAGTTTGGAATTATGAATAGTTCTACAAAGGTGAGTTCAAATAAACTTAAAATTAAGACTGTAAATCAACATCTGTTTGCTTTACGTATGAGTAGCCAACAGTGTATGACCTCTACGAAGCAACCTGTCGCGGTGATTTGAAGCAAAGTCCCGCCCAAGAGCGTCCACTACGTTGCATGTACATCGATAACAATGTACCATTCCTCAAGATAGCTCCGATCAAGATGGAACAACTAAGCCTGGAGCCATTCGTCGTCCAGTTTCATGAAATCATCTACGACAACGAAATCGAAAAGATTAAAAATGTAACTCAGCCTAAGCTTGTTCGATCATTGGTTGGAGTAAAGAAGGAGTTAGAAGTGTCCAGGGGTCGGACGAGTGCCAATACATGGGTTGATTACCACGAGCATGAGTTTTTAGCTCCAATCAAGCAGAGATTTCTCGACATGACCCAGATGAGCCTGGAGTCAGCAGAGCCGTTGCAAGTTGTCAACTATGGCCTTGGTGGACAATATGATCCTCACTATGATTTCGCTGCGGTAAGTGATTTGCAAAATCTTCAGCCTTTCAAGCAACCGAACTGGGATAACTTAGACTTTTTGTACGACTTTCTATTCTAAATTATTGTTTATATGGTGCGAAGCGTTTTATTTTTTTTTTTTTGTAAATTTTGTTTAGAACCTTAGTGAAGTACATAACAACTGGGATGGCAACCGAATCGCCACTGCACTGTTTTATGTAAGTAAATATTGTCACTGAAAGTTTTTCTTCAAAAAAGAATCATTTACAGATCTCAGACGTGGAGCTTGGGGGCGGTACAGCCTTCCCTTTTATGAAGTTAATGGTCAAACCTGTCCGAAATAGCATGGTAATCTGGTACAATTTGCATGACTCAACTGATCCAGACTATAGAACGTTGCATGCAGGCTGTCCCGTTTTGAAAGGATCCAAATGGGGTTGGTAACTTATAATATGGGGGCTGTTCGGATTTTCAAAACTTTCTTAAATCACAATTGTTTTCAGTTATAATTGAACTGCTGCACACTGGTGGACAGGAATTCAAAAAACCCTGTGCACTTAAATTGACAAAACATTTATCAGAAGAATACATTAATTATTGAGAATCCGATGGGTATACAAATCTGAAATTGGATGGATATCATGCTATAATAATAAAAATTTAAAAGTTGAAGACCTAGTTTTGGATGTATTGAAAAGAGTTTTATTGAAATAAAAAAATTTACATTTTAGTTGATCTTTTCTTACCTTAATATTAATTATCATTGCAAAGCAAGATGGCAAGGCTGCATTTGAATCTAAGTGCTGCGCGGCCAATCCTGAGCTCATCATCACCGGCTGTCACGCACTCTTGGGTTTTTCTGATTGAACCCATTAAGTACCTTTATATACGCTATACCTACTCCATTACCTACCTTCAATTACAGAATGTCGCCTACAAACTTTTGTATCAACATTGACAATGTGTCATCAGCAGAATTGCTTTATTCAATATAAAGAAAATAATAAAAGGACCTTTTTCAATAAAACATTTTTTGCCTACAATGCTCATTACTTTCTGTGTAGATGTCTCTGGCATTATATATATGTTTGTATTGTTTGTGGTCACATATTGTCCTTTGTCGCAAGTTGATTGCAGGAATCTTTACAATTATGAAGGGAAAAAAGGGAGACACATCAAAATTTAATGACTGCTGTTATTGTTTGATTGAATCAGGTCAGCGACACTTATTGGAACAACCTAGTGTCTGCCTCCTGACTCACATGTGTCCTTAACATGTGAGACAATCAAAGAACTGATGCCCTCGCTGGAGTTTGACAAAAGCATTCATCAGACCATAATTATTGTCTAAAGGTGGAGAAAATATGTAGCTAGGACAGCTCCTCCAGAGACTGAAAACCTTGCTTGGACTTAGAACAATCCGCCCCTCGATACTCGATAGTGAGATTCTTGAATTGACGAGACATGAGGAAAGCTGCCTCAGCTACCTTTTAAAAATGCAGAATACCTCCGACATTCAATGCAATGAAAGCAAGTGGGAAAGTGCAACAGTGCGTATGCAAAAGCTTCAGTCCATCTACGACGGATTGCAAAATACCCGGCTATACAAAAAAAAACTGCCACGCCTCTAAAAAGTGGGCGGGATATAAAAATATAACTGTTGAATGCTATACACTAGGTGGTTGCATACATTTCGACCTTAAATTCCGCCTTTTTAACTAAAAAAATCATTTTTTTAACGCCACGCCCACGAAAATGGGCGGAGGCACATACAATATATAAATAAAAGTTAGAAAATGCTAATATCTACAACTTTTGTCATATAATTATACCCGACCCAATGTATATTAAGTTTGATTTATAGTTTGTATAAGTTGTAACGCAGTCAAAAAAACACCGAAGGCCCCTAAACCTTTTAGAGGTCTAGGGGCCTCCTCCGACAGGAGGATCGATTAAGCCATGTCCGTCCGTCCGTCCGTCCGTATATAAACAACTTTTAGGACTTAAATTTTTAGGTAGAGAGCTGAAATTCGGTGGGTTGGCTGGAAGTCCAGTCCTTCAGATCATGTTGAAGATTAGCTGAATCCCCCTACAGACACGCCCACTGCAGGCCTGTATGTGCGACCATTTCTAATTTGAAAAAATATTTTTTCCAAATCTTAGCTATGTTACAATCGCGCTAGCGCATTCACTTTTGGTATATAACATTGCCTTGTAATTTTCTTTGAAGTTTCCAAAAAAAATTTAGCCTTTTCACTAACCGCGCCCACTTTTTAAGGGATTTTAGCTTAAAATGACTGTTTTTCAATAAATATATATGAAATTTGACAAAATATTGTATGACAAAAGTTGTAGATATTAGCATTTTCTAACTTTAGTTTATATATAATATATGCCTCCGCCTATTTTTGTGGGCGTGGCGTTAAAAAGAGTGATTTTTTTAGTTAAAAAGGCGTAGTCTTAGGTCGAAATGTATGCAGCCACCCAGTATAAAGCATTCGACAGCTATATTTTTATATCTCGCCCACTTGTTGGAGGCGTGGCAGTTTTTTTTGTTGTTAATGTATACAAAAGTGATCGGAGGCTTATGGAGGCGGAGTTTTAGTCCGAAATGTATGCAACCAGCTAGAATAAAGATTTCAACGGTTAAATTTTTGTATCCCGCCCAATTTTTGGAGGCGTGGCAATTTCCTTTAAGGTAGGGTAGTGTATTTTACAATCCGTTGCATACGGACTTAAGTTTTTACATACACTCTGTTGTACTTCCCCACGTGGTTTCTTTTCTTTTCTTGTAATGACAATATAAGGGAGAGGCGAGGACTAACTAAAAAAATGTATTTATATATTTGCCTTTTTAGCTATGACAGGTACGGAAAAACTTAAAGCTCATAAAAGTGATCGTAAGATCGATACATACGAAAAAGTTTTTAAAGACAATTTTTTCTTTAAAAACTTTTTTTTACAAAAGAATCTCCAGTGGGTTAATTATTAACTCAGTTGATGGGGTAAGTCGACTTACGCTATGGGGCATGTGATCTCAAGCCCCGTAAAACTAAACTCTTACTAAAATTTGAACAATCTGGACTTAATATTTTAGGCTTGTTTATTTGCTTTGACGTGAAAGAGTACAATCGCAATTCCGACCACTGATACAGCTGCATCACTGGTACGAACCGTCCTTTAACTTCTGATTTTCATTACTTAGCCAATAACTAACCGATTCAGAGTGGGTTTGGACGTTTGTGCATAGTTTCTGAATAGTTCAGCACAAGGAGTACTTTTAGGTGTATTCATTAAAAAAGTATAGAGTCATTTTACCCCCAAAAGGAATTAGTCAACAAGCCCCGGCTGACCATTTAACGATCAACAAGATTTTTATCAAGAAGAAACCAAAAAGAAATTAAAAAAGGAACACTCATTCCGAAAAATTCATATATTAACCGCTATCTACATTACTAGAATAAAAAAAAATTAATTCAGACTCTAGAAAAAAAAATAGAAAAAAAATAATGCTACGTTTTCATTAGAGCCGAAAGGAGCTCATTATAAAATTCGGGGAAAAAGTGTTTCATTAATAATTTTCCTATTAGCTTTTGCAGATGTTACAGGGACGGAGCTGAGCTCTCACTGTAAAAAAACGAAATGGGGCGCCCATTTAAATTTCATAAGCATGATTTATTTATTTATTTTCCTATAGTGTAAAATTAAAGTGCAATGTCGGATTTTGAATAGAGGGAAAAGCATTTGAATCAATTTGGAATTAATGAATTAACCATAAAAATCCATGTAAGCTAGGAAAAATAAAAATTGAAACCCATCGCACAGGCGCTGTTGTAAAAAAAAATCGTGCAACCAGCTTTCAAACGTTCGATGCATGCTTTTTAAACAAATCGCAAAACATAAAATAACACCAAATCTAGAAAACTGTCCTTTTACAGTCCATAAACGTCACTTGAATTTAAAAGACACAGATTCGTCATCAGTGGTTCGTTCGTTTCTGTAATCCTCAAAAACTGATGGAAACGGGCGTTTTTGTTTTATACCTTTAAATAAACATTTAAGCATCAGTAACGTTACCAAAACGTCAAGTTCTCAAAGCGAATTAATTTTCATTGCTTTTATATTTAAAATATTTGCTTAAAAATTTGGTGTAATAAAAAAAAACATCACGGCAAATGGCTTTTTTATTAAAGAATTAAAAAAAAAATGATTAAATGAAAAGCCTGCGCATTAAAGAGGTGTGTGTCACTTGTTTTTGAAAATCTGCACACATCTTTATGTTTTCATGTTAAATGTCATCATAATCTATACGGTAAGCGGAGCCCTCTAAATTCGAAACTCACAGTGCCGTGAGCCCCGCGAACGATCAGCAGCGCCACTGGCTTTTTCAGTGGTAAAACAAAAAAAACATCGCCCAAAGCGATGTTCTTCGTTTTGTTTGTTTTGAATTTTCCTCATTAGCAACCGAAAATGCTAATGTTATGATAATGAGGTAATTTCATTATGTGAATCAGTATGGGAAATCAGGTCGTATTTCGAAATATTTTTCGAAATGATCTCATTAGCTCTAGTGAAAACATAGTAAAAGGAGAAAACAAAAAATTGCTCATAGCTAATTGTAAAAAATTTGTTTTCGTAAAATATTTCTGCCAACACCTCTACAGACTAAAAACGAGAGGTGTTGGCAGAAATATTAATAGTAGTCGGGTAGAAAATAAACGCAGTAATGAACATGCATTTCATGTCATACTTCAGTGGTGCCATATTAGCATTATTAATGCTAGATCTAGCATTATCAACGAAAGAATTGCATTCCGAAATCTGAATGAAATGCCAAATGCTTTTTTAGCATTATTGTTTCCTTTGACAAATTCCTATTTAACACCTTTTCGATAAGGAAAATATTTTAATTTCGCGTTAAGTCCAGGCCAACTTTGTCTTGTCAACTTAGAAACAGTGGATGTAGATGCTCCCTAAATTACGCCTTGTCATGAAATGAACTTAAATGTGAAATGACATCAATTCGTGCAAAGGGTTTGATGGTTTTGCTGTGTTGTGTCTTTCCTGCGCGCTTCTTGTGCAAATAAAACTAAAAATAAAATAGTTAAATAGTAAAAACTTATAAAAATAAGTAAGTTTTAATTCATAGACTTTGTTAATGTGGACAGGTATTATTATTATTATTAAGTTGGTTGTGGACAGGTAAAACAGTTTATGGTTTCGAGTACCTACATAACGGTTTCGAGCTGCCAAAAACTAAAATGTGATGCAAAAGTTAAGAATTACTATACATGTTTATACCCCATCCCATAGGATAGGAGATATATTAAGTTTATCACACAGTTTCTAACACGGTGAAATAATAATGGTAGACCCCCGAGACCATAAGGGCATATGATCGAGATCGAATTCTGAATCGAATAAGCCATGTCCGTCCGCCCGTCCGCCTGCCTGTATGTCACATGTTTTCAGGCTTTAAATTTTATGTTAGGAAGCCGAAACTTGGTGCGTAAGTTTATTGTTATCCGAAGCAGTACGAGTGTAAAAAAATTTCCAAATCCGCCCACAGACACGCCTGCAATCGGTCTAAATGTGAAACTACCTCCAGGGCTTTCAAAACGGGAAGACTTAAAAGACTGAAATATGTCATTTAGCATCTCCTAATAAATGTAAGACTTACAAAAGAAAATTTTAATTGGTTAACCTTATCCAGTCCTCCTATCCTCCTATCCTTATCCTCCACATATCCGGCGTGGCATCTATGTGGAGGAGGTTAACCAATTAAAGTAGTTAAATATAAATTCCAACTGACCTTTCAAATGTAAAGGAGGAATGGCAGCTGTTTTTATCGGCAGTCATTGCCTCTGCAGGAAATGTTTGTGGAGTGAAGCGGCTTGGGGTAGCGGCTGGTGGTGAGAAAAGAACTGCATGGTTTAAAACGCCTGGAGTCCAAGAAGCCACCAGAGACACCAGAGAGAAGAAGAGAGTATACATCGCGCGGATCTAATGTAGAAACTCAACTTCTCGAGCCCGGTACAATAAGGTGCGAAGGCATTCCAATGTGGCAGTCAGAACAGCCAATGAACAGTCATGGTAAAAGTATGGCGAGAAGTTGGAGCACGATTACAGATCTGCAAACAAGATATTTTGGCAGACCATTCGGCGGCTTAGAGGAAGGATGTTGAATATCATTCAAAAGGTTAAATCCAAGGACGGTACCCTTTTTTCAAATGAGAGCGATGTCTTGCAGATGGAGAGAGCACTTTTTGGAGTTGCTCAACCCCCAACAGGGCACTGAAGATGGCATTCCCACTGCTGACGAGATAAGGGCGGAGAATAGTCCCACAGTAGACGAATTCACTAAAGCGATTAAATCGCTAAAAGTTGGCAAGTCTGCTGGAGTTTATGAAATCCGGCCAGAATTGCTCAAGGCAATGGGTGAAGAGGGTGTTAAATGGCTAAGAGGGTGTCATTTAGGTGGCCTGGGATAGCGGGAAGGCACCCAACGATTGGCAAACGGGAGTTATAGTACCCATTTTCAAAAAAGGGAACAGGAGAGATTGCTCCAACTATAGGGGCATATCTTTCTTGAGTCTTCCGGGAAAAGTACTTGCGAAGGTGTTGAAAACCGTTCCAGAGCTGTAATTGAGCCTTTGTTAAGGGAAGAACAGCGCGGCTTTCGGCCTGGCAGAGGCACTACCGGCCAGCTTTTTACTCTGAAGGTTATTCCTAAGAAGGCTTGGGAATATGCCAAACCGGTCTATGCGTGTTTTGTAGATCTGGAAAAGGCCTATGACCGAGTCCCTCGGGATACACTGTGGAAAGTTTTGCAGGACTATGCGCTGAGTGGGCCTCCTCTGAGAGCGATCCAGTCTTTGCATGGAAACTGCAGAAGCTGTGTACGGATAAATGGCGTCGAATCCCGTCCTTTTGATGTACGCGTTGGACTTCGCCAGGGCTGTGTTCTGTCGCCGCTCCTTTTCATAGCATATATGAACTGGATGGTGAAGCGCAGTCTTGGCGAGCAATGTTTCGAATTGGCTGGCATCAGGATGAGCCATCTGCTTTTCGCAGACGATTTTGCCATCCTTGCATCATCCAAAGAGGAACTTCAACGAGCGCTGGATAGGTTTGCAGGCGTCTGTGGTGATGCTGGGATGAAAGTAAACGAGAACAAATCGGAAGTGATGGTTGTTTTCCGAACTCCTGTGCAGTGTAGCCTGCACATAAATGGATTTCCATTAAAACAGGTGGAGAAATTTAAGTATCTCGGGGTCTTTTTCACGAAAGATGGGAGGAGTGATACTGAGTTGTCCTGTAGAATTGGCCAAGCTGGAACAATAGTAGAGGAACTGCGCCGGCCGGTCATCAGGAAAGCTGAGCTTGGAGTGAAAGCAAAGATCTCAGTTTTTAATTCAGTGTTCGTTCCGACCCTCATCTATGGTCATGAAATTTGGGTAATGACCGAAAGAATTAGATCGCGGGTACAAGCTGCCGAAATGAGATTCCTGAGGTGCGTTGCTGGTGTTACTCTAAGGGACAGAGTGAGAAACGTCAGTATTCGTGGGAATCTTAATGTTGAGCAGCTATACTTCTCCGAGTGGAGCGATCGATTCTTCGATGGTTTGGACACGTTGTTCGCATGCCCCCTGACAGACTTCCTAGACAGGTCATGCTAGCAAGAAACAGATGGTGGGATCAGGTAAGGAACCTCTCTGAGTCCCGCCTGGGGATTGCGCCGGAGTCTCTTGATCGAGAAAGATGGAAGGACCATTTAGCCACCCTCGCTCCGCGACCCTTTTAAAGGATAAGCGGCATTCGAAAATGATGATCATGATGAAGCGTAAATTTTCAAATGGATTTAATTCATTATATTTCCTCTAAATTAAATTTTTTTGCTTTATATTTTATGTAGAAAACACTTAGTTCTTCCTTTGTTTTGAAATGAGTTTGTGCCACGCCCACATTTGGAGGCAGAATTTAAGAAAAACCTTAAATTTTCCAGAAAAGTGTAATTTCGACTGGCTTTAAGCCTTATTTAGGAAAGCATAAATGAGATTTCATTCATTCATACAAAGTTTTTAGCCACGCCCCTTTTTAGGGGTCGATTTTTCAAAAATATTGAAATATTGAACAAAATTTCATTTTACGTAGATACATTTAAGCGTAATTTGGAAATATTTGAAAGTTTGTAATAAGCGGCGTTTGAACTACGCCCCTTTTCGAAGTTTGCCATCCTTATAAAATGTCAAAAAATATTAATAACATCAGCATTTTGCAATGTGGGACAGGATGGGGTATTTAACGGTCCGTTTAACAGACTAAAACTTCTGCGTACACACAAGTTTGTATGCAGTATACAGACATAATTTCGCAGAAAGCAAAAGATAAATAATTGGTGATTTCCCAAACCTCGAAACAAGAGGTTATCTGCTAAAGAAAGATTTAGCAGAGATCAATATTTACTTGGTATGACCTTATTAGCACAGTTAGACATAACGCATAAAGTATATAACTATTATGTAAGTAGGTATAACAAACCCACAGCATTATCATACATTTATTGCGCCCCTCAATGAAGTGGGAGCTTATGTGCACACCAGCATATAAACCTCTACCCACACCCGTGAAGTCCACAAAATACATTCAAAGAGGTCAATATCAAGGGGAACCCAACAGGTTTTTGTTTTCATAATGTCCCTGACCCATCCACAGCATGTCGCATTGTATCTATCGACATTAGCCCCGAAGTGCTATGACCCCATGTGACTGTAAAGATTCTTTCTAATCACAACCGATGCCAATGGCCAGGGAATTTCATTTCGTGGTTTTATCCATTCCTCAGGTTCTTTCGATTCGTGAATAAATTAAAAATAATATGTAGCTATATGCGGCATAGAGATTGATTAAAAATAACTTCTTTCCAGGGTTGAATGGTCCACCGAAGCATCAGACCTAACTCCAGTTTTAATTCGATTTCTAGTTCTAACCAAGGAACATTGACGGAATAAAAAAGTGATATTCAAAGAGAAACCAACCCAGCAAAAGTGAACCTACAAAAGTTCGAAATGAAAGGGAATTCCTTTAGCTACGTGGTCCTTTCGCTTTGCCTGATGGCCTTGGTTAGCTGTGAGTTCTATTCGTCGATGCACGAAGTTGCTAAATTGACGGACTATGAACGTTTTCTTTTGGGTAAAATGGAGAAATTCGTAACACTTAACGAAAATAAATTGGATTTCCTCAAGGAGTGAGTTAAAAAGACGCGAAAGGACTTTGTGTTTGTACAGAGGAGTAAGGATTCCGTATAAATTCCAGAAAACTTTCCGAATTCGAGAGAGAACGCAACGATTCTCTAGACGGCGGCGATGAATACTTTGAAAACCCAATTAACAAGTATTTGCTGACAAAGCGCCTCACCCTGGACTGGGAAAAGTTGGAGAATTTCTTGGATCACGATGTGGGCACAAGTGAGTGCGGGCTTAGTGGCTGTGGTGATATTGGACAAAAGTGCCTTGGATAACTTATATGCCTTCGATATTTTTGCTTCAGGTACGTTGAGTAGCATCGACAGATTCCGACAAAATTGGACCTTTCCCACGGCAGACGAAGTGAACGGTGCCATAGAGGGTATTTTGCGCCTACAAAGAATCTATCGATTGGATACAAAGGATATAGCGGCGGGGATACTGGGTGGCGTCAAGCATACGTACTCGTAAGGGAAACTTTTAATGTGCGCAAAGTGGGCAAATTGATGTCACTGGTTGATATTACTTTTTCGCCGTAGGACAGAACTGTCAGCAAAGGATTGTTTCGATTTCGGGAATCTTGCGGTGAGGGAGCTGAATTTGGCTGCGGCACAGGCATGGTATTCGGAGGCCTTGGATAGATTCGACAGCTATGAACAGACTGAAATTGATGCGAAATTCGAAAAGCCTGATATATTGGAGCCTCTGGCAGAGACGAAATTCAAATTGGGTATGAAATGAATATTGTAGTGTGTGAGTGCGCTTGAAATGACATTCAATTTGCGTTTTTTTTGCAGGTGACTTTAATGGGGCTGCTACGATGGCGTATGCGTTGAGCTTATGGCGCCCCTATGACACAAGGCTTTACGACTTGTACAACTTCTATATGCAATATGCGCAATCAAGGCCTTCAATTGAGATCAAAATCGAACATGAGGTAAGTGGAGAGATTTCTATTGGTGTTTACGTGTCAGAATAGTGTTTAGTTATGAACTTGATAAAAAGTGTGATTTGATGGCACAATAAGTTTAACTTTTGACTTAGGTAGGTACGTGTATGTTTGTTTTCTTTGTTGCTCATGTCGTGAATAGAGTTTCTAGTCCTTGTCTGGCAATGTTCGCGCGATTTATGATCATGAACTAAGGCTTCTGCATCTTAGACCATGATCATAAGTTGTAAACCCTGTCTTTGTTTTGATTCATCCAGAGATTCACCTATACTGATGCTGCTTATACCCGACACAGGGTATATTAAGTTTGAAATAAACGGTGAAGAAATAATCACCGTAGACCCCTAAGACCTTTTAGAGATATGAATGGGACCGACAGGAGAATCGATTAAGCCATGTCCGTCCGTCCGTACGTATGTAAACAACTTTTAGGCCCTAAATTTCAAGGTAGAGAGCTGAAATTTGGTGGGTTAGCTGAGAGTTCAGTCCTTCAGATCAGCATTGAAAATTAGCTGAATCCGCCCACAGACACGCCCACTACAGGCCTGTATGTGCGACCATCTCTAATTTAAAAAAATAATTTTTCCAAGTTTGAGGTATGTTACAATGGAGCTAGCGCATTAATTTTTGGTACGTTACATTGCCTTGTCTTTGAAGTTGCTAAATAAGTTTGGCCTTTTCTTTGACCACGCCCACTTTTTTAAGGGATTTTAGCTTAAAATGGCTGTTTTTCAATAAGTGAAATGTTACTAACAATTTTATGACAAAAGTTGTAGATATTAGCATTTTCTAACTTTCATGTATATGTAGTGCGTGCGCCCACTTTTGTGGGCGTGGCGTTAAGAAAAGTGATTTTTTAGTCAAAAAGGCGGAGTTTTAGGCCGAAATGTAAGCAACCACCTAGTATAAAGCATTCAACAGTTATATTTTTATATCCCGCCCACTTTTTGGAGGCGTGACAGTTTGTTTTTTTTGGTATGGTCGGGTATTTTGCAATCCGTCGTAGATGGACTGAAGCTTTTGCATACGCACTGTTGCACTTTCCCACTTGTTTTTGCTTAATCTTATTAAACACATTCCTTGAAGGCTTCGCCTTCATGACTCACATAAAATGTTGCTCCTTTTTGAAATCGATTTCCAAATTTTTTTTTTTTGGAAATTTGCACAGTCCGCTAAAAATCTGACCGCAGTGGAAAAATAAAATTTTACAAAATCTGGTGGCCAAAGAAAAAGTTGAACTTATACCTACCCTCCCTTTTCCACAGGAATCGAGTATGTGACTACATTTTTTAATTTTGATACAGGCGAAAATGTAGCATAGAGAAATAATAACGACAGACCCTCAAGACCATTTCTGACCGAATTCTGAGTCCAATGAAGTCCGTCCGTCCGTATGTCACCGATTTTTAGGCCCTTAATTGAAATTGAATCAGAAAAATTGCACTTAAGTGCTTTGTTATCCGAGGCAAATGCAAGTCTTAACTTTCTTCAAAGCCGCCCACCGGACTTCAATCGCTCTGAGTGTCCAACTACCTCAAGTGCTTACAAAACTCCAAGACGTCACAAAAAAGCTAAAATTTAAAATTATTGAGCATCTCGTTATGATTTGAAGACAGAAAAAAAAGAAAATAAGGACAGTAGATACCGCCCTAAGATGAAGTTGGAGAGAACACATTTACGACTTACAAGCCACTCTTAGTATTTGCTGGACAAAAACTAAGTGTGGTGAAAAAGATTTTTGGAGTTTATACTCAGGGAGGAATGCAGGAGCATATTTTAATATAACAATATGTAAAAAACCCTAAGTTCGACATTTTGTTCATGCAAGGCTTTGGGCCACGCCCAAATTTGGAGGCAGAAAGAAAACCTCTTATTTGCCAGAAGAGCATGGATTTCGACTGTATTTAAGCCTTACTTAGGAAAATGAAATCTAGCCCTTAAGGTACAACAGACTCGATTTAAGATTTTAAGCTTATGGCCACGCCCATATTTAGGGGTCGATTTTAAAAAAATTTGAATTTGACTTAAAAATTATTTTTTTACCTAGATTTTAGCCGCAAAATTTGGATTTTCTATGCTTACCTATATTGATTTTTAGTAAAAGGGACTGCAGATGCAGTATATAAAAGAATATATGAAAAATATATAAAATATATTAAAAAACTTTATAAGAAATAAGAATAAATTTGTTGTCGTGAGCTATTATTAATGATTCATAAATGGCAATGGAAAGGGTACGGAAAACAATAAGATATCAATAGGAAGGAGAATAGGAATATGTATAGGAATAGGGTACACCTCGGTTCGCTACAGATGGACCAAAGCTACTACATACACACTGTTGCAAGCACTTACTCACTGGTTTGATTTGTGGAATCCAGTGACGATCTGATTGCAAAAAGTAAAGGGGAACACCTTTCTTCAACCCAGTCGGCCGGCGTATAGGTAATTGGTCTTTTCCTTTTTTGTCAGAATTAGCGTGTGCTTTTGTTGCCCATTCTGTGGAGCATGTGTGCCTCCTACTCTAGAGGCCCGGCTTCAATTCCAAACTCTTTTGTCTGAATAAAAGTAGAGTTCTTTTCTTTCGTCTCATCAAAACACACCGGAATTGTCGTTTTTAAAATGAGGCTTGATTTCGTATTTTTATACCCCATCCCATAGGATAGGATGTACCTATATTAAGTTTGATTCTAGTTTGTAACATAGAGAAATTATCACCGTAGAAACCCAAGACCTTAAGGGCATATGATCGAGACCGAATCGTAAGTCGAATGAGTCATGTCCGTCCGTCTGTCGGTAGTTCTTAGGCCTCAAATTTTGAGCCAGGAACTTGAAACTTGATATCTGTTCTTTTCAGGTCCCGAAGCAGTATAAGTGTAAAATTTTTTAAATCCGCCCACTGACACGCCCACTGTACTCATTAGCATGAAAAATCAAAGTTGTCGTAGGAAGCTGAAATTTGTTATGCGATATCCTCGCTTAAGTGTATTATGATTGGCATTTTAAAAACAAGCGAAAACCGCCCCCTTGCAGGCGTGGTCATATTTAATATGCATTCTAATAAACAGTTTTTATTTGATATATTTGCCTTTAAATCCAAAAAACTTGCACTATAAAATGTTCAGATATGTGCGTAAGCTATCAACTCTAGTGAATTAATTTTCGCCACGCCCACTTTTGGGGGCGTTTTGAAGTATAAACCAAAATTTTAATATGAAAATGCAATCAACACTTGTATAGTTTTGGTAAAAAAGTGTATAGTTTGGAAAAACAAAAATACGATGTTGTTGAGAAGGGGTGGATGCCACTCCGCTTTCTTAGGGAGAAAATTCTTAACTGAGAAATTCTAAATACAATAATTGAAGTTAAAGGAAACTGAAATTTAACAACCAAGATTTATGACACAATTCAAGCGTGGTCAATTGGAATGGGGTATCCAACGATTCGCGTAAGCGGATTGTAACCCTCCCACTAGGTGTTTTTCGGTTTAATTTCAATCTCTTGTGCCTTATTTCAAGTTTCTTTTACCTCCTTAGATTAGTGTAAGCATGCTGGCGCCCTGCAACTCTTCTTCATGAGCCAACTTTTGGATTTGAGATGAGTGCTACATTGGGCTACATCGGTTTCTTATAGCATTTTCACATAGAGTCCCCTTGTTGAGGCTTTAGTTCATTTTGGATTTGAATAACGGGTTTTATTACGTGGGGCTCTTTTCCATGCGTAAAAAATTGGATCTGGATCAATGACCCTAACTTGGAGCGTCTGTTACCCAGGCCGAATACAAAACACCTTTTTCTCTTCCAATATGCAAGTACAATGGACAACAATTAGATGCATGCCAGATGTTTTTATTAAATATTCTACTGGTTTTATTATTGCTTTTCTCCGTAAAGGCATAACACTTGCGGGGGTAAACTTTGGTGTTTCTGTGCAGAGATTTCTTGTTTGGCTCATCAACGATTGTGTTGGATCGAGAATTACTCTCTTCTTCTATCTTTTCTTTCCCCAAATTCTTTCCGCTTTCGAGGTGCTACGCATTTTGAGCGTGATCATATCCCCTTGATCACAAGCATATTATAAACTAGTGGGGGGGTTACAATCCACTTAGGCGAATCGTTGGATACCCCATCCCAATTGCCCACTGTCAAGCTCCGAATTGTGTCTTGGTTGTTAAATTTCAGTTCAGAATCTTCCCCCTAAGAAAGGGGCGTGGCATCCACCCCTTCTCAACAACATCGTATTTTTGTTTATATATTTTATCAGAAGTGGTATACACGTGTTGACTGCATTTTCATAATAAAAATTTGGTATATACTTAAAAATGCCCCCAAAAGTGGGCGTGGCGAAATTTTATTCACTTGAGTTGATAGCTTGCGCACATATCTGAACATTTTATACTGCAGTTTTTTTGGATTTAAAGCAAATATATCAAATTAAAACCGTTTATAAGAATGCATATTAAGTCTAACCACGCCTACAAGGGTATTCGCTTTTTTTTTTTAAATGCCAATCGCAAAACACTTAAGCGAGTAGCGAGGATATCGCATACCAATTTTCAGCTTCCTGTGATAACCTTGATTTTTCATGCTATTAAGTAAAGTGGGCGTGTCAGTGGGCGTATTTCAAAAATTTTTACACTTGTACTGCTTCGGGACCTAGAAAGAACAGATATCAAGTTTCAAAATCCTAACTCAAAATTTAAGGCCTAAAAACTACCGACAGACGGACGGACGGACGGACGAAGATGGCTCATTCGACTAACAATTCGGTCTCGATCATATGCCTTTAAGATCTTGGGGGTCAACGGTGATTATTTCTCTATGTTACAAGCTATGAATCAAACTTGATATACCTCCATCCTATGGGATGGGGTATAAAAAAAAATGAAAGACCAAAGGATACTTGTCCAAAAATTGTCCAAAATTGACATTTAAATTCTATGAATTTTGACATTCATGATATCAGAGACTACTTTCTACAGTTCTAAATCCATACAATAAAATTGAATATTTGAAGCTGTTAAAAAGTTAATATGACATTGGCCACTGACTATTTCCTAATTCGATGCAAATATTTTGGGATATGTTTCTTGGGTATTATTGAAGAAAAAAATTGTTTGTTCTACAGTATGGGCCTATCTCTAATTTTGATAATATTCATTGGGAATTTAAGGAAACACCTACTTTGAGGTACCTTGACCCATTCGGGCGTTATAAATGACATGACATCCAGTTTCAAGTTCCTAGCTCAAAATGTAAGGCCTGCAAACTACAGGCCTTTAAGTAGGTACTACCGACAGACAGACAGACGAACAGAGGGACATGACTCATTTGACTCACAATTCGGTCCCGATCATATACCTTTTAGGTCTCGGGGGTCTACGATGATTATTTCTCTACACATGTTACAAACTATGAATCAAACTGAATATAACTCCTGCTATCCTTTGGTCGTTCAGTTTTTGTAGTCATCAGTTTTTGCTGCATGCAAAACACATGCGGCGCGCGTTGTTGTGCACATGTAAAGAAAAATATTTTGCATGTGACACTTTCATGCCACATGTTTATGCTACATGTCACATGTTTATGTGCTACATGCTTTCTTGCTGTCAAGTTGCTGCAAAGACTTCCACGTTGTAAGCATAAAAGACCTTCGAATATGCTGTTTGTATTCAAATATTCCATTTTGTGTAGTTTGAAAATACAAGGCGACATGTACCATATTTGCGACCAAGGTGTTGCATGGACTCATACGCAGCTGTAATAAATTTTTTTGTTACTTTTGCCTGCAATTGAGCGGTTGATATTTAAGTTAATGACATTAGGGACGAAAAAATGTTTAAGTCATACTTCAGTTTAGAGATTCGTTGCATATAAGAGGGGGCATAGCTCAAACTTCAATCATTTCTTTTATCGATTCAGCCAATTCCCGCCGATTTGGATTCAGTTGATGAGTTCACAGCCTACCGTCTCACTTGCAGTGGTCACATACATCAACCAACATCCTTCGACAGCAAACTCTATTGTGGTTATCTAACCGAAACACATCCTTTCCTCCTGTTGGCTCCAATAAAAGTTGAGGAAATACACCTTGAGCCGATGCTGGTCGTATTCCACGATGTTATCTACGACTCGGAAATTGAAAAAGTCATCGAGCTGGCAAATGATAAAATAGAACGCGCCCAAGTGATTGGTTTTAATGGCTCGTACGTTTCACCAGTCCGGACGAGTCAGTACGCATTCTTTCCCAAGGAAACGCACAAAGTCCTAGAAACCATCGATCAAAGAGTAGCCGATATGACAGGATTGAATTTGGATGTTGCTGAACAACATCAAGTGTCGAATTATGGTATCGGCGGGCATTATGCTCAGCATTTTGATTTCTTCGAAGATATGGTAAGTCGATTCGGTGAGATTGTAAGGTTCTTCTTAGCAATGATTGTTTTTAATTTTTAGAAACAGGTCACATCTGACCCTCATCTGGGGAACCGGATAGCCACGGTTTTATTCTATGTAAGTAAGGGAGGAGTTAACCAGGTGACTTTGGGTTGTATTTTACCTTTTTTATTCTTAGCTAACAGATGTTGAACAAGGTGGTGGCACGGCCTTCCCTTATATGAGGAGACACCTGAAGCCCAAGAAGGGATCAGCAGCCTTTTGGCACAATTTGCATGCCAACGGTGATGGTGATATTCTGTCAAGGCATGGAGCATGTCCCGTATTGGTCGGATCGAAATGGGGTGAGTTTTAAGGTAAAAATGTGAGGCTTTCCTATAATTTTTTAATCTTTTAAGTTTTAAATCGATGGATCCGAGAAAGAGGCCAGGAATTCAAGAGGCCATGCGAGCTGTTCGATGATTCTCTGGGCTATGGTCTGCCGATGGCAAACAGATACACAAGACCCAATGTAAATCAATAAAGCTATAAAAACAATTGTTGATAAGGAGTATAAATATTTCAATGTGTGTGAGACTGATAACAGGTCCGGAACCGTGAGCTGTCATTCAGTGTGCAGCGCGTCAATTGAGACATTTAATGATAATCAAGGCAGAGATTAGAGTTTGGAATGCGAACCAAGATTTAGGGCCTTTCTCACGCGCGTCATTATCACAGTTGTGTTGCCCCCTAGGTAGCCTGTCTGCGTCTATCGGTTTCATAAGACCCCATGTAGTTCAGATCAACCTGACTGAATGTTTTTTTTTTAGAATGACGAGCAGTGGGGTCTGAGTTTATTCGGTCTTAATATACACTCTGAGGGTATGAGTCTGGAGACCAAATATTTGATTTTCTAGTGGGAGAAACGGGTAAGAAGTTGGTACGTTGACAAACTACACAAGTGCTCTATCACCGAAAGTAAACACATCGTCAAATACCGTAAGAATACATTGCATTGGCCCCTAGTATGTCGACTGTGAGAGGGCAACATGCATAATCTCGAACGAAGCCTTATCGATTGTTTAGCTTGAAATGTTCAAACTGTTATCCTGCTGAGCGGTGAGTGAGTTTATAGTTGTGAACGGTTCTCTTTACCTATGTGCAATCTAAAGGCTCCGCTTCTACGGCTTTTTTTGTTGACGAAACAGTTTCAATTCATCGGTCCTCAAAGAGCCTGTCAGTGTCAGTGTCTTGCTCCGTGGCTTTGCAAAACTTCTAAGATGAAGGGAAGCCCACATGTTCTGTTTTGTGTTTTGGTTTTAATATATTTTAAGGCGGTGCAGTGTGACTTCTTCTCGTCGGTGCATGAAGTGAGCAAGTTAATCGACCATGAGCGGGTTCTTTTAACCAAAATGGAGAAATTTGTCGCACTCAACGCGAAGCGCTTGGATTATATAAAAGAGTGAGTTTCGGTATAGAAGAAATCCCATAGAGAACCGCCAAAATAGTTATTTATCACAGGAAGCTGTTCAAATTAGAAAAGGATCGTGAGATTGCTGAAAACGCCTTGGCAAGTCTAGTTCAGAATTATTTGGTGACTAAACGTCTACTGCTGGACTGGGATCGGCTGGACTATTTTCTGAATCACGAAGTTGGAACAAGTATGCGAGTTAAACCTTAGGGTGCGCGTTCTAATTAATTTTTCCTTGTCACCTTAGACATCCTGAAGAGCATCGACAAATTGAATAGAAAGTGGACTTTTCCCGGCGAAGATGATGTCAACGGTGCCATCGAGGGTATGTTGCGACTTCAGCAAATTTATCGATTAAACACGACGGATGTGGCGCGGGGGATTTTAGGCGGTGTCAAATACGCGTAAGGGAAATTGAAATCCATGTGGTTGATAGCAGAGGTTGGATGGAAATTTACAATTTTACAGAACGGAATTGTCAGCAAAGGATTGTTACGATTTTGGCAGATTCGCACTGAAAGAGGGTAACTTGCTCTCAGCACACTCGTGGCTGGTGGAGGCCCTGGATAGGTTCGAGAGTTACGAGCAAACCGAAATCGATGCGAAATTCGAAAAACCTGATGTGGTGGAGTTGTTGGCGGAAGTAAAATTTAAATTAGGTACGTATGAGGGAGAAAAGCAGAATTAGGTATGTGATATAACTTGTCGTTGTGTTAAGGTGACTTTGACGGTGCTGGTGAGTTGTCTTATGCGTTGAGTTTGATGTGCCCAAATGAGCCAAGGCTATTGGAACTGTACAGTAAGTACACAAAGCACTCGTACACAAGGGAATCGACTGCGATTGGAACCGAACATGAGGTTAGAATAAAATCTTCCACCTTTTATTTCTACCTTATTATTTTACGTATTCCACTTTAGCCCATTCCGGCGGACCTAAGCAAGATCGATAATGCCCTTGCCTTCCGGCTGACCTGTAGTGAGCACATTCGCCAGCCACCGTCATACGATAGCCAGCTTCATTGCCGATATGTCACAAAGCATCATCCCTTCTTACAGATCGCTCCTCTCAAACTTGAGGAGCTCCATCTCGACCCTCAGCTCGTTCTATATCACGATGTCATGTACGAGTCCGAAATCGAAAAAGTTATCGAGCTGGCAAATGACTACATCGAACAATCGAGAGTGAATAGCATAAACGGCTCAATTGTATCACGTATTCGAACCAGTCAGTTTGTTGTTTTCCCGAAGGATGCTGACAAAACTCTTCGAACCGTCGACCAGAGATTGGCCGATATGACAGGTTTGGATATAAACGTGTCGGAAGATCATCAGGTCTCGAACTATGGCATCGGCGGGCATTATTCACAGCACTATGACTTTTTTACCGATCCAGTAAGTTTGATGCAGCTACTTTTCGAACTTTCTGTTCTGAGTTTTTTTTAAGTGTCTTTGCAGAATGCGATAAAAGCTGATAGGTTCCTTGCAAATCGAGTAGCTACAATCTTGTTCTATGTAAGTTCTATCGGGGGATTTTACAATATACCAATTCTTCATAGAAAATTTTTTTCTTCGAACAGCTGACAGATGTTGAACAGGGTGGTGGAACCGCATTTCCAGTTCTTAAGAGGGTGGTGAAGCCAAAGAAGGGCGCAGCAGCCTTTTGGTACAACTTGCATGCAAGCGGGGACGGTGATAGTAGGACCAGACATGGAGGTTGTCCCGTTTTGGTGGGATCTAAGTCGGGTAAGCGTAACATTTAAGAAAAAGGGTTAACAAGGCAAAATTAACAGGCTTAAATTTTTGCCAATCAACAGTGCTTAACAGATGTATTGGGGAGAGAGGACAAACCTTTAAGAGGCCGTGTGGTTTGACCAATGATGCAGTTGAATCTTCTGTGAAGTTTTAGTAAAAAAAAAATAGATTTGATTGTTTAGTAAAATTTTTTTTAACGTTGTTTTATTAAATTCTTCAGAATTTAAGATCTTTTTTAGGTGGACATTTAAGGCCGATGGGGCATACTTCCTGTACGTGTATGACGACCTAAGACCATCAGAGACTATTAGAAAAATATGCTAAGAGCCCGAAAAAGATGCTCTACAAAATCTAAGCAACAATGTTAATAAGTGTAGCCTGAGTCTTTTTTGACCAGCAGCAAAAATGTTCCGTCGTTCGGTTCGGATCGCTTACTAAAGCATCCTGTAGCTTCTATAGGACCCAATGTATAACGAATCTTCTGGAACCCGTGAACCAGCAGCTCTGTCACTCGATTATACAACCTCTAGGTTTTCCATAACTCAGCTGCCCTTTATTCGAAGTCTTGAGGATTCACCCTGAACTGAGGCATGTTAAAAAGAATTTGCTAAGTTTACACAGCGACTTGAAGGCGTAATCAAAGAAAGTAACTTGTTTTAAGGAGCTTCAGAAAGGTCTGTGCTGCGATTATAAGCCC
Source organism: Neoascia interrupta (assembly GCA_947623515.1). Lineage (NCBI taxonomy): Eukaryota > Metazoa > Arthropoda > Insecta > Diptera > Syrphidae > Neoascia > Neoascia interrupta. The sequence continues at coordinate 10,150,007 of OX392464.1, forward strand.
TCTCCATAAGCCCTCTATTACGACCACGTAAGCTTTATACGAGTAACAGCTTCAATTAAGCTAGCAAAAAGTCGCCTTTCACCGGTAGTAGTTTCGGTAAGCCTTGCCACAGGGAGCTTTGTAGAAGTAACAGCTTCTGTTACAATTGCATCCTTATCCTTATTATGACAGTAGTCACGGATATCTTAGACTTTGATCAGCAGTTGGTCCCGTTTTCGTATTATACGCTTTTAAAGCCAGGGACTCGATTGGATCCAAAGCCTTGTTTTTAACAACTTGAAGGCGTAGTGAGAAGCCTCTAATGACTTATCCAAGAAGGTAGATGAGACAGTTGTCACTTGAACCTGATTGGTATACTAGATAACGTTTTGTTACCACGACTTGTGGGCCCTTATAGATGATCATTCAGGATTTTCATCGTGAAACTAGTATAAAAAAATTAAAAGTCTTTTCCAACTGAGGAATACATACTTGGAGGGCTCAAATCAAAGCAACCCCAACATCCTCACAAGATCGCTGTCGAGATAAACCAAGATCACGCTTCAAGGAATACCTATGTAAACTTAAGACCGTAATCAGACTTCGGTACACATTTTAAAATCCTTTATTGACCTAAAAGACATAAAAAAATATCATGTACGAAGGTACCCAGGGAGAGATAAGTGCCCTCCTCTTAGCCATTTCTCATAGCTTCCTCCGAAAAGCCCAACAAGAAGAGATACTCTAGGGTCAAGGATCGATCTTTCCCAAGGTAGAAGGCCATAAATTCCCAGTGCGAATAACCTGGGATAACCTGGAAATTCCCAGTGCGACCTCTTAAAGTTCGGGTAAGCTTTCCAAACATTTCCAAATTTGTTTCAGTTGTCAGCCTGGCTAGATTTTCTGCACTCTGACAAATGTAGCGATGGTGCCTTTTGTATTCTATGACCAGACATATTTAGGGTACGGAATACGGAGTTCTTTTCTTTTCTTAATATCACTAAGACTTAGTCTAGGTACAGAACTTTCTTTTGCACGACGATCTTTGAGTAAACGATCTTCTGGTAAAACCATATCTGGAAGGCCAAACTTTATCGCCTGTCGAACATGAAGCACGCGACGTATAACTGTGGAAGGGGGATGCAGGCAACATGGGAAGGGTTGGAGAGAGCTAAAACACATCGCTGGAAACTGCACATGATGGCACGCGGAGCATTGGAAGCATTTTGCCGTATAAGGGGAAACTGGAATCAATTTTAATGCTTCCCCCTTTGACTGGGCATCATACGGCGACTGCACCAGTAGACTTCTGGCTGGTTTTCAAATAAAGCTCAGAGGTTACGATACGATTTGGATAGAATATCTTCAGCTTTCTTGTTATAGTGGCTGTAACTTACCAGGTGCTGCACCATCTATCACCAGACTTTCCTGGAGAGAAGAACCGGCCTGCGGCCTGTCTGACCAAGTGCAATGCGCCTTTAAAGAGTTCTAGAAACAGGCTAATATTTTACTCTGATGCTAATAAGACTCAAAGATCGTCGTGCAAAAGAAAGTTCTGTACCTAGACTAAGTCTTAGTGAAAAATCGGCTGGGTCATCTAGAGCGGATGGACACCAACGCCCCGGCCCGGAAAATCTTCGAATCCACACCGCAGGGACGGCGCGGTAGAGGAGCACCGAGACTCAGGTGGCGCACGCAAGTCGAAGGCGACCTCAGCCAACTTCGCGTGCGAAACTGGAGACGGCTAGCTCGAGACAGAGCTGGCTGGCGAAGCTTGTTGGCTGAGGCCCAGGTCCACCCCGGACTGTAGCGCCACCTTAAATAAGTAAGTAAGACGGCTGAGAAATATAAAGAGATAAGATACGCATGTGGAGGGGAATTGAGGCTGAGACGAGAAAAAAAGGGATGGATTGGTCGACCACTGAGCATGCTAGTGCTTGGCATCGAGCTCGAGGGTTCCTGACCTCATAAGCAGTGCGACATTTGAGTGGAGCAGTCGAAACAAGACTGTAAATAAACCAAGACAAAGAGGTGTCCCCTCTAAGAAACCTTAGTAGTACCTCAAGACTACTCGGCAGTCAGCATCCTTCTTCATCCCATAACTAGAAACAGGTTTTGTTCTTCCCAATTCCTGAAGTTACCTTCAACCTGGAATGAGCTCTAGAGACGTATCGAATCTAACATGGATGCAAAAATTCTTCTCTTTCTGATTATTTTATTTTGATATTTTTTGTAAGACCCGAAAAGCCAAGTGCTAGAGTCCCCTGATAAATTAGAACTCATCGAACTTCAAACACGTCTGATAGGTATTTGGTGGATTGCAGCCCACATGGTCTTCTGAATTCCTGTCCTCCTGCGTGTATCCATTCATTAAGAACTGAAAATGTTTGCAGAGTACTTAATGGGTTATCTTGAGTCTTTGGCAAAAACTTACTCCACTTCGACCCCTTCAAAACTGGACAACCAGCATGGATCATCCTGAAGTCTGGATCGGTCGAGTTGTGTAAATTGTACCAAAAGACCATGCTTCCTTTGATTGGTTTGACAGCTAGCTTGAGGCGTGGAAAGGCCGTTGCACCACCCAGCTCAACATCTGAAATCTAAGCATACTCGCGGTTTGGAGTAGGAGCCTTGAAAGGGGCCTAAGGCACACTTACGTAAAACAATGCAGTGGCAATACGATTCCCTTCCCATCGATCGTAGGCTTCTTCTGGTTTCTTGAAAAAAGGATCAAATTAGCAAAGGTAGGAGCGCACCAAATTTCTACTTACCGTTGAGAAATCAAAATGCGAGCTGTAGTGACCACCGATGCCGTAGTTGGCCACCTGCAAGTCCTCTGCCGAATCCAAGGTCAGCTGAGTCATGTCGACTAGCCTCTGCTTGATTTTAGCCAGGAAATCGTGTTCGTCGAACTCAAGCCAAGTATTTTTGCTTGTTCGATAGTTCGAAACTCTTCGCTTCGTATTCTCACCAACTTCTGACCGATACAGCTGGGGACTCGAAACTTCAAGGACTTTGTTAATTTCACTTTCGTAGATCGTTTCGTGGAAATAAACCACTAAAGGCTCCAAGTTCAGCTGTTCTAGTTTGAACGGAGCTATTTTAAGAAAAGGTACGTTGTTGTTGATGTACATGCAACGCAACGGACGCTGCTCGGTAGGGCTCTGTTTCAGCTCACCGCGGCAAGTTGCTTCATAGAGCTGCGGTATTGTGGGCTGTAAAATTCAACCCATTCAACGCATTAGGGACAGTTGCTTTTTATGAAAACTGCAGACCCACCTTTGGATTTCCCTGTGCTTTGGCACGCGGCTTTCTTGTGTTTTTCTCCCTGAAAATATCCATTTGAACAATTTTTAAATCGGCCTGAGCCTCTGTATTGCGTGGGTCAAACCACAGCAGCTGTTTGATCAAATCCATTGCCATCTGTAGTTTCCCTTTGAAAACAAAATCACATTATTTGAAAATGGGTTTCTCTTTATGAAATTGAAAATGTAGGTATACCTGCCATGTAAGCCACTAAGTTAAACACCTCTAAGATTGTTACCTCATCTAATAATACTAATTCAGCAGAGCTCTGGTTGTTGATCTTTCCAAATGCAACCGACAACCATTCGAGGGACCTTTCGTATCGCTTCGCTTCAAATAATTCTTTGCCAATTACGAAAGCATCACCAGCACCCATCGCCGGGCTAATTTGAGCCCCCAGGAGTCTTCCCTCAACTATGTCGGTGCTGTTCAGCTTGTAAGTGTTTTGAAGCCGTTCCAATCCGAAAACAGCACCTTTCAGGTCATCCGAAGTTGGCAATGACAAATCCAAAGTCGTTGCGATTCTCGTCAAGTTCAATTTATAGTCTTTGCGAGAACACTATATCCTCAAAAACAATACGGTATCTCATTCCTGAACCACTTACCCACTAAATTGCTCCGTTCAAAAATATTACCCTCCAGATCCTTTAAATCCACTGCTGAGCGTTTTATCGTCCTGAACACGTTAATTCGACTGCCAAAGTATTCTCCAGATCCTTTGAGAGCCATCCCGTTCTCCTTCTCGAAATACTCGAGAATCCTGTGAATGTTTCGCAAGGAATTTATTAACTATGTCATGCAGGAAACGAAAGTATGAATTCGTTGAAAACGCACAAGTTTAACTGCTGATATTTCAGAAGTTCTCGATTCACATAATCCTTTAAGTTATCCAACAAATGATTTTCGAGCTCAAGGAGATTCTCCATTCCGGATATGGAGGCGTAGAAGTCCTCCGGCTCGGAATCCGTACCCGAACAATGTGTGAGCATCGCCAAAAGGATGAGGAGACAAGTAGTGAATCGAATGACTGACATTTTGTTCGGTTATCAATTCGTGACTAATTAAGATAGATTTTCGATACGTTTTCCGGATTGTCTCTAGCGCAGACAGACGTGTGCAGTTGAGATTGAATTTGTACGTGAGGGGTAAGGCAGAAATAACTCCGACATAGGTACGGATATTTGAACAGCTTTTATGGTGTTTTTGTTTGATGTTAGATAACAACTTCAATCGATTTGGTTTCCTCATTTAGGCATGAAAATAATATTGGATAACAGGCATCGGGCAAGGCAGCAATCATATAAAAATAATTATGAACAGCGTGCAAAAAATAGGGCAAGATATTTTTAGGAAAAACAAAAACTTTCGGGCCGACCAGCAGTAGTTCGATAAAAAATAAAACGATAATTTAAGCCAAAAAAAAACTGTCTTTTCCTAAAATCACCCCCTATAAGTGGGCGGAGTTCAAAACTTTGTATGAACTTAGCAAATGCCAATATCTTTAGAATTTTTCGTAGAATGTTTTTTCGATTTAGATTGAATTTTCAGAGAAATCAAGTTTTAAAGATATGACACTGCAAAAATTGGGCATGGTTGGTGGGCGGTACAATTTCGGTCGTGTTGATGTCGAAGAATCCTAGGCGCAAGTTCTAAACACCAAAATTTGAGTTTAACTGATGGGCCAAAGAGTCTTTTGAAATAAAATGTGAATTAGAAGTGCTCTCACATTAAAGTTTATAGGGGGCTTGGCCGTCTACAGATTTAACAATTTTTAACACTTTGTCTGGGCAACATAAGAATCAGGCCGTGCCCTAAGATTAAGCTTTCTAGCTAGATTTTGAATGCCTGAAACCTTCCCACAAACAGGCGGACCGACATGGCTCAATCAATTTACCTGTCGGTCTCGATCATATCTCTTAAAGGTATAAGATGTCTACGGTGATTATTTCAAGGTGCTAAAAACTAAAACTAAAACTCTGGGTGCTGGGTCGAGTATTAAATTTTAAAATGTACATCACTTCACAATAACACGGGGCCCGCTCCGCAATATAAAGCAGCCCTTTTTGCTCTATTGTTGGAATTGCTAAGTCCATCGGATTCTGGCGTAATAATACTTGCTGGAGGGTAAGTAGAGCTCCGATTTGAGGTATGTCAATAGTGGCATTGGGGTGAATATAACAACTTCTAGGATTTGCAACACATTTCTTGCAGATCAACCCTGGGGTGGAATTGGATAAGGTCATCTATGATAAGTGATGTCCCAAATCACAAAAATTCGTCTGCGTAAGCTGTTATTATCACAATTTTCTTGTGACAGCTCCCGATCAATCACCGTCAAAATCAGCTGGTCACCAGTTTTCAAACTTTCTGGTAAGGTGGTGCTTTTGCCTACCCTTAGGCTGAATTTCTGCATGTATACGAATAAAAATCAGTGTTCTTACATAACAAGCTTAAATAAACCAACGATTCGGAAGAATATTTTTGTGATCACCTTATGCAGACGGATTATATGGTCACATTGACTGTCACATAATGTGAAAATCACAGATCACCATAGCCGATTCTACCCCTGGTTGTGTCTTTCTTTTCCAAAGTCCAGAAATACTATAATTGCTAATCTTTCTAAAGCGGAAAAGTCCTTTCTCCATCTGCGCAAGACATCGCTCTCATTTGAAAAAAGTGTACTGTCCGAATAATCTGCCCAAATGTCTTGTTTTCAGATCTGTTATCGTGCTCCAACCTCTCGTCAGACTTTTTCCATGCCTGTTCCTTGGCTGTTCTGACTGCAAAATTGGAAGTTGTTAGCGCATCATTGTACCGGGCTCAAGAAGTTGAGTTTCTACATTGGATCCATGCAATTTAGACTCTCTCTTTCTCTCTGATTGCTTCTTGAACTTCAGGCGTTTTAAAGCACGTAGTTCTTTTCTCACCACCAGCCGCTACCCCAAGCCTCTTCACTACACAAACATTTCCTGCAGAGGCAATGACTGCCGATAGAAACAGCTGCCACTCCTCCTCTACATTCAAAAGGTCAGTTGAAATTTGTTCAAACTTCTCCAAAACATGCTGTGCAAAGCGCTCTCTGAAGTTCAGAGTCAGCATCCTGCAACCTTTCCTTTGGCAAAGGAATACTGTCGCTGATATACAATTTACACACTACTAGGTGGTCATCAGTTGACCGCTCAGCTCCCCTGAGAACTCGAACATCACAAATCATTCTTTGAACACACGATGGCACAGCAAAGAAATCAATCAGTTTCCTCGATACTGTACCTGTACCATGTGTATTTGTGAACGTTTTTATGTGGGAAAAAGGTGTTCATGATGGACAAGCCATATGCACAGCAAACATCCAACAACTTTCCTCCGTTCCTGTTTTGATCCGGGTCAGCGTGCCTCCCGATCACACTCCTCCAAGTACTGTTGTCGGTACCCACATGTGCATTGAAGACACCCATCAGGATAAAGAAGTCCATTTTCGCCACTCCATTTTTGCCGTCCATTTAATTACTCTGACTCTCGATTTGGTGCATAAACCTAAACCAGAGCCAGAGTCGATCGTTCAAGCTTAAGCTTTAAGATCAGAATCCTTCCCCCTAACGGAATGACATCGAATACATTTTCTGACAACCGGGGGCTTGTGAGCATCCTCACACCCGCCTGTGCAGTCATGTGATTTGGGTCGCCAGACCAGAAGAGCTTCCACCCATCATCGAAGTCATTGGTTCCATGTTTTATGTCAGTTCCAGTAAATTCACTCGCGAATAAACAAATTACAGACACGGTTTTTATAACTAAGCTAGTTATAGCTTTATCGCACAATCAGTTTCAATATATCCGGAATAATCCACAATCAAATTTGCATGAGTCACCGATACTGCTCACACACGATGTCTCGGGAAAATTCCACTGCAAAAATAAACCGTTTTAGCCACCGACGCGACGCTGTTAAGGCGTATTTTCTCTAGAACTCTTAAAACTGCTTGACACACTAACACTGTTCCGGAAAACTCCTCTGTAGAATTTACCCGCACAATTATGAGTCTTATCCACAATTTCTGACACCAATGTAATGTTTTTGTCTGGGGTTTGTCCAATAAAACTTAATTTCACTTTTATAGTTTCACAATGAAACACTTTATTTATCAAACAATCTTATCTAAATTCAAATCACACTGTTATTCAACTTAACTACTTAGGATTCAACACTTTATTTCAATTCAATCACATTTTAGTTTATTAGCGATTTTCAGAAGTCAACGTTTAAAATATAACTGTCTCGTCCGAGCCTGTCATCCATGTATTTATACAAATTCACCATGTTCTCGACGGTTCGACGCTGGTAATTTTCCATTGGTACTTTTCCATTGAATTTCATGGAGAGGAAGTTTGATATCGAATTCGAACTTCAAACGGCAGCCTGCTGTCAGATGACTAGAATGACAGTTGGGTATGCTCATGTTGTTTTATTTCTTGGCGCCACATAACAATACTGTTTTGAAAAAAATCTCAGGAATAGACTTTTTTTCTCAATTTGGGGGTTGAAAGAAAAATGCAACGCCACTAAAATACTAAAATGTTGCACGGTTGGAGAGATGCGCCTACAATAATTTAAGGTGATTTACTAAATTGGTAGTGCTTAAAACTTCCTATAACTTCTGAGTTGCGGAAGTGGTTAAATTTATTAATCAAATAAATTTAACCACTTTATTGTACCACTAGAAAGACGAAAAACCCGTCCATCATTTTTTCCAGTTTTTTTTAACGAAAAAAAAACAAAAAATCAAAAAAATCAAATTAGAGTAGTTTGACGCAAAATTCGCCTTAAATAAAAAGTAACCAGTGAGTAAGTGCTACAGTGTGTACGCAGAAGTTACAGTCCGTAAAACGGACCGTTGAATACCCTATCCTATCCCACATTGTAAAATGCTGATGACATGGTTATTTTTTGACATTTTATAAGTAATGCAAACTTCGTAAAGGGGACCACGCCCCCCAACCGCCCCTAATGAGAAACCACATATATATCCAAGTTACACTTAAATGTACGTAATAATGCAATTTTTTGGTCCAAATTCAATATTTTTGAAAAATCGACCCTTAAAAGGGGGCGTGGCTAAAAACTTTATATAAACGAAATCTGGACTGAAGTCTCGTTAACCTAACCTGCTACTTTTTTTGTTTCATGCTTTCCTAAATTAGGCTCAAGGCTAGTCGAAAATAAGTTTTTCAGGCAAATTTTAGGTTTTTCTTCAATTCTGCCTCCAAATATGGGCGTAGCCCAAAGTCTTGTATGAACAAAATGTAGAACTTTGTAGAATTTAGAATTTTTACACTTGTACTGCTTCGCATGGCGCGGACCTTACGTACGAGGTTTTAGCACCCTAGCTCAAAATTTAAGGCCTAAAAACATGTGACATACAGACGGACGGACGGACATGGCTCATTCGATTCAGAATTCGGTCTCGATCATATGCCCTTAAGGTCTTGGGGGTCTACCATTATTATTTCACCGTGTTACAAACTATGTGACAAACTTAATATACCTCCTATCCTATGGGATGGGGTATAAAACTATCCTATGGGATGGGGTATAAAAAAAAATAGTTTTTTCACGACATTTTCTCTGCTGTAAAACGAATTTAATGGAAATTATCCTGTAAAGAAAACAAAACTTCGAAGCAAATTTTCTATCGGCGCACATTTTTCTTGCGTCCATGTTCATTCGCTGCGTATTCTTTCCGAATTTTCGTTCAAACGAGATACGGATACAAAAAAATTTAAATCAATGTAAAATAAAACTACAGCGTCCCACGTGTAGACGAAACTGGTAAAAATCTTGCATCAAAATCCAGATCTAAAAACAAGATCTACTTACGAAAATGGGGAAATGAGAAAATACATATTTAAATGGGAAGGGTCAAGACCAGGAAGACAAAAAGAAAATTACAGACTGTAAATTTTTTGTGTGTTCCTTGCCTACCTCGATGTTTCAAGTGTTATAATCAGCTGAACTTAAGTGCTACAAGAACCAGATATTTTCAATGCCCTGCAGGAATTAAATGGGAATGTGTTGGTGTCTTTCAATTTCACGTTTTTCCCTTGATACGAAATAGGGAAATAAAATCTTAGATACATCGACAGTTTAAGAAAGGGTAGGAGTTTCCTATGCATGGATCTGGTCACGAGTTACGAGTATCGATGAAGAATTCAAATTTCAAATGAGATTCTTGGATGGAAGGCAACGGACAAGTGTAAGAAGTGTAAAATTTGCTGTGTTAATAGTGTAAAATGGAAAGGAATTGGACAGGTTACATGGTCCTATTTATCTGCATAGCAGCGGTCACTAGTGAGTTCTACTCCTCGGTACACGAAATATTGAAACTGGTCGATTATGAACAATTCCTGCTGGGCAGGATGGAAAAATTCGTGACACTTAACGCAAACAAATTGGATTATCTCAAAGAGTAAGACAATGTTGTTCCTAGAGTACATAAAAACCATAAAACATTTTCAGAAAACTTGATGCATTTGAGAGAGATCGTATGGATGCCTTAGATGCCGGCAACTCCTTCTTCGACGATCCTGTAAATTATTACTTGCTTTTGAAACGTCTCTCGATGGACTGGGAGAAGCTGGAGAGTTTCTTGGACTACGAAGTTGGTATAAGTATGTGTTCCACGCTGCGTTTATTGGAATAATCTATGTTCATATAATGTTTGTCTGTAAGATATCCTAAAGGGCATAGACAAATTTTGGTCAAATCACACCTTCCCCGCAGAAGATGATGTCAACGGTGCGATCGAAGGCATGCTGCGCCTACAAAAGATTTACCGGCTGAACACAAGCGATATATCTCAAGGAATTCTGGGTGATGGCAAGTACACGTAAGGCAAAAGTCCTTTTTCAAATATCGCTAGTGTCTTGTATAACTATGCTTTTTGGTAGGGCGGGCTTGTCAGCGAAAGACTGCTTTGATATTGGGAAGTTTGCGCTTAAACAGGACAACCTGCTGCAGGCACATGCATGGCTATCAGAGGCCCTGAAAAAACTCGAAAGCTACATGCCAACGGAAATCGATGGAAAATTGGAAAAGCCTGATATACTCGAGCCCCTAGCCGAGGTGAAATTCAAGCTGAGTACGGCATCCACGACGTCAATTGAAATATAGAAAGTAATTCACTGCGTTGGTTTTTAAGGTGACTTTTATGGTGCTGCTGAAATGTCTTATGCACTGCTTCTTTGGCGTCCATATGACAAGAGATTAATGGACGTGTACATGAACTACACTCACTTTGCTCATACTAGGGCATCCTACAAGGTCGAAAGTGAACATGAGGTAAAATATGTCCTGTAATTTGGGTAGGTTGCTTACTGAGCTCATTTATATTCCAGCCCATCCCCTCTTATTGGGACGATATGGACAGTTCAACTGAGTTTGAGTTTACCTGCAGCGAACACATTTTGCAACCAACTACCTCTGCTGAGCTTCGTTGCGGTTATGTGACCAGAAACTCCTTCCTCCGGCTGGCACCAGTTAAGGTTGAGGAAGTGTCTCTCGATCCATTCTTGGTTGTGTTCCATGATGTCATTTATGATGCTGAAATAAAACGATTAATCGAGTTGGCAACGGATAGGATGGAGCGTTCAAGAGTAGCCAGTGACAAAGGTTACATTGTATCTAACTCCAGAACTAGTCAAGTTGCTTACATACCACGGGAGGCTGACAAAGTCCTTCAGGCAGTCGATCAGAGAGTGGAGGATATAACAGGATTGAATATGAAAGCGGCAGAAGTCCATCAAGTTGGAAACTATGGCGTCGGAGGACATTATCGAGAACATTTCGATTTTTTCCGTAACAGGGTGAGTGCAAACTACAGAAAAACTCGGTATTTAATAACATTAAAAAATCATAATCATAATCTTTGAAAAAACATAGAAAAATCGCCCATTTAAGGACGAACAAGGTAACCGGATAGCAACGGTTTTGTTCTATGTAAGTTTGTTGCTTTTAGCTAAGGGCTCGTTTAGTTCACTTGATTAAATCTTCATTCTAGCTAAGTGATGTTGAGCAAGGAGGCGGAACTGCCTTTCCAGCGATTAGAAAACTGATTAAACCAAAGAAAGGCGCTGCAGTGTTTTGGTTTAACTTGTTCTCCAACGGCGATGGAGATACTTGGACTAAACACGGAGCATGTCCTGTTTTGGTGGGCTCTAAATGGGGTTAGCACAAAAGGTTTATTAATGGCAAATTATAGACCTATTTTTTCTGTCATATTTCAGTGCTCAATCGGTGGATACGAGAGAGAGGACAAGAGTTTACAGTTCCATGTTTTCTGACAAATGATGCTGATGAGCATGCCATGAAGTTTTAGCTCGACGAGGTTGTTTTAAATAAAATTTTTGTCAAATTTCAAATTGTCTGATTTGAAACAATTTTAAATTTTACGGAATATTGGTGAAATGTAGCATGTGGGTGGAACACAACCACTATCTACATACCTTGTCTAAGATATTCTAGAGGACATTTTGGGTAAATGACACCACCCCACCCGAGAGAAGTTGGTGTCAACTGTGCTGAGGCATATGTGTGTAGGTATAAAAAGGATTTATGGACTGACCGAGATATAACCCCAGGGAATTTAGAATAAAGTCAAGTATACGAAAGAGAGACGTCAATGCTATTCTAAAGTGTTTGATATTACCTTTGGCAGGACCGATTTACAGGTTAGTGCCTGCTGTGAACTTATGTCAAGTTAGCACTTATACAAAATAAGTTTTTTTGCAGCAGATTGTAATGAAGGCTTCAAAAGGTGCCAAACCCACATCTTCCTAAACAAGTAGACCAAATACATATTTAAACTTTTGTAAAGGGACCACTACATTTAAAAGCAAAAAAGAGGAACGCTACATTGTATCTGAAGCCAGAACCGAAACCTAGCAAGGTCATTTCAATAACCGTGCCAATAAAAGGGTGCATTATGTGACAAGTTTAGTCGAATTTAACAACTGAGTTTACCTCTCTATGCGTTTGCTGTCATACGATAGAAAATCATTGTTCTTTGTGACAGAAACGCCTCGCAATCCAAACCTAGATGCAATAATTGTTTACTTTGAATAATTTCACTTTCATAAAATTGACTTTTTATTTTAAAGACTATGCAAATTTTACATAGTCGATATGTTTTAAGGACAGTCCAAAGGACAAAGTTGTACGCGTGCATCACTATAATCTACGTAAGGAAAAGTAGGTATAGGCATTGGTGAAAGGATGTTGTCTTACATTACCTGTACTTTTAATTCAAAATCCCACCAGAATTTCACAAAATTTAATCCTTAATGATGGCTGTAAGATTGTAGAATATCCCTCCTCTGCGTATAGAGCATACCAGATAAACTCTCAGCTGAGGCTGCCAAAAATAGGGCAGATCGAGTTGACATGCATTCAACTCACTGTTCAATAACATAAACCGAAGGGGATGTTCACATGATCAACACAGGCAGATCCACTAGAAAGATCTGCTTGATCTGCATCCATCGTGTCTTCAACACTGCCTGAAATAGGTTTTACTCTTTCCAAACTACTGCAGATGACACGAAAATGCCACTCCTCACTCGAGAACTTGACGAATTTATCATCCCCTTTTTCCACTCCTCAGGAAAAAGTTCTCTCACATGTTACTCGCTCGACTCGCTCGACAGCAAAAGCTGTGGTGCCGGCGCACTGGAGACGCTTGATATTTACGAAATCTGCATCTGTAGTCCACCTTTCGCTATTGGCTGTCCAGTGCCTAAAGTGAGTGCCTAAAAGTGTGCTACTAAAATATTCCCAAAATCTTGTAAATAACAAATAGTAGTGTCAAAAGTATTAAGAACGTATTAAAGTGTACTGTAAAGTACTATGAAGTTTTTCAACCGAACAACAAGTTCAGCACCAAAAGATATGCAATGTTTTTTCTTCACAATAATTTACAATTTTGTTTTTAATGGGACTCAGGTCGACTTAGCTAAACTATTTTGTACCGGCCCAGGGTATATTAATTTTAATGCATAGTTTGTAACACAGTGAAACAATCACCGTAGACTCCTAGGATCTTTTAGAGATATGAATGGGTCCGTCCATCCGTCCGTATGTGTGAGGTTTTTAGGTCTTTAAAATTAAACTAGGACTATTTTTCAGCGATATCATAGACCCTATTGTAAGCTTTAGCAAAAACTACAAAATCTTAATCCCAAAAAGAGAGGAATGGACTAGCAATCCACATTGGCTAAATAACGACGCCCAAAAGTGGTACACGGACGGGTCAAAGTCAAGCAGTGGAGTTGGGGCTGAGGACCGAGGTGTCATAAACACATAACTCTCTGTAAAGAAGCCACAATTTTTCAAGCCGAACTCTTTGCGATTAACGAAGCAGCCCATTGCATTTATAATAGAAATCTCAAAAACGTGAAGATCTCACTATTCTCGGACAGCCAGGCAGTGCTAAAAGCTCTAAGGAGCGACAGATATGACTCCAAGGCTGTTTGGGAATGTCATCAGATTCTAAATAAACTGGCTACCAAAAACAGTGTGAAGCTGATTTGGGTGCCGGGACACAAAAACTATGAGGGTAATGAAAAAGCCGACATTCAAGCCAAATGGGGAGCTGAGATTCCTTTATAGGGCCTTTTCCCCTCTTTGATTTTACTAAGGCAGACATTTATTATCAAATTAAAAACTGGACTATCAGTATATGTCTACAAAAGTGGAATAATCTGGAAGGCCTCAAACACTTCAAAAAATTCCTCAAGTACAACCCCAAAAGAGCTAAGGAGGCTCTAGAACTCAACAGATCCGATCTAAGATTGTTATGTGGAGCTCTCACTGGACAAGCAGCATGTAACTATCACCTATCCAAATTAGGCCACAGCAGCACTGAAATCTGTAGACACTGTGGAAAAACAAAAGAAACTATGGAACACCTTTTGATAGAGTGTCCTGCTCTTGCTCTCCACAGATTTAAAATTACTTGGATACCCAATTTAACAGGGAAAGACTATGAAAACATCCCATCGAGCGAGGTTATCAGTTTTGTAAAGATAGCTCTAAAAACTAGGTTTTTAGAGGGGTACAATAGATCTTTTAGGTCGAAGTTCCTAAAAGATCAAAGTAAAGGGGTACAATAGATCTTTTAGGTCGCAGTACAAGTGGGTATTATACTCGTACCCTATACATTCAATTTAATTCAAACTAGGACTATCAAACTTCGAGTATATTTTGGTTGTTATTTTGTACAGACAAAGTGTGAAAATTGGTTAAATCAACCAACGGCCACGCCCACTGCTGGCTTCAGTGTGAGACAACGTCTATTTTACATATTTTTTTTTTAAATGCCTTTTGGTCAAGTAAGACAAGACGTTAGGAGCTCAAATTTTGGTATAGAGCAATAATGGCCTGAAATCTCTAAGAAGGTAAAAACTGGACCGTCCACCATATTGACCATGCCCACTTTTTTATTAGCACGAAAAATCAAAATTGCCGTGGAACGCTGAAATTCCTCGGAAAGTTGACTGCAAATCGAAAAAAAAAATTTATAACAAACATTAAAGATATTACTATTTGGTAGGTTTGCTCCATACAAAGTTTTGAGCTCCGCCCACTTTTAAGGGCGTTTTAAGGAAAAAACTGTTTTTTTCTAAAATAATTTTCTCCTTTTAACATATTTTCGCATGATTCTAACGAAATTACAATTAATTGATTTCAATTTTAACCCCATGCCCACTTTTGGAAGCTTGGCCTAGACAAATAATATATGAAAATCGGGCCAAGAAGCCTTAAGATTTGTTGTTACATGGTATATAGGGTCGGGTATATAGAAGTTTGTCACAGACGAACTCTTGCACTTACTCCTTACTCACTTGTATTTATATCCAATTACCATGCATATGATAGGATGTTTATTAAGTTTGATTCATAGTTAGGAACTTTGACAAATAATCATCATAAGCTCTCAAGACTTTAAAGGTATGTGGTCCAGACCAATTTGTGATTCGAATGAGACATGTCTGTCTGTCCGTTTGTCTGACAGTTCTTTTGCCTTAAATTTTGCACTTAAATCATCATTTATCTGAGCTTTCTAGGTTTCCAAGCAGTACAAGTATTCACATTTTTTGAATCCGCCCACTGACACGCCCACTTTAATTATTAGCACGAGAAATCAAAATTGCTGTGGAACGCTGAAATTTGGCATGCAGTATCCTTGTATAAGTGTATAGGTTAGGTTAGGTTGTTGGGCTGATGGAGCGAGCAGTGACCCGCGCCTCATCGCACTTAGGTCATGCAAACATTCGTGGATTTCCAAAATTGGAGAATAAAATATTTTATGAAATCTTCCGGAAACTGCGAATCGGTGAATCTGAACCTGCGCCCACGACAAAAAAAATCTTCGGATAAGGCCCCGAGGGAAACTGGAGGATGTCAAGACTTGAATTGTAACTATTTTTACCTGCAATGTGGATAAAAATTTACTTTTAAAGTAAGAAAGTACAGAAGGTAAGAAAGAAAGTTTTCAATTCATCTGCACTGGCTGAAAAATAAAAATAGACAAACGCCTGGTGGCAGCGTTTGAAATGACCATAGGACTAGCCATTATTATAAGGTTTGTAGAATTGTAAATTGTTGTAATTTTTCACTTTTCAAAAACATGCTTCGGGTGGTGCGTTTCTTTATTCATAATGGAAAATGTGGAATACGAAGTTGGAATATTCCGATCGTTCTATTTTGTACTACCTCGGGAGGAAAGAACTCATTCCGAATATTCTGAACGAACAAAGAAACGGAAAATGGAATGATCGGAATATTCCGAATAAATAAAAAACCGTAAAAATTTCGGGTAGATTAGTTGAACGGAAAAAAGACGCATCCTTTGCTTAAAATGCACCCTTTGTTTATGCGACATCGAATTTTCTTCTGACAGCCGTTTTTTTTGTAACGAAAGCCTAACAACGAGTTATGATTCTGCGGAAAGCTCTACAGCTAAAACGTGTCAAAAAGTTTTGCAGAAAAAGATGTGTTGTGCTTCCTAGATCTTAAATCAGGTGTCCCACAAGGATTCATACTAGGGCCTCATCATCATCATCATCATCATCATCATTTTCGGATGCCGCTTATCCTTTAAAAGGGTCGCGGAGCGAGGGTGGCTAAATGGTTCTTCCATCTTTCTCGATCCTCCGCCACCAACTCAAGAGACTCCGGCGCAATCCCCAGGCGGGACTCAGAGAGGTTCTTTACCTGATCCCACCACCTGTTTCTTGGCCTACCAGGGGGGGCGACGCGCTCGCATCTCGGCTAGCATGACCTGTGTAGGAAGTCTGTCAGGGGGCATGCGAACAACGTGTCCAAACCATCGAAGAATCGATCGCTCCACTCAGAGAAGTAGCTGCTCAACATTAAGATTCCCACGAATACTGACGTTTCTCACTTTATCCCTTAGAGTAACACCAGCAACGCACCTCAGGAATCTCATTTCGGCAGCTTGTACCCGCGACCTAATTCTTGCGGTCATTACCCAAATTTCATGATAATAGATGAGGTCAGAACGAACACTGAATTAAAAACTGAGATCTTTGCTTTCACTCCAAGCTCAGCTTTCCTGATGACCGGCCGGCACAGTTCCTTTACTATTGCTCCAGCTTGGCCAATTCTACAGGACAACTCAGTATCACTCCTCCCATCTTTCGTAAAAAAGACCCCGAAATACTTAAACTTCTCCACTTGTTTTAATGGAATTCCATTTATGTGCAGGGTACACTTCCGATTTGTTCACGTTTACTTTCATCCCAGCATCCGTTGAAGTTCCTCTTTGGATGATGCAAGGATGGCCAAATCATCTGCGAAAAGCAGATTACTTATTCTGATGCCAGCCAATTCGAAACATTGCTCGCCAAGACTGTGCTTCACCATCCAGTTCATATATGCTATGAAAAGGAGCGGCGACAGAGCACAGCCCTGGCGAAGGCAAACACGCGCACATGAAAAGGACGGGATTTGACGCCATTTATCCGTACACAGCTTCTGCAGTTTCCATACAAAGACTGGATGGCTCTCAGAAGAGGCCCACTCAGCGCATAGTCCTGCAAAACTCTCCACAGTGTATCGCGAGGGACTCGGTTATACGCCTTTTCCAGATCTACAAAACACGCATAGACCGGTTTGGCATATTCCCAGGCCTTCTCAAGAATAACCTTCAGAGGCTCGATTACAGCTCTGGAACGCCCTTGCAAAACCTTCGCGAATACTTTTTTTGGAAGACTCAGGAGAGATATGCCCCTATAGTTGGCGCAATCTCTTCTGGGCTCGAGAAGTTGACTAGGGCCTGTTATGTTTATTATGTTTATAAACGATCTGCCAAATGTTGTACAAAACTCTTATGCTGATGATACTCAAATTTATACCTGAGGTGCAAGCTCGGATTGATCGAGGATGGGGCTTGGAGGTTATAAAAAGGGGTCTTACAAATATAAGAATATGGTCACTTGGAAAAAAGTTTTATACCAATTTTTGACCTCGGTAACGATATTGTCGAATATGTTGAGCCTCTAAGAAATTTGGCTCTTAGTTAGGGGTCAAAATGTTAAATAAAATAATAGTGCTTAAAAATCCGCCGACCCTCTATGAAAAATGCTCAATAATGTTCTTATTTTACCGAGGTGCACATGTCGTAATACTGAAAGTCAGCTTTTCGTTTATGCCATCAGGTAGTAAAAATCACTTAGCATAAAAATTTGAAGACTGCGACTGTGAGGCACAAACTAATTCGAAAGGTTAAATTCCAGGTATATGGTCTATAGTTCATAGCTTGGAAACTTTTTTACCTCTTGTATTTCTTTTCTCTAACGTAAACTTTTAGTTGTAAAATATAAATGTGAAATTTGCATAAGCCAAGCTTAAAAAAAGAATTATATATATTTTATACCTTTTGCTTTTAATGGGTTAAAGTTTATTGTAAAAGATGACATATAAATTAATAAAAATAACTAAATGAATAAAGGATAATAAATTAATAAACAAATTATAAAAAATAAAAAATAAATAAATAAATAAAGGAGCTTGCACGAGTTTTGAAAGTTAAAAAAAATCACCTTGATGCAACAGTCTCCATCTCAGTGGAGAGATTCTGCCACCTATCTATGGCTGATTGGTGGGGTCTCTTCCATTCTGGCATCCCATATTCCATAACTGCACGGGTGGGTTACTCACAATCACAACCACCTAGATTCAAATTTGAGTTTAGACAGTCAGCATTGGCACAGGTACAGGTAATGGTGCAGATTTTATTAGACGTATTTAAAATCTGGTCTTAGTTTTATTTTATACATTAATAAGCAATTTGTGTAAAGCTCGGAAGATCCTAAGTTATGATAGACCTTTAGAAAGGCTGTGGAAAGAGATCGGCGACAGGCAACAGCACGATGCCACAGACCTGCAAATAAGGTTTTTTGGAGATATTTCGTTGTTTCAGGGAAAAAGGGTAGAGCTTGGACTTTTCGAAAGGACTTTATATCCAACAGGATAGGGCACTGAGGGTTGCAAAAGACAATCTCAAAAATGGGTTACTGCAGAAATTTGAAGTTACTGTGGGGACTAAATCGATAAAGTTGGTCGTCTGCTTTATACACTCCTCTAACTTTGGGGGTTAAGGTATATTTCTCTTAAGTCTTTCGGCAAAAATATTCCTGAAGCTATTGGAGATGCTGGAGATGTACCTTAGTTCCAATCGAGCCATTTACGTAGAGAAAAAAGTGTCTTTAGATATTCGGTCTAGCAGAAGCGGAACTGACCATCTTTTTGATTTTCGAGTTGTTTTTGCTTCAGAGTTTTGCGTCAATTCTATGGAATGATGAATGCCTTACCGTTCTGGTAGTAATTGGCTATTAAAAGCAATTTAAGAGAGCTCTTTGATTACGTCTTATAAAAGTCCAAACACATTAAAAGAAAACTATTCATTTTGATTCTTTGGAGCTTCTTTTCCACTCCACCAAATTTGTAATTTATTTTTTATTTTAATCTTTTGGTTTCTTGTTACATAAAGATTTTTCAGCTAAAACTGATTTTATATTTATTTTGACAGAGTGATTTGTTCTTCATAAAGATTATCACACATACTCATACATATTTTTTTATATTTTTTATTTTTTTAGTTTTATATAAGAAGACATCTTTTCCTTAGTACATTGACTATAAACTGTGCTAGTTTTGCGTTTGTGCACTCATTTTCCTTTTTGCGTGAGAAAAAAAAGGACATCAAGTGATTGAGATAAAATTCTCTTAAACATTTTTGACCAGCTTATAGTAACAAGATTGCAAAAAAATAATAAACTTTTTATATTCTTTTGCATATGTTTGTAACTTACATGTAATACTGAATGAATTTTATGTAAATATGATATAATGTTTTCTTTATGCGATAGAAACCATTTTTTTTTTAAACAATTCAATTAAATATTTTATTTCTGTTATACATATAATTTTTTCTGAGCATTTTTGTTATACTTTTTGTTTTAAATATATATTTTTAAGGGCATTTCTTTAGGGGAGATTGTCTTATATTATAAATTGTTTTAGTTTTTTTTTTGTAAATCCATCCATCTCTTTCTTTTATATTATGAAAGAGTTCTTATATAAAAAAATATTACTAACTTACAATATAGGTTTCCTTTTCCTTCTCTCATTGAAATTACAGTTTCTTAATTGTTTTTTTCTTTGTTAAACATTGATTATACATTTATTAAGTTTCTTGTTGGTTTTTTTTAAATATTATTAATTAACACTGTGACTTATAAGCTATGCGTTATATGTTTCATATATATATTATAATAATTTTATTTAAGGAAAAAAATGCACATGTATTAATTTTTGTCTAGATAATGTTAGTTATTTTTTTGTGTATTTTTTTTTTAATTTGATATACGTAATACACACAAGTCTTCTACGGTCCACATTAAATATATTTTTTTTTTATTTGTTTTTGTGTTAAAAATTGGTTCATTTTAGATGAAAACAACAATCAGAAAATATACACATAAGTTTTTTTTTATAAATATTTTCTTTTTGTTTCTTTTTTGTGTAAAATAATTTATTTATTTTAATATAAATTCCAGCAATTACATATTTTAGACAATTTTACTATTTAAAACAAAACAAATTGTTTTGCAAACAACAATAGTAGAAAGCATAACAAAATAGTTGTGTTTTTTTTTCTTGTTAAATTTCGGTGGAAAGATTTAGATTTCATAGTTACGGAACTTGCTGGCGACTTCTGTGTTGTCGGTTCCCCATTCGGACTTGCGGCTACCATAGTAAAGAGCAGCACCTCCCTCGGATGCACGACGATGGGCTGGATTGGGGGCTGCAGCCGAGAGACCACTTGTAGCTCCAGTGGCTCCGGCAGTCTCTTGAAGCATACGGTCCTTGGTCTTGGGAGTGGCCCAGTGCATGGACTGGAATAGAAAAAAAATAAATATTTTATCAAGAATAATATCTCTGATTTTCTTTGAGAATTTGTTGAAGATCTTATAGGATAATCCTGAAGAAATGTATATGAGGCTAATCTCAATGACCTATTACCCGCGAAATCGAGGTTGAGCACTCGTATTCAAATATGCCAACATCCTTGAACGTAAAGAAACCTCGACTTGCAAAATCGTTAAAAATGCCTTTTGCCAAAAAAAACTCTTTTAAATTGGAAAAAAATGCAAAAAATAAAATTGGAGGTTGTTTTCCTTAGTATTTTGGTCCTCCTAGTCCAAAATCCTGCGAAACCCCTCGGAGTGTAGCTAGCTAGACACGACTATAACTTTTTAATGTCAGTCTGCAACACAAAAGTTTAACGGTTTGTCGTCGGTATTCGCAAAACTGTTCAAGAACAGCTTTAAAGGATAACAGATGGTCAGTTGTTCTTCTGCTTACCGTATCAATGGCTTGATTACAAGTCTGGAATATCTCCGGTAGCTCCAACATCTTGGGGAATATTTTGCCCGAAAGACTTAAGAGAAATGTACTTACTTCTAAATTTAAAAAAATCTCCTTTGTCTTCTTGTACATAAAAATGAATACAGGTTAGGTACCATGGTTTGTCAGTTGCTCCCAGGCCGCCTCAATAAAAGTTATCAGCCATTTAAACGCTTCGACACCCATTGATTAAACACATTGACCATTGCTGGCTTTATTTCATCCAATCCTGTAGACTTGACCACCTTTACCGATTCAGTAGCTGCAGTGACTTCAACTTTCCGCCCGAGGCTTGTCATCATCAGGAATGCCTTTTTCAACTCTTAATGACCGGTTGTGTATGAAGCAACAAGTTAAAGTGCTCGCCTTTCCATTCTTCTCTAACAGGCCGAAACATCTCCAAAACACCTTATTTGCAGGCTGATTCTCCCGGTTAGTGTTAGAACCCAGGAACTCCTGCACAGTCGTAGGAGTAGCCCCAATCAACGACAAGTGCACCAAGGTATCCCCAGGTCAGGTATACCTGATAAAAGTGGCTTTAATTTAAAGCGTAGGTTAATTCATGGCATGCCCGACAAATTCATGAGCTCAACAATTGACTGGAATATCTGTCTGCTTCGCTGTCTCTGCCACTTCTGCGAGAAACATACAGAAACAGTCTACCCACTAACCCACACTTTTTAAAATTTTTAGCTTCAACCCAAAGACTAAGATCGACTCTTAAAAAAATTGTTGATTATCTTCAGTGAATATTTTATTTTCTTAAACAAAATCAGAATTCTTTAATTAGATCACAATATTAACTCCGAAAGAGAAGGGATTGAAAGTTGAGGTTAGGAATAGAAAATTTCTCCTGCTGAAACCTCCAGGCAGTCGTGGATTTCTAAAAGTTTCTCCAAACTCAATTTCGACGATGATCAGATCACGATCACTCGAACCCCGCTGAGCCATTATGAAACACAAAAGCTCTGAAGCCAGGAACAGAAAAGCTTATTCCCGCAAGTGTTATGCCTTTTTACAGTCGGTAGCAGATTTATGATAATCAGTATTTCATCAACTTGTTAAAGAGTAATGAAGAGAACAGGAGATGTTTGTATTCGAATGAATCTTATTTACTTACTTACTTAAGGTGGCGCTACAGTCCGGGGTGGACCTGGGCCTAAGCCAACAAGCTTCGCCAGCAAGCTCTGTCTCTAGCTAGCCGTCCGCTTCCACTTGCGTGCGCCACCTGAGTCTCGGTGCTCCTCTACTGCGCCGTCCCTGCGGTGTGGATTCGAAGATTTTCCGGGCCGGGGCGTTGGTGTCCATCCACTCTAGATGACCCAGTCATCGTAGACGTTGTGTTTTGACTCTTTTGGCTAGGTCGGTATCGCTGTACAGCCCGTACAGTTCGATGTTATATCTCCTCCTCCACTCTCCGTCTATGCAAACGGGGCCGTATATCGTCCGAAGAATTTTCCTCTTGAAGCAGCCTAAAGTTTTTTCATCCGTCTTTGACAGGGTCCATGCTTCTGCACCGTAAAGCAGGACTGGGATGATGAGGGTCTTATACATGGACACTTTAGTAGATCGAGGGAGGGCTTTGCTACTCAATTGCCTTCTTAGCCCAAAGAAACAGCGATTGGCAAGAGTTATCCTTCGTTTGATTTCAGCGCTGGTGTCATTGGCTGAATTGATAGCGGAACCCAGGTTGACAAAGTCCCTAACTACCTCAAAGTTATAGCTGTCGATGGTGATGTTTTGTCCAAGACGTCGGTGTTGGGTGTCTTTTCTTGATGACAGCATATACTTGGTTTTGCCCTCATTGGCTGCTAAACCCATTTTCGCCGCTTCCGTCCCAATACTCACGAAGGCTTTACTGACATCACGCTTTGTTCTACCGATTATGTCAATGTCGTCTGCGTATGCAAGTAGTTGAACGGACTTTTTAAAGATTGTACCTCTGGTGGTGGTGCGGGGGTTCTGCACAATTCTCTCAAGTATGATGTTAAAGAAGTCGCATACAACATGTCGCCTTGTCTAAATCCTTTTAGACAAGGCGACACGGGTCGGTGAGGTCTTTGCCGACCTTGACGGAACAGCGTGAATTTTCCATCGTCATCCTGCACAGACTGACGAGTTTGGCAGGGGTGCCAAAACTAGACATTGCGCTATACAGCTCGTCTCTATAGATGCTGTCATACGCGGCCTAGAAATCGATGAAGAGGTGGTGTGTATCGATTTGGAATTCCTGCGTTTTCTCCAAGATCTGCCGCAGTGTGAATATTTGATCGATGGTTGACTTTCCTGGCCTAAGGCCACACTGATATGTGCCTATCAGATTGTTAACGAACGGCTTCAGGTGATCACACAGTACAGCAGAAAAGATCTTGTATGCGATGTTAAGAAGACTTATGCCTCTGTAGTTGGCACAACTCAGAGGGTCTCCTTTCTTCAGGATCGGGCAAACAATGCTGAGGTTCCATTCGTCGGGCATGCTTTCTTCCGACCATATCTTGCAGATGAGCTGGTGCATGCTCCTAACCAGCTCATCGCCAGCGGATTAAAAAAGTTCGGCAGCTAGGCCGTCTGCCCCGGCTGCTTTGTTGCACTTGAGCTTAGACACAGCTACTTTCACCTCCTCCAGGTCGGGTGGGCGGTATCGTTCGTATGCTTCGTCGGTAACGTCTTCGCCCGGGTTGAATGGTTCGTTCTGCCTGACAGCGGTATTTGGTTCGTCCTCGCCGTTATACAATCTGCAGAAGTGGTCTTTCCAAATCCTCAGTACCGACTGCGATTTTACAACGATGTTCCCTTGGTGGTTCTTACAGGCTTCAGTTCGAAGTTTATACCCTTGGCAGGACCTTTTGATCCTTTGGTAAAACTTTCTAAGCTCATTCCTGTTGTAACATCTCTCTATCTCTTCAACGGCGCGCTTCTCGTGCTCTCTCTTTTTCCTTCGGAGAAGCCGGTGTTCCTCTCTCCTCCTCTGCTCGTAGAGCTCGCATCTTATCGAATCTAGATTCGAATTAATCTAGCCTGGATAAAAGACGCCGATTGGGGAGACAGCCATTTTTAGACAGGGGCTCCTAGATTTTTCTTCTGTTTTTTTTTTCTTTTTTTATAATTGACTTGCGTAGCACATCGCCAGTGGAAAGAATTTTGAGGATGAGAAAATTCATTCTCCATCCATCACGAAAATGGAATTGAGCCAGTACATAACATGAAAACTCTGTATAAAAGCAGCAAAGCTTACCCCCGCAAGTGTTATGCTATTACAGAGAAAAGCAATAATATAACAAACAGAGTATTTAATAAATGCAACTGGCATGCATCTAATTTTTGTCCATTTTTTTTCCTTATTAGAACAGAAAGAGTCGGTAAGTATTTAGCCGACCTTAATCTGGATAACATACGCCGACCAGGAAGCCGCTCATTTTGGATTTTTCGTTTGTTGCTGGTTTTCGTCAGCCACGGATACTTTCCATACCCGTACCCACCATATCTGGTGTAAATTCCCATACCCCCCCACCTGGGGAGGGGGGACCGGCAACCTCAGAAGTGAAATGATTTTTCAGGCCCCGGTTGTTTTTCGTGCTGACGCCCATTCTATCTTTAACTTCAACACCTAAGTTGAAAATTTTTAGAAGATATTTTATAGATGTTTTCCTAACAATCCCTTCGGGCATACCCTCTGGAGTTTGCTAAATGGGGCTCAAAAATGCTTAGTTACCTGGCGCCTGGTTTTAAGGTAAGCCTGAGTTGAGCGAAGGTCAATTGTTCCCTGAGCATTATCCCGTGAGCACATTTTCAGTGCAGATTAAGGACAAGCTATATTAATTTTCCACATGCTCGCGTTTAATAGACAACTGCAATTTAACAAAGAGAAAACAGGCAAAGAATTTAGAGCTGTTTTTAAGAGTTTGGTCCCGGTTTAACCCGCCGAATTTAACGAGTTAAATAGACATTAACTTCTGTGCAAAATTGAACCCCACACAATTGACTGCCAAGCTCATTTCACGCTCGATGACTTTGGACACAGAAAAGAGTCCTGAAATGAGGGAGAACGATTTACGCTGGCTTGTAAGGACGAAGAGGAGTGGCATTTGGCGGTGGCATTTATTAACTGAACTTAAGTTCATATCCAGGCCTCGTCTTGGCACTCTGGCTGTCGATGCCAGGCTATGCGCTAGTTTTGTGACCGAAAGTTTTATGCTGATGCAGAACAACGCCGGACTTATACACCTCAGCACATTTGAAGAATCGAAAAGACGAAGACGTGGAAATTCCAGTTAAGGCCAGCTAGCATTCCTGACCTTAATCCCATTAAACATCCGTGGGATGACCTTAAAAGAAAGTTCAGGACTAGAGCTCGCATATCGCTTTAACGAGATGGGCGGATTTTCTTAAAAGCTTGAAATAGAAGCCGAGGTTTTAAAAAATAACACATTTTAAATAATAATCTTTGGCATTATGATGTTTTAGAACAATTTTTCTAGTGTCGAGCAGAAACAAATAGCGAGACTTGTATTAGGGTTAAGGTTAAGGTGTTCTTAAGGATAACTTAAACTGGGATTTTTTTGCACTTCCCAAAAAATGATTGCGACGCATTAACCCCAAAATGTTGGCACCCAACGTGGGGCATTTCTCAAATACAAAGGAAAAACACATTTGGGATCCAGTTCAACGTTACTGATGCTCTAGTAAGGCCACCTGAAGATGACTATTTCACCTGTACTCAAGAAACCGCAATAGTATTACGTCCGAAAGATTGCTGATGGTTTAGGCACGGCATATTGAGTTTGAATTCTTTTTGGAAAAGCATTTATACCTTTACTATACCTACTTACAAACTTCAAATTAAATCAATTATGATGCCAGCGGCCCACTCTCGATGGCCGGGGAATCCATTATAGTCACTCCTATTCACAAAGTTTTCCCCACATAAATATAAATTGAAGTCACCTAAACCCGAAATTCTGGACAAGTCACGTTTTTGACAAAAAGCTTTTTAAATTTAATTAAAAATTTTGTTTCGGGCTTTTATTAAATTTACCACACATTAACCAAGTGGCAGGATTTTATGGAATACACGTAATTTTTGCTGGCAGATATATTGGAATGTATGTATGTCGGGGGTGGTCAATGCACTAATCTACTGCCGGAACCTGAGTCAAGTGACACCACAAATTACCGCACCTGTTTCAAAAGTGGCTTTTGAATATTTTATTATTTTATGTCATGGCCACAATTAAGCTCAATTCATTATTTTGGTTTCGATAATTTTGTGAGTCATTAATGGAATTAAAACTTGTATAATAAGCTTTGTCTAAAATTCATTTAATAAGCTTTGTTTTTAAATTTGCTTAGGGGATCAGAATGACAGTGGTGTAAGTCAAAAATCAACCTACAGCACTGCAAGGCCTCTACTGCTCTTCTAAGTAGCAGGCTTGCGGCATGTAGTACAAAAACATGCATAACATCCATCCAGGAACCATGGGTGTGGAAAGGTTACATCTGTGGTCTTGGTGGGTTGAGTGCTTCACACGATATTCTTTACGATAAGAAGTCCGAAAGACCTAGGACTTGTCTTATCGCATCCAAATCCTTAGAGGCCGTCACGATCGAAAGGTTTTGTGCCCAAGATCTGGTTGCTGCCTCTATTCCCTGCCATGCTAACGGCAAATGGGAAACCTTTGTCGTTGCCTCGGCCTACTTCCCCTATGACTCTTTGACTCCTCCTCCACCAAAGGCAGTTGTTGAGCTTGTAGATTATTGTGAATCCAAAAGATTGGGTCTCGTCTTGTGCTGCGATGCTAATGCTCAAAATACTGTCTGGGGCAGCAGCAAATGCAACGCAAGAGGAGATCGTCTTTTGGAATTCATCTTATCGTCTGACATTACCATCAATAATTTGGGTCACAGACCCACTTTTGTTACCGCCAGGAGACAGCAGGTAATTGACCTTACCCTGTCCAACAGTTTTCATGGACTATCGCAAAATGGAGGGTATCGCCAGATAGCACCCTGTCAGATCACAAATACATCGAATTTCAAATCAATTGCGAAGTTCTACCTTTGCAAGAGAGGAGAAATCCGAGAAAAACGAATTGGTCACAGTTTAGATAGGAGCTTGGCCACTCTGTTCAAGTTCCACTCAAACTGAGTTCACGACAAGGGGTAGAGATGTCTGCTTAAAATCTGAACAGCATCCTTACCCGTTGTTTTGAACTCGCGTGCCCAGTTACGAAAAACCTCCGTAGAAAATCGGTACCTTGGTGGAATGCCGAACTGCAGCGTATTCGCAAAGAGACCAGGAAGCTCCTGAATCGGCCCTTAAAAACCAATTTAGTAGAAGACTGGAATCTATATCGATCAAGGCAAAAGGATTTTAAGAGACTTATTCGCAAGTCGAAAAATGACTCTTATAAAAAATTTTGTGACGAGATCGAATCTCTTAGCGAAACTAGTAGGCTTGTGAAAGTTCTTCAGAGGAACAGGCCAAGCAGACTAGCTTCAATACTCAAACCTGATGGCACCTACACTGAGACCAAGGCGGAGACCTACAGTCTTCTCCTTGAGACTCACTTCCCGGGAAATCAGGTCACCACGTGCTCTTCAGTGGTACCGGCAACGGTGGCCACTGCAGAACCAGCGAACACAACGCGGCTTAACTGGTACATTGCATCTAGAGTGGTGACTGATGACGCTATCAAATATGCTATTGCATCTTTTGAGAGCTTTAAGTCACCTGGTCCAGATGGAATCTACCCGGTTATGCTGAAGCAAGGTTTAGGTCAGCTGTTACAGACGTTGAAAAGAATTTTCACTGCGAGCCTTGCCTTGGCTTACATACCCACCCTTTGGCGTATGGTTAAAGTCGTTTTCATACCAAAACCTGGTAAGTCAGACTATAGCCTAGCCAAAAGCTTCAGACCTATAAGTCTGTCTTCCTTCCTGCTGAAAAACTTAAAGAGACTGGTTTAGCTGCGCGTGCGCAAAGTTGCTCTTCGTTTGCACCCTCTTTCTGAGATGCAACACGCTTATCAGCGCGGAAAATCCTGCGAAACTGCACTTCAAAACCTTGTTGGTAGGATTGAATGTGCTCTTGACCAGAAGAAGTACGTGCTGGGCGTTTTCGTCGATATTGAGGGTGCTTTTGATAACGCGACGTTTGATAGCATGTGCAACTCAGCCAGACAACTTGGTGTAGATGAAACATTAGTTCAATGGATTAGGGCAATGCTAATGAACAGGACGCTGATAGCCGAAGCAGATTGTGGCAAGTGCGTCATAACTGGGGTAAACAAGGGCTGCTCGCAAGGTGGTGTTCTGTCTCCCCTTTTATGGTGCATGGTTGTAGACTCTCTACTATCGGCTCTCAACCTTCCTGGAACCTACACACAAGCCTACGCGGATGATGTCGCCGTTCTTTCTGTCGGTTCAAACCTAGGGACTATGTGCTCTCAGGCGCAGAGATCCCTGGACTTGATCGATGATTGGTGCACTAGGAATGGGCTTTCAGTGAATCCTCTTAAAACTACGGTTGTTCTCTTACGAGAAGGAGGAAGGTCACTGGTGTGACTCAACTTGTGCTTAAAGGTGTCACTATCCCGATATCCGATGAAGTCAAATATCTGGGAGTAATCCTTGATAGAAAATTTCTATGGTCCAAGCATGTTGAATCCAAAACCGAAAAAGCATTGTCCACCTTCTGGCAGTGCAGAGGCGCTTTTGGCAAGACATGGGGCTTATCTCCGAAAAGGGTCCTCTGGATCTATACTGCCATGGTTAGACCACTCCTCTCATACGCATCGGTTGTTTGGTGGAACAGGCTTTCGCGGAAACGTGTTACTGCCTCTTTTGCCAAACTCCAAAGAACGGCTTGTCTTGGCTGCACAGGGGCCTTCCCTAGCACGCCGGGCTCTGCTCTAAATGCTTTGATGAACCTCCTCCCTTGATATATTTATCATGGGCTGTACGCTGAAAACCATCTTTCGCTTAAAGAGAGGTGGTTTTTGGTACCACACGCATTAGAATTTTGAAGAACTTGTTCGAGAATTGTCCTTTGACCCCTGTCTTATGTACATGTTCTCTGAAGCAATGACCCCAGAAATCCTTTTGCGACAAAATTACCAAGTCAACTTTCCTCAGGTAATGGAATGGCTTCGGCCAGACTCTAAGCCAGGGAAAGAATGCCATCGTATTTTTACGGATGGCTCCAAAACCGGACAGGGGTCTGGTGCTGGAGTCTTTGTGGAAAGCGAGAACATTAGACTCCACTACCATTTAGGTAAATATGCGTCCGTCTTCCAAGCGGAGATTTTCGCTATCCCAATGGCTATGCACTATATTGTGACTAACAGGTGGAGGGCAAGAAGCATATGCGTTTGCAGTGACAGCCAAGCCGCTCTAAATGTGTTGCTCAACCCTCTTACCTCGTCCAAGATAGTGCTCGAACTCAAGAATTCGTTGAACTTAGTCGGAAGGCTAAATGCAGTGAATCTTGTTTGGGTTCCAGGTCACACTGGTATCCAGGGAAATGAGATCTCTGATGAGCTTGCCAGACTTGGCTCAGAAGAGGTTTTCTCAGGACCCGAACCTGCTTTAGGCCTGCCTGTATCTGTTGTCACGTCTGCCTTTGATACTTGGGTTTCTCGTGAGCACAGGGCTCGTTGGCGTGACTGCGATGGGTGCAGACAGCCTAAACGACTACGCCCAGACATCTGCGAGGGGTCAGCGTCTTTTCTTCTATCTCTTAGGAGAATCGATTGCAGACTTCTTGTAGGCGTCCTTACCGGCCACCAAGCTTTTGCTAGACACTTGAATGTGTTAGGCTTAAGCGAAACCACCACCTGTCTTGCCTGTGGAGAGGACGACGATACAGCGGAACACTTTCTCTGTAGTTGTCCTGCCTTTGCTCGCATCAGGTGGCAGATCTTTGGGGCTGACGTGGTGAGTGCCGAACACCTAAGCTCTTCATCACTGAAGCTCCTTCTCATCTTTCTTCGAAAGACGGGTAAACTAAATACATTAATGTAAGGTGTCTGCATGGTAGTACAATGGACCAGTAGTTGTGTCTGAGTGCTCTATCGGATAGTAGCAACCTCCAACAAAAACGTAAGCCAAAAATCGGATTCCTTTTTTACTCAGTTTACTTAGGTACTTATTAAGGCATTCAGCGAGAAGTAAGCCAAGTTCTGGTTCTTCATCATATAAAACGCTTGGTTGCAGTACAAGGACATGGCTTCCTCGCTGAAGGCCTGAGTTGAAAGGAAGTTAATACGATTTTGAATATTTCTGACTTACACCACGGTCATTCTTATCCCCTTAATGAAAATGTCTGCTTAAAATATTTCAATCAAAGCAATATTAGGCGGCACAAGACTGAAGCCTCTCCCAGCTGTGCTATGCATTGTGGTTTTTTTTAGCCCCTGGAGACCTGTTTTAAAAGTGGTACGGATCCATTGGTAGTTTCTTCGGAAACCCCAGCGGGAAGTGTCGTTAAAATGATGTTGCCTCATAGTAAGCAAAAATTAATAAACTTTGTAAATATTCAAGAAAAACTGTTCCTCAGGGAGGCTCTGATGGCACTAGCTATAGGTCTGTTCTATTGACAGACTTAACTTAACTTAATCAGCTATAGAAATTCCCTTAAATGCATTACTAAGGTTCTCAAAAGCGTTGTGCAACAAAAGCATAAGCGTTGGCATTCCTCCTAATTTATTATGCAGATTATTGAAAGCCCTCTTAGCCACTATGCCAGCTTCTTCCATTCGCTGCTGATGAGTTACCTCTTAATTTCACTGCTTATTAAAAGTAAATTGAGATAAGCAGAGCTACTATTGAGCCACGTTTCTAAATGAAAATGCACAATGTGCCACATTTACCTCTGTAATGATGTGCACGGATGCATTTTTATTTGGCTTTTCATTCCTCCTTCGAGCCAGAGCACCACACAGGTGTATTCCGAGCTTAAGTTGTACAAGTAAATTCAACAACAGCTGAATGGAAATCCCTTTTCAAAAGCTTAATGTTAAGCTAAGAAATAAGTCCTCTTCGAAAATTGCTCATCCAAGTACTTACTCGTACTTGGCAATTTCCGAAGAGGACTTTATAGGAATATAAAAAGTGGCAGGGTCTCAGGGAAAAAATAAAAAAAAAACAACCCCCGCATTTTATAGCTCTAAGGAAAATTGGATTTTCATCTAAGAGACCCTAAGCAACACCACCTAAATAACCCTTATGCTCGTATATGTTCGAACAAATACCGCATCCTGCAAACTTTTAACTCTACGTATGATGTGGTTACAAGACGAAGACACCCACGACTGGCATCAAAGACAGAACTCAAATTTGTACATCCCTACGGAAAAAGGACCAGGTAAGCGTAAGAAAATTCAATAAGCAAAACCTATTTGTACGTCAAGGAGTATGCATGCCAACTATGTACCTATAAACCGTATACAAAGCGACGTCAGTTGCAGGATGCAAAATATGTCCTGTTGCATAACAAGCAGCCAATCGTAATATGGCTGAAATTCGTCAACCTTAGCACAACGGATATACTAACACACAAAAACAATATTTCTGGAAAATAAAGGTCATATCCATCATATGCCATACAGGCACTCAGGTGTCAGGAGTGCAAGATAGATAGGCACTCAAGTGCAGGAGACTGACCACAAGAGTTTCGCGTGTGGCAAATAAAACCACCAACCCATAACCGTGAGTTTGTGCGTGGTTTCCAAGGTTGTGGTTATGCTTCTTTCGATTGAATTTTTCCCTCTGTCACTGGGCCAAAATCGATTGAAAATCTAAGGACGAAAATCTGATTGCGCTTTGAGTCATTGTACAAAAATACAGTTAAGTAAACTGAAAATATCCGTGATGATAAATATCTATGCGAGCTGAGATACGTTGGTGTGTCGCGAATGGTTGTACATAAAAATGAAACGGGTTGGGGACAGAATTCCGAATGCCCAGTTGATCCAGAAAATCCAAAAACCCGTAAGGCCACAATTCCGAAAACCCAAAACCTACAATTTCTATCAAATTTTTCTTATTCAAAAATATGTTAACAACTAGAACCTTTCAGAAAAACTGAAAGCAGTAACTTTTTTGTAGGATAATTTCACTCGCTTCATTTCTTTCACTCTTAGTTAAAGCATAACGTTGTATGCAAATTACCCTTTATTGCCTGTGGGCATAAATATACAGGGCTATAACCATAAGCTATTCAAAAACTCACTTTTCCTGAAAGCCTTACTCAATTCATCATAAAAACTCGATGCCTTAACACGTTTCGAATAAAAATTAAATCCACAAAGAAAATTCCGAAAAAAATTCAAACGCACCGCATTAATCTACTCAAGGCGAATCCTTGGATAAAAAATCCTTGCAAGGTGTGATAAAATCAATGCTTTCACTACCTTACACTTCCCCCTCAGCCCATCAATGTTTTCTCTCTTCGACAGAGAAACTACCATTTTTTTGTGAAGCAATCTCATGTCACTTACCTGTCCGACATGCTCCTTCATTCCCAGCCAGTTCTTGTAGCTCATTGCTATTCCGCTGTTGCGCCATTTATCGTAATTGGCACGCTTCTCCGGATCGCAAAGTGTTTCCTTGGCCTCCTGCAAGTAGAAAATTAAACAAACACGGTTAGGTTTCGTTATATCCTTGATGGGTTTTGAGATTTTTTTTTTATTAACAAAGCGTGTCCAAGGGAGACCCAGATACGTACAAACTTTACCACAAGTTTAGTTAAGTAAATCTTAAAAATTCATTACACCAACCAGGCTATAAGGACTAAATAATGCTCAGTGTGGTTTTGCTTTCAAAGGAATCGCTCAAACCATACACTCAGTTAGAAGTTACGACGCTCTGCTTGAATTACATTTGAATCGAATTTGTGGGATTCACAGATCAATGGGTTTTATTTTCATTTCAGGAAAAGGGTTCGAAAGTAATCGAATCTGTGCGCAAGGACCGTAGGGAAGTGATTGCAAAATGTAAATTTCGAAAAGAAACTCACCATAATTCGGCCCCTTTTGAATAGGAATTGAGGTAGTTTTTGATGCCGACAATCTATGGTCCAATAAAGACTGTTCATCTGTGAAGTTTTCATCATCTCAAGTAGTCTGGTCATGTGAAAGTCTAAACGGGTTGAATGATTTTTTATTTTTTGCAGAATCCTCTCCGAGGTTTTCCTGTTTTCTGTGTTTTATGACAACCTCCATTTGATTGCCTTCAACGCAGAAGAGACGTTTTATTTGACATGGCACTGTGGGCGGATATCAAGGCAAATTCCTGCTAAAACGCTTACACATGCCATGCCTCGATACAAAAAACAATAATAAATTTAATTGCACACTTAAGTCTCTGTTGCTCACCTGTCGATGATGCACAGCGCGTTGGCCTCTTTGTTTGAGACTCACAGAACTTCAATTTCCATCCACGCTCCAAAGAATTTCGTATACCGAATTGAGCTCTCGTTAATTTCAAGAGAAAAGCATTAAAATGTCCTTGCCGCTTGGCATGATAAATTGCATGCCAGAGCACATAGTATTAAATTTTTCAGGATAATTGGATTGATGTGACATGAGATACTGACACTAATTGACGTTATGTATGCGACCTCGCCCACAATGCCCGAGCTTAAATTCAGTCAGAAATTTAGTAGCCATTTGCATATTATTGCCAGTGTAGAATCGCCAGAGCCAAAGCCAGACCCAGCTGCCCATGAAAAATGTCCTGACAACGTGATTATAGCACAAAAACAATGAATATTCATCGTGTGGGTGTTTTGTGTGGGACGGAGGGGGAGCACATAGCAAAACGAAAATGAAAAACATAAATACAAAGGTAGGTCTGCCTTTATGTATATCTGAATTGCATTATCTCTCCTCCAGCGGGTATATACAAAAGACAACTTCAAACTGAGCGAAAAGCAATCAGTGCCGAGTACAAAGAAGCAATCTGTTGATTCACAAACAAGAACACCGCTCGACACCCCCACTCGGAATAAATTTGTCACAAAAAAACAAGTCCTTTGGTAAATTAGGATTAATCCACACGAAGCACAAAAGCCACATGAGGTGGTATTTTTAGCAAATCAACATGAGAAACTGGTCTTAAGGGATGCGAGTGGTGGGCCTCTATATGGGAGCCGTTTATATAGGGGGAGCTTCAGCCTAATCAATTACATACCCTCCGTTGAATATTTAGGCCGAGAGGAATGGCAAAGCCGGATTAATCCTTTCGACTACTTTTTTCGGCCAAGTGAAGAATGAAAAAAATGGATTACGATCTGACAAAATACAAAATCGTTAGTGAATTGTTGAAAATCGTAAAGGGGGCTCATCTTTTATCCTTTCTGAGTGATTTTCTTTGACAAATTGAGTAACGTCACGTATTGTAGGTCTTGATGAAAAGAAGAAGTCTTGATGAAAAAAGTTCTTCTTGACATACATCATGAAATCAACAGGGACAAAAGTTTGAAACAAGGACGAAATTTGTATGGTATCAGCTGGACCAAAATTACAATTATCGAACTTCAATAAAGCTATTCACGAAAAGGAACATATTGAGTGTTCTTTGACTTTGAGTGAAAATTAAGAGTCCAAAAAAGTTTACCAAGCACTTTTCACACTTCTTAAGGATGTGACAAATATATGTCATAGGATCTGGTAAGGCGAATGGTGAAGGAAAGTTGCAACCTCCCTCGGATGATATAATTATCACATAAAAAGCTCTGAGTTAAACATTTTAGTAGGAATCATTCTTAATAACGAGGAGGCATTAGATAGATTCTTAAGATAGTTCTAGGTCCCACAATCATTTTTGGTGCTAAAAAGCCTGATTTCTTCGCTTCGCGCAACGTTTTTGTTTCCAAAAATACCATAATCATGTGTATAATTATATAAACTACCTACACTAAGGGTGGCCAAGAGGCCATGAATTATAAATCCAACATCTTTTAGGCGCCATTTCCAATCAACTGCCAAAAATTGCAAGAATCAGCATATTACGTAAGAAACAAAGCCCTGCCCTAGTAACAAAGCCCTGCTTAGGGGAATCGTTCGATACCTTATCCCAATTAAACTCTGTCAAGAGCCAAATCGAATTTACCTGTTAAAAATCTCTTTTTGTAAAAAGAAAGCGTGGCATCGGCCCACTTTTAATAACTTTGTATTCTTTGTTCAAATTTATTGTCCAAAACTGTGGTATGCATGTGTTAAATGCATTTTTATGTAAAAAATTAGGCTTTTATTTCACGCCCCAAAAAAAGGGCGTGGTAAAGCTTTTTTCCAGTAAATTTATTGTATATTGAAATACGTTAGTAAAATGTTAATTATATATTAACATATTTCAGTATGCAATAAATTTACTGGGTGGTCAAAGGATAGACATGTGCACTCAAGAGGATACAAGCATCCACAGGTTTTCTAAACCCACCTCTGTCTATCAACTCCTACTCTCACCTCCCCGTGGTGAACACCGGGTGCCTAGTACCTCAACTGGAGATTGGGTTCCAACCCGTTTGGAAGGTTGTTGGGGGTAGCAGACGAGAGAGGGGGGAGGAGTGTTCCCACTAAGGCACTTCCCCTTGCATCCGGACGGCAGCGGAGGAATTCAACAGATGGAATCAACGGTGGCATCCATAGTTCCAGTCAGGCCGAACTACTTAATGAACACCTGATATGGGCTACTACGACGTATTCGGAGCTCAGGCCTATAAGGAGCGGGCTATCCGGCTCTCCGTCCTTAGAGCTAAGCAAAGGATCTGGTCCTCCAGGTTGGGGGTCGTGCCGTCGGGGTGACTTCCCGGCCACGTAAACAAACACCAGTCACGAAGCGGAAACAAGGCTCGGATTCGGACGGATTTACTGTTGACGACCAATGCAAACGAGAAAAGGACAACGAGCTCCGGATCTGCACGTAGAATGTTAGGTCCCTTAACAGAACACGTGCAGCCGAGCAACTAGCAGAGGCCCTTAACGACTGCAAGGCAGACATTACTGCCATCCAAGAAATGCGGTGGGTCGGGCCGGGCAAAAGAAGGATGAAAAACTGCGACATCTACTACGGCGACTGCTACCGGCATCAAAGACAGCGCCTATTTGGATGTGGTTTCGTTGTTGGAGGCAGACTTAGGCAAAAAGTCTTGAGCTTCAACCCTGTAAGCGAGCGCCTCGCGACGATCCGCATCAAGGCCAAATTCGCCAACATTAGCCTGATATGCGCACATGCCCCCACAGAGGAGAAAGATGACGAGACCAAAGATATGTTCTACGAGCTCCTGGACAAAACTTATGAGCAGTGCCCTAGCTACGACATTAAAATTGTCCTAGGCAATTTTAATGCCAAGCTAGGAAGGGAGGGCATCTTTGGTCGTACTGTCGGAAAGTATGTCGGAAAGTATAGCCTGCACGACACGACCTCCGATAACGGATTCAGGCTGATCGACTTTGCTGCGGGGCGACACGTTGTGGTAGCTAGTACACAGTTCCCGCATCTCAATATCCACAAAGGGACATGGAGATCTCCCGATCAATCAACCGTCAACCAGATTGACCATATTGCGATCGACGCAAGGCACTCCTCCAGTATCATGGATGTCCGAACTTTCCGAGGGGCCAACATTGACTCGGATCACTACCTTGTTGTAGCCAAGGTACGGCTGCGGATATCCCGACCAGCGCCAAGTAATGGAAATACTGTGAGGAAGTTTGACGTCGGCCGACTACAATCGCAAGAGATCGCCAGGTCCTTCTCCAACCGAGTCTCTCAAAACCTTCTACGAAGTCCTATGCAACCAGCATCAAGTATTGATAGCCAGTGGCAACATTGCCAAAATGCCATCAGAGACGCCGCCTCTGAAGTGCTGGGTTTCACACGGCGACCACAACGAAACCCCTGGTCTGACGATGAATGCCGGCAAGCACATGCAGCTAAACAGGAAGCATACAAAGCGGCGCTGCACAGAAGGACTAGTGCAAGGCCGAAGGACTAGAAACTTCGAACTGAAGCCTGTAAGGACCATCAAGGGAACATCGTTGTAGAATCGCAGTCGGTGCTGAGGATTTGGAAAGACCACTTCTGCAGACTGTATAACGGCGAGGAAGAACCAAATACCGCTGTCAGGCAGAACAAACCATTCAACCCAGGCGAAGACGTTACCGACGAAGCATACGAACGATACCGCCCACCCGACCTGGAGGAGGTGAAAGTAGCTGTGTCTAAGCTCAAGTGCAACAAAGCAGCCGGAGCAGACGGCCTAGCTGCCGAACTTTTTAAATCCGCTGGCGATGAGCTGGTTAGGAGCATGCACCAGCTCATCTGCAAGATATGGTCGGAAGAAAGCATGCCCGACGAATGGAACCTCAGCATTGTTTGTCCGATCCTGAAGAAAGGAGACCCTCTGAGTTGTGCCAACTACAGAGGCATAAGTCTTCTTAACATCGCATACAAGATCTTTTCTGCTGTACTGTGTGAACGCCTGAAGCCGTTTGTCAACAATCTGATAGGCACATATCAGTGTGGCTTTAGGCCAGGAAAGTCCACCATCGATCAAATATTCACACTGCGGCAGATCTTGGAGAAAACCCAGGAATTCCAAATCGATACACACCACCTCTTCATCGATTTCAAGGCCGCGTATGACAGCATCTATAGAGACGAGCTATATAGCGCAATGTCTAGTTTTGGCATCCCTGCCAAACTCGTCAGTCTGTGCAGGATGACGATGGAAAACTCACGCTGTTCCGTCAAGGTCGGCAAAGACCTCACCGACCCCTTTTATGTCAAAAAAGGATTTAGACAAGGCGACGCGCTGTCATGCGACTTCTTTAACATCATGCTTGAGAGAATTGTGCAGAATTCTCGCGCCAACACCAGAGGTACAATCTTTCAAAAGTCCGTTCAACTACTTGCATACGCAGACGACATTGACATAATCGGTAGAACAAAGCGTGATGTCAGTGAAGCCTTCGTGAGTATTGGGACGGAAGCGGCGAATATGGGTTTAGCAGTCAATGAGGGCAAAACCAAGTATATGCTGTCATCAAGAAAAGACACCCAACACCGACGTCTTGGACAAAACATCACCACCAACAGCTATAACTTTGAGGTAGTTAGGGACTTTGTCTACCTGGGTTCCGCTATCAATTCAGACAATGACACCAGCGCTGAAATCAAACGAAGGATAACTCTTGCCAATCGCTGTTTCTTTGGGCTAAGAAGGCAATTGAGTAGCAAAGCCCTCTCTCGAGCAACTAAAGTGTCCATGTATAAGACCCTCATCATCCCAGTCCTGCTTTACGGTGCAGAAGCATGGACCCTGTCAAAGGCGGATGAAAACACTTTAGGCAGCTTCGAGAGGAAAATTCTTCGGACGATTTACGGTCCCGTCTGCATAGACGGAGAGTGGAGGAGGAGATATAACATCGAACTGTACGGGCTGTACAGCGATACCGACCTAGCCAAAAGAGTCAAAACACAACGTCTACGATGGCTGGGTCATCTAGAGCGGATGGACACCAACGCCCCGGCCCGGAAAATCTTCGAATCCACACCGCAGGGACGACGCGGTAGAGGAGCACCGAGACTCAGGTGGCGCACGCAAGTGGAAGGGGACCTCAGCCAACTTCGCGTGCGAAACTGGAGACGGCTAGCTAGAGACAGAGCTGGCTGGCGAAGCTTGTTGGCTGAGGCCCAGGTCCACCCCGGACTGTAGCGCCACCTTAAGTAAGTAAGTAATAAATTTACTGGGAAATTTAATTATTTGTTAAGAAAATTATTAAGAACAAATAATGCACAAATATCGTTTGTTAAACTGAAAATGAAATGCGACCACGCCTTTTTTAATTTTCATTTTTCATACTTATAAGTAAAGTGGGCGTGTCAGTGGGCGGATTTTGAAAATTTATACACTTGTACTGCTCCCCCAAGTACCTAGCACATTTTGGAACCATTAGCTCTTCAGTAGTTCAGTAATTTATGAGTAGCACCAAGGGTTTCGAAAGGTTTCTTTATCGTGCCATGCAGCTTACTTATAAAATTGGTCAAAGAAACGTTTACAGCATCATAATTATAAGACTAAAAGTGCTGGCACCTTAAGTTTCGTAAACGTGGTGCTATTAACGTTCTAAGCACGAAGTTATATGGTAATAACTGCTAAGGGGTTAGGTTATATAGCTCAGGTTCTGTAGACCTTTTTAGCATCTGTTTTCTAACACTCTAGGTTTGATACATCCAACTACTTGTCTGCACTCTCATACATAGAAGCTTATCACAGACTTGTTTTGCTATTTTTTCTGTGAACATTAATTGAAAAGCTAACCGAACGTATCGTTTCTTTTATTGGGGGCCAGCCATTATTATAATGTTTGAAAAATTGTAAATTGTTCTAATTTTTCACTTTTAAATATTTTCGATGGTCTTGCTGCTCAAATAAGTTATGTTTAGCCATTCTTATTCCAGCGGTTCAAGTATTTTTTCAGCTCACGAAGATATCCACATGAAGTTTAGAAGGTGTATTTCTTGAAGATTAAAAATTTATAAGGTTTATATACTGTACCCTGGATAAGAATGAAATATCAAATAAAAAATACGTTTCAATAGTCAAACCACCTAATATAGAGAACAAAAAAAACGTTAAGCATAATTTTTTTTTTTTTTAATACTAGGGTGGACGGAGCCTAAAACTCCAAAATCTTTCAAAGATACCAATACGCCCACTATAGCAGGTATATAATACCGAAGTAGCCGATATTGGTTATGCCCGATTTCCACGTGCTAAAAAACCACCCATTTATCAGGGACACTATGAAACTGCCAGAACGCACTTCATAGTAGTAAATTTCCGCTCTCTCATAATACTTCTTGACTACAACTAAGTTAACTTAACAAGTAGTTTACGCTTCCGTATTATGGCATTGGGTAGGTTGCTATCCAGTGAATGCACCTACTAAAGCCGTTCATTCGTGCGGCTTCACCCTACGTCGCTAGATCGAAGGCTCTTGTTCTTTGTAGTCGTCGCGCGCTCTTTACATCGTTAAGAGTCTCTTTAAGAGTTCCTACGGATCATTCCATTGTTGCAATGAACATAAAGGCGAGCATTTAGCTTTCGAGCGAAGTTTGTTTCTTCTTCGCCCACGGTAGCTATTCCTAAATCTCTGTGAATATCGCTATTCCTAATATACCATGGAGCATTCACAATTGCTCTTAGTGTCTTGTTTTGGACATGTTGCTCGGCTTGGTACAACCCCAAAGTTGTATACCGTATGTGCAGGACGGCTTTAACACCTGCCTGTACAAGAGCAGTTTGTTATATGTGCTTAATTTCGAAAATCTTCCGATAAGCCAATACATTTCCCTGAGCCTAATCTCGAGCTCGTCACGCTTCTTCTTTACGTGTGGTTTCCACCTTAGTTTAGCGTCCAGTGTCATCCCTAGATACTTCGCTTCATTTGCATAAGGTATTTGTGCAGAATTTATGAACAGAGGCAAATTGTTTACCCTTCTGTAAGTGAAATTCACATGCGTAGACTTGTTCTCGTTAAGAGCGATTCGCCAAGTCTTCGTCCAGACACAAATTCTGTCCAATGCTCGTTGGAGGTTTCTCGTTGATGACTCGACTGATTCACCTATTGCCAGGATGGCCGTATCGTCCGCAAACGTGGCCACGACTGTCTCGTCATCTAGAGGTATGTCTCTTGTGTAGCCCGAATTTGCTTGAAACTCGAGTATTCACTACTACACCTAGCACGAAAGAGTCTGCTTTCAAGATAGTTTTCCAATATTTTAAACATGTCTTCCGGCAAGTTTTGCCGTAGCTTATATTTCAAGCCTTCGTGCCATACCTTGTCGAAGGCTTGCGATACGTCGAGGAAAGCACTTGAACATATTTTTTTCCCTTCTAAGGCTTTTTCAATTTCATGCGTTATTCTGTAGACTTGATCTATTGTGGAATGGTTAGGTCTGAAACCGAATTGATGATCCGGGATCAAGCGTCTTTCTGCAATTATTGGTTGTAATCGCTTCAGCAGAAGTTTCTCGAATACTTTCGATATTATCGGCAGAAGCGATATGGGCCTATAAGATTTTTTATCATTTGCGCATTTCCTCGGTTTCGGAACCATAATGACTTCAGCAACTTTCCATTGTCTTGAAACGTATAGAAGTCTAAGAGAAGCGTTTGTCATATAAAGTAGCTTGACTAGTGCCTTTTTTGGTAGTTCTTTCAATATTTCCCCAGTGATCAGGTCGTAACCCGGGGCCTTATTATTTTAAAGTTTCCTAATTGTCTGTCGGAGTTCAACTAACGAAACTTTTTTCATTCTAAAGCTATCAGGTTCCCCGTTGTTGTTTAGAACGTCAGCCAACGGCGGACCGTCGAAAGGCTTGAATGTTTCTTCCAAATGTTCAGCAAACAAATTCGCTTTCTCTTTGTCTTCTCTTGCCCATTCGCCGTTAGCTTTTTTTATTGGTGCCGAGTGGATTATAGGTTTCTTGATAGACTTAACTGCTTTCCACAGCGAGTAGTTTGAGCTCCTATCCGCCGACAAGCCTTCAAGGTATTCAGTGGTCTCACAATTTTTAAGATCTTGCAACATTCCTTTCAGTTTGTTAGAGAGGTGGTTCAATAGGTTTTGTCTGGGGGGGCCCTCGTGCCTTGCCATCTCCTACACGCTCTTCTCTTTTCACGATATGTTTTACGTACATGCCCGTCGGTGCTAACTGCGTTCTTTTGGGATGAAGTGTTGTTCCAAACAGCGCTCTGAATTGCTTCAATGAATTTGTCAACTGCGTTTTCTAACTCGAAACGAGTTTTCAATGGCACATTCAAGCAAACACCCTCCTAACAGTCCTTTCTGAAGGCGTCCCAGTTCATGTTTTTGCTAGCTAATCTAGGAGCTCTTTCTATTTTCGCCAGTCTTCCACCCATCTTCAAGATTACTCCTGTGTGGTCTG
This sequence comes from Neoascia interrupta, assembly GCA_947623515.1. NCBI lineage: Eukaryota > Metazoa > Arthropoda > Insecta > Diptera > Syrphidae > Neoascia > Neoascia interrupta. The sequence continues at coordinate 10,192,239 of OX392464.1, forward strand.
AGCAAAGATCATAACACTCTTCGATTCGCGTAAGGTATTTGGGGTATAACTTATTTTGGGGTATAAGGTATTTTATTAGCGATGAAAAAGTCGACAAGGTCAGGCTTTTTATTCCTATCGGTTGGCCAATATGTTGGCCTACCCGTGGAGAAAAAGTCCTCCCCGCGCTTCATACTGTTTTTGTACAGCAATCTGCCTCTTGTTGAGTTGCATCGTGAACCCCAAAAAGTATGCTTCGCTGTCACCCCCAAGTCACCCCCAATGATAAAATTGGACCCAATGAAGTCATACATACGATCAAGATCGTCTTCCAACAGCCTATATCCTGGCGGGAAATAACAAGACGCAATTTTGCAATCTAAGCAGTCAATTTTTACAGAAACTGAACTTTGCATAGAGTCTAGCTCAACTTCTGTGATCTTGAAGTGCCTTATGCCGTTCTTAATGTAGAGGGAAGATCCCTCTGTCAAATTTTGCGTGATAGTCATTGTAACCTTTAAGTTTGGGTCTAGACCCGTTTTTAAGGTGAGTTTCCGTAATCATGCAAATATCAATATTATTTTTCCGTAAATACTTCTAGTTCGTCTATTTTATTCAGAAGGCAGTTTGCATTCCATGTTAGTATTTTAAATAACTGTTTCATATTCATGTTCTCATTTTTTCGAGGCTTAAACTCGAGCTTGCTCCGTTTGTCAAATATAACTTTGTTGATTTAAGTCTGATCCTCAAGTTTCTCCAATATTACAGCGAGGATCTGAGACACTGCATCTGTTGTGGGCGATCTTGCCTTGTTTTCGTTTGCCGCAACCTGTGCGTATGATTTCGGTCCGACCAGTGGCGGTTTCTCCGCTGCACTTGAACTGGCGCCGCTCTTTTGTGGAGCTTTTACGCCTTTTATCGACGCCTCCTTTGCCAATCTCGCAAATGTCTTGGAGTCTTTGGCTTAGGAGTTCAGCAGTTTTTGGACGTCCTAGACTTGGATTCTGACCTTCCTTGGAAAATACTCTTCCTTAAGAGGTTCTCGGCTTTTTTGCAGCTCTATAGCTACTTCTAAAAAGTTTTAAAAGTAAATAATTAGGTTCTAAAATATATTATGTAAACCGTTTTCAGCATAGAGGCGCCAGGAGATACTAAGTGCAAATCGTATTTCAGAGTGTTACGACTTTTTTCAATTTTAAGTACATCTAAGGTAAGCAGTTGCCCATTAAGATCGATTGTGTTTGCTTTTCAAAAACTTCAACACTATTGTATTATTTCGAAAACCTTAGAGAAGCTCAAAGTAGACAAGCATTGATATTGGACTCGTAATTCGGTCCTCATCATATGATATCGTTAAGACTTTTGGGATTTCTATTGTTCCCAGTATTACGTTTTCACCTGTATCAATGAGTGGCGTACTCCATTTTCTGTGGATTAGGCTCTAAAAAATTTCATTGAAATACTGGGGAAGTAGTCAAATTTTCGCCCGAACTGTATTCGGTGTCCAAAAGAGTGGTGAGTCTGCACCTACAGTATGCGTATTGCCAGCATTTAAAATTAAGTGGTTTAAAAAAATATAAAAACATTGTACTATGCTTGGATTAATTTTCATATAAACTTAATTTTTACCAGCAGACCTTAATGAGCTCATATAACCTAAGGGCCCTTAAATATTTGATATTCATGTACCGTACACAAGGTGTATAAGAAATGATACTGTCCAGAAACTTCTTAATAAATTTTCGTCATTTAAGACGAAGATGTATTCCCAATCCCAAATAACCTTGTGGTCTGTTATAGTAACTTATAACTCATCCATCATCCACTAGTCACATATTTCCTTCATTCTTGCTTTTCTGAAGAATGGATTTTGCGGAATTCTTTACCCATAAGTATTAGATTACTGGGTAAGGCATTGGATACATGGCAAGCAACGTCTATAATTCAGGTGTTTTAGCCTGATTACATAAAATTGCCCCATAAAAAATATATGCGCCCACCCAAGGTACACGTCAACAATCACCCTCGTCATATTCATATCATTGAAGAAAGTTCGTAGGTATACTTCATGAAAATATCCCGCTGGTGACAAGCTTAAATCCGTGTTTAAATCTGCTACCCGCAGATATACTGCTGCCATGCTGTCCTATTGGACTACTTAGAAATTGATGAGATTGGAACCTCAATCAAAAGAAAAAAATGTCGAAGGCGTGGGGGCTGATTGGATAAACTGTTGTATGGCATGAAATCAATTCGCAAATTCATCGCAACCACCCCTGGGGGCCTGTAGCCGGAGGGAGTAATTTTAAAATCCTGGATTTTATGAAGTGATTCTTTTGCCTTAAATATTGCTTTTCGATTTTTGGGCAACATCTTTTATCTACACGGCCAGGCGTACTCCATAAAGTCTTTTTTATATTTAAATAAAATGCAAACTCGTTTAATTTTTTTACTGAGAAAAAATGGCAGCGACACGGAATGAATAATGTTCTTATAAATGCTTTGGATGGCATTTTATTAGAGAATTAATCTCGTCACGAATTTGAGAACACCACTCAAAAGTTGTTCAAAAGTGTCTTAAGATTGCTTTGGTATAGTCTCACAAAATATACGCGACATTCAAGCTATAAAAGAAAAAAAAAACGACGCACGTTCGCAAATCATGGTATATTTAATAATTTTATTAGCTCATCCTACATGAGTGTAGATACATAAATGACTGGTGTATCTGAGTGCAGATGATGTGTTCCATGGAGCAAGAAAATTCAGTTTACTCCGGATGCGATGGAGAGACCTTCCATCGTGATGAACAAATTTAACTTTTATGGATCTGCGAATAATCCAGAAAATTTTGAACGGAGCAGGGACACATCTCACAATTTATTTATGTGATTTGATTGCTTCCTCGTAAAACCTGAATTTTCAAGTCATCAAGATTTGTTGTTTTTCCATCAACCAATGCTTTGGATTCATTTTAAACAGGTATGGAAAAATTCAAAACTAAAAAGAAAGCGTCTCAAAAATTGCATACAAAGCGGGAACCTTTTGGGAAAATAAACAAAGGACATCACAGCCCCGATTTCATGACGTGTTTTATCATCTGGCTTCCACTACCAACATTTAATTCAAAAATTTCTCATTCAATTTCTAAACAAAAATAGTCTTTCAACTAACTTCAAAGCTAAGCAAATGAGTCATTTGAAAGGGTTAACTCCAATCCTGATTAGCATTCACTTCCTGAAATAAGGATTTAATCATCTTGCTTCGGAATGAACCCACAAAATCCCGAAAACTTTTCCATCACACACCAGATGGCCTCGAAAAATTCGTCCAAAAAAAAACAACCCCCATTGACCGAAGGGAAAAAAAGTTTTCTTTTTTCTGATTAATTTGAATGAATGAAAAGTTTAGTGAAAAGAAAAAAAAAAACAAATTTACAGATTATAGAGTAATTTGAAAACTTCAAGTGTTCCTGCACCACACTGTAACGAAATGTCTGCTTTTATAAAAATAAAAAATAAAAGAAATCATTTTATAACTTCAAAGAACTTACTCGCATCCTTGCCAACAACTTTGTCTGTCCCAAGGATAAAGTTTTTCGCCAGTGAAACTTTAACGATAACACTTACTCGCATAGAAGAAAAGCATATCTTTAGGGCGCAATGCGACCTTGGCTTGTCAGTCAAAGTGGTTCGCACTAAGAAAAAAGGGCATTTTTATCGGTTGGCTACGACACGCTTCCCATCATTGCCACTAATGATAAATTTTGTCAAGTGTCTCACCTTTCAAAGCAATTTGAAATGCCCAGCTTAACATACTTTTTTCAGGCCTTATATCGATTTAGTTTATGATTACGTTCGTTATATGCGATGAAATTGGGTCGCGTTAAGGTGAATTGAAATTTATCGATACGGCTTTGTCCCATGGGTGTTGTCCATACAATACGTTTGAAAGATTTTAATCAAAGTTCGAAAATAGTCCATGGAAAACGAAAACAAAAGGGTTGAAAGGATTTCTTATTTGATGTCGGTATTGATTTTTTCAGGACACTGATTTGACATTATGGACTCACGAAGCTAGGGAAAATATCTGATTTTTTTTTTCGTACCATTTTTGAACTCCACTTTGGACTATCCTTGATGTCTATGGTCAGGTGATTTCGTGACTTGAAACAATTTGTATTGTCGTAGGACAAAATGTGTCCAAATTATGCCATAAAGGTGAGGTCGGAATTAGAGACTTTTACAGCCGTAGATAAGGGATATATGTAGAAATGTGTAAGCAACTGGAATAAAATCCTGTAGTTGCAATATTTGTATTTCGAGCTTAACAGAGACCAAAAGCTTTATCTACAGCAAATACACAGTCCTGGAATGTTAAGCCAAAAACTCATTTACTAAAATCAACAGAGCTCTTGAGCATGCAGACGTGCAGTGCCGCATGAAGTCCTACTTAATCATTTGAAAACAAACCGGTATCGTTGGCATTACACTCGGTATTGAGCTTTTAGACTCCTAAGGTTTTAATTCAATTGAATCTGGCTGGAGGCTGTAACGCGAACAAACCGATGTGTACCCAACAGGTTAATTGAATGAAAGCAAACAGAATAAAGCAAATAATATTATTATACGATCAGAGGGTAGGTTCACAATAGGCTGATGGTGCAGGCTTTTTAATTACATTCTTAATTGCTTAATAAATTTAATTTAAATTAAACGTTTTAAGGCATGAGGCTACGTGAGTTTGCCGTAAACAGTAAGTTGAATAGAAACCCGCTTCTAGTACGTTGTATGGCTTTTGCATGGCTTTCCAATACTAAATGCGAAACGAAACATTTGGTTACCAAACCCCATAAAAAATTAGAACGAATCTGTTTGCGGTTCACCTCAAATTTTTAGTTCCATAAATACAATTTTCAACCCCTTTAAATAAGAACTTATTAACTTATTGATGAAAAGCACATAATTAAAATTTAAGTTCGCGAAACATACCTTTAGCTTTTGGAATTTGCCCTCGGCTTCCTTGTCGCCACTGTTCTTATCCGGATGGAACTGCAAAGCCAAAATCTTGAACTCTGCCTGAATTTGTTCGACCTGAAATGAAAAGGCGGAGGAAATTAATTAGAGATCATCCTGGGGCTAAATATTAAATTTCATTAGCAGAGAAAATGTTTGAATTTAAATTTTAGTCAACTTATAAGGCTGGAAGCAAAGCAGGGAGGAATAAATAGGGAGGAATTGTTTTGAGCAATTTTGTTAATTAATTAATTATTAACTTTGCTTAAAAAACTAACAAACCCCTTCTCTAACAAACGACCATCTAAAATATACCTTAGAACCGTTTTTATTGTCACATAAGGTGAGACTCTTTACAAAACCGCAGTACTCGCGTGATTTGAATGTTTTTATGCGATAAGTTCGAGATCAGGGGTTACAACTAAACTACCCTTTAATTGAGTAAGCGTATCACGAGCGTAGAAAATAAGAGAAAAGAATATAAAGGGCTTCCATATGCAAAATAGAACCTTGCTCAAGCAACACAAGTTTTATGGTGAAGAAACTTATGGCGACTGAGTTGTAACTGAGCTTATTGTTGCATTTCGCAATGGCAGTACGACACTACTTAATTTCAACGTGTAGTTGGCGAACTCTTAAGGGAATAGCTTAATAGAATAAGCTACCTTTAAGTCACAAACCATCAATATGTGACCTATTACGTTCTGTTACTCAATGGTCGCAAAAAGCTTTACAACCAACCAGTTTTTTGCGCCTTCGAGGTAATTTTTTCAACAAGAAATTATCTGAAAAATCATAAGAACCAATATAATGATTTTTGAACGAAATAAAATGATATTTGAGGTGAAATATTTCCGTATTTTAATCATAAAATAAAAAGCAGTTTCAAATTTCGGGTCTTTAAAATAATAAAAAAAAAAAATATTTTTTTTATTTTAATAAAATTATTATTATTTTAATAAAATTATTATTTTATTTTTATTTTTTATTCAAAAAATTATTATTATTATTTTCTAGAAAACTTAAAAAAAAAGTTTTTTAATAAATTTAAATTTATCACATTTTTTCGATTAAAGCTTTAGCTGAAATTTGGAAATTATTTTTCTCTATTTATATCTAAGAGAAATTGTTTATTGTGATATTCCCCCCCCCCACACTTTTACAAATTTGTTTAGCTTTTATGTTTTTATTATGAAGCTTTTTTTCTGATTTTCAAACATTTGTTGCAGCTCCGATAAGTGATTTACCAGTAGTTGACTCGTAGAAAAATATTGGCAATAGTTTGCGACCAAATTTTAGTCACTTGGACTTCTATGTGACCTTTCGGAAACAGCAAATTATCCATGCGATACAAGCCTCAGAAATGATTTCCTAATTTTTCCTTATTTACTGCGATTCGACTGTTGTAGTTATAAGCCAGCGATTATTGGTGCGTATTGGTCACAAGGTAGTCGCAAAATAGCCACAGTAAATGGTTTATAACTTTCATCTGACCACATTGCCATCTTTCATTTGTGTTATTATAAAGCAAAATATCAAATTCTTTTAAGTTTGATAGAATGCAGTTCATTTTTCTCAACGAATTCGGCCAATGGTTATTAATTTTCCTGACTGATTGTTTCTCTTCTTTAAATTGCTTTAAAAAATTAAACAACGAAAGAGACAAGCAGAGATTGGTTTCGTTCAAATGCATAGGTTTGAAGTTTTGACGACGAATTTTGACTGGGAAATTGTTTTTGTGTACCTATGCTTCGCAGCGATTATTTTCCACTCTCAATTGCACACTTGATGGCGACTGTTAAATAACCAAACAGGTCACTCAGACAGTCGCAAAGAGGTTATATGGGTTTCTTTCTGCGATGGATAAACATTATAATTTTTGGCCACTATTCTGAGATTTAGTAGTTTTAGGAAGCATTTTTTACGCCGCACCCCAAATTAAATTAGCCACAATGGAAGAGAAATACGACTTATATGTGACCTTGAAAAAAATTCAGTTTGATAGCAACTTGAAAAAAACTGTCTGGCAACCAACTTAACCTTAGCCGCTATATCGAGATCGAAATACCTATGTGTTGCTTAAGAATTGTTATGCCTTTAAGCTTAATATAACAATGAAGGTTTCAGCAGAGGAATCAGAACCTTCTGGAAGTCACTCATTTTAAGACAGACGATCTTGTTTTTTTTGTAGGGTACTGAACCTGCTAGTCAGCAACCCACAGATGTAAGGGCAGGTTTAAAAGGGAACTCTAAAAAATCTTACTAATTCGTACCAAATTTTCTAGTACACACCTCATCCGAGAACGTGAACATTTTTGGGTAAACGCACGAAAGAACTAGATATTATGCCTACCAAAAGGACTCGGCCTCGAAGCCAGAAAATTAACTCGGCGGCGCGGCCGGCGGTTAGGGCGCTCAGAAAAAAAAACACCTTGGCCTTTTGACCACGAGAAATGGATTCGACTTGGAACATGAAGTGGCAGAGTGGCAAAAACAAAAAAAACAAACACTCTGCCTTGTGACTAAGAAAACTGGGCTCGATTTTGCAACCAGAAAATACACTCAGCAAAGTACAGAAAGTATAAAAGGGCCTGCGCTATTGCAAAAATAAAACTGATAGATCAGAAAAATGTATTGGGCAGAGTAGCTACAAGAGTTGAATGTACGTAGATTTGTGACTAATAGAAGTGATCGTAGCTTTGCAACCATAAGGTTCGTCTAAGAAGCCAGAAAAAGTAAAAGGAACATGCTGTTGTAACCAGGAAAATTTGACTTGCTTTTGCAGCCAGAAAATGGACTGGCAAAAGTAGCCAGAAAAAGGAAAGGCGACACGTTTTTCCGCCAAAAAAAATTTCGTACCAATAAAAAGCTGAGTCCTCAAGTCCTGAGAACCCGCAATCTCACATTTTGGGCTTAAGTTTCCTTACGGGTTGGTGTAAAAATTTTACCAGGGTCAAAATTCTGCTTTTCAATGTTTAAGATTTAAGCAATTAAATTCCTTTTTTGTAAGCAAGATTATGACCTATCTTTGCTATCAGTCATAATTTGACAGTCATAATGTTAAAGAAACAGGCCTGTAGTAAAATGTACATTCAATTTCCACTGTGTCGCCTCGCCAACGTTGCGTTTTCAGATTTTAGGTAACAGAATTTTTAAAGCAGAATTTTGAAAAAGCTGAATGGTGAAACAAGAATTTTAATGAGCAGAATTTTGTCAAAAGAATTTTTACCCAGGCAGAATATTTAACCCAATCTATTAGGAAACCGTCTCGTCGCCTTGGAGTGGAGTTACAGTTTCCTGAAACGGAACTGGCTCGGCAGAGTATCCAGAAAAGTAGAATGAACTGAGTTTGGTGACCAAAACGTGGGCCCTCGGTTTTGCTACCCAGATCTGGTTTCGCCATCAGAAGATACAGAGGCAGTAAAAAGGACGCGGCGCGGTTTCGCAACCATAAAAAATTTACTATGTCTAGCAACCGGAAAAAAGATTCTATCTTGAGACCATGAAAATTGTCCGTCAGTCAAGAGTGGTGTGTTAAACTATCAAACATCCGGGAAGCAAGTCATATGGAGTTGCCTTGAATTGTTGGGAAATTGAATTTTGACGATGAGTAGTTTGTCCGCCTGCTGAAACGATTGAGTCTTTCAGACCGCCAATATTCCTCTGTTTCCAGGCTATCAGAAAAGGATTTTATCTTCCTGCAAGACTAACACATATCTCAAAACTCCATTTCTCTTCTGCCACACTTTTAATTTGAACAGAGAACAACCGAATCTCTTTCAAACACACAAAACCTTTTCGCACCTAATCCATTTTCATTTTCCAATCTTTAGTGGATTTTCTCAATGGAATTTATAAGCTCCGACCTCGATCCTATTACAATAATACCCAGTCACTTCGCATCCTTAAGAAGATCAAATAGTAACCAACCCGCCTCCAAAAAGTACCAAATACTCCGTGTAACGCAATCTATTCTTAATGGAACACGTTTTGCTTCACACAGAGATACAGCCATCCCAGCACCTACGCAACCCAAAAAGAGACATTCAAAGGTAATCCTCTGTAAGGAAATTCAATCGGAAGCAATCATTAACCACAATTTTAGGACAACAAGGACAACGACAACGACGATGGTCGGTTCGGTACACTTTCTTCGATTTCAAGCAACATAGTCGCACGACAATAATCAGTGAACGGGACAGAAGACAATTTCGTGTCTGTAAATTCAATTTAAATCTCATTCTATTCACAGTATGACACGCCAAGGGATAGGATACTAGACCTACTCGTATAGGACAACGCTTTGAGGAGTGGGTCATCGCACTCCAGGATATTGTGGTTGGGTAGCAAGTGTTACAGATACTAAAACCGCAAGTTAATGGATAAATGATGATGATGATGATGACAATGGCAAAAGCAAATTGATGTTGGTCAACACAATACGACCCAATAGATTGCAGCACATACTCGTGAAGGAGGTGCCATTCGTCCCCTCCCAACAGCTGTGAAGGATAAAACAGCTTTTGATGTGCGGATGTGGTTTACTGGCTGCTCTGTAGCAACGGGTGTGGGTTTACCCTTAACTATGAGGGTAAAATTTAATTTCTGCTAATGAAGATAGCGTTTTTATTGTACGTTTTACTCTATCGTGGATAGTTGGATAATAATTACCACTTTAATGCAGGAGAGCAGGGGCATTTATAGCTCTCATGACGAAAAGAGCTTAAGGTGTTGGTTAAAACTTTGTAAAAATTCCGTAAGGCAGCTGTGATGTTAAGTTATGGGCAATTTGGAACTAGACTGCAAGGAGTTGCTGATAGTAAAGGAAGTGGAAGCCTGTGCTTGGGATGGTGGCCAGAATAGGTCTAAAGTTGCTGTCAGTGACTTTGGCAACTCAGGTGCAGCACATGAAAACTAAAAAGCAGGGGTTGAAAGAAAATTATTCTAAAACTTTAAATTTTTCGTCAACAAAATTATTTATAAATCGACCTTACGTTTACGTTTTTGTTATAGGTTGCTACTATCCGATGGAGCACTCAGGCACAACTACTGATCCATTGTACTGCCATGCAGGCACCTTAATTAATGTATTTAGTTTACCCGTCTTTCGAAGAAAGATGAGAAGGAGCTTCAGTGATGAAGAGCTTAGGTGTTCGGCACTCACCACGTCAGCCCCAAAGATCCGCCACCTGATGCGAGCAAAGGCAGGACAACTACAGAGAAAGTGTTCCGCTGTATCGTCGTCCTCTCCACAGGCAAGACAGGTGGTGGTTTCGCTTAAGCCTAACACATTCAAGTGTCTAGCAAAAGCTTGGTGGCCAGTAAGGACGCCTACAAGAAGTCTGCAATCGATTCTCCTAAGAGATAGAAGAAAAGACGCTGACCCCTCGCAGATGTCCGGGCGTAGTCGTTTAGTCTGTCTGCACCCATCGCAGTCACGCCAACGAGCCCTGTGCTCACGAGAAACCCAAGTATCAATGGCAGACGTGACAACAGATACAGGCAGGCCTAAAGCAGGTTCGGGTAGTGAGAAAACCTCTTCTGAGCCAAGTCTGGCAAGGTCATCAGAGATCTCATTTCCCTGGATACCAGTGTGACCTGGAACCCAAACAAGATTCACTGCATTTAGCCTTCCGACTAAGTTCAACGAATTCTTGAGTTCGAGCACTATCTTGGACGAGGTAAGAGGGTTGAGCAACGCATTTAGAGCGGCTTGGCTGTCACTGCAAACGCATATGCTTTTTGCCCTCCACCTGTTAGTCACAATATAGCGCATAGCCATTAGGATAGCGAAAATCTCCGCTTGGAAGACAGACGCATATTTACCTAAGGGGTAGTGGAGTCTAATGTTCTCGCTTTCCACAAAGACTCCAGCACCAGACCCCTGTCCGGTTTTTGGAGCCATCCGTGAAAATACGATGGCATTCTTTCCCTGGCTCAGAGTCTGGCCGAAGCCATTCCATTACCTGAGGAAAGTTGACTTGGTAATTTTGTCGCAAAAGCATTTCTGGGGTCATTGCGTCAGAGGGCATGTCCATAAGACAGGGGTCAAAGGACAATTCTCGAACAAGTTCTTCAAAATTCCAATGCGTGTGGTACCAAAAACCACCTCTCTTTAAGCGAAAGATGGTTTTCAGCGTACACCCCATGATAAATACATCAAGGGGGGGGAGGTTCATCAAAGCATCCAGAGCAGAGCCCGGCGAGCTAGGGAAGGCCCCTGTGCAGCCAAGACAAGCCGTTCTTTGGAGTTTGGCAAAAGAGGCAGTAACACGTTTCCGCGAAAGCCTGTTCCACCTTATAAATCGACCTTACTAGAAATTATAAAGGAGGCTTATAAGTTCCCTCACTTGAACTGATAGATAAAAGCCACATGAGAAACTGAATGAAATTAAAATGTGGTAAAGATTAAAACTTCGAGCCTTGTGGCACACCAGTTTACCTTATTCATTAATTTTTGATTTACCTAATGTGAAGCTGCATTAGGCAATTTGGTTACGGGTTGAGTCTAAAGTGCATAAAATCGATGGGTTCGACTTTTTCATTGGTCCTTCAAACCCGCTCTGAACCAGCGACCTATGGCTGAGCCAATACATTGAATGGCACAAATGAAAAATTCAATATGCACGCATTCTTAGCAGAGAACTTAAAGCTAAGGGCATTTATAAGTTGCTTTCTTTTCCATCAACTAAGGAAGTGTTGTGTCTTAAGTTGATATCTTGGGTGGGGAGGGGTCATTCAGTTTTAAAAATAGCGATATGAGATATTTCTCTAAAAACAGGAGTATTATATGCCCTAAGTCTTCCACTGAACGTACTAGGGAAGCCATTTTTATGCAAAAAAAGTGTGGTTTTTGGCCTGACATAAGTTCAACTCATCAGTTTTTAACTCGTAGGGTTTTTCTTGGGAAGTCCCGGCAATATGTTAAATAGCTACATGTGTTTTTTGCAAACTGAAGAAACATCTTTACTGCATCGGCACTTTACTGGACTCTCTGCAGACTTTGTCTAGAGAGTAATGAATCCTCTCTTTCAACCACCCCTTTGTCTCCAGGAGGAATATCATTGGCGAAGAAATTATGCCATCGGCAAACCTAACTTATGGGATTGCGATATAAGCCTTACCTTGAGATCTAAATCTTCAGAGCGTCTTCCTGACTATAATGTCAACCTGGAAAGGTGGCAGTAAAATTTCTTGAGGGAACGGTTAAGGCGCTCCTTTTGAAAAGTTCGCAGTGCCTCTCAAAAGCTCTCGCAAGCAATAATCTAGCTGATCTGCATGTGTTTCGCAAACTTCGAATTGTACGGGCTGTACAGCCACACCGCTATAATTAAGGAGCACGCACGTGGAATAGGACCCCAGCAATAACTTTGCGTGCAAAACTGGAGATGCCTAGTGGGCGACAGAATTGGCTGGTGAAGCTTTTTGGGTGAGGCTCAGGTCCACACCTAAAGTAAGTTAGAATGGGTTTTGTAGATTTAGAAAAAGGCTTTAATTATCACTCTTTTCGTGATTAGCTCGGGTGAATTTTGAAAGCCATTCAGTCATTATAATGCCTAAGAACTGCAGAAAATATGCTCTTATAACGCCTTTCGATGGGAGCGTTGCGCTTTGACAGAGCTGTGTTCTGTCATTATTTTCTTCAAGATATTTGGGCTGGAAGTTGAAGCTGGGACCACAAAGCAGCCTCAGGCTTCGGCTTCTCCCCGTTACGATACGTGGGCTTTGAACCGGCCTTGCAATGACATTTCGCTCATGGAGGGAAAGCTTTTATTATGCATTTACTACGTTATCCAAGCATGCCACGATAAATTCAAAAATACGCACACACAGCCGGAAGCCCTGGAAGCTAGTGCTGTGTACTTAATTATGTGAAACATTCATGTCGAACTAATAAATAAATAATACGCAATTTGCCCCTAAATGTAGACACACTCAGACATTCTGCGTCGTATCCGTGCATGACCAACACATTTATACAAATATAACCAAAGGCAGACTGATTGACTTCGCCATCGAAATCAACCCCCATTTGCTTCACACGAAGCAAAAGCTCTGAACTCGTACTGGGCTTCTGAGCCTCATTACGAAGCTTTACGTTTTCTCTTTACGCACTTTTTCTCTTTGCTAACAACATTTTGAAGCCAACTTTATTGTGTTAGGAAGCACTGAAATCGTATGGCTGAACTTGTAAACGTCAAGCCGAGGCCAAGCCCAAGCTGCTTTGTGGTTCCCGCATAAATACAACGATACCGAGGATCGTTGATGGAAATGAAGGACATAACGGTATCCCATCTGCTTTTTGCTGCTCTTCTTGCTATCGTTGTTCAGTGCAGCCATTATAAATATGGAGTCCCTTTGAGAGCTTTTTTGCAGAAGTTTGAATATCTCGGGATCTTTTTCACGGAAACTAAACGAGTGATATTAAACTTAGGCAGTTTGCTTAAAAATAAGAAAAAATTACATATACTAGCTGATTCGACGGACGTTGTCCTACCTAAGATTTGAATCATTCAAAAGAGCAAATTTTTCAGTTCCAACAAGTGAGTAAGTGCAAGAGTTTTATAGCAGAGTTATAAACCATGTAACTACATCAAATCTTTAAGTTTCTTGGCCCGAATTCATACATAATTTGTATAGGCAGCGCCCCCAAAAGTGGGCATGGGCTTAAATTAAAATCAATTAATTGTAATTTCGTTAGAATCTTGAGAAAAGGGAATACGGTAAAAGGGAAAATTATTCAGTTTTTCCTTAAAACGCCCCTTAAAAGTGGGCGGAGCTCAAAATTTTGTGTTGAGCAAACTTAGCAAAAAGCAATATGTTTAATATTGGTCATCAATTTTTATTTTTGATTTGGAGTCAACTCTCCGAGAAATCGGGGTTTTAAAGATTTAACATGTTAAAAGAGGGCGTGGTAGATATTGTGGGCAGTCCGATTTTTGCCTTGTTAAAGGTCTTAGGCCAATATTGCTCAGTACAAAAATTTAAGTTCCTGTGCCCTGTCTGTTTCCTTGAAGAAAATAGTGAAACAGAGGTTGTCTCACATTGAAGCCAGTAGCGGGCGTGGCCGTTGACCGATTAAGCCAATTTCTCAAATCAAAGCTCTCTAGCTTGATTTTGAAGACCTAAAACCTTCACACATACGGACAGACGATTCACATGTCGGTCTCGATCATAATCTCTAAAAGGTCTAAAGCGTCTACGGTGATTATTTCACTGTGTTACAAACTATGCGTTAAAATTACTCTCGATCGGGTATAAAGAGGCCTTAAATTTGCAAAAAAAAAAAACTTTCGCTTCAGTTGATCTCGCATCCTAAGCTTCTTCTAGGCCTTTCTTTTCAAATTCAGCATCTTGTATATGGCACGTTTCCAAGAAACTGAAAGGGCCTATTGTAATTTATCCTCCTGCATAGAAATCTTGCAGACAGATCGAGAAAACTTTTAGGCCTACACCAGGAAGTAAGCCTGTGACATTGATTCTCTTGAATTATTGGTCTCTCTGATTGACAATAATTGCGCAGCTTAATCCACCAGCCATCCTTTTTTTTTACTTCCAACGCACAAATTAAAGAGCGTACAACATATTGAGCGTCCATGTAATCGTGTTTCCATACATGGTTCAAGTCATGCATGTACACATAGCACCCATCATGTTAAAGGTATTACCAGGGTTCAACGTTTTGTATAATCATAATGGGGAAACCATCTTCCGGAAGAATCCACACACCCTGTATGTGGAGCGGATACCTTCAAACACACATGTTTTAAATTGGAATGAGAGTAGCGATTTTTTTTTAAAGCTAGTTGCGGTGGGTAAACCAGGTGAATACATTGTAGGTTATCCTAGTATATCCGGGTCAAAGTATTTATGGTGAGGGTTGACGCTACATGTGGGCGGATACTTTGATGTGCACGGGTTGCGATACCTCACTCAAAAACTCGGTTTATTAAAAATAAACTTTTTTAAATGTGCTTCGTGTGCCAGATATTGATTAATTTTCAACATCACTTTTTTGAGCCAATGTGATAAAAATATCTGCTGCAAAAAGCGAAATGTGAAAATAAATTAAATTATGAACAGTTCACATATGCATGTGATGTGCAATGGGAAATTTTCGATTTTGACTTGTGTTTGAAGCGTTTTTTTGCACGAGCTTAAATATTTTGTACATCAGGACAATAAGTTTGATGCACTTCAGTTCGCAGTGTTTCAAAACGAAATTGCAAAAATACTCTTTCTGTATTTTAGCCTATAACGCGACAGACCCCTAAAAAAATGAGCGTGTAGCACAAAGTTGAAAGATTCGATAATTTTATTTTCCATTCTGAAAGGACCTGGGAATTCGATGCATTACCATGCACACATTTAGGGCTTAGGACAGCCACTGCTGACATTGTGACAAACTTCAAATTACATCTGTAAAAGTTTTTTGACCTTGAGGTCACTGGCGAAGAGAGATATATCTTGAGATTACCTCTTCTAACCCCGCCCATGATGGGTCGGAGGAAAAATGCAGAGATTTATCTTCTGCTTTTATTTGTTTTTTATTGACAAACGTTTCCAGGACGACCATCTACCTTTTTTCGTGGAAAACGAAAGTGAATTCAGAGTTATTTACTCTGGCAAGCACAGCATTTGGGTTAGACATCTTTTATGCAAGAATCTCCTTTATTTGAAATGAAAAGCTCCCGTTGGCGGTTTTACTTAACTGACCTGCCAGCATCTGTGGAAGTACGAAAGCAAAAAAAGAAGTCCTTCTTTCTTATTTACCATCGAATTAATCTGTTGCGGGGCGAATATCTCTCGTATTTTTGAAGGGGTATTTACCCTTCCCTTTTGCCAAGGGTGATTCTGCAGATAGCAAAAGTTTATTTTTTCAATATTTTTTAACAATGATTTTCCACCCAAGTTTTCACGGAAGGGACTAAGGACTCCAAAGAAAGATGGGACTGAAACAGTCAACAATTATTTAACCACAAGTTGTGCATATCCTTTTTTTCATCATGACAATTTCTTGTTGTTTTTTTTTTTGTTTCCCCTGGTGGATTAAAGAAAATATCAATTGCTTTCAGCCTTAGGATTTGTTTATCCTTTTGATGGTGGTCAGAGAGAAATGGATCCAAGAAAAAATAAAAAGGACGAAGAGCGATTGTAGCTTAACGCCAACTCAAACCATTAAAGTCAGAAGCTGTTCTGTGTAACCCCATTACGTCTTGACCATTGGGGAAGCCATATAGCCATAGATATCAGAGATAGACATGGGTATGTATTCGTGCTATCCTCTCATTTATGGTATGTACGGATGATGAAAGGGGCATGGCTTGTACAAGCAGCAGGCAAATGTGTACTTTGTGTGGGAGTTTTCCTTGATGTTGGCGTTTTAGATATTTATCTGAGGAAAATAAGAAGTGTTTGATTACAATCAAAAGGTTAGGGTTTAAGTGCCAATTGGTATGCCCTTTCATTTTCCTTAGAGCTTTCGGCCGTTGTGTTGGGAGTCAAAAAACAATTTCCTTAAATATGAAAGGTCGAAATAATTATAGACTTAGACAGGTTGTACGTATGTGTGTTCAGTTTTACCACTTAATTAACTAGTAGAAGACACTAAGCTTCAGTGCAGTTCCCATTTTCATCATCCTACTCTTTAAAATTGAGAGCCTTAAAAAAACTTAAGTGATTAATCAAAAAATTTCCTCGTTCATTTGCAAATCCTGCCGGTATAAAGATTCAATTTATCATCAGGAGAGTAATCCCAAGGTAATCCCTCTGCATCATTTTGACACTCAGATAAACATTCGTACTCCAAGGAGCTTACATTTTATTTTCTTCAATTAAGCTGCATCTACTTAACAATACAAAACAACAACTTTGCTTATTTAAGATCTCTGCACACTTCCAATTAATTACACAAAATTTATCTGTGTTTAATTAAACAAATCCTGTAGGTTGAATAATTGCTTCCATCAATAGCACTCATCAATTTATGTACAGCAGTGTTCAAGGCTACTTTACCAAGTGAATTTTTCGGTTAAGTAATTTTGTATGCTGGAAATTATTTAACATAGACTTGACTGTTTCGCTCAGGTATCGTGCCCGAAATGCTTTTCATTAAGCTGGCCAGGATACAAAATTTGAAAAGATGAACAGAATAATCTGATCTCGTTAAAGGTTAAAGTAAAACACTGATTTAGGAGTCTGGGTAATGGATAGTGTTGGAAATCGTGATACGATTTAGCTATCACAAAAAAAAAGTTTGCGAAACTAGTTTTGCGACCTCTTTAGAAAATAATACGAAATGATGAATTTCCCAGAAAGGTGTGACGACACAGCAATGGTCTTAAACAGTACTGGATGAAAGACTGGATAGCTTTCACTAATACGATGCAAGTTGAAGCGTTCTTCATGGTTTAATGGATAAATCGTGCTGCTCCGCGCCAAAAAATATATCGGGAATTGAGCATCTTAACCAAACTAGACCATCGGTTGACCGAAAAAGTTTTAAGAGGGTATTAAATAGCTTAACATTTTAGATTTGCAAGCTATGCAGTACATACTAAACAGAGTTTTTGTCCACTGCGAACCTCTCGGTTGCTTCCATCCAAGTGCACCAAAAATCTGTTGGCTCCTTAGATGCGGAATGCATCCCACAAAGGAGGTGGAAATAATGCCAAGCATAGTTCTGGAATCAGAAGTTGCCCGCTATTTAAGCTCGCCCTGAACGCTTGACGGCGAACGTGAAGGTTATCCAACTTTTCGTCAGTTGCCCAAACCGGACCATCTGGCTACTCACACAGATGGTCCGTGAAGAAGATGAGGATATAGCACTATACTAGGCGGATCCCAAAGGAGCAGTTCAACCAGAGTGTATTAACGGTGGCCACTTCTGCAAAGGGACATGTGCGCAATGAGCCTTTGAAGAAAAGATACTCTAGACAAGCATTGTGTGTGCCAAAATCAATGAAATTTTTTTCTTCAGTTAGTATGCTGCTCCCAGCATGACAAACGAGGAATTTGCGCTATTAGTAGATAGATTAGCAACCACTGCCAGAGGAAGGTTCCACGTTGTCATTGCAGGCGACTTAAATGCAAGTGCGGTTGAGTAGGGCTCACGCTTACTTCCTATGAACATTAGAGGACGAATGGTTTCGCCGGACACGAGCAGACTTTCAGCAAAAATGGAATGGGGTCATCACCTTTGTGAGCCCATGTCTGGCAAGAGATGCTGCGTGGAGAGTAAAGCAAAAATACACGTTCCACTACAGACTACACCTTCGGGCAATCGAGTCCCGAAAATATCCCACTTATGTAGGACATTGTAGTAAATACAGGAGAGCAGAGAAGAGTATTTCGGAGTAAGGGGTGGAAACTACATATACCCTGAACGTGGAGCAACTCCAGCTGAAGATGCAGGATAGATCTATCCACCTATGAATCTGCCGCCGTTAAAGCAAATCAGTTCTGAAGAGGAGTTAAAAGTGACACTTGTGACGCTTCCATGCAATGGAAAATAGCAAAACTCTAATGACCGCTAGAATACTGTTGTGGAACTCCGATATCACCAGACTGCTCGCGTTATGTCACCAGGACGCGTCTTTGCACCAGCGCTCCAGGCAACACAACAACACGGAGAACATAATGAGAAATAAAGAACCGCTGGAAGGAACTTAAAGACGGCTGCATCAAAGATAGCAAGAAGAGTACCCTCGCACGAGCTGGGCATAAAAGCTGATCAAAAACCGTGAAAAGCCTACCAATGATTATAACGTAATTAAAGGGTGGTGGAAAACCCCCGCTCATGTCCGCAATGTTTCTCAAAAACGTTGTCGTTTTGCTTTTTCCTGAGTCAGATGGAATAGAGGAGAAGCATAAGGATAAGAGAAGCACGGGTGCTACCAATGCCCTCCGTGGCAGTAGAAGAACTTTTTCAAGTCAGCAAAAACATCAAGGAGAAAATGCACCTGGGGTCGACGGAGTCCCATGGGTGCTACCAATGCCCTCCGTGGCAGTAAAAAACATCAAGGAAAAAAAGCACATGGTGTCGGCGGAGTCCCTTAAATTGCATTAAAATCAGCAATAAATAGGCCCCTCACATGTTTTTGCAAATGTCATACCATGAGGACGGGCTTTTGCTAAGGCAAGGAAAAAAGAAAGACCTTTTCTCTAACCTAAACGTATTAAACCGCTCCATGATTCCGCACGGAACGCATAAAACGTGATAGGCTGAAGAGTACGATCGACAAAGCAGGGGGACTGCAAGTATAGTTTCCTCAAGGCACTTTCTACAATCAATGCCATCGATAAAGTCGTAAGTACAGCGACATAGGTCACAGAAGGAAGAATAGAAGCTCACGTTTCACGAGTTTCGCGTTTTCAATTTGAGAAAAAAAAGACCTCAATCGTGATACCCCAGTGTCCAGTCATAGGTGCTTTCCTACACCTCTCCGAAGCACTCCTATGATCCACAAAAACATCACCTTCGTAGTTAGAAGCCATAGGTAAGTCATTGAACCATTGTTCTTGAGCTGATAAGCTAGGCTAAGTAAGTTTCTGTAATATTGGGTGGCCGTCATTTTTCTTTGACGACTGAACTTCGAGTCTCTTCACGCTCAGTTTCTTTGAAATCCTGCACTCTTTCTACATGCAGTTAGTTATGGCCACTCCTTCAATACTTCTATTATTTCCTGTGCTTCGCTGACTTCAGGTTAGCTATTAGGTTTTTAAGCCTGCAACCAGTTGCTGGTCCATTTTAGAAACTTTCAAGTTTGTTTCGAACACTAGACTCTTTGACATTCTTATGCTGGGAGAATGCATTGCATAACTCTTCGTTTTTCTGAGTATGTAGTAAATTTTTTCTGCCTCTATGCTTTTCTATGATAATCATTGTTTTCGCTTTATTGTAGGTATGCTTCTCATGTCACTTTTCTTACGTACACGCCATCATCTTTACACCAAAGACTCTTTTAAAGTCTATTCAGCATCAGCTACGTTTTTAATGATGTTGTGATACTGGTTCTTCTGGGTGTTAACGACTGCGAATTTCAGTCTCCCACTGTAGAATCCGGCACTCCAGGTGTGTTGTGTTGAGGTACCCACCTTTAAGTTATTTTCCTTGATATTTTGCAGCTTCTTCTTATACCATGTCTAAATCGAACGCAAGTCTGCGGTTTATACAAATCTTCAACTAATACCGTACGAATTTCGTGATTTACCATAAGAATTCAACCTTTCGGCAAATAATTAAAACTAAATCTCCTCGCTAATATCTTTTATACTATGTCTCCACCGAACAATAATCTGCGGCTAACATAGATCCTCAACTAATGCCGCTTACACCTTCAGATTTTCTATACTAATTTGATCCTCTCTGCAAGCGATTAAAAATAATTAACTTCATGAATCTCATTCACCCTTTTCGCACAAATTTATAACAATTTGTTACTTAAAACAGGAAACTAAGACTTTCCCCATATGACATATCTGTCACAAAGATGTTTTCTATTAGGATTTTCTGTCAAAAAATTGTTTTCTCAATCTTAGGAAATGTCATCATTACTCCTCATTCCTTTGAAGAGGCAAAATGACATTGAAGAGTGCTCGTGTCAAATTAATCTTTATATATGTCCGGTGGAGACACTTCAAAATTTATATTTAATCTTCTGTTGTTAGCCGCAGCTTTGTGGCCAGTGGGGATTTAGTACTATTTCTATTTTAATTTTGCACACCTTTATAACAATTTGCGACTTGAAATCAGGGAAACTGAAGCTGTCAACCTATGACACACGTATGTATGTTTAGTATTTGAATTCTTACAGCAAAACATTTTTTTGCTCCTTGGAAATGTTATTGTCACTTGTTAACCGGTCAAGTTAGTTAACGAGTCCCTTAATAATTATAAGTTTGACAGCTGAAAACTGCGATAGAAGCTATCGCAGAGCACTTAAAGTATCCAAGGCGAGGACGATCACAACACCTTCAATATAAGACAATTACTCGTGTTAGTCCTAAGAAGTAGGTAACAACTGCCGACAGCAATCTTCGTAATTACAATTTACACGCGAAAATGTTCTCACATACATTATCAGCCAAGCAATGTCGATTCAAAATGAACACGACTTACCCCAGGTGGCACACAATCAAAACAATGTGTTCCAAATCAAAAGCATAAATTAGGTGTTCTGCTCTTAGGCGTATACATTCCAAAAATGATTCTACTCTTGAGTTTAATTGTTCCCACATAATTAATATCATAGCAACTCTACCAAGCTTACAGTCGGGGCCAAATAAAACAGCCCATTGTGCTACAGTAGTTCGTCGATGATATGAACAAATAAAAACAAGGGGCTTATAGATCTAAGAGGGTTTCAAATTACTGGGAACCTTTTTTTTCAATTTTTAAACTTAATCGAAAGTCCATTTTTATATTCATTATTTAAACAAGAAAAAACTTTTTTCGAAACTTATAAAAAGGAAAAGAAAATATTAAAGTAAATTAAACTTGAACTAATTGGGATTTATTAGGAAAAATTTCAATAACCGAACCCGGTATAGGTGTCCAGATCAAGTTTTATAGGTACTCAGGATCAGTACGTCTACGAGAAGAAAAAAAAGTTTCGCCACATAAACCTTTTCCTTACCCTGACTGTGCAAAATCTGTCATGTGAGTAATCACTTCTCACATATTTTTGTCCTCAAACATGAACAGAATTTTTACTTATCCCGGGCGTGTGTATTGTTCAACAAAAAAGAAAAAAAAAAAAAAACTTCCTAAGCGATGCTCCTTAATTTGTTGCGAACAATATAATAATTCATAAAAAAAATATTCCTCCTAAAAACTCCTTGTTAAAGGAAATTTCATTTCCTGGCCGTGACATTGACACAATGTGGTGCCACTTCCTTAACGTCAAAATAAAAACTTTCCTTACAGCACAATGCGCTGGTATTGGTGTGCTCACAGTGCGGGGTATTGCACGAGGGTGGTTATTATGCTCAATTGAAAGGTGAAAAAAATTCCACGTAAGCAAAGAGATTAGGCACACCTTAAAGTACACAGGGCATGCTTTATTAAGCAGACCATTAACTGAATTATACTCCCTGTGATTTCGTACACACACAGACAACAAACAACAATGTGGGAAGGAAACAAGCCCCGAAGGAAGCTAAAAGGAAGATTCATCATGCGTGAGAATGATTTCATCTACTAGGAACTTTCTGAAAGCGTGTTACCCACTTCCCCCTGTTGTCCTTTCTCAAGTTTTTTGACGTATAAAACAGAAAATCACTTTGTTGTTGGTGAAATTAAATCACCCTCGCACACGAGCACTAGTAAGTAAATTTAAAGCCCGAATGGAGATTGCTTACTGAGTGTATTTGCTTATGCCCATATTCTGCCTCAGAGCATCTCCATCAGGGGCTTGTATATACCTCTTACCTACGTGCTTCTTTGCGAGGATCTATATTTGTCAGGACCTCGAGAGTAATTCGAAAGAAAGTCTAAAGGGAAATTTAGTTCAAATATTTTGCGAAACTTTATGTATTGTTTGAAAGTTGAAGATTGCTTCTATTACGCTTTTTCGGATGCCTCGTCCTTTTTGCTTGTGATTGTGCGTGTTCCTAAGCTCGTTTGGAAGTGAGAGCTGCCTTCGCATTTTAAAAGTCTATAAGAACATCCGAGGAACACATGCATGGTTGAGGGCGCGCATATGAGGAGCTGTTCGCAAACTTTTTACGACACACAAAGGGAGGCGACAGTAGGCAACTCATTGTTGCTTGAGAAGTTATTTAATTTATGTTTATTAGATTGGCAATAAGACGTAACGAGTGGATGATGCTCTAGTTGATATGCTGCTGCCTTCATCAACAACTCTGCACATGATTTATTTTGTGAGTATTTGAAGGTACCCCATGGGATGTGGGGGTCGGGAAGACAAAGCAAAGTTGACACAACGAATTTGTATCAGAATTTGTGTTCACCAAATAATGTCATCGCCAGAAGACGCGGCAACGACATGAGGCACGAGTTGTATAGAAATACGCAAGTTGTCATATTTCATGTATGATCAGGCACATGTCAATAAAATGTCACAGGCTTGGGAAAATATGTGAGCAAACTTGGCCTAAACAAATGTGGCCGGAGGTTATGTGTTTAAGAGAAACTTTTCGGTAGCCTAAGGACCACATTTTAGAGGAGTGTTTTATAGGATGTTGGCGATATGGAAAAGGATAAAAAATCAATAAATGGGTTTGGCTGGATTGCCTACCACTATGCGAACAACATGTCAACTTTTGACCTTCTTCAGAGCTTATGTACATAACAGAAGGATTTTGAAACACGTGGTGTGAAAATCCGGAACGTCACATATTACATATAGTTGTTTACTTCTAAAAGACTCAGCAGTTTTTTCCTTCAAAGTTCGATAGTTGGAACAATTACCTTGTGGAACTCACTTGAAGTGAGGATGCAAGGATCACCACCTGGGTGGAGCTGTGGCAACTAGAATCAGTATTCTAATATAGGCTTTAAAGCTTTTGATATCGTTGACCTGCATCACATAAACTAATAGAAATTGGGGAGAATGGGAAAATAGAAAAAGGACGATTTTAGCATCAAAATATCATCATCAATACGAAACATATTTGGCACATTCTACTTTGATATTTTAGTATTGTGATTTGCATGCATTGCTCAGCAAGTAAACATTCCATTATCCCAATTTAAACAATTTTAATCTTCAGCTATACTTTGACAGTTAAGGCTAAATGGTCTTTTGGGCAACGCGCGGAATCAAGTTTAACTCACTCTTTAATAGTTCTCCTGAAGTTATGGTCTGTTCTTTCGACCTGCAAACATGGGGGACTGAGTAAAGTTCACACAAAAATAGAGTATCGGTCGAAGTACCTACCTAAGAAAATGAAATTATCTCTCGCCCTCCAAACATTAGGGGACGCTAATCTACGGAGGAAGGTGATCTCAGTTTCAGAGGCAAAACCTTTACAGATGATAAAGTGTTTGGTTTTCCTAACAAAAAAGTTACAGTGATATTTACTCGCAGGAAAGATTGGTAAAAAAAAATCCCAATATATCATCGAAAAATAAAAATAAATCTAAATTGTGTCACCCAGAGGACGTGCCTGCCTTAGAAAGTCTAACAATTTTAGCCACAAAATTTTAGTCACGTTTTGTTAGATGTATTTTTTGGTAGGTGTCCCGAGTGGCCGGCAAAGATGTCAAAGGGGCCCAGGGCGGGTCTTTTCCTAAGTCCGCCTCTGCAGAAGTGTGCATATTAGTCTTGAGCTATGGATGGCTAGACAAGGATTTGGGTTATAAAAGTGTAAAATTTTCCCAAATTCACCATTTTCTTCAATGAGTACAAATTTTAAAACAGCCAAAAATTTGTACTCATCGAAGAAAATGGTGAAAAACCTGCTGTCGTTTCCTTATCATTATACTTATTTACTTAAGGTGGCGCTATAGTCCGTGGTGGACCTGGGCCTCAGCCAACAAGCTTCGCCACCCAGCTATGTCTCCAGCTAGCTGTTTCCAGTTTCTAGCGTGCTTCACCTAAGTCTCGGTGCTCTTCTACTGCGCCATCCTTGCGGGGTGGACTCGACAGATTTTCCGCATTGCAGCCGTTGTGTTTTGGCTCTTCTGGCTAGGTCGGTGTCGCTGTACAGTTCGATGTTATATCTCGTCCAGCACTCTTCATCTATGCGGGACCATAAATCGTCTGGAGAATTTTCCTCTCCAACTTAAAGTATTTTTATCCGCCTTCGACAGAGTACATGCTTCTGCACCGTAAAGCAAGACTGGGATGACACTTTGCTTGCTCGAGAGAGGGCTTTGCTATACGCAATTGCTTCTTAGACCAAAGAAACAGCGGTAAGCAAAAGTAATCCTTATTTTGATATCAATGGAGGATGTCATTGTCTGGTGTCAATGTCTGAATTGCTAGCGGAACCCAGGCAGACAAAGTCCCTAAATATCTCAATGCTGATGTTCTGTCCAAGATGTCGGTCGGTGTTGGTTGTCTCTTCTTGATGACAGCTTAATTTTGACCTCGTTGCCTGTTAAGCTAAATCTATATTCGCCACTTCCGTCCCAATACTCACGAAAGCTTCATCGACCTTGCTTGTCAATGTCAATGTCGTCTGCATGGGACGAGTAATTGAACGGACTCTTGTAAGATTGTAACTCTGGTGTTGGCGCGGGAGTCCTGCACAATCCTCTCAAGTATGATGTTAGGTTAGGTTAGGTTGGGTGGCCGTCCCGGCTGGGCAGGGACACACTTAGACCAAAGGAAGTCCATTGTGATACCACTTGTAGGACCGCAGTTACCAGCCCGAGGACCTAAATGATGACTTCCCGTTTGAGTAAGAGGGACGGTATTAACCTGTACCGAAGGTGACCAAAGTTTGATTGGTTGAGACATTCCCGAGGGTAATGAAGGCTGGGGATAATCGTTTTGGTGTGAACCGCTGTCAGCAGAGTGGAGGGGGGCCAGTGAGAGACTTTCTGAAGGAAGGGTGGTCTCTTAACTGCTGGACTCCAGATGGGAATTTGCCTTGTGGATAAGAATGGGGGGGATTTGCTTGAGGTCAAGGAGGAGGTGGGTAGGGGTTCAGTGAGGGGTAGTTCCTGTATGAGAGAAAGCACGGCAGGGGCAACCGATTTCGCTATAAGTCCGAACCTCTTGCTTCTCTGCTTAGAATTATCCTCGGGGATGGGAAGGTGTAGGGGTAACCGATTCGGTGTGAACCCTTGCAGGGAGGAATTCTCAGGCAAGAAGCTGATGTAGGGTAACACTCTTTGGTGTAAACCCGTACTACAGGCGACTCGCGTTCGAATTGGGTTAAGGTAGGGATAACCGAAGCAGTATAAGCCCGTACCAGTGAGAATTATGTGCTGGTGATCCCGTGGGGGTGCAGAGGTGAGGGCAATCGAAGCGGTGTAGGGCCACACCGATCCAGCCCTGTAAGGGAAAACACTGGGATATGGTGGGGAGGGGAAAGATGAGGAGATTGGCAGTTACTGTTGGAGTACTACCAAATACGTTCCGTGTGATACGAGTAACTAGAATAAGATCTTTGGTTGACTGTTGCCCCTAAGTGAGAGTTAGCCTTAAGGATTGGAGAGTGCAGGTGGGGTAACCCTTGCCGGAAGATGATTCTTCGTTAAGACGCTGAGGTAGGGAAACCGTTTCGGTGTAAATCCGTACCTCAGGTGACTCAAGTCAGAATTAACCTTGGTTGGGGTGGGACTAGGAGAGGTAGGGGTAACTGAATCGATATGAACCAGTACCAGGGCGATGATAGATAAGTATGATGTTAAAGAAGACATAAATGTCCCAAATCCTTTCTTGACATCAAAGGAGTCGATGAGGTTTTTACTGACCTTGACGGAACAGCGTGAGTTTTCCTTCGTCATCTTGCACAGACTGACGAGATCGGTAGCGATGCCAAAACAATATATTGCGCGATAGATAGCTCGTTTTTATAGATGCTATCATACGCGATCGACGAAAAGGTGGTTTCAGTCTCCATTTGGAATTCCTGGGCTTTCTTCAACATTTGCGCAGTGTGAATTTTTGGACCGATGGTGGACTTTCCTGGCCTAAATCCACACTGATATGTGCCTATCAGATTGTTGACAAGCGGCTTCAGGCCTTCGCAAAACAGTGCAGTAGAAAAGTTCTTATATGTGTGCGATTTTAAAAAGACTGACTCAGGGGGCCTTCTTTCTTGATGATCGGGGAAACAGTGCTGAAATTCAATTCATCGACGATATCTTGCAGATGAGCTGATGCATGCTCCTAGCCGGCGGATTTTAAAAAATCGTAGTGTGGTCGTCTGCTCACAGGCGGTATTAGGTTCGTCTTTGCCGTTAAACATAAACAGTCTGCAGAAATGGTTTTTATAGCACAAAAAAATCGTAAATAGTAAAATCGTAAAAATCCCCAAATTTATATCGCAAAAATACCTTATCATTTAAGTAAGGATTGGGATCGGCCCGGGTCTAAAAGCCGGTAGGTTTGGATACCTTCATCACGAGCATTCATTTCTGAGATGCGATATTAGACGAGGTAAGTTCTATTTGGAGAACACAATTCTGACGCGGGTGGATCCTCTTACACATAAAGTTCCCACAGCGTTGTTTAAGGATTCGAGGATTTTAAGGAATTTTTCTTCTTATTGTGATGTGGCGACAAGACATGAATAGACCTTCAGGAATCGCTAAATGCACCCATAAATTCGCTTTTGGAACACACCCGCTCGATTCACTAAATAAACACACCTCACTGTCATTCCAGTCAGCTGATGGCAAACTGACTTTCAAATTTCGATATCGAATTTTCCTTCGGTTAAGTTCAGTGGGAAAATATCAATAGAAAATGAATAAATTGGAATCGTCTGAAACGTGGTGAATTTGTATATATAGACGGATGAGAGACTCGGACGATACAGTTGCATTTTAATCGTTAAATTGTGAAAATCGGAAGGTAAAGTAAAAAGCGATTTAATTGAAATAAAGTGTTGAACTCTTAGTGGCAAAGTTGTCGTTAATTGTGATTTGAATTTAAATAAGACGTGTTTGATAAATAAAGTGTTTCGTTGTGTAATTTAAAAAGTAAAATTGAGTTTTATTCGACGAACTCCAGGCAAAAATATTACAATGAATGAAAATTTCAGATTTTCTTAAGAACTGTTTTTTGAATGTTTTCACTTGATTTGATGTATAAGTTATTTACCTCCATATTTTTTCTCCCTCAGCATATTTTTCCAGGATTTGTTATTACGATTGTGGCATGCCATTTCAGCAAAGTATATACTCACCCAATCTACCCACGTTCAGGATAATAATGTACAAAATAATATCCTCTCAGTCAATAATTCCAAGCTATTAGCCAGTCATCTTATTATGAATGTATGCTTTATGCTTTTACCATGGATTACACATATCGCATCGTTCAAAGAGCCAGATTAATTTTCCGAACATACCCAGCGGCAGCATATCCTTTTAAATTTTCATGAGCCTAAGTGCACCATCATATTAAGCCTTCTTCCGTATAAAGAATTGAAAGGAACAAATTGAATCTTATCTTCTCTTATTAAACATTTTATATCTGTATTGATATTATTTATGAAATTTAATCAAATGACGAAGAATGTAGAAAAAAAACACACTGATTATGCCCATTCGTTTGTGAAAGTTGTTTGCCTTCAGGGAATATGTCTGTACTTCTGTATTTGCCTGCAAAACGTAATCACTTAAAATTTTGATTTGAACATAAGTCATCATATTACAGAATCCTGATTTAACCAGACATATTTCTTGGAATTGGCCTAAGGAATCAAGTATCAAATTGAAGAAATTTGATTTTTTCTTTAATCTGAAGGAAAGACATTGTGGTAAATAAGTAACAGAAATAGTCAAAACCATAAGGAAAATATAAAATAACGAAGTGATACCGTTTACCTACAAAATAAATCTATTCAATAAAATTCTCTGAAAAATGAAAATAAACAAAGACGCGCTATTGTAAATAGTAACTTTATTTTGCCTTTGGCGAAATTTTTCCCTGTTGTACACGTACACCATTACCTCGTTTGTTCCTTTTTCCTCTTTTTGCCACACACATTGTGCAACCTATACAAAATCATCTCGTCACAGTCAATTTATTCTTATAGAAAATATCCTTTGATGGATCAACATAGATTTCTGGTATATCGTCAAAAGGTCCCGCTATAAAAGTTCTTATTTCGAGCAGGGAATGTTTAACGAAAAAGTTGTGCTTTGATTTCTTTTTTTATCCAGAGCTTGACTCATACATTATGATGATGTGGTACAGAGTGAGATCGATAAAATCGTGCTCGTTGCTATGTATTTATACGATGAATCGATACCATAGCTTCAAAACTTCAAAAACACCAGGTTAGCAGATTATGAAGATTGAAATTGAGTCTACAATTCCCGGCAATTACTTCAGCCCCATATTCTGAGATTTTAAGCCCACATACGGCCGTCCACGTAGACTTTGGTTATGTGCCACAAGGATGCGTTTGTAGTCCTATCTTGCTTATCTTTTTCACGTTCGCAGATAATACAGACGCGAAAGTCCACAAGAAAGCTCCATTAATGGACTTCTGGCTAAATTTGCAATTGGACAAAGACCTGGTTAATTCTTCTTTCCGAAACGATACAAGATTTTTCTTAAAAAAGGAAGGAAGGTACATACCCCTCAACTGGGTGCGCATTCTCCGAACTGTCGAAAAGCTGTTTCTGCAACTCATATAAGACTCATTGAAATCACGAATGCAAATTACTTAATTGCAGCTGAGCATACAAGCAATTTACACCCAGCTACAGCTTAGGCTTCTTAAGCTGAAATAGGCTATAATTAAATCCTATCGTCTACTTTAGAATGAGATACTCGCAACAAACCAATTAGTCGCCATTAGAAGTAATTTTATACTTCAACTTCCATGCGATTAATCCTAAAACCTCTTCAATGTGCAATGAAACGCTTCCAGCCATAGAGAGCCTATATAGCAACTCGAAATGAAAGATGCATGGACCGTGTGGGTGGTAGTACGAACTGGATCCATACACTCTGTGGATAATGAGAACCCATTGCTCGCTCAACATTAAAATGCATGTTCCATGAGGGCATAACTCAATTTGAAAATCTTCACAACGGACATGTTTCATGTGGAATTTCTAACGCAATCCAAATAATTTACATTTTGTATTGTGCGAAGCTGAGAGGCAAATGCAGCCAGGAACTACAAGTCAGATAAATTCATTCGGGAGATGTTTCGAATTAACATAAACAATTTGCAAATACTCGGTCAGAAGGTATACGAACTGCTGCGGTTTGGTAGACCGGTCCAATAAGCATTGTTATGCAGATGAATAACCATCCGGACACGTGGATTATAAATTAGTTTGAATACAATAAGGGTACGGACACATATCCTATTTTTAGCTAATGGTGCGTATGATGAGTTGATTTATATTTTGAGGGTGCTGAGGTATAGGTATAGGTACCTACTTTTAAATGGTGCAAAATTATACAGAATTAGACCTTTGGGCCGATGAAATCGCATCATGTTTCTTGAGTTTTTGCTCTCCACTTCCTTAATTTGGATTTTTCTAATGTGTGCCAATAAGCCACATATTTCAATGCAAACGTTTTAACCGCGTGAATTCAAACTTCGCATTTACAGGACATTCGGATGCAGAATCCTATTTGATGTTACCTTGATGAACTAGTGGGCGAGTTCCGTAGTGGGCGAGTTCCGCTTAGGCGAATCAGTGGATAGCCCATCCCAATTGACCCCTGTAAAGCTCCGAATCGAATTTATCAGTTGAAAATCTAAAAAGGTAATTCTTCAATATCTTTTTAGGTAATGAAGAATATGTTATATCCAAAAACTTTTTGGATATAACATATTTGATAACATAAATCAAATATGTTATATCCAAAAACTTTGCATGTGTTTTAAGTTTTCGAAAACTCATTATATCATTCACACGGAACACTACCAAGGTTTGGTTCACATTTTAGTCACTTTGACACTAATCGCAAAATTGTTAACTGGCGTTTGTAAACAAAGAAAACCGATGAACTCGAACTCGATGAATCAAACTAACTTGAAAACATTAATAACTATATTTTCACTAGCAATACTAATCTCTAGTCTCTAGTCTCTACAAAAGAAAACATAAGAACTTATAAGACTTCAAAAGAAAGTTAATTTAGCCACACATTTTTATGTACAGATAAGCATACTTTTTTGCATTTTGATTTTTTGCACAAAATACTTAACACAAACTAACAGAAATGAAAAAGCGCTTTTTTCCTATTACCGTCATCGAGAAACAAAAATGAATTCAATTTTGTTATGACAGAAAGAATCAGCTGTGCTGCTGAAAAAGTTAGTTTCTTTACGAAATCTGGCGATTGCACGGAAAACTCATCAAAAGCAACCAAAAACACGAGGTTACGAAAACAGGAAAATGTATGACAAAACTCAGGTTTTCGGGGAAGTTTTCACGTGTTTTCGCGAAAACACGGTTATAGGGTCGGTGTGTAGATGGCATTAAGTGTATTTTTATATCAAAAATTAAGTTTCTATTCACCCACCCAAAAAAGGGCGTGGTGAAAATTTTCCCAATAAGTTAATATAGTATACAGATATGTATGTTAACATATAATGCAAGATATTCTTGATTGCAAGCAAACGCATTGCATTTAAATACTGTTTGTTAAACTGAAAGTAAAATGCGACCACGCCCACATGGGGATGTTTTTCTATTTTTTTCCAATGTCAATCTCAATACACTTCATGCTAATAAGAAAATTGGGCGTGTGCGGGCGGATTTAAAAATGTTAACACTTGTACTGTTTCGGAACATAGAAAACCCAGATATGTACGTATAGGACCTAAGAACTACGGACAGACAGACGGTCGGACATGTCTCATCCAACTTACAATTCGGTGTCGATCATATGCCCTGAAGGTCTTAAGGGTCTACGGTGCTATGCTATGGGATGGGGTTTATAAAAACCGTTTTTTTACCCCGTCCCATAGGAAAGGATGTATATTAAGTTTGTCACATAGTTTGTAACACGGTGAAATAATAATGGTAGACCCCCAAGGACAAGGGCATATGATCGACACGAAATTCTGGATCGAATCGAAACCGTCTGTATGTCACATGTTTTTAGGCCATCAATTTTAAGCTAGGGTGCTGATATTTCGTACGTAAGGTCCACGTCATGCGAAGCAGTACAAGTGTAAAATTTTTTAAATCCGCGCACATCGGTCTAAAT
This sequence comes from Neoascia interrupta, assembly GCA_947623515.1. Taxonomy (NCBI): domain Eukaryota; kingdom Metazoa; phylum Arthropoda; class Insecta; order Diptera; family Syrphidae; genus Neoascia; species Neoascia interrupta. Next base: position 10,224,067 of record OX392464.1, read on the forward strand.
GTGCAACTACCTCCAGAGCTTTCAAAACTGTGTCTTAAAAGGCTAAAATTTAATTGGTAGATCACCTTCAGTGGGCGTGGTATCGATTTTAATGGTAAATTTTCAAATGGATTTTATTCAATTCTTTAAATTTTCGCTCAAAATTGAAAATATTTTACTGAATATTTTATGTAGAAAACACTTAGTTCTTCATTTTATTCATAGAATAGATTGGGCCACACCCACATTTGGATGCAGAATTGATGAAACCTTGAATTTTCCATAAAAACGTTATTTTGGCAGGCTTTAAGCCTGATTTATGAAAGAACAAGAAACAAAAATTAACATTTAATACAAACGAAAATCCGGTCTAGATTCCACACTTTCAAAATTTATAGTCACGCTTTCTTTAAGGGGTCGAATTCACGAAAATATTGAATTTGAACCAAATAAACTACATTTTTACTTACATTTAGCGAAACTTGGATATATCTGTTCGAATATTGATAGTTTGTAATAAGGGCGGTTGGAGCACGCCCCTTTTCAAAGTACAAGATGGGATAGGATGGGGTATTCAACGATCCGTTTAACGGACTATAACATGCATACACACTGTAGCACTTACACACTGTTTTGTGTAAATGTTTAGTCTTATTTCACCACATTTGGAAATTGAGCCAAAGAAGGTTTACTTTTTCTGACTTATTTTCCATTTTAGTTTTTTGTGTTATTCCCAAAGAATTTTGCGAAATTTTCATGATTCTGGTGAATTGGATATTTCGTTTCTGGCGTTTTTTTTTTCGAAAAATACTACAAATTAATTTGGCTTATTTTTCAAAACACTTTTTGGCGCCTTGCGTAGTAACACAAGGCGTAGAAAATCCAATCATGGTCGAAATTTGGACCACATCATCGACCATGCCCATATTTCTTGTTTTAAATCTTTAAAAGTTTGAATTTTCTCAAAATGCGCGTTTAAAATTTATTTAGTTAAATAAATAATAATATAAAATTAGAAAAAAAAAATAATTTAATAAATATTGTAAACATTATGTAGACTCTAAGGGTTTTTATAATATTGCACTATATGAAAACTTATATTATTTAATTAGTGTTGATAACTCTGGCGAATAAATTGGTAAAGATTAGAGATTGCGTTGTAGTTTTGATTAACTAATTACGTTCGATTTCCCCACAAAGAGAAGCAGACACTACTCTTTTCCGGTAAAAGCAAACGAATTTGATCTAATGCAATACCTCTTCATACAGGTTATCTTCTCGTTTCGTTTTCTAAATTCGCAATGGCAATTTTAAGAGAATTTTTAAGTTTATAAGTTTTGTATGTTTCTTGAATTATTATTTATTGCATGTTTAAAGAGAATTGATGGCGTTCTTTGAATAGTCTGGAACGATCAGTCATTGCAGTAGGGGAAACCATTAATATCCAATTTAGATTCATTCGATTGTTATTCGATTTAATTTTAATGAGTCCGAATTATATTCAAAGCGATTGCGAATTTATTCGAAGGTAAAGTCGTTATACATATTTTAGTTTTGGATGTTGAATCAGTTGTTTGGTTAGACACCAAAAAGCCACTAAAAAAAAACTAAATACCAATTACAGCTCAGAAGAGCCATCGCCTACAGGTTTTCTTACATACATGGATGGGACCTACAATTTTTTGAGAATTCCAGTTTCGGCGAATATAGAGGTATCTTATAACAAAGGGTTTTGTCGGGTGGATTGTAGGACCCTTGGGAAGGAGAGACTATGAAAGAACGTTAATTTCTAAGGTTGGGATTTGAACCCGGGAAACACACTAACCATTACCTACACCACATTGCCCACTCTATTGGAAAACTCATTATAATAATGATCACCAAGCTTTCACAGTAAGAAAATTCTTTGATTGGACCTTTTCATGTTCAACTACTAGCTGGCGCAGATGAGCCATATCGCCGGCCTCTGAAAACCACGGAGACAATTTTTTATCGATTTCGAACAACCTCTCATCTGTTCCAATCTCGGATAGTCGAAAAAGCTGGTAAAAGGTTAGTTATACCAGCCACTATTACCATAAGAAAGCTTCAGGAATTAGTAGATTACTGTATCATAAAACTTCTAAAATTTTCTGCCAAAATTTTATAGGTACTCAACGACTAGATTTATGTTAGAACGAACAAGACGTCATCTAAAAAGATGGAAGTGGCATTAAGTCGGTGACACTCCGCGGAAAGAGTTCCATTAGCCCAAAATTGGAGACAACTCGGTTGACCGCGCTCGCCTTGCAAAAAACTGACGATTGGGAAAAATAATTTAAGAAAGTCGAAGCAGACTTAACTTAAGTGCTGCAAGTTTAAACCAATAAATTTACAATTTCTTGATGGGTTTTTGTTTAGAGCTGCCAAAGTTACTGCAGCTTGTTCACATTCTTACATAAGACTTGATCTGTATTAAGAAAACAGGTTCATTGAAATCATTAATAGGTTCATTGGCATTGATATGGTTAGGCTGTTAAGCCGCTCAGTTTCGGTGGAAGACTAATCCTCCAGGATAAGATACCCTTAAGCTTGGCTTGGTTTCCGCCATTCGAGTAAACCACAGGTTGGTAGGTACGTGTTAAGGTCTTCTATACCTTGAATAATTGAAACTTAAGATCTGGACTTCGAGCTGGGCACTTCATAATTAAATTAAAAATCTCGATATTGTAATGCAAAAACTGGTTTTTTCAAACCTGGAATTGGGAACCGGTGGGACTTCTTTCGATACTCTTCGGACATGCTCACAGTGATAGTACATGTACTATCATTTTCCTTGGTAATAAGTAATAGGAGGAATACACTTGCTCAGACTCTAACCTTAAGCTTGAAATAAGAGTTTATAAAAACGAATAACCCAGCTCTAGTTAGACATGATGAAAGCAACATAACATCTCTATCTGGAGTTTCAATGTTGATCTTATCACAAGTCTGGAAGAACTTGATCCCTTCAATTCTCCAAGTACCTACCTAGAGGTTTTCTTCCAATCAATTGAAAGGTTGAAATATTCATTATGGGTATCTAAACCAATTCTTACTTTTATACCCATTTGACTCACAATTAAATTGCCTCATAACTAAGTCGCGTCCTAAATAAATAACAAAAAGAAAAGTCAACACAAGACCCCACAATAAAACGTTTTAACGACGTCACACGAAAATCTTAAATTTTCACTACCAAATAATCGCCACAAAGCATTTTGCTTTTCCCCAAGCAAAATTTACGCTTTCATAAACTTCATGGATGATTACCTAGAGCTTACAAAATCCCCAAGCAATTCGTCAGGAGGTAAGTTTAGGTAGGTACCTTCTAAAATACCCAGCTCCACCGCGACCACCCTATAAAATTTGTTTCACTCCAATTAAAAGCGAACAAATTATGAATTGTTGGATGCCCTTTTGCGTAACGGATACTTAAAAATACGAAACAATCATCATTAATTAGTGGAGCAATTAATCCTTGTATATTTATCGCGCCGTTAACAAAATCAATAAAAGGAAAGCAACACCGCGCGCTGCCTGCCTCTGCATATGACGCAGATACTTTGTAGACCCTAGGTGTGGTGTGCGACTGGTGTAAGACTCGTGTTCTAATGCAGTCTCCATAGAATTTCCTCGACGCGTCATATGGGTAACTAATTAAATTCCCATTGTCCGGACGTAAATAAAAAAAAACTACTCAGCCGCACTTGTTGTTTACTGGCGATTTGTATAGTATCTACCACAAGATCACCTTGAGAGTTCAGCATTTTGAATGCGAAATTCCAAAGACAAATGAATTCACTATCGGTTTGGATGTAGCAGATACTTACTGAAGAATTCTCATCGCAATTGAGCATCGCATAGAACTCCTCGTCCGGGTTACGCTTGTAACTGATAATGCTATCAACGCCGCCGCTCATCTTGACAAATTTGATTTTTTTCAAACCAAACTATTTTCTTTTGAACTCACAGATACCAACACACACTGGCCGATTATTTCAATGCCACTGAAACTGTATCGCGTGCACTAGTTGAACTACAGCAAGAGTGTTAATCCGTCGCACTTTCACTTAAGCCGTCGAGTGACGCGAGTTTCGCGGGGGGTACGAGTGGGTAACTAGTTAACCGCCAAGAAAAACCCCACTAAACCGAATGTGAAACTTAAGAGGAAATCAAAAAAACTCAACGTTCGATTCGGCGATGTATCTCAAGCCTCGCGCTGTTCACAGATCTGAGCTGTCAAGCGGCTATTCGGTGACTGAAATCTGAAAGTCAGTGGCCCAGTTCCGAAGGTTCCGAAAAAAAATATTATTTTTTTCACTTGTTTTGGGGAAATTACCGTGATTTGATTTGCATGCGGGAACGCGCTAACGGTGATGCCGATAATGACGGTGCGAAGTGACTGAAACAGTGTCTGCCTGTATCGAGTGGGATTACAGATTTTGTAGTGTGCTTTCAGCGAAAGGCTTTCAACTGGGGGGTTTTCCCACCGAGTCATTCATTGGGTATCCACCGCACCGGGCCGAGTTACTTTTACGTAAAGTAAGGTAGTGGGTTACTTGGTTTAGTTTACTGTGCTGGATTACATACGGTCCAGCTGGGATTGGGTGGTGTCTGTGGCTAAGAATGTAGGTTAAGCTTTTGGGGGCTTTCGTGAGAGCGTCACACTCCCGCACCGGCGCCGTATACAAATGGGGGCTGAATGTTGCGCCAGTGAGCTTTTGCAACATGTGGCTAGCTGAATAAAGGGGGAGCCATATTTTCGAATGCGCCGAGCAAATAAGTATCTACATACACTTATCTGCGTTTGTTTGTTTTGCTGGGTGGGAGACACCTGTTAAACTTTTGGCTGACTCAGAAGGTTCCTCCTCCTCTTTACTCAGCACAGGGGGTGTGTGCTAATGGGGGATAAGTGGTAATTTGCTTTTTATTATTCATTTGAAATGGATAAATCCTCGTGTGATCGATTTGAGATGGGGGTGCATTAAAGCCGTTGTGCGCCTTTGAATGGATTACACATTTGGGACAGCTTACTATACGAAAGGCTGCTTTTGGAAAGTAACTGGTGCTTGGGTGAATATGTTCTTGGGAATATTGGGATTTTAATACCGGGAATAGCTATAATTGTTGATTGTTTTTGTTGACTCATAATTTTTAGACGATTTTTATGCAGTTGATGCAGCTATAGCTTTTGCATAGTTCATACGTAAAACATATTTGCTGGTATCCCTTTGTCGGTACCCACATAAAATATTATAGAAAATCTGTGCTTTTATTGAATTATAGATTCTAGACCTCTGCAGTTTAGGTTCTTCGCTTGTTTTTAGGAAAATGGTAGTGATAAGCCCAATTTTCAATCCAATCGAGTAGGTGCAAAAAAGTCCTAAGTGTACTTGGCAGTGATATGAGGCTTGCATCTATTCAATATGCGTTCTGGTGTAAGATAGCCGAATAGAGGTTAGGTTGGGTGGCTGTCCCTGCTAGGCAGGGAAACACTTAGACCAAAGAAAGTCCATTGTTATACGACTTAGTAGCCCGGATCGACCGTTTGTGTAAGAGGGGTCGAGGCAACCAGTGACGGTGTAAACCTGTGCCGAAGGTCACCAATCAATAGCTGATTGGTTGAGGACTTATTCGAAGAGGGTAATGAAAGCTAGGGGCAACCGCTCGGTAAGAATCATCGTCAGCGGGGTTGAGGGGACCAGTGAGAGAATTTCCAAAGAAAGGGTGGTCTCTAGCCCAATATAAGTTTGCATTATTAAGGTTTATTGGTAGACCAGAAGTTGTAACCAACGTTCTCGGCGAAACCGAGAACTTGAGAAATGTTTTTAGTTCGGTAAAGATTTAAGCTTCACTCTGCTTACGACATAATTTTGATGCCGGAATAAGAGTCAAACATGCTTACGAAAGATTGAAAAGTTTTCCTAAAAATGGATGAGAAAAAATGGCGAGTATATTGCAATCGGTGGGCAAAAAATGTAAAGATTGGATGTGGCGGTCAAGAAATTCGTCATTAAAATTAAATAAAAAAAGTTGTACGCAGTCTCGATTAGCTGGGCAAGTTACTGCTAATAACTTCTTCTTAGTTGCCTTTGATAAGTTGTGAAAATCAGCGAAAGTAGAGCCCATCGGAAAAGCTTGTTGTATGTATAGCTTTATTGGGGTTGGGTTAAGTTAGGATGACTGTCATCTAGTAGACAACCTTGGGCCAGGAATGCATAACTGATCGATCATGTTGCCACATAGGGTTCTCGAGATTTCGATGCTCCTGAAACCATTTTAAATCCTGAACGAAGGTTTAAGTTTTTTTAAAGATTTCCATTATGTATGATAATAAAGTTTTGTTCACTCTTTTTTCGAATTACAAATAATTCAAATTACAAAAAAAAAATTAAATTCTTATGTCGGGACGATGAGTAATTAATAAAATTTCAAATGCAAATTCACTTTAATTCAGAGCATAAGCTTCCCCCATTCTCTTCTTGTGCTCAACTTGTGCTGATTTTTCGAAGATCATCTCTCCACCTCTAAAGTTGTCTTTCGGATCTTCTCGCGCCATATCTGGAGCACCGTTCTGATAGTTTTCCTGCCAATCGTTTAGCTATCACGCAACGTGCCCAGCTCATTGCCATTTAAAGAAAGTTTTTATTATTGCTGTTATCACAAAATTTTGCCATCTTCTTGATGCGGTTATTCCTAAGCCTTCCTAAGCTGATACCTTGATACATCTAATATTGATCGCTCCATAGCTCTTTGGGTAGTTTAAAGCTTGTTTCGATTCCTTGTATTTAGGCTCCAAGTTTGATCTAAGATTTTCATATGACCATAGAAATAGGCAAACGAACGAACAACAGTTTTACCGGAAGGTATGAAAAGGACCTTTAAGGCTACAAGAAAGCTTGAGCCGAAGAAAAAAATGAATCTCGTAAAATCACAGTCGATGTTAAGGATATGATAAGTGGCAAAACCATAAGAGGAGATTGTAAATCAGGATATGATGCGTAATGCCGCTACGAAGTAGACCCTTACCTGATAAGGGTGGAGTTTGGCGATGCCTAAGTTAAGGTCCAATAAAACCGACGAACGATTCTACCTGCCAAGCTTTTCAACGCTCTTCTTGTTATACTCCATCGCATGGAAGTAGAATTCAGTTTGTACATAGGTTGTTAACAAATAATGGTAATCGAGGTCGAATTCTGTATCGAATAAGTAATGTCCGTACTTTCGTCTGTCTGTCCATTTGTCACATATTTAAAGACCTTTTATTTTGGGCCTAAACTCTTTGTTATCCGAAATAGTAGGAGCAAGTGATAAAATTTTTGAAATTCACCTAAAGACTCGATCACAATCGATATAAATGTTCAGTGCCTTCAAAACTGTAGGTTATCGTAAAAAGCTGAAATTTGTCATGAAGCTTCTCCTGTTGGTATCTAATTGTTAGATAAAAAAAAAAAAAAACACTAAGTGGGAGTGACTTGGATTTAGAGAAAAATTTCCTCAAATATTTTTGGGTAAATAAAAGTAAAAAAATTTATGTTCTTAGTTCTCTATTTGTTTATACAAGATCCGCGCCAAGCCCACATTTGAAAGCACAATTAGGAAAAGTCTAGAATTTTCCAGAAAAGTGCTTTTCGTCTAGCCTTGAGCTTAATTTATGAAAGTTAAAAATAAGCACATATGGTAAACCAGACTCTATATTCTAATTCCTTTCATACAAAGTTTTTGGCCACGCCACATTATAGGGGTCGATCTTACAAAAAAAATTTATTTGAACCAAAAAATTTCACTTTTGCTTGCAATTAAGCTTAATTTTGAAGCCTGACTTGGGATTCTTTTTTGGTTGGATTTTTGGAGATTTTACAACTTTTAAGGCTTTCGCGGTTGTTTGATAGCTTTTCTTCAAATTTTGGAATAAGCCGCGTTTTTGGTTTTAAATGAGTACAATTCTGAAAACTCACCCCGAACGTTTCGCTCGAATTGCATCGAACGTGGTCGCTATGGGATACTCATCGGTTTCCGAATCAATTCAAATGACACCAGCGCTGGAACTCAAACGGAGGATAACTCTTACCAATCGCTGTCTCTTTGGACTAAGAAAGCAATTGAGTAGCAAAGCCTCTCTCGAGCAACTAAAGTGTCCATGTATCCTCATCATCCCAGTCCTGCTTTACGGAAGCATAGACCCTGTCAAAGGCGGATGAAAACACTAAAGGCTGCTTCGAGAGGAAAATTCTTCGGAGTGGAGGACGGAGAGTGGAAGAGGAGATATAACAACGAACTGTACGGGCTGTAGGCAAATGAGTCAAAACACAACGTCTACGATGGCTGGGTCATCTAGAGTGGATGGACACCAACGCCCCGGCCCGGAAAATGTTCGAATCCACACCGCAGCGACGGCGCAGTAGAGGAGCACCGAGACTCAGGTGGCACACACAAGTGGAAAGGGACCTCAGCCAACTTCGCCTGCGAAACTGGAGACGGGTAGCTAGAGACAGAGCTGGCTGACGAAGCTTGTTGGCTTAGGTCCAGTTCCACCCCGGACTGTAGCGCCACCTTAAGTAAGTATATGTAAGTAAGTATAGGCCGAGAGTGAAGATTGAGGTATTATATCGAACTGTACAGACAGCGACACTGTTCTAGCCATATGCGTCAAAGCACAACAGCTGCGATGGCTGCGTCACCTAGAGCGGATGGTCCGGAAAATTTTTGAATCCTACGTGCAAGATAGCCGCAATGGAGGAGTACAGATACTCTGGTGGTTCACGTAAGTTTAATGGGACCTTAGCTAGCTATGAGTTCGTTACTGAGACGGCCAAGTAATTAGGTCATATATCTGTATGGACTTAAGACTGTAACGCCACCTAAAGTAATTAAGCGGGAACGCTAAAAACTGGTCCATATTGTAAGCAATCACAGAGGTTCATATCACTGTGGCTTCGAGCAGAAAAGTCCAAAAAGCCGCTCATGAACATTCTAAGATGGTTTCGAAAAGACCTCTAAAAGAAACTTATTCCCTACATCCCAGCTTATCTCAACTGTCTGTTCAGGATAGGTATTTCAGGACCCTTTGCTATACAGTATGATTGCAAAAAAAGATTTAAACCACCATCACAGTCTTGTTTTTCGGTGCAGAGGTATTTATACTGTGAAAGTTGAGCAAGGACCTCCTAGTCCTTAGGAGATTAGGACGAAGATTCTTTGAGTGATTTTTGGTCCCGTAAGCATTGTTATGTTCTGGCCTAGGGTTTGTCGAATAAAAACTAAATTCACTTTTATAATTACAAAATGAGGCACTTTATTTTTCAAAAATAAACTTATTAAAATTCAAACCACACTTAATTTGACTTCGCAACTTAGGATTTAGCATTTTATTCCAATTCCATCACTTTTTACTTTACTATCGATTTTCACAAGTCAACGTTTAAAATATAACTGTCCCGTATGGGTTTGTCTTCCGTATTTATAAAAATTAAGCACCTTGTCGTACTTTCTGTATTTCCCCTTTGGTAGTTTTCCACTGGTACTTTTCCGCTGAATTCCATGGAGGGGAAATTTTTGATATCCAAATTCGAACTTCGAATACTGTCAGCTGACTGGAATGACATTTGGGTGTGTTCGTTGTGAATCGATAGGTGCATTCAGCGATTCCTGCATATCGTAATTACGATACTATGAACGTTAAGTAAGGACTAGGAGATTAGGACTAAAATCCCGTGAGTGATTTTCGGTCTTTTAAGTATAAACGGACTTGAAGCTATAATAACGAAAAATATGAGCCAAAATATATAAATCAAAGACGCAACAAGTCAACGTAAGTCAGGGCAAAGCTCTCATAACCGTGAACATATTCAAACCTAAATATTTTTGTTGAGTCCCGACGGTTATTTTCTGGGAGGGTTTAACCGATCACCTCAGTGAAGACATCGTAAAAAAGTGCAAGAGCTTTTCTTAAGTAACAGAGGTGGGAATCGAATTAGACAGACATAGCATTACTGCGAAAGGTCAGATTTGCCATTTGCGAACGGATCCCAAGGCTTTGACACATAACATCTTTGGAGTGAGCTGACCCCAGAAGGACAGCAGAGTAGAGGAAGACTGACCGCACAAATGGGAGAAAACCTAAGCTAAATTTGCATGCGAAAGTAGAGACCGTTAGCTAAGGATGGAGGTGGTTTTCTAAGCTAAGTTTTATTAGGCATAAATAGCTGGTTGATGCTGTAGCATTGGCCATGACAATAGAAGCAGTCAACCGACCTTCTGCCACCTCATCGACAACTCTTGCTGTTGGTGCCTCGACCTATTACAAAGCCGTCGGAGGAATCTGATTGGGGTAAAGTATTCCTAGTAAAAAGGGCACATTAAGATGCGAAAAAATTAGGTTTTGGAACTGCAAACGTTTGGAATATCTACAACTGCAATAAAGGATGCAAAGAAAGATGGTCCCATTTTGAAGTAGAAGGTTTTGGAAGGCCGAAGGTTTGATTGAGAGCCAGACATCGAAGAAATCAATACTGAAGTTTTCAAACCAAGCGGCCCAAGTAACACAGAAGCTCTTGTTATGCCTACCGTTACATTTATAGCAAACTTTATAAAACTTTAGGTTCTTAAAATTGGTTTTATACAAGTAACAGGGCTCCTTATAAAACCCTTGTGAGAACGATTTGAAACTTTATAGAACCTTATTTTGTATAATACAGTGCGTAAATCATTACTGAAGTTTTCAAATCAAACAGTGGTAATAGTAATTTGACAGTGCGGAGACGGTCGTCGGTAGTGCGAAATGTGTTACCTTGATTGACATTTTTCTCATTATTGTCCATCGTTGCCCATCCAAAGGGGACTGACCCATTGTAACACAAGTTGATACAGCTTTAGTATAGCTCCTAAAAAAAAGTTATGGTTAATTGGGAGTGTATGAAGTTTTGGGTGGCCGACATGTCCGACGAAAGCATCATAGGACTTTCCTTCATCATAGGAAATCAGATGATCTTTTACAAACAGAATATGGAAAAATTGAAATTCCTATGGCGGAGGGAAACAAGAATGCTCGAATACCAATCCATGAAGAAGTCTGACTATACTAAGATCCCTCTTCTATCCTCGAGAATGACTTGCAAGGCCGACATGTCCGACGAAAGCATCATAGGACTTTCCTTCATCATAGGAAATCAGATGATCTTTTACAAACAGAATATGGAAAAATTGAAATTCCTATGGTGGAGGGAAACAAAAATGCTCGAATACCAATCCATGAAGAAGTCTGACTATACTAAAATCCCTCTTCTATCCTCGAGAATGACTTGCAAGGAAAGCAACACAAGCTGATGGTCACGCTCGATGGTGCCCATACTTCGCGTCTGCAATTCAGACGAGGATGCGTGCAAAACCAGTGCTAAAACAGAATTGCAACATATGCAGTATTGCATAAAGGAATGCCCTATCTGCAGAAACTTCGAAGTACAAGATTGAAGCTTGAGACTTTTAAGAGTTCGGGAAAGACAATAAAATGAAGACGAATTAAGAAACATATACTTCAGAAAGACGTGCAGGATTCATTGAATTAAACCAACAAGCTCACTAATAGAACTGCTATTCCCAGTCAGCTGCCAGCAGCTGATTCTGCCATAACTATAGGTAGAATTTTTTGGAAGATAGAGCTGGAGCTCTCTGTCTTATGTAAAGTGGTGCGTGGAAAAGCTCCACTTGAAAGGTGTGAGACATTTTTCTAAGGCAAAAGTTGGGTCTGACTGATCAAGTTGATTTGTCATTGAATTGAGCATATCGAAAGTAAAAATAAAAGCAATTAGGATAATAAGAGAAGGGTAATTGAGGTTAATCTGCCGAACAGGTATAGAAACGCTGCAATGCATACAATATACATAAATTTTAGAGATTAGATCGGGGTTTCTTTGAACTTACGCCCTCCGATCGTCGCCTGTCTTCTTTACATAAGAACAAAGCAAATACCCCGAAAACACGGAAAAGTCTCAATCAGAACTAAAATGCAAAATAAAAGACTAGACCCAACCGAAGTGTATTTAATTCGAGTCCTTTACTTGATCCAAGTCCTTACTTAAAGTCCTTTCTTAATTACACGCATATACCTGCAAACGAATTGAAACAGATCATCAAATTAAGCTCAAGGCAGAGTTTTTCTCACTCTGTATTCAATTTCTATGAAATCGCAAATGAACAATATCTTCCAGTCTACGTGTTTTTCTCCCCCGAAGCTCCTTTGGGGCACATCTTAATTGATATACCTCTGCATTTCAGCCATAATTCTGCTTATAGCTGAATGGTTTCTTCTAAAGGTCACTGAGCAATAAGTGACGACTTGCTGATGTTCATGAGAAAAGTGCTTCTAGGTATCCTTCTACCCAGAGGGTGGAAAACTCTCTTGCGTCTAAAATTGTTTTTTCCTTGAATTTGTTTTTAATTTCAGATAAACTACGGTCTTGTGTACCTTATATTGAACACGGGGTTGAATGTAAGTAAGTTCACCACTACAAGAGACAATGTGAGCTTCCGAAAAACTAAATCGCCCCTCAGCCGACTCGTCCTCATCAACTCTTCATCAGTATCTTCCCAATATCGTATACGATAAAAAAAACCCTATAACCATACTCCTCAAAATCTCATTCAAAGGCCACAACTAAGTAATTGTTGCCTATTTTCTGGCGACGAAACGATCGCAATTCGTTTATGTCTGAGCCATAAAATAGAATTTGTTTCCTGTTTCCGGTGAGAAAATAAAAACAATCACATCGTCCCATTAGCGAAGCTGTTGAGTCAACCCCAGCCGATGACGACGTGCCGTACGCACCTAAGACGTGTTCGCACCCTAATATCCGTCCCCTCACGTCGTTGATGTTTTAAAAATAGTTTATTTTTCCTTTTGGTAAACTCCTGTTTCGCGTGCAACTCCCCGCACGCTATTGTCTCGTAAATAGCTCCTATTTTATGACGGCCTCCTCCTACGCTCCTGGTTAGGGTGCGGCTATTTTTAGCTCGCGCCGATTCACTTAAATGGAAAATTGGAAAATCCACATCTTTATCGCTCTTGCTCCTGAATAGAAAGGTCAGCGCAGTGGGGGCAGTCGGTAGCAGCAATGGATTTGAATGAAAAACTCCGTTCAACAAGTAAAGAATTCGATTCAAGTCGCTTTGTTTTGAGTTCGTTTTAAAAGTGAAAAGTGACAGTGTGGTCCTTGTTCATCCTCCTTTGTGATTCGTGCACTCTGGCGATTCTCTTTTCTTGCGAAGTGATGGACGGGTAAATTGCATCCGACACTGCAAAGCCTTTTGTTTATTATTTCCATTGCTTCCTTGGTCCTTGAGATGAAGAAGGAAGCTGATGCGAACAATCCAAGATGTTTCCATTGAAGCCAGAGGCTATCTAGCTTGCTGTTCTCGAAGGATCCCTTGTGTTTAACTGTCACAAGACAAAGATACACAAATAATGAGCTGTCGGTTAGAAGTTCATAAAGTATATAACACAATACGTGAGTGTATTCCGCTGGTGGAAACTGATGTCCCGCTCCGTGTGGTTGCTACAATGGGAAAATCTGTATTTTCCATTACGTCTACGCACTTGGTCTTTCCATTATACAGAACGAAGAAAAAAGTTTACTAAAAGCTCATTAATCAATTTTATTTTTTTATTTTGTTGTTTTTATTGATAAAAGAATTTTCTGTGTGCGCACTTTAGAACCAAGTTCACCAAAATTAGCCGTGGGAGCGGGACTATTTAAAATTAAAAATATTCGCTTGTCCTCTGCGATGAAAAAAATATTTATGTTCGTCTTTTATGGTTTGCCCAAATCAGCAATTTTCGGATGTGCGAGTGGGAGCTGCTGATGCTGTGGCGTACGTATGACACGTGAGGATGTTTTGTATGTGTCGGCGAAAACCAAGCACAGAAGTGCCGTCCATCATCAAAGAACGACGTGTGTGGCGCCTTTCTGTTTTTTTATTTAAAAAAATCTTTATTGGGTGCATTAAATGAAGTATTTAATTTATAAAAAAAAAAACATTTATGAGGAAGTATGAAAATAAATGTGAGTTATGGCACTTAACACGAAATTAACGATGAGGGTTGAAATAAATTTGTGATAATGAATGTCCTTGCATGAACTCCTCAAACATTTAATATTGCTACCGTTTTGTGAAAAGAGATATAGAATGGCAACGAGGCAATGCTAAAAAGTGCAATCGGTATTTAAACTCATTCCCATAAGGCGTCGATCTTATAGTTTTTAAAAATGTATTTTTAACTGCACAGCTCAAGGACAATTTTAAAGCTTCGCCATAGGATCAAAGTATCAGCATTCAGGGTTTGAATTACTTGACTCTTTGGAATAGTATCACATAAAAATTTTTTTTCTCTGTTTTTAGTTCCCGTATTATTTTTAAGAAGAACACTCCAGTGAAATCGATAGACATTTTAGCTTCGTTTACTTCGAAAAGCGCTTAAAATTTGAACAAGAGTATCAAAAATAGCGCTCCAATTCGTTTGGTACAAGCCTCCATGAGCATAAGTAAATACAACAAGAGACTTGTCTTTAACAAGTATAAAATTATTAAATAAAGTGAACTGAAATTCAATAAGTGTTATATTCTATTATTTTTTCCCCCTCTAGCCTTATAGATACGTTAATTATGTCTACATACGATTTGAATATACACAATCATAATTGTTACAATAATTAGTAATTTTGGACCCACAACACCCGAAGCCAGCTTCCAACAATTTAACGCATATTTTAAATAAATGTTCAAAGCCTCTGACATTAATTTCCATGCTGTCAAAAGTCTGAACTGGGAGCGATTTGCGCGGCACGTTTCGGAGAAGTTTGAACAAATTCCACCTGACCTGAGGAAGAATGGCAGCTGTTTTCATCGGCAGTCATTGCCTGTGCAAGAAATGTTTGTAGAGCAAAGCAGCTTGGTATGGCGGCTGGGGTGAGAAAAGAACTGCTTGGTTTAAGACTCCTGGAGTTCAAGAAGCCATCAGAAAGAAGAAGAGAGCCGCACATTGAATCCATTGGAGGAACTCTATTTCTCGAGCCCGATACACTGAGGCGCGAAGAACTTCCAATATGGCGGTAAGAACAGCCAAAGAACAGGCATTGAAAAAGATCGGCGAGAGGTTGGAGCACGATAACAGACCTGCAAACAAGACATTTTGGCAGACTATTCCCCGACTCAGAGGAAGGAAGTTGCATATCGGTCAAGGGGTTGAATCCAAAGACGGTACACTTCTTTCAAATGAGAACGACGTCTTACGCAGATGGAGCGAGCACTTTTCGGAGCTGCTCAATCCCCAACAGAAGATGGCAATGCCCCTGCTGACGAGATTAGGGCGGAGAATAGTCCTACAGTAGATGAAGTCACTGGCGCGATTAAATCGCTTAAAGTTGGTAAGTCTGCTGGAGTTGATGAAATCCGGGCAGAAATGTTCAAGGCAATGGGTGAAGACGAAGTTAAATGGCTAACGCGTGTCATTAAGGTGGCCTGTGAAAGCGCGAAAGCACCTAGCGATTGGCAAACAGGAGTTATAGTGCCCATTTTCAAAAAGGGGACAAGAGAGATTGCTCTAACTATAGGGGTATATCTCTCTCAAGTCTTCCGGGAAAAGTATTCGCAAGGGTGTTGGAAGCGCGTTCCAGAGCTGTAATCGAGCCTTTGTTGCGGGAAGAGCAATGCGGCTTTCAGCTTGGCAGAGGCATAACCCGAGCAAATTTTTACTCTGAAGCTTGTTCTTGAGAAGGCCTGGGAATATGCCAAACCCGTCTAGGCGTGTTTTGACTTGGAAAACGCCTATGACCGGGTTCCTCGGGATAAACTCTGGAGAGTTTAGCAGGCCTATGCACTGAGTGCGCCTCTTCTGAGAGCCATTCAGTCTTGGTATGGGAACTGCAGAAGCTGTGTTCGGATATATGGCGTCAAATCCCGTCCTTTTGATGTGCGCGTTGGACTTCACAGGGCTGTGTTCTGTCGCCGCTCCTTTTCATAGCATATATGGACTGGATGGTGCGCCGCAGTCTTGGTGAGGAATCTTTCGAAATGGCTGGCGTCAGGATAAGCAATCTGCTTTTCGCAGATGATTTAGCTATCCTTGCATCGTCCGAGGAGGAACTTCAGCGAGCACTGGATGGGTTTGCGGCCATATGTGGTGAATCTGGGATGAAGGTTAACGTGAGCAAATCCGAAGTAATGTTTGTTTCCCAAACTCCTGTGCAGTGTACCCTGCACATAAATGGAGTTCCATTAAAACAGGTGGAGAAGTTTAAGTATCTCGGGGTCTTTTTCACGAAAGATGGGAGGAGTGATACTGAGTTGTCCTGTAGAATTGGCCAGGCTGGAGCAATAGTAAAGGAACTGCTCCGGCTGGTCATCAGGAAAGCAGAGCTTGGACTGAGAGCAAAGATCTCAGTTTTTAATTCAGTGTTCGTTCCAACCCTCATCTATGTTCATCAAGTTTGGGTAATGACCGAAAGAATCAGATCGCGGGTACAAGCTGCTGAAATGAGACTTCTAAGGTGCGTTGCTAGTGCTACTCTTAGGGATAGAATGAAAAACGTCAGTATTCATTGGAATCTTGGTGTTGAGCAGCTGGAACGATCAATTCTTTGATGGTTTTGACATGTTGTTCGCATGCCCCCCAACAGACTTCCTAGACAGGTTAAGTTATCCGAGATGCAAGCGCCCACCTGGTAGGCCAAAAAACAGGTGGTGGGATCAGGTAAGGAATATTTCCGAGACTCGTCTGGGGTCTCTTGAGTTCGTGGCGGAAGATCGGGAAAGATGGAGGGACCATTTAGCCACCCTCGCTCCGCGACCCTTCTAGGGATAAGCGGTCACGGAAAATTTACTTTTTAATTAACTGATCTGACTTCGAATTGAGAAAAGAAACTATTCGATAATACAGCGAATACATTTGATGCCAGCTTCAAACTTTATGGGTGTCCGGTCTTTGCCAGAACTAGAGCATGAATGAATGGGTGAGATTCATTTTTATACTTGCAAAGCAAGAGAGTCAGAAACCAATTGATTTTGATGGCATTGCATCCTTAGTCCGAAAGAGGAGTCGGGAAACAATGGAAAGTTCTCTACGTAGGAGGATTTTTATCTGAGTTGATAGAAATCGGAATACGTTCATTTGATTCCGAAAAAATTCCACAAGTTTTATCATCCTTTTACTACCGATCATTCTCGTTTCACAGCGGCAGCATTGCCCTGGGACTAGAAATATATTTTTTAATATCTAATTAAAGCGAGAAACCTTGACGACTGTTTTGGCTGCAAAATGACAGAGTATTACGAATTTGTCAACTACGTCGGCTGTCTTGTTATCTGAACACACAGCCAGTATTAGTTAAAAAAAAGTCTATTCAAAGTAGATTAGCTATGCCGGTTCTGGACCAAAATTTGGCGAAATTTTTCTAAGTCGCTTATCTTTTAGATCTTTGCCTGGGTGTATGCAATGATTTTGTGCTTTTGTGTTGTGCCTGTGGGTATGCAATGTTTTTGTGATGTGTCTGTGGGTATGCAATGATTTGTCTAAGGGTATGCAGCAATTTGTGTTTTCAGTGTATGGATGGCTAGTCATCTCATTAGAAAAAATATCATTGGGGTACACTTTGGAGGATGAGAAATTTGAGTGTGATGCATTCATCTGTGGGGACTATCGTGTGCAGCGTTCGCGGAGGGGGGGCGGTTTGGAGTACGTTGTGAAGAATGATTCAAGTACGGTGGCTAAATAAATGTGGTGACGCTTAGCACCGGCGGTGGGTATGATTGATGATAAGAGTAAGTGAGTCAAGGCTAAAGTTGAATGTGCTGGATAAGGTATATAAAATACTATGAGTAGGTTGGCTGATGATTACCATTATGAAATTTCATATGAGTTTTAATAAACTGAGCTTGTGGGTTATGTAGTAAGTAAATCAAGGCTAAACTGATTATGATACAACTCAAGTATTCAAATTTTTTATTTTATCTACAAGAAACAATAACACAAATTTATTTTTAGAAAGGATAGGTATACTCCCTAGTTGATTTCACAATAAAAGAAAGCGTGTCCATAATTGCGGTTAGGGTATAAGATATAATATTGTAGCATACATTTGTTTAATATGACTGAACTGACGTGTCCCTACATGCTCAAAATATTTTGTTGTTATTCTTAAGCATGTGGCTCTCAAAATAATTGATCACATTAGTTGCTTTTTAGAAATCAACGTGACACGGTCATAATTTTTCAAAGTTAAGTTTCAAAGAAATCTATTGAAATTAAAATGAATGATAATATTCGACAAATTGTTAAAAAAGTGAAGCTCATGTTTGAGTCAGGAGTTGACAAGCAGGAAAGAGTTGTTATGTGTGTAAATGAATGTACTGAAAAAATTAATGTGCTGCGGAAAAACCTGATTAACGCAAAAAATATTCATGAAAAACAGTACATTTGCAATGGATTATGTTTACTGCAATCTTACCGCGCACGGTTAAAGCGAGTGAAATCTGTAGCGCAAGGTGTGAAGAAGAGAGGGGAGGGTGCAGGAGCATCTCCACCATCAACATCATCATCAGCGGCTGAAACTATTAAACCAATATCGGAAGAATCAACCTCAATTGGACCTATGATACGATGGGAGGATGGTGAATCAGCATTCCAAAGTCGAATAAGAACTGGGGTGCTAATCAACCTAGCACATAAAGAGCCTAATGATTTTCTGGATGAGTGCTGTGAAGTCATCTGTGACCATTTAGTGAAAATCTTAAGGGAGCATTTTGCAGTTAAAATAAATGCAACTTTTTGTGGGGAATTTAAGATTGTGAAGGAAGGAAATGAAATGTGCGAACTAAAGTATTTAAATACGAAAAATACGGCCCTATTCAACGTGACAACAAAGCTGAGCGATTGGTATGATGAACACCTAAAATCACCGATATTGACAATGCTTGAGGAGTTCCAAGAAAAGGATAGCGGTTGGGCGCTATCGAGAATAGTACATTTGGTGCTGAATATCAACAAATACACGCCACTATTGGGATCATCATACATCGACTTACCGTGGGAAATAAAGTTGAAGCACGCATGCGTCAATGTTAGAAATGATGATAACGCATGTTTTGCCTGGAGCGTAATTTCAGCGTTATATCCTCCAACGCATCATTCTGATCGGATGTCATCATATCCTCATTATGCAAGTATACTTAGTTTTAAAAATATACAATTTCCAATGAAAATTAGGGATATTTCAAAGTTTGAATCATTAAACAATATATCTATCAATGTATATATATTAAAACTAGTGAAGGAGTACCATAAGGAAGTTCTTAAGGTAGTGCCATGCTATCTTACGAACAATAAGTTAGAAAAACACATTAATTTACTCATGATACAAAATGTTTATTATAATGATGAAAATGATGATTACGATGAGGATATGGATGATGATACATGTATATCATACCATTATGTTTGGATAAAAAACTTATCTAGGCTAGTATCAGTCCAGTTATCCAAACATGATAAGCAGAAGTATATATGTGATCGTTGTTTGCATTATTTTAATAAAAAATGCGCATTAGAGCACCATGTAGTAAATTGTAGGGAATTGAATTCCTGCAGAATAAGACTACCTACAAAAGATAGATCATGGCTAGAATTTAAGAATTTTAGATATAAGCTTGATGTACCGTTTGTTATATACGCTGATTTAGAATGTATTTTAATTAATTGTGATGATGCAAATGATATTAATAATGATGATGATAAAATTGGAGTGTATGAAAATCATATACCGTGTAGTATAGCCTATTATGTAAAATGCTCCTACGACCCCACACTATCATTTTATAAAGCTTATCGTGGTACTGATTGTATTGAATGGTTTACGGCTGAATTAGCACAATTTGCTGAAGATGTTGAAACTGTTTTTGAATGCCCATTACCTATGGATAGTTTATCACATGATCAATTGAGAAATTTTGATGTAGCAACGCTCTGCCATATTTGCGGGAAATCACTTTGTCGAGATGATAAAGTTAGAGATCATTGTCATTTAACAGGAGAATATCGTGGGCCTGCACATTCAAAATGTAATCTAAATTTTCAAACAAGCAGTATTGTGCCTGTGATCTTTCATAATCTATCCGGCTATGATTCGCATTTCATAATAAAAAGCTTAGCTGTTGATTTAGAGGGAAGAATAAATTTGCTCCCCGTCAATAAAGAGCGATATATTTCTTTCACAAAACACTTGATGGGAAGCGCAGTTAAATTTAGGTTTATTGATTCATTTAAATTTATGAGTAGCAGTTTAGACACCCTTGCATCCAATTTAAAAGAATTTCCTCATTTACGAAAAGAGTTTTTGGATATTTCAAACATACAGTTTGATTTATTAAAGCGAAAGGGCGTTTACCCATATAGCTACTTTAATCACTTTAACAAATTTCTAGAAACTAACTTGCCTGATATAACAAAATTCTATAATAAATTGTCTGACTCAGATATTAGTCAAACTGATTATGATCATGCTCATGCAGTCTGGCGTGAATTCGGGTTAAATAACTTGGGAGAATATTCAGATCTATATTTGAAAACTGATGTTCTTCTTCTTGTTGATGTGTTTGAGGAATTTCGTTTGAATTGCATTCAAACTTATGAATTGGACCCTGCTCACTATTATACGCTACCGGGCTATGCTTGGGATGTTATGTTAAAATATACTGATGTGAAACTTGAGCTTTTAACTGATATTGATATGTTCATGTTCGTTGAACGAGGTATTCGAGGGGGGCTAAGTCAATGTTCCAAAAGGTATTCGAAGGCGAATAATAAATATTTACCTGACTATGATCCGTCACAGAAGGCAAAGTATCTATTGTATGCTGACGTTAATAACCAATATGGTTGGGCAATGGTACAATCTCTACCTCAGGGTAATTTTAAATGGATTGAGAATTGTGAAAACTTTAATGTTGAAAACATACCTATTAATTCCAGTACTGGTTACATACTAGAAGTGGACTTAGAGTATCCCATTGAGTTACTCGAGGGTCACAGTGATTTACCATTTTGTCCCCAACATCGCTGTGCTCCAAACTCAAAAGATCGTAAATTAATGGCAACTCTTTATGATAAATTGAATTATGTAATCCACTACCGCAATTTACAGCAGGCTCTTAAGCATGGGTTGAAATTAAAAAAAATTCACAAAATTTTACAATTCGATCAATCCTTCTGGCTCAAGTCATTCATTGATTTGAATACAAAATTGAGAGCATCAGCAAAAAATGAATTTCAAAAAAATCTGTATAAACTGATGAATAATGCAGTTTTCGGTAAAACTATGGAGAATGTTCGAAAGCGCAGCGTAGTCAAACTGGTCACTAAGTGGACAGGTAGATATGGTGCTGAAAGTTTGATAAGTAAGCCTGAATTTAAGTCTTCATCAATTTTTGCTGAAAATTTGGCTGTAATTGAGTTAAATAAAACAGACATTTTATTGAATAAACCAATATATGTGGGAATGTGTGTTCTTGATTTGGCGAAGACAACATTGTACAGTTTTCATTATGACTACATGATTCCACAGTTTGCCGAAAATTGTACCGTATGTTACACTGACACAGACTCTCTTATTTATGAAGTAACGTGCCCCGATTTATATGAGGTTATAAAAAGGGATTGTCACACCCACTTTGACACTAGTGATTATCCTGAAGATAATGTCTGGGGGATTCCACTCGTAAATAAGAAAGTTCTCGGGCTAATGAAGGATGAGAACAATGGTCGCATTATGAGTGAATTTGTTGGTCTTAGATCAAAAATGTATGCAGCTCGCGTACATAATGCCAAAAATGAGATAAAAAAATCTAAGGGTGTAAAAAACTATGTCATAAAAACGAAGTTGAATTTCGATGACTATACTGAGTGTCTGAATGGTGGTATATCAAAAAAAATGATACAAAATTTAATACGCTCGAAAGCTCATAATGTTAGCTCAATTAGCCAAAAAAAAATTGCACTTAGCTCGCATGATGATAAAAGGTATCTTTGCATGAATTCATATAAAACGTTAGCGTGGGGTCATAAAAATATTCCAATTAATTAAACTGTTAAAAATATTCTAAATAAATAAGTTTTATATTAATATATTATGTATACCTATATTTAAGATGTATGAATTGATCAAACCAAACCAAGTGTTTTTTAAATGAAATAAATATGAATTAATAAATACATCAAGTGTTTGCATTCTTTGATTTAATATATACAATAAATTTATTTTCAGAAGGGTCTACTAGCTAATTTTCACTTGAGCTGACTGATTTCAAACGTAGGCATAAACGCTTTTTCAGATGGAGTTGAAAACTTTGATTCACTTTTAACCCTAGAAAGATTAAAAAATAAAATTTCTTTCAAAAATGAACACATAGTTCAAAACAGTGAACATTTGTCGCGGCTACAGATACTGAAAACTAAAAAGGGTGAAAAAAAAGTTTCCTTTCAAATGAGCACGCAAATAGATACTTTTAAGGTATATATTTATTTATTTTCGCTTTTTATTATCATTTATTGTTTATACATAAATGGCTGTGAATGCGGGATTTCCCTACAAATTTTCAGAGCCACAGAGCGCCCCCATGGCCTGAGGTATATGAGGACGAATCCACCATTATTTATATCCGCAATTGTTTCATCTGTAATTTTCGTATAGCGCTCTGGTAAGAAGACCTGTAGAGTAAAATAAACAAAAATTTTAATTAAAAAATAAAAAAAAAAAATAAAAAAAATTAGAACTTACTTCAAAGTTACCGAGATCTGCAACTATCTTTGGGCCGTACTTGCTCACCACCTTCCTTATCCCTACGATATTGTAGGGTTCATCAGCGTTTAAGCTTATAATTGGGCGAGTGGGCTTAAACCCACCCTCCAAATTTTCCAGACTAGCATGTGACATGTTGATCTATTCGTTTACTAATAAGTAGAATCTAAGCACCAGAAGGGTATTTATACTAATTTCTGTGAGAAAGCCCTTTTAAATTCATATCGCAATCAAAAATGTGGTGGCCTAATAACTGTGATATAATCATAAATTAAACCGCAACATTCCATAGTTTGATAAATGAAATTCACATGATGCACGATTGCGGTTTTCCTCCACAGTTTATTTCATGACAAAACATGACAATTTTCAAATAAAAATCCATACACAAAGTTGAATCATACATAAAAAAAAATAAATAGATTTGGGTTTTATTTTCAACTTTCCGCTTTATTTGTTTCACATAAAAATCTATTTATAAGGTATACATTTTGCAAGGCGCAGCACTTGCTATGCGATAAGCATCTAGTTTCATTTGGATATAAATTTTTTAATTCTTTTAAATTTGGGCAATTTCTATCTTCAACATTTATAACATTAACATTTTCATTCAGCAATAATTGTTTCATCCATTGAACTTTTTCAGCACCTTTTAGATAAACATCCGTATTTTTGATTCTGGTTTGAAGATATTTCTTAACTTTAGTGAACTCAGTAAATCCACCATCCCATATCAATCCATGATGGTTTTGAAACAGCCATTGGGCTTGTCTTCTTAACGCGACAGTCAAAAGTGATGAGTCGAAGGGGGGCGTCAAGATAAAATGATGATGATGTCCATGGTTGAATACAGCTATTTCTTTTGCAATAAATGTATTGTTGGGGCCTTTAAAGCCTTGCACATCAACAATGAAGAAGGATGCCATTTTACGGAAATGATGTTGCCACGGAAGAGGATTGCATTCAAATGATAATAATTTTATATATCTTTAGATACCAATTGATTAAGTGGGTTGTAGCTTATTATTCGATCATGCAACATGAGACAGTATGCAGAAGTTTTATCAGGGATTGCGGTTGATGTTCTGATTTCCAAGCGAACATCCACCGGACCTGACTTTATTATTTCCGTTTGGTGTCTGCAATCTATTACAAAGATGGGAGCTCGTTCCTTAAATAGATCTCTTGATAATAGGGGCTCCGATATTGATCGATTAAAGTATGATTTTTGGAAATCAGCGTACATACTATACAATGTACTAAAATTGTTCCTTTTAAAAGCTAGATTTAAATCCTCATATGGGTACACATCTGAGTTTAAATGGGCCCTTAAATTTGTGACATTACAATGATCAAAGTGTGTAGGATCTTCTTTCAACAAATTACGTTTATTGGTTTGCAATGCCACAACAATGTAGCGTGGTTTCTCCACTTGCGTTGTTGTCTTAACATTCCAAATGTGATGAGTAGTGGTTGGTAATACTGGATATTCATACAGATCCCAACTTCGAAATGCAATTTTCACTGATGTACCATTATTAATAGATTTGTATAGTTGTAGCTTGTAAGAATCTGCCAATGTCACATGTGGAACCTTCCATTGAATTTTATGTATGGTTATCTTAGCCTTTTCATCATCTACCCCCTCAACAGTTAATGAATTATCATCCATGTGCGATCTTGTTAGAATCAAATCATGCCGAGCATTAGGAATTATTTTCTTGAAATCTTCAGCGAACCCCAATAGTTTGCTCAATGGGATGTTAAAATTAAAATAAAAATCGCTTACATCGACAGACGCGTTAGGTGCCCATCCAGCATTGTAAAGCATATCACTCTCATTTTTATTGAGGGAAATATAGTTTTTAATAGTAGTTGTGAGACCAACACTGCGAGTGCTATCAATTTCTACACCATTTAGCTCATAACGAATCTCATCAAATAGGAAGGCTATCCCATTGTTGACAAGCTTTGTTTTGCTAACTTTTTCTCCTCTATGGTTTGATACATTTCCTTCAATATATAAAAAGCTGTCTGAAGGTAAAATATTAAGATTTTGATGCTGCACACAAATTTGTATAATGTCATTTTTATCAAAGTTATTTACGAATGGTGAGTAGGTGTGAAATTCATACTTTGAGATGCTATCATCAAATGTTGGTTCTTCAAAAATGTCAAACATATTCCTTCAATTTGTAGCCTATTGATTGTAAATATTGACGATTTTGTTTGCTTAGACGATTTGTAGTTGCTCGCTCAAGTGGTGGTGTGATATTGATGCGCCAACTATGATCTCTATGGCTTTTATAGGTACCACCCAATGGGCTATTGTATATAATCATTATTGCGGTTTAAGATGAAGTCGAGTTGTAATGGTTTCGCCTCGAAAGTTTATGAGATTACCGTCTTGGTCCAATAGTTTTAACGTAATAGAACTTATCCTCTTGACATTCACTGGTAAATAGATAACATTCTGAGGTACCTCTATTATTTTATACCCCGGACTTACTTTGACTGAGAACTCATGGAGCATGTGTACAGGCTGATTGTTAATATATGTTCCATCAATCAAATTACATTCAATTCGTATTGTATTGACCCTGTTGATATCAACGTAAAGATCTGATTCATGTGTCGTATTGGATGCTAGTTTTATCCGACTAAACCCCAGTAGTGATCCAATCGAATTGTTTTGTGAAAAATCAATATCTACGGTGCTGAAAATTTCACACTTTAAAGTGTTATTATTAGCCCTTATTTTGATTGTTGGTTTGTTGGCATCATCATCATCTTTGATTGCAGCTTGAATTAATTTGTTGATATCCTCAATCTCATAGGATCCTACAGGAAATACGATGATGCCATCTCCAAAATGAAATAAGTTATTGATGACGTCTACATTAGGTATTGAGTTATATGTTTGAAAGTCCACTAGTCCGCATACATAATCGGAATTAAGAAGGATTGGAGGGAAATACTCTGCAGTGAGAATCGATTGGTTACCACTCAATGTTAGTGTTAACACCATTGCTGATGAAATTGAAATGAAACAAGTTGTTGATGTACTTTTATACTTATTTATTACATTCTTCAATTAAAAATTTTAAACACATATGCCCACATACAAATGTACCATAATTTTGGTAGTTGTTGTAATTGTAATGTAAATTTTTTCCTAAATATTTGATAACTTCTAAAGGTGGTCTTAAATTACCAAAACTATCAAAATATTTAATCTTATCTTTATTTTTAATATATGCCACCCAATGTGTGCCAGATCCTCTATCAATATCTAAATTAATTACCCCACTCTCATAGTCGAATGGTTTTAATGGTAGTGTGTCTCTCATATAAACACCTCGGAAATTATTGATATATTTTCCTCCAAACTTTGCAATATCAATATTGGTGAGAGCTCGATTGGGTAGTAGCCTTATTAGTTTTTTGATTCTTGTGGTTTGAGAAATAGACCAAAGCCATTTTTGTGAGGTTGTAAATAGAGACCTTTGCCCTGTTTGATTTTTATTGCTTCTACAGCTCTGTTGTGTCGCTTATTTTCTTCCAACTGATGTTGAGCTATCTTTGAATCATTTATTGCTTTAGCTACACCTGCAGCTCCTCCGGAGAGTGCACCAAGCGCAGATAAGCCAGCAAAAATTGGTAGCAATGGTAATACTCCACCAACTTTTGGTAGTGGTATAATCCGAGGTATTGTCACATGTTTGCGTTTATTCCTTATAACATTTCTAACTGCCTTTAAAGCTGAGAGAGCAATTACCCTAGGATTTTCAGTGCTGATGGGTCCTTTAATGGATTTTTTGGCCTCCTTAATTGCCTTTCTAAATAAATTTATCTTTTTACATTTTACAGTTGAGCTTCTTTTTCGAGTTTTCATCCTTTTTGATTCTACACCCATACCAAGTTTTGTTTTAGCCTTCATCGCGTTTGTGACTAGTAGACTATTGAGTCTTTCCGATATTGATGAATCCTTAGCTTTAACTCTCTGCCAAGATTTTTCTGCCAATATGTTATCCGCTATATGACGGTCAGCTAAATTTTTGTTTGCAGAGTATGCTATATCGTGTTCACGGCAAGCTTCATCCAATTTATTAATCCCTCTATCTCCTCTAGCAAGACGCTCTTTAAGTTTAGTTCCAGGACCACAAAAATTATATGATGGTAGGTGTAATTCAAATGGTAACTTATTAATTATTGAGTTAACTAGTCCGTATCCATTGAATGATCGTTTTGAACTGTCAGGTGGTGAACGATAATCAATCATTTTATAGAACCGATTTATTACACGCTCAGATTAATTATGAGGTGTGGGTATAAAAAGGGGTGATTTATATATTGGCGGCTCATTCAGCAAGATGAGGTTTATCAAGCAGTTGGAAGTAATTAGCATAAAAAATTTTGATAGTAAAACGTATGAGAAAAGTAAACATGGTGCACTATTCCCTAATAGTATTCGAGGAATAATTGCAGGCCCATCTAATTGTGGGAAAACGAATGTAATGCTAAGCATACTTCTCGATCCTAATGGATTAAAATTTGAAAATGTTTACATTTACTCAAAGTCATTACATCAACCTAAATATATATATCTGAAAAAAGTTATTCAATCAATTTCTGGAATGGGATATAACGAATTTTCGAATAATTGTGAAATCATGCCCCCTTCTGAAGCCCAGCCAAATTCAGTATTTATATTCGATGACGTGGCCTGCGATAAGCAAAATAATATTCGAGACTTCTTTTGTATGGGTCGCCATAATGATGTAGATAGTTTCTATTTATGTCAGTCATACACTCATATACCAAAGCATTTGATTCGTGACAATGCGAACTACATAATTCTTTTTAAACAGGATGAGCTTAATCTTAAACATGTCTACAACGACCACATTAATTCAGATATGACAATGAATCAATTCAAACAATTGTGTTCGGAATGCTGGAAGAAAACTTATGGTTTCTTAGTAATAGATAAAGATCGTACAATAAAAATGGGCCGTTATAAAAACTCTTTTAAAGAAACTGCTGTTTTGTAATGTATTTCAATTAAATAATAACAACTAAAAATCTGTTTGTAAATCTATCACCAACTCATGTATGGAACCGGGCTGTACGGAACCGCCCCTGTACGGAACCGCTGTTCGGAACCGCCCTGAGCTGTTCGGAACCGCCCTGGAGCTGTTCGGAACCGCCCTGTATGGAACCGCCCCTGTACGGAACCGCTGTTCGGAACCGCCCTGGAGCTGTTCGGAACCGCCCTGTATGGAACCGCCCCTGTACGGAACCGCTGTTCGGAACCGCCCTGGAGCTGTTCGGAACCGCCCTAATGATGTAGATAGTTTCTATTTATGTCAGTCATACACTCATATACCAAAGCATTTGATTCGTGACAATGCGAACTACATAATTCTTTTTAAACAGGATGAGCTTAATCTTAAACATGTCTACAACGACCACATTAATTCAGATATGACAATGAATCAATTCAAACAATTGTGTTCGGAATGCTGGAAGAAAACTTATGGTTTCTTAGTAATAGATAAAGATCGTACAATAAAAATGGGCCGTTATAAAAACTCTTTTAAAGAAACTGCTGTTTTGTAATGTATTTCAATTAAATAATAACAACTAAAAATCTGTTTGTAAATCTATCACCAACTCATGTATGGAACCGGGCTGTACGGAACCGCCCCTGTACGGAACCGCTGTTCGGAACCGCCCTGAGCTGTTCGGAACCGCCCTGGAGCTGTTCGGAACCGCCCTGTATGGAACCGCCCCTGTACGGAACCGCTGTTCGGAACCGCCCTGGAGCTGTTCGGAACCGCCCTGTATGGAACCGCCCCTGTACGGAACCGCTGTTCGGAACCGCCCTGGAGCTGTTCGGAACCGCCCTGTATGGAACCGCCCCTGTACGGAACCGGGCTGTATGGAACCGCCCTGGAGCTGTTCGGAACCGCCCTGAGCTGTTCGGAACCGCCCTGTATGGAACCGCCCCCTGTACGGAACCGCTGTTCGGAACCGCCCTGGAGCTGTTCGGAACCGCCCTGAGCTGTTCGGAACCGCCCTGTATGGAACCGCTCCTGTACGGAACCGGGCTGTATGCAACCAACTTCCTGTTTGGAATTTATCTATATAAACAGACCCCCCCTTTTGCAATCGATTTATATAAGACTAATCCTGTTTGAATGTAGTCATCATAAAATCACTCCTCCTGATTCACAAATGGGTGCTTCAGATAATTTACTTAAAAATCTCATAGTAACAAAAAGGGCTTTGAAGAAGAAATATATGCAAATCAAAACTGGAAGAATTATAAAAGATACCGAAATTGAAAATGTTTTCAAACCAGTTGTTGACCCCTTAAAAGAGATTGTAAGAAATACTAAAACGAGTTACGAGCAAACTATAAATGGTAAAACTAGTAACGAGCAAACTACAAATAAACTGTTTAAACAACGAAAGCTGCAATATAAAAGTCCTTTAGAAGAAAAAATTTTAGATGATGAATCAACATTAACATATTCTAATCCATTAGAAGAAGAAGAAGAAGAAGAAGATGTTTCATTTAGAACCCCTACAAATTCGCGTGCTTATAATCAAAGTACACCGGTCAGCCGATCGTCACCGTCAGATTCAAGTCGTGATGAGGTCTTTGGCCCATATTTCGATGTAGGAACAAATACAACAAGGTTGGGCAAATCAAAATTTCGAATTGATAAACATGGGAATTATGAAATTGATGGTGAAATTTTCCTCGCAACAGATGGATTAAATGAACTTATTTTTAAAAAAGTCCCCCGAAAAATAAAATATAATGACGATGATTTGAGCTTATATGGGCGAATATTAGAAAAAACATGTGCACACAAGAAAAACTATGATCTTAATTCACATGTTAAGGGTAATCGAGGTCAAAAGTATAAAAAAATTATCCAACCTTTAATTCAGAGTATGCAAAAAAGCGGTAAATCATATGATATGAAATATTCCAGCAACGCAATCGATTATGTGCATTGGGATGATCCTAATGAACTCGTTGATAGACTTAAACTTTTAATCGCATCTCAAGCAGCTGGTAATAACAATCATCAGAATGAGATAAATTCAATTGAGGAGGAGTTGCGTGAGTCGAATATCATATATTAATCCGGCATTCAGAATGTATGCTATCATTATCAAAATGAGTGTTGACAAGTTCGGAAGAAGTTCAAACCGATTTTATAGGCCTGCTGTAGGTTCTCAGGGTCCAGCTGGGGTAGGATTTAAGCTGACACCTAATGGTGATTTTGATATCGAAGGAAAATGTCTAAACAACGTTGGCCTACCTGTGAACCCAAGGCAAGCATGCAATAAAGAATACATAGATGATCGTATAGACTTTCAAGATAAAACTATATTAATACTACAACAATATGTTGATGGAAATTATAATTCACTATCGGATACCATTAATGACGTAATCACGAAAACGTTAAAGCTTAACAAGAGCGGATTTTTTGATGGCCAGCACAAACAATTGAAAAACATTGGTGAACCAATGAGTGATGAGGACGCAGCAACAAAGAAATATGTTGATAACGCAACTGATATTATTTTAAAAAAATGCCATTCAACTTTCGATGTGAAATTAGAAGAAGCCGATAAGACTTTGAGATTGTATGCTGATGACCTTAATTTGAAAACGCTCGAAATATTCAATTCGTTTAGAAAATACTTTCTAGATTTACTTGATAAATATGTAGCAGATAATAAGCCCTATGTAGGGACCAAATCAACTTCTTGGGGCCCGATTTAAGGGAACGGATGATTCAGTAGTAGTTTGAACGTAAATTGATCAACATGTCAAATGTGAATACGGGATTGATTTTAGATGATCTGTTAAATTTCATGAAGGCTAGTCAACACATTCTACTTGAGGAGCATTATCATGAATTTATTGATTGCATATCATTTCTGAGGCAGTTTGAAAATGTGACTACAACTCAATCTAAATATGGATGTCATTTTTTGAATTGTTCCTGGTCTTCAAATCTGTGCAAAGCAGGACCTGATACTTGCGCTTGCTTTATGCTTGATAATAGCTTACTTAGAATTAAGAAATTGATGTCTCACTATAAAAGAATGATTAATAAATAAATAATAGAATCTAAAACTTTGTTTGTTTGCATTCATTTCATTCAAAGATGAGTAAGCGAAATGTTGTTGATGAGCTGCACAAGCCTGCTCGAAGAAATTTCTCTAGACGGCGGGTTATCATTAAAGGCTTCGATGATCTTTGGCAAGCGGATTTGGTTGAAATGATACCGTACAGTGATGTTAATAGTGGGTACAACTACTTACTAACCGTAATTGATACATTTTCTAAGTATGCATGGGTGGTCCCTTTGAAACATAAGACCGCATTGGCGACTACGCAAGCAATGAGATCAATTTTTATTGATTCAAATCGGTCACCCAAGAACCTACAAACTGATGATGGCAAAGAATTCTTTAACAAAATCTTTCAAGGCCTGATGAAGACATACAACATTAATCACTACTCTACATACAGCATGTTAAAGGCGTCGATTGTTGAACGCTTCAATCGCACGCTTAAAGAAAAAATGTGGAAGGAATTTAGTTTTAACGGGAATTACAAGTGGCTACCCATTTATAAGGACCTGATGCATGCATACAACAACTCTATACACAGAACTATAAAAAGACGACCAGTGGATGTAAATAAGAATAATGCAAAAGATATATTATCAACCATGTACAATCGAATTAAAATCGCTCCGGAGGGAAAATTCAAAGTTGGTAGCAATGTTCGAGTGAGCAAGTTTAAACATGCTTTTGAAAAAGGTTACACTCCCAATTGGTCGACGGAAATATTCAAGATAAGAAAAATTAAGTTGACAAATCCGGTTACATATCTTCTTGAAGATTTTCAAGGTCAGCCTATTAGTGGATGTTTCTATGCTGAGGAATTACAAGAATCGAAGTATCCCGACACATTTCTAGTAGAAAAAATTATTGCAACAAAAAATGATAAGGTTTATGTAAAATGGTTGGGTTTTCCATCCGATCACAATTCATGGATCAATAAAACACAAATTATTTAATATATTCTGATTTTATTCATTTTTATTTTTATTAAAAGTTGTATATACATTATTTATAAAATAGTCATCGCATAGGTCTGCTTCATAGATTTGAGATTTACTAATTCCACGTTGGGGTCAAGCTGTAGTTCCTGGTTTGTAAAGAGCTCAATTTCACCATTACTTAAAATTCTTTCTTGTTCATATTCACGATATTCGAAGCATGAAATGGCTAGAGAACGACGTTTATAGTTGCTATCATAAGTACACCGAATAGTAAGTTCTTTGTTTTCATCGAATTCCAATTTAAAGTGCCTATAAAAAGGTTCCTTGCTCTCAATTATCCCAGATATTTCGATTTCTTTCTTTATCAAATCTTGCCTAAATCCCTCAATCGCCTCGTGTGCAGTTACAAATTTTTTCCTTTCCATCTTTTCCGTGGTTGGAGTTATGATATCATTATAGAGAGATGGGTTGCTTGTGGTTTTGTTGATATTGATTGATGAAACCGTCAGTAAGCGAAATGAAAGTCCAATTTCCACAGTATCATTGTTGGGTAAGCTTAAGGCAAAAGTTACATTTTCCATTTGACTTTTATTTCTTTAATCAAACTCGAGCGGTAATCCATTAAGAAACAATGGAAGGATTAAAAATATTGATAAAGTGATGAAAAACATTTTCGTATTCAATAAGTCTTTCTTCGATGAAGGGTAGCGCTGAAATAAATCAAAGAAATTGAATTGCTACATTTAAACCAAAAAATCTTAACACTTACTGTGAATTATAGTCCTCAGAAAAAAAAATTTGCTTCCATCACATGACTTATGATACTTATAGCCTTTAGCTCGAAGTGGTCTCTGCCACATCAGTTCCCTCCTCTTCCATAGCCCTAGCTTTTCGATTATTTGACCTTCGACCTTCAGATGTAACCAATCTTAAGGTTTCAACATCATCAGCAAAAGGGCAATCTATAGGAAATCGATTTGTTTTCCTCTTAGCCTTTAAATTTGATAAAACTGTTCCATACATAGTTATTTCACCTCCTATAACATGTAACTTGACATGTTGAAATGCTTGAAGTTTCATTTGACTGTTCGCAATGGATTCTATTGATTCACCATTCCTTAAGCGAAAAATAAGGCAGCTATTCCCATCTTCAGGTGTAGCATAAAGCTCACATATCACCCTGTAAAACAACACATCCGAGAAATTTATCTCTGTTCAACCAGCTTCGCAAGTACATAGTTTTTCACCCTCCCTCAACACTTCACACCAAAACATTTTGGTTTTGCAAATATATTGCACAATATCCTCAACACTCTTCTTAAGGGCTTTGCAGTCAACTTGAATTTTATTATACGCCTTTCAGTATGTCTATTGATGTGTTTAATTGAAACACCCCTTTCTTCTTACGTTACTTGCAAGTCTATTTCTTGAGTTCTGCTCTCATATATCATTCCTTGATGTATGGCATTTATCCGTCTAGTCCTCACCTTTTATAGTACCCTAACCTTGATCCACTTTCTCATATCAACCATCATACCTTATCCAGCACATTCAACTTTAGCCTTGACTCACTTACTCTTATCATCAATCATACCCACCGCCGGTGCTAAGCGTCACCACATTTATTTAGCCACCGTACTTGAATCATTCTTCACAACGTACTCCAAACCGCCCCCCCTCCGCGAACGCTGCACACGATAGTCCCCACAGATGAATGCATCACACTCAAATTTCTCATCCTCCAAAGTGTACCCCAATGATATTTTTTCTAATGAGATGACTAGCCATCCATACACTGAAAACACAAATTGCTGCATACCCTTAGACAAATCATTGCATACCCACAGACACATCACAAAAACATTGCATACCCACAGGCACAACACAAAAGCACAAAATCATTGCATACACCCAGGCAAAGATCTAAAAGATAAGCGACTTAGAAAAATTTCGCCAAATTTTGGTCCAGAACCGGCATAGCTAATCTACTATTCAACAACGTGTCATAAACCAAAACATAAAATGTCAAAATAATCGTCAACTTCGGCGTGGATTTTTAAAACTTTCAAAATAGCCGGAGTCTAGACGGCAATAACTCCGCCTTTGTGAGGGCACCATACATCGCCATTAGTTGAATTTCAATTGACATTTCGCTGAGCATAAGAAACGAGCATAATTTTCAAGGTCATAGAAACGCTGCTGATCAGCCAGATTAAAAAATAAAAAAAATACGGCAGCTTCTTAATGGCCGCCAGCAGCAAGTCCTGGAGATTTGATGGCTCATCACACGAAAAAGCGGAACTGTTTCTTGCATCTGTGGGTTAAACCAAGGCTATAATTTAATCTATGATAGGTGCACTTGGAATGAGCTTTCAGGGAATCCTCCTAAAACTATGCGGTTGTTCTCTCTAAGAGAAGGAGGAATGTCACTGGCCCGACTCAACTCGTGATTAAAAGTTTCACTAGGGAGTACTCCTTGAGAAAAAAAATTCTTGCTCCAAGCGTGTTGAATCCAAAAGCGAAAAACCTTTGTTGGCATTGTGGGCCATTTTTTGGCATTGTGGGGCGGTTTTTTGAAAGACATAGGGCCTATCTCCGAAAAGATTTTTTTGATCTATACGGCCATGCTAAGACCACTCCTCTCATATGCATCGGTTATTTGGTGGACACGCTTTTCTGGAAACGTGTTATAGCCTAATATGCCAAATTTCAAAGAACGGCTTGTCCTGGTCCCTTTAAATTTGTTACCACGCCCATCGGAGTTTTGAAGAACTTGCGCGAGAATTGTCCTTCGAACCTTGTCTTTTGGACTGCCCTTTGACGCAATGACACCAAAAATCCTTTTGCGGCAAAATTACCACGTCGAATTTTTCCAGATGGTATGGCGTGCGTCGGTCAAACTCTGAGCCAGAGAAAGAATGCCATCAAATTTTCACAGATAACTCCAAAGCCGGACAGGGGTCTGATGCTGGAGTCTTTATGGAAGTGACAACAGTCCACTACCCCTTAGGTAAATGTGCGTTGGTTTTCCAAGCCGATATTTTTGCTATATTAATGGCTATGTGCTTTATTGTGCCCAACAGGTGGAGGGCAAGAAGCATTATGTGTTTGCAGTGACAGCCAAACCGCTCTAAAAGGTTGCTTAACACTCTTTACTAATCCAAGATAGTGTTCGACCTCAAGAATTCGTTGAACGTAGTCAGAAGGCTAAATACAGAATCTTTTTTGGGTTCCAAGTCATACTCATACCCTGGGAAATGAAATCTCTGATGAAAAGGTTCGAAAAGGTTGAGAAGAGGTTTTCTCAGGGCCCAAACTCGTGCTTGGTCTGCCTGCATCTGTTGCCAGGTCTGCCATTGATACATGGGTTTCTCGTGAACACATATGGCTCGTTAACGTAACTGTGCAAAGAGTGGAGACTAAGCGACAACACCCGGACATCTGCAAGGGGTCAGCGTCTTTGCTTTTACCTATATTTCAGGAGAATTGACAGCAGACTTCCTGAAGTTGTCTCTACGGGCTACCTACAGCTTTTGCTAGACACTTGAACGATGTGTGTGTTAGGCTTGAATGATATCACCACCTGTCTTCCATGTGGAGAGGATGAGAGAGCGGACTCTTCGTCTGTATTAATCCTGCCTTTTTCCGTCCGTCTGTTCTTTTTGTCCGTGTTGCTGAGTTTTTGTTGTGTAGCTGAGTGCTAATATTTCGTACGAAATATGAGTTTTTGTAAGATCTGCTCCAGCCAGGCGCCCAGCGGACTTGAATGTAAAAAACTTTAAATTTAGGTACATTTTATTTCAAAAGGCGAATTGGTCAAGTTATACAAGGCCTAAGAACTAATTTTTTGGTGATAAGTAAAAATGGCCAGATACCTTTAGCTGGACAAATATTGGACTGCCCTTGCCGCAACATCGACCTTGCATCTTTGTATCGACCATGCACCTTTATAAGGAACTTATTTTGCTCTCTTGAGCATCGAAGCAATGCCCCCTATCTCTCATTGTATTATCGATTATCGATTTTATTAAGAAAGTGGATGGACTGGACACAGTCAGCGGATGCTTTCCACTGCTCAAATCCAATAACCTTTTTAGTTGAAATATACCCGCGTTAAAACAGAGACAAATTATAAGTTCATCCTGTTTATCCCAATTTTGGGCATACTCTGTTGTATTGGAGTCTCACCGAACTTTAAGAACCTTCGGTTTTCGCAACAGCTTAAGATCAAAATGGCCCAAGTTATAGGCTGATAGTGCGCTTGGAGTACGCCTTTTTCACATGCAAAAGCTGTGTCTGTCCTTACGTCTAAAAGTCTATTGTTCATTGGGTCTAGTTCATCAAAAACACCAGTCAAAATTTGCGAACCGGCACAATAAAGATATACATCAACTATACCTGTTATGCTAACATTGAAGTTCTTTCAGCTTAATAAGTTCTAATCCAAATTCTGCAAAGCAAAACTATTACAGAAGTAAAAACCAGTCGTGGACAATGACCTATTGAAACCTTCAATTAGGGTACAAGACATTTTGACCCGTCTTATTCGCAAAAATATATATGGAAAATCAACAGAAGCAACAGTCGAATCGTGTTAGCCTGTAATCACTCACTTCCCGGGATACTGGGCCAACACGATGTGGTATAAAATATAAGGTACGCTTGTAGTACGCCCGAAGTACGCCCGAAGTACGTCACGTAATAAATACTACAATGCAACCAAACTTAGCTGACTCAAAAGACTAGCATGCCTTCTTTTGCTCTGGATAATTCGTTTGGAACCTTGCATTTTATAGCATCTTATGGCAAAGTAATCTGAGTAATAACCGGGATTATGATGAGGATGTTCATAGCTCTGGTGTAGAAATCAGTGGTGCTGGTCACCATACATTGCCCTTGAATTGCTTCGATCGCATTTTAGAAACCAAATAGAGCCCATTCTAGATCCTGCGCTTATTTCAACACCCTACTAAGAGAAGCTGTATAAATTTTAATCTAAAAAGCTTATAGCGTTTCTGCAAATCGACATCCAAATCCAGAAAAGCCATAAAACCATTTGAACATTGACATGGACAACCTTATTGGAATTAATATTGATTTAGTTGATTTCAAATTATTGCCCATGTAAACGTTAATGCAACGTTATATGCCCATGTAAACGTTAATGCAAAACATAAACGAAACAACAACCACTATCCGCAAAGTTTGCTCTTAAAGTTGCACCAACTTACAAACTCTTAGTAGTGACCTTCCATGGGTGCCTGCCTCAACATCCAATTTGAATACACTACCTTGACTAAAAGCTGCATATTGTATATAATTACAAGTTTGTCAAAACTTTTACTACTTAAAAATAGTATAATAGGTTTTTTACTTTAGGTTTCTGGTACTATGCTTCAATTATGAAAAGGTCTTTTGTTTAATTCCGGGCTCAGTTAAGATGCCTTGACTGATATTGTTCTCGGTTGAGGGCCCATGAGTAAAGGGCTTTGTGAAAAAAAAAAAATGCAGAAAAATAATTTTGCAGGCTCAGTTTATTATGTTTCATGCCATGTAAAAAATGCACTTTTTAATGGATTAAATAGTTTTTTTCTTGTATAAATTAATTTATTTTAAATTTGCATCCTAGCTTGTTAAGTTAATAGCCGATTAAATTAAATGGAATATCCACAATTGTTTTTCTTTTTAAGGCCACAAACATTTTCCTCTTTTATTAGCCACATGACATCAGCAGCGGAATAATTGCTCAGTACAAACAAAATTTATTATGTGGAAACAGAATTCCTTTGAGCTTCATCAAAGTACGCCGCAAAGGATTAATTGAGGATAAAATAATGTTCTCTCCTCTGTCAAAAAAGTCATTACGCCCAGGTCCTAGGTCAATAGACCGCCTTTCATACCGGGCTGAATTCTGTTATAAAAATAGTATATCCAATTCCTGAAACAATAACAGCAGAGATGGATTTTATTGATATAGAATCTGTATCGTTGCAGCCTTCAGAGAACTTAATTACGAATAAGGGAATAATCGAAAATTGAAAAAGAAAAACATTTCACTTTATTCGAGGAAAAAAATAAAACAAAAAGAAAAGAAAAAAACCTATACGTGTTTTCAAAATTATGTATTTGTGTTGTTTTTCAATATTATTTTTTTTTTT
Organism: Neoascia interrupta; assembly: GCA_947623515.1. Lineage (NCBI taxonomy): Eukaryota > Metazoa > Arthropoda > Insecta > Diptera > Syrphidae > Neoascia > Neoascia interrupta. The sequence continues at coordinate 10,262,173 of OX392464.1, forward strand.
TCTTTTTGTTTTTAAATTTAGACTCGACTACCGCCACTGATAGAAAAACCACAATGACGACGACAGCCAGCGGCACGGACGCACACTCGATTTTTTTTTCAAACTACATACACATGCATGTGCCTAAGTACAATGGAGGAGGAAAATACAATTTGAAGCGGAAAATTCGTATTTTTCCTTGAGAGAGAGAGAAAAAAATAGACAAATGGACTATTTTAGTGAATTGTGTTTTCCGACAATAACTTAACTATACGAGATGAGAGAAAAGCCTCTACACATTAGTAGTAAAGACTTACATCGTGGAATAGTGTGGCTTGCAAGGAAGGGTCAAATTATCATGGATATGAATATTGTGGGTCGCAAATGAATTTTTGCTTAAGTCAATAATTTAATATGTACTTAAAAAAGCAAATAACTTTTTCATTTTTAATAACTTATTGATAAGCACATTCAATTTTGAAAAAAATGAGCTTAATAACATAAAAATTAAAAAATTTACTTCAAAATTGTTTTTTTCCTTTTTTTTAGAATATTTTGAGTTTAAAAAATAATTTTTCGAGAGCTGTACACAAAAACGACTTTATTTAAAGGCAAAATAAAAGAAGATATTTATGGCTTTACAAAAAAGTATATCTTGAAAATGTCAGTATAACCATTTTTCTTGTTAATTTTTTTTTCTGTTTCAAGTCACATTTTTATAGAAAAGCGCCCCTAGATTGGAGCTTTTTTCGATATTTTTCTTCGGTTACCAATCGAATAAACAAAAACCAGCAATGAAACATTCATTGAGGTCATACATTTTTTAAAACTCAGCTTCATCCAGTCAGATTTGTTAAATTACCTTCTGTAATGATTTTTTAAGCCCTACCAGTTTTCGATATATGCTCCTAAATATTTCAATCCTTGCATTTGACAACGTTTTGCGAGAGCAATAGTTTCATTGGATGCACGTAACATAAATTTTTCTGACTTCAAACTCTAAGGAAAGTATCCCCCTAAGAACTGTGCCGTGTGATATTATGGTTTCCAGCTTTAAGAACTTAAAATCAGCATTCGACAGCTTAAGTTTTTAGTTCGATAATGAGTGCAGATTTGACAACAACAACAAATTTATTTTGATCTGCTCTTTTATAGCAGTTCATCTTCCTCATCATCATCATCATCATCATCATTTTCGAATGCCGCTTATCCTTTAAAATGGTCGCGGAGCGAGCGTGGCTAAATGGTCCTTCCATCTTTCTCGATCCTCCGCCACCAACTCAAGAGACTCCAGCGCAATCCCCAGGCGGGACTCAGAGAGGTTCTTTACCTGATTCCACCACCTGTTCCTTGGCCTACCAGGGGGGCGACGCATCTCGACTAGCATGACCTGTCTAGGAAGTCTGTCAGGGGGCATGCGAACAAAACTGACCGACTGACATTTTGAATGTAGAGGAGGAATGGCAGCTGTTTTTATCGGCGGTCATTGCCTCTGCAGGAAATGTTTGTGGAGTGAAGAGGCTTGGGGTAGCGGCTGGTGGTGAGAAAAGAACTGCTTGGTTTAAAACGCCTGGAGTTCAAGAAGCCATCAGAGGGAAGAAGATTGCCTACATTGCGTGGATCCAATGTAGAAACTCAACTTCTCGAGCTCGGTACAATGAGGCGCGAAGGACTTCCAATCTGGCAGTTCATCTTTCGAAACAAAAAACTTTTTAGCTGCTATCGTGTTAAAGCTAGCCACAAAGACCGAAACACTTTTAAACGATGTGCAAGATGAATGGTTGGAGTTGTGATCTGATTAAAAGAGTGTGACGTTGCTAAGCTCAAATTGCCTGTTTAGAATCAGCACATTTAACGCAACTCTCAAGAACCTGGTTAATCAGAAATCTAAAAGTAAGCTGTCTTTTCTTTCAAGAAATTTTTTGAACAGACTTAGCAAGCTATACTTAGCCGACTGGTCATTGTGGCGTTACTGAAGCCAAATATTGTAGCATATGCTATTAGCCGCCTGCGAAATGCCAAGAACTAAAGAAGGATTGGGTCTTTTAACTGCGACAGTTTTACACAAGTGCTACTGGCTTATGCGTTTAGACCTCACAGCCTGAGCTTAAAAGAGAAACCAGTCAGAGTCCCAGTTGAACTTAACTTACCATGGTCACCACCGGTGCGCTTACAAGCTCGACCATCTCCTAAAAAAAAAGAACCGTATAAGCGCGTCGGTAATACTTCGTGGTCATAGAAGCCTCTCTAAAATTAGTTGGAGTCAGTGATTCTTCAGACGGCCGAGGGCCCGAATGGTTACTTGATTGCTTGGCTATGTGAAAGCCCCCAAAACTTTTTCGGGGGCTAAGAATATGGCTAAAAGTTTGGTTTTGAGGATGATGCATCAGAAATTCAGCAGTCTTCAATCTTCAGAAGAAATACCTGCTTCAGTACCTTGTCTTCTTTTTCTCCTGACCAGATTACTAATTCAGTTGGTTGTGTAGCCGCACTTTGGGCCGACGCGTTCTTTTATTGTGTTTTCAGTTGTAAGGTTTTGTTACTCAGCCTTCAGTTTAATTTGTTTGAAATGTGAATGTTGTTGTCTACACCTCGCAGTATGTGCAGAACAAAATTTTGGCTTGAAAACCCTAAACTTGAGTTGCCTGCTTTTTAAAGCCTTATTATGCTCTTTCTAGCTTTTTGTTCTGTTCAAAAATATCTCAACCCCTACAATTTTCTCCTGTCCTGTTGGTAGACATGCCATTATTGGGACAGCGTGAAATTACTTCGCTGAGTTCTTGCCCGACACCTGACAGCACAGCTGTAGCTATGTGTAGGCCCATAGTTAGATATTTTCGGGGAAGTTCCCATTTTCCTATTTTCGTCTGTACGAAAATTTTGATATCTAGAACCTGTTAGACGGCAGTATACTGCGGCGTAGTGGATAGTATGTATGCCTTCTACGTGAGCAGTCTGGGTTCGACCTCGGTCATCTAGAAAAAAGACTTTCGATAGGGTCTGACGAACCCCTGACAATAAAATCTGTCTGGAAAACTTCTTAAAGTTCTGCTGGCGGACTTGGCAATAAGTTGAAGGGCCTCTTACATGTAAAATATAACATTGTTAGCCGAAAATAGTTGCCTGGATTTGCGACTAACATTCTATTCAGTGTAAGAATAGATTGTTAATCGTGAGAGTCTCCTGGGGCACTTCCTGGGGTACCAAAGCTTATTGTTCCTTCCTTGATGAAATCTAAAGCAATCTCTTCACTCTCGAGGCAAGCAGGAAGAAAAGGATCTTCTCTGGAGGGATAATGTCTAGGTTCGTCGAATAATTTTTTCGCCGAGGATAATCTTCCTCAGGCGCAGAGGAGCCGGGCAAACCATAATCATGTGACGAGAGGACTCAACGCTGCATAGACAAAGTCTGCTTATGGACCCCGTTAAAAGGCCGATGCGATGGAGATGTTTCTTCAATTTGCAATGGCCGCTGAAGATTTCAGTGAGGATTTTTAAATTAGTCCTGTCCAGGTTGGTCAGGGTATAAGACCTCCTTGGGGAGAATCTGAAAAAGAATCTTTTGGGGCAATTCTGCCTGGGCGTGTCAAGTCAAACTTCGTTGGATTCGATTCTAGCTAGGATTCTAGTAGTTTTTAAAGAATCGTTTACTAATTCTACACAATAATTCAGGCCCCACCAGAGTTGTAGTTTCCCCGACTTTGGCTAGGTTAGGTTAGGTAAGGTTTAAGTGGCTGTCGGGTTCGAAGAAACCAAGTCACTTAGACCTATGAAGGTCCATTGTGATACCGCGTGGATCTGAAAAAATTGCCTACTCGTTGAATCATTTCGAACTTCTAACGACCAAGAGCTTCTAAGCGTATGAGACGTTTTGGGTCAGTCGTACTAAGATCACTAAGATCATTATAGAAGAAAGGTAAAAATTTCGGTTCTTAGCCCTATAAGAACCGAAATCGATCGGGGCATGTGCAGAGAAGGTGGAGAGTACCAACTTTGGCTAGCGAGTCTACTAATTTGTTGCCATCAAAGCCACTGTGGGCTGGATGCAGTGAAGCATTGCTAGGTTGTTTTCAGCCATATGACTGTTTCCCGAACAAATTTTGAATTTATGACTTGGCTGTCCGAGGAGATTAATATTATTCCTTCCTCTTGTGTAAGAACTTTAATTTGTCCTAACGCAGGCAGTTGATGGCAAGGTATTCAGCCTGGAGAATGGATTCGCTTTTGAAAAGGCTGAAGGAAGCAGAGGCAGTTCCACTCCATGTCTCCACTATAGAGCCATCTGTGTACCAAACAAAGTCAAACCCAGATGGAATTGGTTTGAATTTTTCTCATTCATCCCTTGGAGATATTACTTAGAAGAATTTTTCAGCATTTAAAAGACTTCCATTCTTCTCCTTTCTGGGGTACTCAGGCCTTGCGGTCATCGGGCAAATCAGTGTTTTTCCTTCTGCGTTATATGCTCCAGTTGTTATCATTGTGCGAGTCGAATATTTACGACGTGGTATCTGCCTCGATTAAACTTTTAAAGCGAGGTCTTAAACTCAAAACTTTCCAAATTACCTATTTTGATCGTCTTTGTTTTTAAGGGTTTTCTTAGTTCTTTCGACAAAGGGAACAATCTTTCCTGTTTGCAATACTGTAACCCTGCCTCAATGGAAAATGAAAATCGGAAAAACTGAGAAAAAGAACTAGTCTTTAGTGGCGGAAAAGTTCAGACCTTCTTCGAGATCACGTCTGACAGCATCCGCTAGTTGTATACTCAAACACATACAAGTCCAGTGCAAAGGCACACGTACGAGTATATGATACACGAAAACTGCCGAGCACAGAGACGCGTGATCTAGACGTCTATATACCTCTAGCGACCTCTCTAGGAGTTCGACAATAACAAATAGGCACTGCCTTATTGTAGGCACACTACATGTGTGAGGCAGTCGCTCGAAATATAGCTCGACAAACATACACTTACAGAACATACGAACAAGTTCTCTGTGATCCTCTGCCATCTGATCGACGATCGTCTCCATCATCATATAATCATCCACGCCGTAGTCGTCGTCATTTTTGCAGGAAAATTACGTGCAATTAGATCGGCGAGCCGCGCGACAAATTGTGCTCTTAATAATTTTCAAAACGAATTTTCAAATAAATGCTAATTTGGATTTCGATGTGATCAGATATTTTGCATTTGCGAGAAGAAAAAGTTACAAAATAAAATAAAATAAGAAAATCCCCCGAGAGAGTGTGTGCGTTTGTGAGAGGCCGATTCTGATATTTTGTCTCCCACTTTAATGGTTTTATAGAAAAGAAAATATTTTTTAATATTTTTTTCTAAAATTTTGTTGTGTATTTTATTGTGTTTTAACCACCCATTGTGCCAGAGAAATAAGATTCCTTTGGATAAATCATTATTCGATTCGAAATTGAAAGCCTTACAGGAAGTAAGATAGCGAAAGTGAAAAAAAAGTGTAAGGAAACGAGTACCTAAGTACCTACTCACGAAAATAACCTCTAAAAATTGTTTACATAACCTAAAAAAAAATTGGAAAAAAAAATTTAGTGAAAAAGTGTCTGTGTGCAACTTTTACTTTTGCTCGGCATAAATTCTCTTGTTTTATCGGCACTGATTTTGTGTAACAAATTGATTGTGAGTTCTTCGAAAGCATATCAAAATGGCCGATACCGAAGTTATTGGGGATACTACTGAGAAAATGTCCACAGAGGATCTTTCCACTGAGGATACCACCATAGCGGATACCACTAATATGGATAGCACCGTCGCCGACGAAACTCCCAAAGAGGATATCACCGAAGAGGAAACTCAGCCCTCGAAAACCGTCAAGGAGGAACTGGTCAAAGAAGAGACCGAGGAACTCAAACCGGATAGTGTCGTACAGGAAACTGTCGACGAGAACGGTGACGTTTTCGAGGAGACCACGCAGGTGACACGCAAGGTGGTCAAACGTACAATGAAGATCACTGAGGTGAGTTTTTGCAGGCACTTCTCTCTTCTAATAGGTTTACATAGCTACGTGAAAATTTTGAAAAGTTCTTCCGATTCATTCATGAGGCGGATACGGCTAAACGAATGCCCAAAGATTTATTTTTAAAAGTGTTCGTTTGGTTTATTTTTTTCTTTGGGGAATCTGCCTTGAGAGAGCGACAGCGAAAGAGAGGCATATTCGAGGAAAAAAGATACTTATTTTCTTCACCAATATATAATATACACTCATGTTGTTCACATGAAATCATAAATTGTTTGGATGTGTTTATTTGTTTTTTTATGTAATCAAACAGCGAAAAAAACATTCGCTTTGCGATAGCGCAAAATAAATTTTCCGCGAGATTCGAAAACAATTTTATTTTTAAGTAAATTTTTGATAAATTGAGCTCAAGCGGTTTATAATATATAGAAAATATAGAAAACGACTTTTCGAAGAAGATTCTCTTTTTTACAAAATTTTATTCAATTGCTTTTCAACAATCAGACTGTTTTTCTATACGGATGCAACGGATTTGATATTCAAATTAGCCCATAGTCAGTTGTATAAAAATGAGAAACAAAATAAAGACGAAAGCTGTCAAATACCCGCCATGCATCTGTTGATGGATTTTGAAAATTTCGAAATTTTTAAAAGCATCCGGTCATAGTTTTCGATCGTCTTCGATATGAAATTGTTATTTATTCTACTTGCCGGGTAGTTGGGTCTTTGGTTCTTGTATTTTTAGAATCTATTTTTTTAATGAACGCGAAGACATTATTTTTATTTCGAAAGGATATAAATTGAGATTCAGAGACAATTTAGTATTTGAGTCAAGACATGCATACTATGCAAGTACGTTGGTATGTTTGTGCATTAGAATGAGTGAAGACTGTCTTAAGATTAAGAAAAAAATGATTAAGTTCTTAGGCCAATATGGAAATGCTTTTTGCCGAAGCAATATTGTGGATTCGGAGGTTGTACCCTCAAAATTTTGCAGCGCACAGTATTTTCAATTGAAAAACTTATGAAAATAGAATGAAATGTCATGTGAAGATGCTAATTAAAAAGTTCCAAAACTACTACTGTGGGCACTGTGCCTAAATTTTAAATACAAAAGAGAATCAAAATATCTTTTCGAACAATTTTGAAGTTTAATGGAATCATAAATAAAAGGGAAAGTCGACTGTAGTTCACTACATATGCCAAGTATTAGTTGTTAAACTTGCCAGGATTAAGAGTTGACCGGCTAAATATGCATGTAAACGGGGCTAGACGTTCTTCATTGAATAACCATGAAATCTTCTTTTTCTGCGAAAACCAACACAAATGTTTTGGAGTAAAAAACGCATATTTTCACAATTTACCTCCATATTTTCACAATTTACCTCCAAATTTGCAAAAAGCCAGATTTTTTGCAAATTTAAAAGAGAAAAAACACCCAAAAAATCGATGATATTTTCTAAGATCATTTTAAAATAAAAAACAAACAAATTGAATTTTTCAGAATTGCGTCAACATATATTTCATTTAATTAAACCAGCTAACAACAATTTTTCGGCACAATTTTTCGGGGTCGAGTAGATTTAAATGCATCTGGAAACCTATCAAACCAAAAAGAACCTTTGAGCGTGCGTCGGGATATAATAAAATCGAACGCGGTCAGGCCGAAAGAGATAATTTCTCTTAAAAAGCTTTGAGTCGTTTTCCATAAACGACAAAAAGGCTTTACTTCCAAATAACAACATAATCGACGTAGCCGCTGTGAATGTAAAAAATGTTTTGCCCCTTCTGATCCGGCCAAATTCGATATGCGCAAAAGTTCACCTCCCAGACCTTCTTGTACTTTTTACTCGATATGATTTCAAAAAGGACGTTAAGACAAAATTTTTATGGAACAATATTGAAGTCATTAGACTCCTTTTTTGATTGTCCCTAGTTGACTCCTACAGTTGACTGCACGGGCGGATTAAGGTAAAGGGCCGCCCTGGCCCCCCACATTTTTGCCGCCCCCTAGGCACATGTATCAAAAAAACACCTAAGAAACGTAAAGAAAATTTTTTGGGTGGGCCCATGATTTTTTTCTTTGATTTACTAAGGCCACGTCCACTGGGGGCGCGTTTTGATTTAATTTTTTTTTTTTTTTTTATGCAATATTTTTGGCTTTGCATTTTATATATTTATATATAAATATTTTTTTCAATAGCATTATTGACATATGTAGTTTCAACTTTTTGCGACTATTTTCAAACAAATTTTCTAGCGATTTTATTTCACCCTTATAAATGAAGAAAGCATGTCAGCGGGCAGATCTCTAAAACTTTACGCTTTTACTACTTCGGGACTTAAGAAATCCATATATATAGTTTCAGACTGTCTACCTCGCAATCTAAGGCCTTGATAAATATGAGGCATAAAAACAGGTGGACTAACGGATATGGCTATTTGGGCTCACAATTCCTTCTCGATCATATGTCCGGTCTTGGGGTTCTGCCATTAACGATATACAAACATCTTGAGATACCCATGAGATACCCATGAGATATGGTATAAAGCCTTTCGAAAACAAAACTCCTGTTGACGGTGACGGTTGTGCTCAACCGTCACTCCTGGTGACGGTTGTGCTCAATTCCGTGTGAAAACTTTCGTCTATTCGATAATCCAGAAAAATCAAAAGGGCATCTAGCAGTCTTCTTAATTTGCCGCCCCCCAAAATTTGCCTCTCTGAGCCGGGCCCCAATGAACCCTAGGGCTGTCCCTGGTTGACTGTCTTTCAATTTTTAGCATCACAACTTAGTGCACCAGTTCAACTAAAATATGGGATGGGAAGAATAAGCGCATCACTTAAACCCTTCAGATGTATTCTGCGCCTTTTCTTCAGTTACTTAAAACCAAAGCGCACCGAACCAGTATTTAGTCTCTTCTCTGATCCTTTCCGCTAGCGTTATGTGAACTCACTATTAACCCCCATTAATTTTAAAAAATCTAACACTTTACTTGCAAAGCCTGCAGGCTTTACTGACTTTATTTATCGCTTATTTAAGTCTAACCTTACTCGAGCTACAAAACAGTTTTTGGCCACATTGAGTCTTGTGACAGGCCCTCCACAAGCGTCAGCTGTCGCTCTGATAAGGCCCAATACCTGTTTTATCCCAAGTGTCGAAGGCGAGTGGTCTGCCGCTCCAAAAAGGGCGTTAACGTCCTAAAGAGTAGGCATGGTTCGAATTATTCGAAAATTATGTTTGGTGGTAGCTTTTTATTTACTAGCCACATCGCCCAACCAGGTCTGCCTCTAGACAGCAGGCTGTCACGTTAAATTCGCTGGAGTCCCCATTCACTTGCACGCGCTACCATACCCTCACGTGTCCTCTACTGCGCAGTCCATCCGGAGTGGGTTGCAAGATTTTTCGGGCCGGTGCTTTGGTGAGCACAGGGAGCGGTTCATAATTCTGCTTTTACAATTTTGGTTTATAAAATTCTGCTTTCTCAAAATTCTGCTTATTCTACCCTTATAAGCAAACTTTTTGACTTTTTTAAAGTAAGTTTTTCCTCTACTCTCCGCTTCTAAAATTGCATCATAAACCACCCAAAAAAATTACACAAAGACTTCAGTGCAATCATACTATTATTTCGATTATTTCCAGTTTGGGTTGAGTGTTCAAAATTCTGTTTTACAAAAGTCCACACAATCACTCGCATATATATTGATGACGGGAGCGGATCTTTATTCTAGCTTTGCAAAACTCAAAAAATTTGCAGACAAAAAAATCTGCTGTGAAAATTCTGTTTTTCAAAATTCTGTTTATTCCGTTTTTTCTAGCAAACGTGCTTTACAAATTTCGCTTAGTCGCTTTGTCAAAGTTGTATTTCCAGAATTTTATAAAACATAATTTTGAAAGGCAGAATTTTGAAAGTTTATTTTGTAAAAAGAGTTTTGACTCCAGTGTAAGGTACACAACTCACTCTTTTTAAATACACTCGTACATAGTTTCTTCTTGCAAAGCCACGCTTTAAAAAGCTCAAAATGTCATGTCACCCGGATGCTTTAAATGTCATATCGCCCTGGCCATATTTTTGGCTGGCTGATGTTAAAATAGATGTTAAGGAAGTCACATAACAGCGCGTGCCTTGCCTTGTTGAAATCCTTTTCTCACATCTAAGGAGCCGATGAGATGTTTGCTTACCGATCTTGATGGAAAGCGTGAGTTTTCAATTGTTTCCTGTCAAACTTGTCAGTTTGAAACTAGACATTGGCCTTATCTATATAGAAGATGCGCCAGGCAACCCTATACAAAAATTTTCACCGCAACTACTTTGAGAAAATGATCTTTTGACATCATTTTTTTGGTCAGTTTTGGTGTTCAGTCTGTTAACTAAGGTTTTTATGCTCCTCCTCCACTTTTCATTTATGAGGAAAGAAATTTATGTCATCCAAAGATTTCGGCCTCGGAGCAGCTTTAAATGGTCTCATTCAATTTTGACAAAGTGAAAGTACATACGGAGGATTTCGGCAGGCATCAAGCTGTGTATAGCTCGTCCCTATAGATGTCTGTATCCATTTTAAATTTCTAAGGTATTTTTAAAAAGATCTGCACCATATAACGTTTAAGGCTTTCGCGGTTGTTTGATAATACACAAAATTTTTCGGATAAGACGCGTTTTCTGGTGACCACGCTCAATATTTGATGCGAAATGTTCGGGCTGTGTTTCAGAATTGAGGGTATTAAAACTGAAACGTGGCTTAACTGAAAAATTTAGTGAAAAGACTCTCAGAATTTTTTGAATGTTTCGTCTATGAAGTGATGGAGTATTTATGGCCTGAAGTAAGACTGATAAGGACCGGTCATTGGACGTGCTTGTAAAAATAAATGCCTTTAGGCTTTAATGAAGCCTTTAGTTGGAGCATTTCAAAGGGTCTTTTTTCTTGAGTACGGGCCGAAAATGCCGAGTTTCATTCATCGATTTATCTTTCGTGAAAAAAAATCTCTCACTCTGATTTAGAGAGCTCAGATATAAAATGAAAAAGCTCCTAATAGAAAATTTAAGCTCTAAAGGCATCTGGCATACATATTTCTGAAATGCAGGTAACCTTCACGCACAAGACTTATTCTGTTAAGATTCTATTAGACTTATGATGTGTTAGACTTATGCCTTAACGTCTAGCACATCAATAAAAAAAAGTAAAGCTAAAATTTATGCGGGTAACCATGCGATTTGAGCTTAAAAGCCTATTCGAGACGCTTGTCTGGCAATTAGCGAAGCTTAGAACTTCAAAAACCTTACCTTCTACTTACAGATGTTAGGTAGGTAGGTGGAATAGTGGCTTATTAAATGCACTTAGGCCAAAAAGTAGGCCCATTGTACCGCCACGTGGGTATATGACCAAGGGAGTAGGTTGGCGTGAATTATATGACAGCGAGCCAGTCTTTTCAATGAATTTTAGTAGCTTTTTGACCGGTGTTTCACTAAGATCGCCTAGGAAGTCGTAGAAGTAGGAGCCTAGTATGGATTTCCTGTACGACGCGAGTGCCGGACAGCAACAGAGAAAGTGTTATACGCTCTTCCTCATCTAGGCAGCTTCTACAGAAGTCGTTTAAGAATAGACCTAGTCTTTTTGCGTGAAGACCTAAAAGGCAGTGTCCGGATTACTTACAGATGTTACAGGTTAATTTTTTTTTTTTTTTTTCAAATAAATTCAGCAAAATTTAGAAAAGCCTTAAAAGCTGCATTAAAAAAAAATAAGAATAAATGTTGCTGTTCAAATCGACTTTTCCCTACTGTACATCCTCCGAAGCCCTACTTTTTTCAAGTTTCATAAGCCTTCTAAGTACGCCAAAATCCATCTCAATTTTTCCAATTTTTTTCTAGAGAGTTTAAGATTCGTGAAACTTCTTCTCTTTGCGTTTCATAAATTGATCCTCAGCAAAGAAATTATATTTGTTAAAACCTGGGATTGAACCATTGATTGCTCCGAGAATTTACCTCATTAGCTCGAAAGTAACCCTTTATCCAGTGATACCTTCTAAATAATTAGGACCAACCTTAAGAACTAAGTAAACTGGGACTGTCCCTTTGTAATAGGTACACGCTAAGATCAACGTAGAATAATGTTCTCCGAGTGAAATTTTGAAAGCCGGTATAAGCAGTTTTAGCATGAATTCTAGCCGAAGAGAGAGAACTGGTTGTTAAGCCGTTTATCAAGCTTAGCCAGGAAACAAAAGTCATAGTTTTGCTTAAATTGTGTCCAAGAGATCGTTTAATTTCTCGGAGAATCGTTCTTCCGAGGTTTTTTTTTTTGTCCAGACTCGAAATATGTCCTAAGCTTGTAGTCTGTCTTAAATGATGATCCGCAATCAGGCGTCTTTTCGCTATAATGGGTTATAAACCCATTCCCTTCTGGTGTTGCTGGTCCTTAATTGGACGCCTCCACAGGTGGCGGATGGGGGAATGCTCACCAGATATGGAAAATATCCGGGGCGGACCAAAACCAGCAACAAACCAAAAATCCAAAAGCATCTGTCTCAAAATTAACGGCTTCCTTGTCGGTGTCTGTTACCCTGGTTAGGGTCGGCCGGATACAAAACACCTTTTTCTCTTCGAATATGCAAATAGGATGAACAATAATTAGATGCATGCCAGATGTTTTTATGAATTATTCTTTTGCTTTTCTCCGTAAAGGCATAACACTTGCGGGAGTGAGTTTTGGTGTTTCTGTGCAGAGGTTTCATGTATTCTAACTTCTTCTAACTTTTTTATCCCCAAATTCTTTCCGTACCCTATATCTCCTTGATGATGAGCATGATATAAAAAAACACGTTTATTTAGAAGAAGTTTCTTGAAAATCATTGACATTATCAGCATCAGAGATATGGACTTACATGATTTTTTGTCACCCTTTCCTTGGACATTTTCACAGGTGTGGGAGCCCATTGGTAACTTCCCAAGGAAAAGGCTTAGAAAGCATAAATAAGTCGTATGAATATTCCATCACTTTATTGCTAACTTATTATGATTTTAACATATTCATGACTTTAACAATATACTCTGCAACTAATACATTTTTTTTGTACCAGCAGCATAAATTCTGGTACAAGATATTTGATAAAATATTTAACAATTTATTAGTAGAACTCCCATATGTCATGAGATGGGATCCCATGATGAGGTTTTGAAAAGTCAACTTTAATGTTACATCCAATTTAAATTTCTATCAAAAAACTCCACCGTCAGACGCCTATACAAATTGTTACCCTGGTGGTCAAGGTTATTTATGAAATCGCATTTCCCCGACAACTTCATTTATCATAAAAAATCACCGCACATTAATATTTGTTTGCGCCACATAAACAATATTTACGCGGCAAAAGTCTCATTAATCCCTTAAATGACTACATTCACGGACCTGCCTCATTTGTGTGAGAATTACTCTAGGTAGACCTCCCTTATCCAACAGTTATTATTACTCCTGCTGTGACGAGGTGTAAAAACGTAATGGACAGCGTTCAACAACAATTTTCGAGCAGCAACAAGCCGCATAATGCATCATTTCATAATTAATTATAATCAAAAGCGCCTTAATCGATTCACCATGACTTGAGCGTGGCCGTAGCAAACTGCCACCCTCATCCTCTTCTTTGAAAGGAGCGCCCGCGCCCCGAAAATAAGGCAGGCACAATAAATTAATCAGCTTTCGTGTAAGACGCGTATAGCCGTGAAATGCTCAATTAAAGCGTGAATGCAAAACAGGCGCATCTGGCTGTGCTAATATTTTTAGAAAAAAAAACACTCCACCGCAAGAATTCTCTCTCACAAAGTCAAAGTCAGGGCCGACTCTTAAGGATACAGACAAAAACAAGCATTTTTTTCTAATTTTGTTGGTTAATGTACAAAGGAAAACCATAGTAGGGGTTGCTGGCGCAGCTCCACACTCTCGAGGGGTGGCAATCAAGATTTTGCATACATGCAGTGAATATTTATAATAAAATATTTTCTCTATGGTCAAGGCGATGAAATAATTAGAATTTATAAGTGCAAGGCACACAGGGATGTGTGCTTGTTTGTTTTGGGTTTTGGCATCCTGCTGTGGTAGGTACTTGAGCGCAAGTTTTGGCTAACGTCTTTCAATTTTGATCTGATCAGGCTGTCAGTGTTCTCTCAAGCATAGCCTAATGAGTGACATGTGTTTCGCGAGACGAATGATGAGGCTATAAATGTTTTTAAAATGAAAAAACCATGAAGCAAGATTTTATATGGGAGATGACAGGGATGTCCTTTTAAATTCCTTTTAAATTGTCCTTAATCGCTAAAGAATGATTTTTTAAACCACAAGGTGGTCCAAAATTAAAGAACAATTCCATCTTTTCAAAATTAGTTCAGGGCCTATTTTATTTATAGTTGCGTTACAATGTCGATGAAACAGGTAACCATTCATCTGTGATTAAATGCCTAATTGACGAGCGTCTGAGAAAATTAACGAGCCCGATAATTTACTACTACAGATGCACGAAATTTAAAATAAATTTTTGAGAATTGCAGCAAGTTTGTTCTAATCGAGCTCGAAAAATATTAATTGCTGGCTTGTCATGTATTTACGAACCTAATTTTCCTCCTTTATTAATGTTGAAAATAGCATCGAAATACAAACGAAGTGTAAAGCTTTAAAAACCCATAAAAACAATTTGTTTTTATTTTTTTTTTTCTATTTTTATACAATTTAACGACCGAAAACACCGCTGCAAAATCAATGGACAAAGTGTATTGTAGTGTTTTAACGATTTTCCCATAGTTTATAACAAAGCTCACAGGACCCCTTGTATTTTCCATTGTTGATCTGAATGAAACAAAAAGAGGCAACAGTTTAATGCCCTCGAATATAATTGATGACATTCACTATAAATAGGAAACGCCTCCGATAAAACACACTTTTGACAAAGCGCTGCGAGGTGTATGCTTCCAAAATAGAATTCCATGGATCTTCATGGATTGGTCTTAGATGGGTTTGACATTCCTTGCCGAAGGCATTTGTTTTATCGTTCCAAAATAAATCCTGCATGAGGCTGGCTTTGGAGGCGGAAGCACGTTTCCAAAACATATGGGATACTTTGGCATAGATGAAAATTTTAATTTTGTACAGATTCCTTTAGGAGGAGCGTGGTTAAAATTGTTGTGTGACAGCACGTGTTAAAGCTTTGTCCTTTGATGGTTGGAAGAATAGAGGGCTTAAAATATTTTTACCGGTAGCTAGGTGTTGTGTGTATACGTGTAGAATTTTCTAAGATCAAGGGACTTGTGTACGGGATATGTTATGTAAGAGGATTCTCACAACTAAATTCAAAAACGGAGGTGAACGGAGGTTCTCTACCTCTTTAACCTGAAGTAAATTCTACTTGTAGTACTTTCAAAGGCTACTGAAAAAGCAAAGGCTAATCATTGGCCAAATAGTCTACTAAAATTTGAAACACACAACTCATTGCCTACCAAAGGCTTTATGCAAATACATAATCAACATGCTGGTCTGTTTTACCTTTTTTACTCTATAAATAAAAAGAAGACTCCTAGATATGAACCGTCAGTCAATGCATCATTTAGCTTCTGTAAAGTGCTGTCTTCTTGTCATATCTAAAAATAGGCAGAATGCTTCATCTTGCTTCTTTATGAATTTATAATTTTTTTTTTTTTAGAAAATTTAAATGTAGCTCACGGATAATCTGATAAAGAACATTTATAATTTGTAATATTTCTTAAGGGCAAGTTGACATTGATAGAAACAGATGAAGGTCTGACGGCGGACACTAGTTACATGATTGACATTGAAAATATGTATTTTTTTTTAAATAGGGACAGGAATTTGTTGTAGTTTTCTTTGTCCAATGCTTGAAACGCAGGTGCGGAGCTCGTCGTCTTGTGAAACCTTATAGAAAGTTAAGTAATCGACCTTATGTTTGCATCTTAGTTTTGCTTAGGCGAGGCAAGTCTTATTTGACATAGCCATTACGCGCCATCATACGCACCCGTCTCTTCGAGCTCACTGCAGAGAGATATTATGGTCGTCACTTTTGATGGGCGCCTTTGTGAAGGATAACTGCTCTTTCAAGCAGATTATGGACTGCAATTAAAAGTTTGGAACCCGCGATACCTTAGGGAGTGTGCATCGCCTTAAATTTTGAAATACGCTGCATTTCTGGAGCTCATCTTACTGTTGCGTTCATTTTTTCATACACGTCCACTATTATTCGTTTCGTAGGTTTTGAGAACTCGTTTTTCTACCCTATCAGTACCGATATCAGATCTCGTGATTTTGTATCGTAATATAAATATAGAGTGGCGCAACAGCTCGAGGTTGTTATGTGTGGTGGTAATGTTTTTGGTCCCTACGGGCAAAGCGTGAACCTGGGCCTCAGATGATCCATCCGCTCTAGATGACCCAGCCATCGTAGACGCTGTGTTTTGACTCTTTTGGCTAGGTCAATATCGCTGATAGCCCGTACAGTTCGATGTTATATCTCCTCCTCCACTCTCTGTCTATGCAGACGGGACCATAAATCGTCGTAAGAATTTTCCTCTCGAAGCAGCCTAAAGTGTTTTCATCCGCCTTTGACAGGGTCTTTGCTTCTGCACCGTAGAGTAGGACTGGGATGATGAGGGTCTTATACATGAACACTTTAGTTGCTCGAGAGAGGGCTTTGATACTCAATTGCCTTCTTAGCCCAAAGAAACAGTGATTGGCAAGAGTTTTCCTTCGTTTGGTCTTAGAGCTGGTGTCATTATCTGAATTGATAGCAGAACCCTGTCAGATAAAGTCTTTAACTACATCAAAGTTATAGCTGTCGATGGCGATATTTTGTCCAAGACTTTGGTGTTGGGTGTCTTTTCTTGATGACAACATAAACTAGGTTTTGTCATCGTTGACTGCTAAACCCATATTCGCCGCTTCCGTCCCAATACTCAAGAAGGCTTCACTGACATCACGCTTTGTTCCTTCGATAATGTCAATGTCGCCTGCGTATGCGAGTAGTTGAGCGGACTTTTGGCAAAATTGTTTCAAATAAGATGTTAAAGAAGTCGCATGACAGCGCGTCGCCTTGTCTAAATATTTTTTTGAGATCAAAGGGGTCGGTGAGGTCTTTGCCGACCTTGACCGAAAATTCACGCTGTCGAATTCATCACAAAGGCAAAATGAAACTTTTTCTATCGCTGGTCATTCCCAAGAAGCGGTTGTTGTGACCGAAGAAAAGAACACACCCTGCCTTTGCTGTCGACCATGGCTACAGTAGATGGTCGATTTCATCATAGGCATTCGCTTCCGAGAAGGGGTTCTTGTTACCGATGAATACAAGATACATATTGGCTCTTTTTTTCGAACTGGCATCATCACAGCCAAAAAAGGCCAAGAATACCAGATTCAGAAGAATACCAGATTCCTTTCTGGAGAGTGTAGCATCCGACAAATACAATGTACATTGGCACTAACTGTTCACCCCAACACCCAGCATATGAGCATATGCGTGAATCATCGAGGATCGCTCCCAATAAGTGGTAGTTGTACCGACACCATGGAACTGTGTGCTATAAAAGGACTTAGGAAGTTAAAAGAACATAGTCCATTAGAAGTCGCAAACATGGCAGAAGCTACGTATTTCTGGTAAGTGGACTTTTGCAGTCTTGGTAAACCTCTTAACGGCTACAAGGCTAACAGCATCATGAGCTCAGAAGACGCCTCAATATGTCAATATGGCATCATCATCTGTGGAACTGGCTTACAATTTCGTTTTCATATAGCGCAAAGTAAATGGGTAACATTCGTCCAAGATAGTGCTCGAACTCATTCGTTGAACTTAGGCTAAATGCAATGAATCTTGTTTGGGTCCCAGGTCACATTGGTATAGGCCTGCCTGTATCTGTTGTCAAGCCTGCCATTAATACTTGGGCTTCTCGTGAGCACATGGTTGTTGGCGTGACTGCAATGGGTGCAGACAGGCTAAGCGACTACGTCCGGACATCTGCGAGATGTTAGAGTCTTTCCTTCTACCTCTCAGGAGAATCGATTGTAGACTTCTTGTAGGCGTCTTTACCGGACACCAAACTTTTGCTAGACACTTGAATGCTTTGGGCTTGAGCGAAACCACCACCTGCCCTGCCTGTGAAGAGGACGACGATACGGCGGTATACTTCCTCTGTAGTTAACCTGCCTTTGATTGTATCAGATGGCGGATCTTTGGGGCTGACGTGGTGAGTACCGAACACCTAAGCTCTTCATTTCTGAAGCTCCTTCTGATGTTTCTTCGAAAAAACGTCTGAGGCCTTCTGACCAACCTAAGTACCCCACAATTCTTGAGACCTCTTTGACACAAATTGTAGTCTACATCTTAAAGGCTATGAGTGATATTTTTAGTCACTTAAAAAACTGCAGATACATTTTAGAAAAACGAAGTTTGAACCATGGTCCTAAGCGTGCTTCTAAGCAACCATGCGAGTCCTTCATAACAGTGTTTACTAGTTTTTGTTGAATTTTCCATCCCAGCATATTCTTTCAAGTGCTCCACCATAAAAAAAACGTGCTTCTTTCAGATCATTTTTATGAACTTACGAGAGTCTAACCTAGCCAAAATGTTTTTCTTTCCATTTGACCATGTTTCGGGATTCAAAAACCTCGAATGCACAAAATTTTAGTTTATTTTCTGAGATTTTTTAAAATTAATAATTTTGAATTATTGGGGTGCCGTGGCGCAGTGGTTAGTGTGTGTGCTTACTACGCCGGAGGTCTGGGTTCGAATCCTGCCATCGTCACCTGAAAAAAAAAGACTTGTTCTTTTTCACGGTCCCCACCTCCGCGAGGTGACAAGCCCTCCGAGAGTATCAACTTGTCTTGAAAAACTTTTCAAAGTGCCGTTCGGATTCGGCAAAAAATTGTAGGTCCCCTTGTATGTAAAGAAATTAACACACCAGCATACATTTTTGAGAAGTTGGCCCTGGTTCACCTCGAGCTGTTGCGCCACCCTATTCATTTATTTATTTATTTATTTAAATTTGAATTATTTACAGTTCAAATTTATAAACCCTAACCTGCACCTACCCTCAAATCCTTTAGTGTACTCAAGTGCGGGTGATTAATAAATCAGGAAAACGAGCAAAGCCCTTCGAGATTTTTGATGTTCGAGTTTTTTCAAGGGTCAATAATTTTTTTGTCTTTATTTTTATTTTCCATGCATCGGGGTGATCCTACACTCTAACCCAACATTAAGAGAGCGTTATGCGCCGATCAAAATTAAAGCGAAAAACTTCATAGAGATCAGATTTTCTTACCGGTTAGAAGATTAGTTGAGTGGACTGTTCGATAAGTCTGTGACTTTAAAGATATGTGCATATTATTTTGTAAAAAACTTAAATAATTCTTCAAATTAGTCTCATTTCAGCGCCATACAAATTTTCCAGGGGTACTCCATCCTTTTTAAACCTTCCGAAAAAAAGTTTTCCACCTTTGTAAAATAGGCAATTGATTCATCCATAATTTTTTCACTCGATGAATCTTTTTGCGCTGAGCAATTTCTTCATAAGCAGAAGTAGTCAATCAGACCCAAAATCAGACCCAAAATCCGAAAAATAAGGTGAAAAAGGCGGCGACCCTTGAGCCGAAGCAGGTTTATAAAGTATTCATCTGTTGCTCGAGAATTTTTCAAATTACTTTTTTTCCCCGAAACCATCTCTCTGAAGTATTTTTTTTATTTGAAACTATATTACAGCCTTGCAGCTCTGTTCGGACCCAGCATATAGCCTAGGACTATCAAAGCAAATTTTCGTCATCATATATTGGAGCAGCATAGATAAGGTTCCAAGTAGCTTATGAATCTAGAAAGAAGATTGCTTACATGGCTTTCACGCCTTCTGATCTGCGCATTGGAACAACTTACATAGTTGTGGAATTGGTCAACTTGCTTTGCGGAAAAGCCAAATATTTAGCAAAAGCTTAAAATATTTTACTGGCACTTTGGCCTTATAGTAAAAACAGTCATTTTTGTCTTCAAAGTAAGCAAATTCAATGTTTTCGCGAGTATTACCAAGCACCATCAAATTTTAGGCAGTCCTTTATCAGAATAATAGCTTGACGTGAACCTAATTAAATTGCATTGCCATCACTGTCCTCAGGATGCTATTCCGTAGGACTTCTTTACATCACACATGATACATGAAGTAACATCTCTCAGGAATATATACCCGTGGGACTAATGCAGAAATCCTAAAGACCTTAAAACTTTTATCTGTATAACGCTGCAGCATTTTTTTATTGCTTAAATCATTTGGTAAATGCGTCCGAGGTACATATCCATCGAACATCGTGATGGTATGATGTCACTGAGTTCACGGAGTTAAAGGTATGGCTCTCTTTCTGAAGTAACTTGATTTTCGAAGTGAAAAGAAAACCCAATACATCTATTGAATCAAAAGGTATATTGGACATAAAGGATAAATATGATGATGTCAGCAACAAGGTTCGATTTTCTTGAAGGTTCCTCTAAGATTTTTAATGTTTCGATGTAAAAGTCACAACTTAACTGATTCACCTACTTGAAAATAAAGGAAACAGAAACAAGTGGCTGCAAATTTCCGCATGCAGATTGCCTTGGCTGAACTACGCTCATGACTATCAAGTGAGATTTAGTTGGATTAAGTTTGTCAAAATTTATTTGACCATGGAGTGATCTCACTAAGATCATCAGATAATTAAAAAAAAAATAAACCAAGCACGATCCTATGACCGACAAAACTTTACATAAACTGTCTCGTATGCAATTCAAATTTATATCTTTATGAAAAAGGAAAAAAAAACTCTTTGTTCAACAACACCCTGTAACCGGACATTTTTATGACACTTAAAAACAAATAGTTTTGATTTTGCACAAAACTAAGAAACGAAATTATATGCCTGTGAAATTTATGGTCTTTCACAAAAACTATACGACAAGACTTAGTTATAAGTACCTCAGTTAATCACGTGATTTCGAAATGACACGCTAATTGAAATTTTTAATTTTAAAATTTTATTTCCTTCCGAGCAATTCAAAACAAACACAAAGCCCCATAGCGGACATAGCTATTAAAAGTCACAACAAAGAGTTTTTAGTTAAATTTACATGACCAGCTGTGCCATAGCGCTGCAAAAATAGAACTCACATGCTCATACCCCAGAGGCACAGAGGAAACTTCTAATTAAATTGAACATTCCACTGGATAGCAGTCCTAATAGGATGGATCTATTAATCTGTTCAATATCTGGTACGTTTGGATCCTTTTAATTGGATTGCATGCAACCATCAGAGATGTGCATTGCAACCAGCCAGCGGTGTATCCATCTGTGAGTTCGAATTCCTTTAGGCACCCACCTCGCTTCCCATCTGTGTGAGCGGGTGTGCAAATCCTTGACAAACGTTGGAAATCTATTTAAAAGCTTTCGACTGGCATTTCCAATAAATGCATTTAAATTTTATTTCTGCTTAATTTTCTCCAACATTTTGTTGAAGCTGTCTGTCAAGTTGCATAAGTCTATTTATTTGGTCGACAGCAGCACAGTTCGGTTTAAAGGAAAAGATAGAGAGATTGTGACGGCCATGGCAGCCGTATTAAATGCGAAATAAATTTTGTGCATTTCGTCTTCGGAAAACGCAGTCATTTGTCTTCTGTGTCTTTTCGCTCATTTGTTTTTTTGAGAACAAAAAAAAGTGTATTTTTACTTTTTTTCGTTTTTGAAAAAGTCAGACGGTACAGCGAGTTGGCATCGTGCTGTGATCCTGTTTAGCTGACCACCACCGACAGACGCCAAATCGCCAAAAATAACTTCACAACAACAACGACAGCACCGTCGACTCTGGGTGAGGATAGATGGCTTTTGCTTTCACGATGTCGACAACTAGTGATCCCACGAAATTCGCTTTTCAAAATTGATGTAATAGCCGATAGGTTATACCCAAACGTGCTTATATACTATCGGGGCCTATTTTGTTGCAGTCTCTGTTGCGTGTGCCATTTGATTTATGCAAGGGCGAGCACACTGTTTAGAGGATAATAGACTAGAATTTATTTTGTGGCATTTAGCTTAAAGCCGGAATACGTTCCGTACTACATTGTGGTAGATAAGGAGGAACAACACACAAAATGTTACGTATACGCCCCGTGTACCCGAAATAGAACGATTTGGTTATCGTCAGTCCTATTATGTTAGCTTGGTGATTATTTTTACAAAATAAAGTTTAGGGTTACATATCTGATGGATTGATGAACTGGCCTCAGTGGGGGTATAGATTTTTTTTTTGGGGCATGGGAAAAATCACTGCGGTGTTTGTGTGTGTTCGATTTGGTGCACGATTCAATTAATCCAATCACTTCCTTAACAACTATTGTTTGTTTCGTCGTGTGCCCAGGCATGAATAATCGAATTACTAAATAATGAGGAAACTCCCACTAGTACGCCTCTATGAGTAAAGCAACAACTCGTACGTGTTGTATGGACTTTTCCAATCAATTTGCTTTATTGCGGAATAATTGGATTTCCTTCAGTTGTATTGAATTTCAGTGGCATAATAGCCACACACCAATGATACCCCGATGTATGAAGTTTTATTTTTGTTCCAAGTTTATTATGCCGGGGATAGTCGCCCATTAAGATTGAAACTCAGCCAAACAATGGCAAACAATTTCGAGAAATATTTGGTTTAATAGGAGTTTTTTTTTTAGGGAGTCCTGTATGGAACAGGCTATTGTGTCTCGGAAATATGGATGCGACCTTTTGGTAGAATCAGCACTTGTCATTAAGTACACCATAGTTCGTTATGTTTGACAAGAAAGGCTTCCAAATGACTGATTTTATTGGAAACTTTGATTGCAATTGTTTTTCATGATGATACATTTTTTAGTACTGCTATTCTTTTTATCTACTGATACTTATCTTTTAGGTTAGGGCTCAACGAATACACTTACTGGAATCAGACATCTACTAAATTCAGTAACTATGCTTATTCTGAAGACGGTGTTGGTGTTTCATCTTACAAATTATGTGGCGAGTTCAATCTCACGTTTTGCACTAAATAATAATCATTCTACATTTTTTCTTCAAAAATTCGCAACCTCTTGATTCTATAAAGATTTGCAAAAGAGAGTACGTGTGAAATATAAAATAAATTTTTATAAGCTGGGAGTCAAATTTTGTGCTTAATTTAAGCGATGGTAAATTGGTCGATACCGTATGGCCTGGTGTAAGCCAGGCAAAATAAATTCACAAAAAAATAGCTTAAGTCAAACGGAGCAATTAACTAGGTTGTGTTAAGGTCATCTCTTTTGTGTCATTTGTGTGGCACGTAGCGCCTTGTTCTTACGATATGTTGCTTGTTTCTATCAACCACATAAGATTGATTTTCGAATTGTTTTTCAAATTTTATGTTTCAACGATTGGCTATCGAAACAAACTTCATTACCAAACAAGTGCAAAAAATGCAAAATAAAACGCTACATTTACGCCAAAATATCTGGGCGTTGTTTTCTAAAAAAAAAAACTAGTGGAAGGGGTACAATCCGCTTAGGCGAATCGTTAGATACACCATCCAAATTGACCCTGTCAAACTCCGAATTGTGTCATAAATCTTGGTTGTTAAATTTCAGTTTCTATTAACTTCAGTTGTATTGAGAATTTCTCAGTTAAGAATTTTCTCCCCGCAAAAGAGGCGTGGCATCAACTCTTTTCAATAACATTGTTTTTTTCTTGTTTTTTTCTTATCAGAAGTGGTATGCAAGTGTTGCATTGCATTTACATTTTAGAAATTTGGTTTATACTTTAAAACGCCCCCAAAAGTTGCTTTTTCATTTCAGTTAATAGTTTTCTCACACATCTGAACATTTTAAAGTGCAAGTTTTTTGGATTTAATGAAAATATATCGAATAAAAAACGGTTCATTAAAATGTATATTAAATATGACCACACCCACACAGGGCCGGCTTTTGCCTTTTTTGATATGGCAATCACAATACACTTAAGCGAGGATAACGCATACAAAATTTCAGCTTCCTACGACAACTTTGTTTTTTAATGCTTATAAGTAAAGTGGGCGTGTCAGTGGGCGGATTTTAAAAAATGCTTAGACTTGTACTACTTGGGGACCTAGAAAGAACAGATATTAATGGCATATTCTTTTCAACACAGAATCGTGAACCTGGTGTGGAACACAGAAAAAAATTGTGCTCACTGTGTCGCTGGGGCTGGTTAGCCAATTCGCAATCGACGGTGATGAGCCGATTATTGGATCCCATGTTCGCGACAATTTGAAACTGTCGTCGCGATTGAAATTTTTGTGGCGTTTTATCTCAATCGCTTCACGAACAAGCCGTGGGATGTAATGCGACTCCCGAGCCAGCTTAATGTAACTTAAGCGAAACGTTCGGGGTGAGTACGGTTTGCACTCATACTTTATTTTAACGCGGTACATCCCAAAACCTTTAAAATTATGTCTAAAAACCGCCAAAGCCTTAAAAGTTATATTTTTACAACACGACTGAAATTGTATGAAATCAAAATCAAAAATACCCAACTTAATATCTCAAACTCAAAGCTATCAAAATTAATTTTAAGTAAAAACTCCGAAAAACCGACGGCAACTAAATGACTCTGTCAAATGAAATAAGTAAACAAAATGAAGTCAAAACAGTTTGACACTTAACGTGATGACTGCACGGGTGCAGTATTTGCCGTTCAGCACGCAACAAAACCGAGCGTAATTGTCGCAAACAGCGAGTTTTTTTTTGACAGCTCGTTGTAGCAGTTCGGTGTTCAAAAGAATACGCCATAAGTTTCAAGTTCCTAGCTCAAAATTTAAAACTAAAAACACACGGACAAACGGACGGATGGACATGGCTCATTTGACTTACAATTCGGTCGCGATCATATGCCCTTAAGATCTTGCGGGTCTATGGTGATTATATCTCTGTGTAACAAACTATGAATCAAACTAAATATTCGTTTTATCCTATGGGATGGCGTATAAAAACAATGTTTAGCTTAAGGCGCAAAATCGTTAAAAACGATCTGCAAAAAAACATTTCCAGAATTCTGAAAAAGAGCATTTTGGAAAACAGAATATTGGAAAAGCAGAATCATCGTAAACAAAATTTTGGAAAACAGAATTTTGGAAAGCAGAATTTTGAAAAGCAGAATATTGATCATACAGAATTTTTAAGAGACTTCCAGAATTTTGCTAATACAGAATTTTGGAATAAAGAAAAATGCCCCGCCCCCACTTTTAAAATCTAAAAATCTGTAACAAGATTTTTTCTGGCCAATCACATGTCGTTCTTTTAAATTTAAAACACAAAACTATGTTAAGTTGTAATGGGGATTACAAGGAAATGGGTTTTTCATCAATCCATCAATCCAGCAATCATCAAAAATGTTTTCGTGTCTAAATTTTCCTAAATTTCTGTCACTCACCTGAGCATTACGGACGTCACCTTAATGATCTTTGAGTTTCAGATGGCTGTTTTCATTGTAAGTTTATTCGTAAGATCGTTGTTCTCGTGTTATCAGCAAATATGAAACGATATTATCATAAACAAAATAATCTCTTAATAAGGAAACTATATGAACTGCACTGAATTTGAGTTTATCCTTATAACGGGTGATTTTTTAGCTGGTTTGGTTTTGGCAACACTGGTTTTGACAGCTGTGTGCTGTGTGCTTACTACCTTGTGTCACTGTCAAACAGCTTCAGTTTGGTTTGCAATTTAACCATGGATCGTCTTACAAATGAACAACGCTTGCAAATTATTGAATTTTACTATCAAAATTCGTGCTCGGTTCGAAATGTTCATCGCGCGCTGCTTCCATTTTATGGCGCAATTGCGAGGCGAGTTTGGTGAACAGTTAATTTCACGTTTCGGGCCGGTCAATTGGCCGCCTAGATCGTGCGATTTGACACCATTAGATTATTTTTTGTGGGGGTATGTCAAGGCTAATGTCTATAGGGACAAGCCCGCTTCGATTGACGCACTGGAAGCCAACATCCATGCATTCATTCGTGAGATACCGGCCGATATGTGTGAAAGAGTATGCCAAAATTGGACTCAGCGGATGGGCTACCTGAGACGCAGCCGCGGTCAACATTTTCATGAAATTATCTTTAAACATTAAATTACAAGGTTCAAACTATCGATTCAAATAAATATTTCATTAATTTTTTCGAATTTTTTGTGTTTTTTTTTTTAAAGTTCTCAACCTCTTAAAAAATCACCCGTTACCATTAAGTTATATGACTTACAAAAACATGAGAATGCATTTTTTTTCACTTGTTGCAAAAAAAGTCAGATTTTTTGACTGTAATGCAGACTTTCTTTGGTCATAGTTGCAGATTTGTCAAAAACGTTTCATGGCAACACTTAATGATAGATAAGACAACATGGTTGCCTGAACTGGCAAAATTTCATCGCTCTGTGTTGGAAAATCTCGTGTGTAAAGCCTCGCTTAAAAAAAGCCGATGACATTACAGATCGTAGAAAAAACATCTAGGCATACAGGACGTAGGAAAAACATCCCCTAAGTAAGCTCAAGAGAACTTTCATCTGAGACTGGTAGGTAAATTTTCAAAGATTTAAATCTTTTATTCAAACAAACTAAAATTTAAAAAAAGCTGATGAAATAAAAGAATAAAGGAACTATAAATCCAGTATGAGAATCAGCTGTAACTTTAGTTGGGCAAACTACCTATTCCATGATTCAATCCAAAAAATCCTACTGTACTCTGTAGCCCATTTCTTGCCCACTTGGGCCTTGGCCACTCAGGTAAAAGGATGTGGTTTTACAATTTTTTTCATCCAAGAAACAAAGCTCAGACTCGAAACAATTGTTGCCCTTTGCCTTCAAAAAAGAAGGATATTTGGATTGCTAAGATCACAACAGAAACGGTGAAGATCAGAGCAAATTTGAGCCCACAACACAATCAAGAATTTTTGTCGTAAGCTTTAACTTTTTGAACTTCAAGTACACAGACCATTCTTAGCACTCTAGCACATTGCGTTTTACGGTCCTCACCCAAGTCACTATTTCTGCTCTCTGGCCCAGGTAATGCAAGTCGATAAATCTAGATCAATACTTTAGTCGCAGGATAACTTAAAATCAGCTGATTGGAGCAACATCACTTCTTGCTTAGACACATTATTATTGACATGATGTTGCGATGTCATAAAGATTCTTTAATTTTTTACACCAAATACGGGTGTCTGCATGCTTCGATGACTTGCATACACCGACATTGATTTTTTTTAAAACAGAAGAAAATTCCCAAATATTTCCCTAGGGGAAATATGCCGATATCCCTTTTTTGGGGTGGGTAAATATGTATATAAGGCCGAAGCTGAAGCCCAACGTTGATACTGTGTGGGATGGGAAGTCAGTAGTGTCTCGCTCCTTCCCGTCGATCGCGCATGATCTTTATAGCAAAACCCTTAGATTATTGCGAAGAGAAAAAAAATCACATAGTTTCAGTTGAGTTTGAACGGCCTTTTTAAGGAAAGTACTGAAAGGGATCTGAAGTAAAAATTCCGCATTAGGCATCTGACACGGCTGAGACATATTTATAAACGTGAACGCTCAAGCGTATAAAAGAATGCTTTAACAAAGCAGAAAAGAGAGCGCGAAGTAGAAGACAATCTTCTTAATTGCTTCACAATCAGTCTTAGATGAACTGTCCAGAAAATTAATGGCTGGCGCGAGAAAGCGAGCGAGAGTCTCGGGCGAGATGTCCTATGAATATCAATCAATGGTTATTTTATGAGACTATTTATTATTAATAGAAAAAAAACTCTCGCCGAGATCGACGATTCTTCTGTCATTTGCTGTTTCAAGACACAGTGGCACAAACGTTTATTTTGTTTTGTAGCTAAAAGGAGTTGTGAAGAAAAACTATACTTGTCGACAAATTTACAAATTACAAATTTTGCAGATGTTGTCAGTTTTGTCACTTTTCAGTTCAAATAACCAGCACGATTTTCCGCTTTCATTGTGTAGTAGCAAGCGATATTTTATATCTTGCGCGATTTACAATGACGAATTCGAAAATTAAAAAAAAAAACCCATCGCCCAAGTCGACGATTATTTCGACGCATTTGCTGTTGTAGTTTGCGACAAGCTGCTGAATATATTTTCATCAAAAAAAAAGAAGTCTTGCTGTAAGATAAATCATATGAATATAAGAAAATCGACAAATTTTAAAAATATGTTATGTCCTGTCACTTTCACGTTTCACGTTTTTGTTATGTTCTTTATTAGAAAACAATTTCATTAAATCGTTGACGCTGACGCGTCGATTTTGAAGCAGGCATCTAACAGATGACACGCGCAATGGTAGGGCATCTTCAAGAGTTCTGCGGAATACTTTCAAGTATGATGCTCGTAAGGTATCATGCCCTTACCAAAATTGATAGCGTAAGTTTGCCATCGTTATCCTGCAAAAATAGTATTTAAGCATTTAGATTGCTATTGATTCTACTTCTCTATTCGAGGAATGCTAGACAAGGTTTAAAAACCTGACAAGACAGATATAATGTATGTCTTCTATCTTCTATATCTTACATGATCACGACCAGAACCGATATTGTTTCTCGGCATAAATCAATTCTAATTTCTATTTTAAATAAATTGCAATGATATCACGTAGAATCTTATAATCCACGAGAACTTAAACCTCTGGCCCAATGAATCCGTTAGCTCCCTTAATTTAAAGCACACAACTGACAACACAGCTAACTTTATTGCGTTCTTACGTGAGGCGGCCAGGCTCATATAAGAAGAGCGTGACGTACGTCACTTCCCAGGAGAATGGATGTTTTTAACTGAGTTCTAAAGTTTGTCACTAGCAGAGGCAACGGATTCATTGGGCTGGACCTATAAAAACGGCTTCGATAAGGCAACAAAAAAAACACCGATTACCTCAAGACAAATTATTCTAATAAAAGCTCCCATATATCACCGGAATGCCGCGCCGGAAAGCCCCCAGACGACAATTTCGCCCACGGCCCTAATGCAGCGCCGTGTGTTAGTGTTTGCGCGCCGAGCACCGCATCACTAATTGTCAAGTTCACCTGCTGCCTTAAATCTCGTCGCGTAATTGAGGAACTTCCTTGTGCATGGCGGCGAAGCACACCGCTGCAATCGTTTCTGGTGGCCAGCTACACGGGCTACTTGCAACATTGCGTCTAATTTCGCTAATTAATACTACGACCAATAATAAATGCGGATTAATGTAAAATGACATCGAAATTAGAGCAACGATTTTTCCTCACCAAAAGTCACACACTGATGGCGGATGCACCGAGCTGCATCTCGCTGCGATGGGTGTGGTTGCATCAGCGGAAACGCTTGGATTTCACTATTTTGCATCTGCTGCATTCGAGTGATTCACAACACGGACCAAGGTGGGGGGTGCACTGCAAAATGCGTAGTTGGATGAATTTGCCGGTAATTTTCCGAACTGACGTCAATATTTTCGGGCTATTGCGGAATTATTCGCTCATCGATCGACGGCTCCAAAAAGCCCGGCCGACAAACAGATCGCCAAACTGAAATGTCAGTCTGCTCGATTAAGCTCAAACACAGGGAGTGTGTGTTTTTTGTTGTTTTTCAATGTAAAATAATTATTTTAAAAATAAACTAAATGTCGACCACATAGCGAAGGAAAATTTAGGCCGCAAATATACCCCCGTACTCTCTGGCTATGCCAAATAAATAGGCCCGCTTATAGCTGTGTGTGTATTTTTGGCATGTTCGCGAGTTAATGGAACAGCGAGTCTATTTCTTTTTAAATAAATCGAATTAAAAAGTTGCAGAAACACCGAACCGAGCAGCAGCAACAGGGGAAGAGAAAAAAGGAGGCTATTGGCTTTGGGATTTATGATAGCATTAGGATAAGGAAACGATTGGGGCGTCTAATATCAAGAGGGGGCTATAAGAATCATGGTGCGCCTGATTTCGATTCGCATTTTCTTTTCTTACAAAGAAACCAGAGAAAATGTGAAAATTAAAGAATGAAGAATGAACTGTTTAAGGATATTTGGCTGGTTGTTGAGCAAACGAGTCGAGCTCATCAAAGAAATGCTTCTTTTTTATCTACCATCGTTTGGATGAAGGATAAACAAGAAATCGACTATCGAGAGGGTAGTGAAAGGCGATGAATTGTGGGCCTGTTTGGACTGCGCCATTGACGTAAGTTACACTATTTTCTTTTACAGAAAATAAACAAAAAATTTTCGAAAAGTTTGTGGTTAATAAGCAAATAATTGAATGAAAATAAATATGGCCAGGAGTCATAACTAGGAGGCTGGAATCGTAATTTTTCACATTGTTAATAAGTCAATAAAGAGTTCGAATTCAATCAGAAATAGTGGAAGGACAAAGTGTTAAAAATTGTATGTTTCCTGTTATTACATAGTTTAAATTAATCCAATTTCAATCTGAATGAATTTAGATATTAAGAAATCGTTGAAGTTTAAAAAGAAAAAAATTTGGCTGCAGTAAACTTTTATTCGAATAATTTATATTC
Organism: Neoascia interrupta; assembly: GCA_947623515.1. Taxonomy (NCBI): domain Eukaryota; kingdom Metazoa; phylum Arthropoda; class Insecta; order Diptera; family Syrphidae; genus Neoascia; species Neoascia interrupta. Next base: position 10,292,701 of record OX392464.1, read on the forward strand.
GAATAATATGAGCCTTTATTCGAATATGAGCCTTTATTCGAATAATAATCTTTCTGTAATTTTGACGACACACGAAGACTTACGTATCTGCTTCTTAACAGCAGATACGGGCATTTCCAGAGCTTGACATGTCAATTGACAACAATTAGCACTTCATCAAGGATTTTATAGAGCGAATTGAACACCTAGATCAGATCCAAAATATCTTGAAATTTTCCCGCCTAATTGTAGGCAGAAGGGCTTTAATGATCGTCTCGAGTTCTTAGCTATGGCTTTACAAATTTTTTGGAATAAGATACCAGGCATTAAAGTACCGAGTAGAAGGCAGAAGCTTCTCTTAAAAAATTATATTTTACCATTTACAGTCTCATACCTAAAAACCGCAGCAATGGCAATGGTTCATTTCTTTTTTTCTTAAAAAACTATAGAAAGACTAAGTCAATAATCTTAGAAAGAAATTTGACATGATGTTCGAGTTTACTCTTCGAGAACATTGTAGGTAGCTATGCGGGCTTGAAGGCGTAAATAACTTGCATTAACACTTTTCTACGTGTATAAAATAAGTGTGTATTATAAATCTCAAAAATATTGCTGGTGTACAACAAGTTTAAAAGCAAAAAAAATGCATAAAACTTGAGAAAATCCAACTTAAGCGAGCATAACAAAAAAAAATTCAAGTTTTTCAGACAAAATAGGAGAATTAACGTGTACGCTACAGGCATTCTGATATCTAGTATTTTCTAGTCGTATTTTATAGTACTCGGTATGTCTTATTTCATATGTCCTATGTCCTATGTCCTATGTCCTATGTCCTATGTCCTATGTCCTATGTCCTATGTCCTATGTCCTATGTCCTATGTCCTATGTCCTATGTCCTATGTCCTATGTCCTATGTCCTATGTCCTATGTCCTATGTCCTATGTCCTATGTCCTATGTCCTATGTCCTATGTCCTATGTCCTATGTCCTATGTCCTATGTCCTATGTCCTATGTCCTATGTCCTATGTCCTATGTCCTATGTCCTATGTCCTATGTCCTATGTCCTATGTCCTATGTCCTATGTCCTATGTCCTATGTCCTATGTCCTATGTCCTATGTCCTATGTCCTATGTCCTATGTCCTATGTCCTATGTCCTATGTCCTATGTCCTATGTCCTATGTCCTATGTCCTATGTCCTATGTCCTATGTCCTATGTCCTATGTCCTATGTCCTATGTCCTATGTCCTATGTCCTATGTCCTATGTCCTATGTCCTATGTCCTATGTCCTATGTCCTATGTCCTATGTCCTATGTCCTATGTCCTATGTCCTATGTCCTATGTCCTATGTCCTATGTCCTATGTCCTATGTCCTATGTCCTATGTCCTATGTCCTATGTCCTATGTCCTATGTCCTATGTCCTATGTCCTATGTCCTATGTCCTATGTCCTATGTCCTATGTCCTATGTCCTATGTCCTATGTCCTATGTCATATGTCCTATGTCCTATGTCCTATGTCCTATGTCCTATGTCCTATGTCCTATGTCCTATGTCCTATGTCCTATGTCCTATGTCCTATGTCCTATGTCCTATGTCCTATGTCCTATGTCCTATGTCCTATGTCCTATGTCCTATGTCCTATGTCCTATGTCCTATGTCCTATGTCCTATGTCCTATGTCCTATGTCCTATGTCCTATGTCCTATGTCCTATGTCCTATGTCCTATGTCCTATGTCCTATGTCCTATGTCCTATGTCCTATGTCCTATGTCCTTTGTAGAAATTTCTGAGTTTAATTTTGATGATGGAAAATAAATTTTAGTACAAGCAAACCTTTTCTTCTGTATACTCCCAGGAAACAACTTTTATGCGCTCAATTAGTGCGATAAAGTTAAAAAATTCTCCGATCAGAACTATTCATTACGTTGCCGCTCAGAACCATGAATACTGGTTACTTACGCCTACTCTGATCGCTTAAAGCGTTCATTGCTTTGACGTAAGAAAGTTGCTCACAAAATGGAAAAACCTTGCTATAAGTTTTGTCATGCCACCCTTTTCCATTTAAACTTTTCGTCGACGTAAGAACTCTTTTCAAAATGCACAGCCTTGAGCAGTTTATAAGAAATAATTTGCGTTTGGTATTCAGTTCACAACCCGCTGTTTCAACCAGGGAAGTTTCAAAACTTAAGCCGGAGAAAAAGTGGCAGAGGGTTGCTTCAAAAAGTTGACCCAAAAAAAATCATTAAGGGGTATGTTCATGCTAATCTTGAACGGTTGCAATGCCTTAGGAGAAAAGACTTGGCTGGGTCTTTTTAAGAAGCTATCAAGGAAGATTTTTAGTCACAGCCATGGATTGGGGTCAAAATTCTGATGGGTTCAAAATAGTTTTTACAAAATTCTGATTACTCAATTCTGCTTTTCAAAATTCTGTTTACAAAGTTCGGGAAATGCAACTTTTATAAAGTAACGCTGTTAAATATGGGTGGAGGGGGCTTGTCACTTCCCTGCAACGCCCCTGCCCGTTTCTTTTTTTTCCTCTACCTTATTTCAAAAAAGTCAAAACACCGCTTAAAAAGGCAGAATACACTGAATTTTATTGCTAAAACCAAAATTTTAAGAAATCAGAACTATGATCCGCTTTCTTGATGTTTTTATAAGTTTGATATTCGTAGGTGATTGTGCTTAACCCAGAACTAAGCACCCAAATACCTACACAGTTTTCCAACTAAAAAGCATTAATTGGGTGCAATGAATTACTAAAACTTGGTTTGCGAAAAAAAACTCACTGAACTCTCAAGGACGATGCGTTTAAAATAGTTGGGCGCGGAATTCCTTTAGCATTGCCAAAAAGTCAAAGCACGATCTTTTTTAAAACCGTCATTCTAAGATTGACGAAGTGTGGCATTTTACGTCGCAAAAACTGGCACACCGAAACAAACTGACAATAAATGCAATCCTAAAGGGAATGTATAGCAAAACTCGCAACAAAAAATTCGACACAATTACAAATTGCACAATGAACTGATTGATCGTGACCGATATTTTCAGTTGAGTCCGGTGTATTAACACGAGGAAGTCGACGAAATTTCGGAATAAAATTTTAAAATTAAAATAAGTCGCAGTTAAACGGAAAGATAATCTTTTTCACTAGAGCAATCGAAAATTTGGAGAAATTTTGTTTCGTTTAATGAGATCATAGATCGTGCGCACTCTTACGCTGAATTGGAACACATAATATTTGAGTCAAAAAAACAACAATAGATCACTCTGTGTGTCTGGTGACGAGACAAATTTTGAAAACTTTTTTTTACGCACAATTGCACAGTGCACTTAGAAAGATTAAATAAAAATTCAAAAACAAAAGGCAACAGCTTACGACGATGGCAATTAAGGATAAGGTGAGGCGGGCGGAATGTGGCGATAATCATAAATAAATCTCAGAAAACAAAAGAATTCAAACGGAGCGTTTGCGGACGTTCTAATTTTTTTTCTTCTGATTATTTCAGCAAAATTATACGTAAACATAAACATTATAAATAAAATTAACGACACATAAGTTGGCGATAAATTTATTTTAATTAATAAACGTCCGATGGTGGGGACATAAGAAGCAGAATTGGAGCAAATTCCACAAGACAAAATGATGGCTAAATATATTTTAGCACTTTTATTGAGGGATAATTTGTGAATTTTGTCTCTATTTTTATGAGGCGAGGTGTAGGTACGAAAAATTAACAAATTTGACTTAACACTGTCTATATACATAAATACATCGTTTTAAGTCAACAACACACAAAAGTAAGGGTACCTTATATCTACTCATTAAGGTGTCAATGAAAAGTATCTTCGTTGTGGTTCAAGGTGAAAGACTATCTTTCAACATAAAATCTTTCAGTCAGCCACTGCCAAGGATTTGCGCTTCCACTTGATTTTGTTTTCGTGTTTTCGGTAAAGTGTGGACAACATGATGATGAATTTTGACATTTGCTTTAAGTTTCTGAGTATAGTAGCAACAAACGAAAATATTTTTTTTCTTGCTTTTGCTTGTAGGTTAAATCTGATGTTGAATGCTTTGAATAAATCAATTTTCGAAAATAATAAGCAGTTTTTAGACTTCCTTGTGTTGGTGAATAAAATATTTCCTGTTTTTTCTCAGTTGACACTAAGGATTTCTATGTTAAGTATTGTCATTTTAAAATGCACAATAGCGCGACATGTTGGTTGACCTTGTGGTGTAAATTTTTTTAGTTCTGAATTTGATTTCAAGGCATACAAAATTCTTTTACGTTGCCAGTTTTTGAAGAGACTGAGAAATGTTTCCTACGTCACCCCTTTACAAGAAAACAAAAGTTAACGTTTCTATAACCATATAAGTCATTGGGGCTTATTTGAAAAAGTGTTTATGGCTATTTATAAAGTCGGTTCAAGGAAAGTTAGTGCCTGCAAACAATATAAGCGTATTTTAAAGGCAGTTAAGCGCCTATTAGTTTTTTTTAATCTCTCTCAAATAAACACAAAAATACCTCTGGACTGCCAGCGTATTTTGATGTTTTCCCTTTCTTTAATGTAGGAACATAAACATAGGTAGGTACTCCAGGAAAATTTAATGGTGAAATTGAAATTTTAACCACAAACTCAAGCAGAACAAACCTTACTTACTATAATTTTGTATGGCTTGGCCTTAGAGGCCTCTCTACAATATAACAGTGACTTCACTCAAGCGGCTTTTTGACTTGAGAGGCACACGTAAAAATAATGATGATCGTCGAGCCGGCGATGTTTTCTTTTAAAATTTTAAACTGACCGTCGAGCAACGCCGTGTGTATTTCTTTGTATTTTTCGAGTGATTAAAATTTATTTGACAACTCGCGCGAGGCTGGACAACGCTCTCTTGCGCTGGTTGTGTAACAGCTTGATGGGGATCATAACTGGAAAATAAGTCACAGCTTCAAGCTGCCCCAATATGTATATAACATTCAGCGAACACTCGTATATCGTGGTTCAGTGTCATCTTACGAATAGGCCGCCAAAGCGAGATTTCCGGCCCCGATTTCCGGCCCCAAACCAGGGCCCATGCCCCAGGCGGCAGCTTACAGGGGCGCCAGGTGCGTGTACACTAAATGCAGCAGCCGCCGGACATTAAAACAGAACAGAGTTCCGCGCTAACGAAATAACAATGTTATTATTGCAAAAATAAATTCAGTTCAGCCAGAGGGAGGCAAATTCATACTCTCCTTTTCACTTTGTCTTCAAAACTTTATCAGTTCCAAGCGAAAAAAAACAAATGGCAAGTTGGTATGTAAAAGTTTCAGTCCGTTTTCGACGGATTGCAAATATCCTGCCCTACCAAAAAAGGAAACTGCCACGCCTCCAAAAAGTGGGCGGGGTATAAAAATATAACTGTTGAATGCTTTATGGTTGCATGCATTTCGGCCTAAAACTCCGCCATTTTAGCTCAAAAAAATAATTTTTAGTCAAACTTCATTTATATTTATTAAAACAGTCTTAAAGCTAAAATACCTTAAAAAGCGGGCGTGGTCAATGAAAAGGCCAAACTTTTTCTTCTAGCTCAAAGACAATTACAAGGAAATAATACGTACTCAAAATGAGTGCACTAGCACCATTGTAGTATGGCTAAAATTTGGAAAAAGTAGCTTTTAAAAATTTTTCGCACTTAAATGCCTGTAGTGGGCGTGTCTGTGGGCGCCCTTGCAAACTTGATCTGAAGAACTGGATCAACTCACCAACTTTCAGCTCTCTAGCTTAAAATTTAAGGACTAAAAGTTGTTTACATACGGGCGAATGGACGGACGGACATCATTTTCCAGTAATCTTCCAATCCTGGAAATCGGTAATCCATTAAGCCAACCTTAGGAGACGTGTCCTTAACCTAGTGTCTTTAGGCGTGGATATGATATGGCGATATGTCTTGGCGATTTCTACTGTTGGAAAGTGACTGGGAAAGGACTTGAAAACATCTAGTGGAGACACTAATTAACAAAATTATTTTCAATCTTTTTCCAGTAATCTCCCATTCGTAGAAATGTGGTCAGGGAATTTGTTTTTACGTCTTTGAACTGAGCTGCTGTGTTTTTTTGTGTTTTTGGAAATGCTAAAGAGGCAGGTGTTTTTTAATCAATTTTCTCAATTGATTCGAAAGAGGGGCGCCAAAATCAAGTCTTTGCCCCTGCTCAGGAAAATCGTAGATCCAGGGCTGCAGACAACACCCGAAGGCAGGTGTGGGCAACCTTCTTACCAAGCTTGTAAGCGTTCGTACGTGGATTCCGGACAGTTATGCTGCCAACACTCTGGAATTGTTCTTTACCTCCCATCCTGACTAGTACTCAGTCAGTGTCCTATCATTTTTAGGCTCGTCAGATCATTGTGTCCTATCTATTTCAATTTGTTCCAAAGTAATGCCTCAAAGGATCAGACTCTGAAAATAACAGTCTGGCAATACAAGAAAGCTAACTGATACGGCTTAACTTTCGTTAAGTCCTTCAGTTCGTCACTTTGTTTCCTCGATCGTGACGTTGATGGCGCTGCCGATATGCTCAGGGAAATAATTCGCATTGGCATGAAATTCTTTATTCCGAACAGAATAAAGTAAATTAACCAAAGGAGAATTCATGGTGTGACTCGATCTATAATGAGGCCATAAAACTAAAGGAGGTTCGTTTTTGGCTATATAAAGCCAACCCAACCGAGAAAAAACAGGAAAAGTTTAAACAAGCCAGAACTGTCTGCAATACCTATATCCGTCGTGCTAAACTTTCAAGTGATCATGAAATTGAGGCGAAAAATCCTTCAGTGTCCCAAAGGAAGCAATAGCTTTAAAGATTGTGCCTCATATTCCATCCCGACACTCGTTTTTAATAACATCCCAGCTGTCAGCTCTTTAGACAAGTGTGCCACGTCTCCATCTGTACTCGAGAGCGTAGAACAATTTATGGGACAAAAATTAACTTTTGCACTCGTACAGTAGCAGCAGTCCTTAGAAACCTCAATATACACAAATCCGCTGGTCCCGATGGTATTTCCCCTACAATTCTGAAGGAGTGTTCTTCAACGCTGGCAATACCATTGCGTAGGCTTATTTCGATCTGTCCTACTCTTCTCGTCTCCTTCCGAGTAATGGAAAACTGCATTTCTTTAAGCCCGACCCAAAAAAAAAGGCGACTCAGCTTCTCCGACCAATTACCGATCAACTGCACTAACATCCATTCTTTCCAAAGTCATGGAAACGCTGATGAATAGTCAGCTTATGAAATATTTAGAATCACGGAAGCTTTTCAATGACCGTCAATACGGCTTTGACAATAGGTCCACTGATGATCTGATGGCTAATCTCACCAAAAAGTGGAACCGCTCCTTGCACTTTAATGAAGAAAGTACGGTTGTTGCGCTCGATATTTCAAAAGCATTTGACATAGTCTGGCATCAAGTTCTCTTGTCAAAACGCTCGCATTTGGAATCGATGTGGGTCTTATTTATTGGATTAGAAATTTCCTGTCGAACCGCTGGTGTTCCACAGGGTTCAATTTTGTCTCCAACACTCTTCCTGATCTTTTTAAATTATCTCTTGTCTGCCACATCTAATCTAATTCATTCTCTTGCTGATGACAATAGTCTTAGTTTCTCATATTCGTTTCTTTGTAGACGTCCCAGTCCTTCGGACGTTGAAAAGTTACGGTTAAGTATGTTGAACTCATTAAATTCCGACCTTAGTAGCATACCAGCAAGGGGCTTTTTCACCGGAGTAGAATTCGCAATGCATCCAAAACTTAGTGCTGTTTACTGTCTTCCAAGATGAATAAAAATCTTCAGAGCCGTTATCCATGATCGCAACTTGCATCACTGAAACCGCAAAGCTTTTCATTCTCGACATGTGTGTTAATTTCAGCTTACGTTGAAATTACCACATATACGACGTCGCCAAGCTCATCCCGTGCCAGTTTAATCTTAAGTCAGGCCCGATCCATCGAAGGGGTCAAAGCGAAAATTTGATAGCTGGTGCGAAATAAATAAATCTCATACGATTTTCAAATAGTTTAGGCTCTTAAGCCTAGTATGGGCTTCCCAAGCGTTTGACAGAACTTGAGTGGGATTTTCGATATATTTTGACATTTGCTTAATCCCACTTGACCCTATCATGGTTGGGCCTTAAGGGTATTTGTCGATCTTTAACTGAACCAGCGAACTCAAATAACCCTCTTACCCTCTTACGCGAGCGGAAGCTGTGGTCGACTGTCACTCCTCTGACAATGCCTTAAGCCCAATGAATTCGATGCGTCCGTCACGTCAAAGTACACAATTGACAACTCAGTGAAATACACATGTTCTTATGGGAAGAGACGTACGTCACGAAGTTCTTCTATGGGCCGCTTCTTCTATTCTTCAATTGCACGTCTCTCATATGCTTTATTAGACCATGTTGATTCGGTAAAACTAACTGAAATGCCAGAAATTTTGACATATGGTGCTTCAACAACATGGGTGCTATCAGATGTGATGTCAAAATTTAAAAGGCTTTTATTAAAAGGCCCTTTCAAAGCCCAGAATGTGCTATAGAGCCAGCTTGGGCCTCTATAGCACATTCTCGGCTTTGAAAGGGCCTTTTCATCATTATTTTGAGATATTTGATTTTACCCTTAAAATCTAGTAGTGGCTTCTTTCCCTTCGGACGATCCCTCTCTTAAAGGTTATTTTTTGTGAAAGCCAACTGGGACCGCTTAACTTTCTTTAAGTCCTTCAATTGGTCACTTTGTTCGTTCGATGTAGTGGCTTCTTTCCCTTCGGACGATCCCTCTCTTAAAGGTTGTTTTTTCAATTGTTTTTAGTCAGATTATTCATGAGTGCAAGAAAATGTACAAACACTCAAAGAAACATACCCTACGTACACCCTTAATACACCGCATTATAAGCCAAGCTAAAGTCATAATCCCTGTGCCAGAAGACATGCATACACTAATTTCGAAAACACACCACTTCACCCAAAACATCAAAGCAATATCGAACAAATTTATGCCACAAATCATCATCACCCGACGAGACATCATCATCATCGGGACCCCGTGCAACATTTACGAAAACAGTGGACACTCGCCTCTGGCAATTTCACCACTAAATTCTGATTAATTGATTTGTGCCAAATCTCACCCTGTTCTCCAATTAGTTTGGCTTAATTGCCAGAAATCATAATTACGCATTCGTTCGGTCATTCCTCAAACTTACTTGCGGGTTTCCTTGTTGTCAGGACACACTGCCAACGTTGTATGTATCTATATCACAAAATTGGCACACAAAGACCAGATATTGAAGGAGGGAGACGTCCTCTGTGTTGTCGCATAGAGACGACCAACCAAACACGGCAAAGTGAATAGAATTTCAAACGACTGGCGAATTTTCATCTAATTGTCTCGGATTGCAGTGCAATACATGTTTTAAGACTCCCCTGAGACATAGCTAACCACACGACAAACATAAAAAAAAAAACGACTTGACAAGAACTGTCAGAGCCCTGGTTAACTTTTGGTATTTTCACTAAGTGCCTACGTCTCATGTTCAAGTAATTAAGACCGAATGCCAGCGATGTTCAAATGCTTCCGGGATTACAATATGGCACTTGCGGATTGTAATCTTTAATTATAATAAATTTTAAGACGAAGGCATTTTTTGACACGATGGCTATTTGTGTATATTTTCGCAGGGCGTGTTTAAAAATATCCTGGGATATTTAAGCTTAAGGTCATGGGCGAAGTAGGTATTTGTGTTGTAGAAGGATTTTATATAAACACCCCTTAAAAAACATAGATGCCGCGAAGACGATTGATCCCTCGAAATACATGAATCTACTACAGAAGTTTGAACTTTCAAAAGCGTCTTTCCAAACATCGGAGACTTTCGAAATCTCTCCATAGCGCCACCAATAAGTACGGACACAAACCCCACTCATGTTGATCATCTGAAAAGCACTAATACTCTCGCATAAAAGTTCTCACAAATTTCTATACTTTAATAATTTTTATATCTAAGCGAAGCGACACGAATTCTAAAAATAAAATCCTTAAACACATATTTATGTATTTCGCCCAAGACTTCGACCTCACTCGAGGCGAAATTCTTTAAATTGGTTCGCAAAGATGAACGTTTGCGTATTTATTCATCCAAGTGAAGGCATTGAAAGTTGAATTGAATACGCCTACAGGATGACTTTTGCTGATGGCCCTTCAAATAGATTGATGCTCGTTGGCTGGTCAGTAAACAAATGATTTTGATTTTTTTTTTTGCCTTTGCTTTTGATTTCTCGTGATTTAAATCAAATTGGTAATTTGAGTGGATAAATATTTAGTTTTTTTGGGAAAAGAAGGGATTTCGATGACTTTTTGGCTGAGCTAATCTTATGCAATGTTAATTTTAATAGACTTTTCTCCTTAAATTTTAACGCCAACATTTTAGTACAGCACTTTAATGCGTTCTGTGCGTCATTTTAGAGTTCATTAATTTATTTTTTGACACTAGTGACGATGCGTAATCAATGCGCGTCATTTTCAATTAAAAATAACTTTAGTAATGATTTTTTTTTTTCACTTCGTGTGGCATGAAATATGTTCGATATTATGTCGGTCAAATTGTTCGAAATGTGGACAGATATATACAAGCGCGACAGAAACACACATCAAAAGGACTGGACATATGTTGATCGTGATGTATTGCTCGACAAGAATCCACCGCAAACATGTTGAAATTGATTTATGGTGACACCGCAAAAGAAATATTTGTTGTGCATCAACTTTTATTTAGAAAAAAAGAAATTCAAGGACTTTCTACGAACTTATTTTTCTAAGTCTTGAATTGTCTTTACTGCGCTGCAGGGAACTCCACAAAGCATTGTTTACCCCATTTTGTAAAAAATAATGGGTGTGTTTGTGTCGGGATAAGTATTCACCGGCCACAGTCCAAAGAAGTATATTTTGGGGCATCTAACGATAAAGTTTGCTTACTCGCTGTGAACGAGCGAGATGATTTTCCTCCCGATCTGGACTTTATGATCACATGACTTCTTACGGATCGGTAAATTTTTACTGATGTGAGGAGTTGAAGGTCGTCAAAAGCATTTTTTTATGGGTCACTTTAAGGTGATACCGTAGACATACTTACTACCTCGCTCGTCAAGTATCCGCAATTCCTTAATCCCATCACATAAATCAACCAGTCAACTTACCATTACTAGATTTTGGTAATTTAAGCATGTCTTAACATTTCTAGTCCTTTTGACTACTTTGCACATTTGTTACGAGTCCAGATATGTTTTCCAAGCCGTTTTCCATCACTCAAATCGTGACTAACTGAACGCGGCCATTCCCTTACCTTTTCATTAGAGGCAAATTTCCATCTAGAGTCCAACAGTCACCAGACCCCCCTTTCTTCAGGAAGTCTCTCACTGGTCCCCTCAACCTTGCTGACAGATGTTCACACCGAAACGGTTGTCCTCTGCCTTCATTACCCTTTTCGAGTAAGTCTGTAGCCAATCAACCATTGATATGTGACCTTTGGCACAGGCTTATACCGTCACTGATCGCCTCGACACTTCTCACCGTCTATGCAGACGGGACCGTAAATCGTCCGAAGAATTTTCCTCTTGAAGCAGCCTAAAGTGTTTTCATCCGCCTTTGACAGGGTCCATGCTTCTGCACCGTAAAGCAGGACTGGGATGATGAGGGTCTTATACATGGACACTTTAGTTGCTCGAGAGAGGGCTTTGCTACTCAATTGCCTTCTTAGCCCAAAGAAACAGCGATTGGCAAGAGTTATCCTTCGTTTGATTTCAGCGCTGGTGTCATTGTCTGAATTGATAGCGGAACCCAGGTAGACAAAGTCCCTAACTACCTCAAAGTTATAGCTGTCGGTGGTCCAAGACGTCGGTGTTGGGTGTCTTTTCTTGATGACAGCATATACTTGGTTTTGCCCTCATTGATTGCTAAACCCATATTCGCCGCTTCCGTCCCAATACTCACGAAGGCTTCACTGACATCACGCTTTGTTCTACCGATTATGTCAATGTCGTCTGCGTATGCAAGGAGTTGAACGGACTTTTGAAAGATTGTACCTCTGGTGTTGGCGCGAGAGTTCTGCACAATTCTCTCAAGTATGATGTTAAAGAAGTCGCATGACAGCGCGTCGCCTTGTCTAACTCGTTTTTTGACATAAAGGGGGTCGGTGAGGTCTTTGCCGACCTTGACGGAACAGCGTGAGTTTTCCATCGTCATCCTGCACAGACTGACGAGTTTGGCAGGGATGCCAAAACTAGACATTGCGCTATATAGCTCGTCTCTATAGATGCTGTCATACGCGGCCTTGAAATCGATGAAGAGGTGGTGTGTATCGATTTGGAATTCCTGGGTTTTCTCCAAGATCTGCCGCAGTGTGAATATTTGATCGATGGTGGACTTTCCTGGCCTAAAGCCACACTGATATGTGCCTATCAGATTGTTGACAAACGGCTTCAGGCGTTCACACAGTACAGCAGAAAAGATCTTGTATGCGATGTTAAGAAGACTTATGCCTCTGTAGTTGGCACAACTCAGAGGGTCTCCTTTCTTTAGGATCGGGCAAACAATGCTGAGGTTCCATTCGTCGGGCATGCTTTCTTCCGACCATATCTTGCAGATGAGCTGGTGCATGCTCCTAACCAGCTCATCGCCAGCGGATTTAAAAAGTTCGGCAGCTAGGCCGTCTGCTCCGGCTGCTTTGTTGCACTTGAGCTTAGACACAGCTACTTTCACCTCCTCCAGGTCGGGTGGGCGGTATCATTCGTATGCTTCGTCGGTAACGTCTTCGCCCGGGTTGGATGGTTCGTTCTGCCTGACAGCGGTATTTGGTTCGTCCTCGCCGTTATACAGTCTGCAGAAGTGGTCTTTCCAAATCCTCAGCACCGACTGCGATTCTACAACGATGTTCCCTTGATGGTCCTTACAGGCTTCAGTTCGAAGTTTATACCCTTGGCAGGACCTTTTGATCCTTTGGTCCAAAACCTTCCTCACAGATATTGAGATGCGGGAACTGTGTACTAGCTACCACAACGTGTCGCCCCGCAGCAAAGTCGATCAGCCTGAATCCGTTATCGGAGGTCGTGTCGTGCAGGCTATGCTTTCCGACAGTACGACCAAAGATGCCCTCCCTTCCTAGCTTGGCATTAAAATCGCCTAGGACAATCTTAATGTCGTAGCTAGGGCACTGCTCATAAGTTTTGTCCAGGAGCTGGTAGAACATATCTTTGGTCTCGTCATCTTTCTCCTCTCTGGGGGCATGATGACGCTCTCATGCTCCAGCTCTTGCCCAATTAAGACGATCGTTTACTTTGCTATCTAGGCAAGCTTAACGCAACATTCCCCCTGATAAATTTTATAGTTTCGGGTTATCAGGCACGTACCGTTTGGTGTTAGTTGTGTGCTGAAAACTTTCGATGGGCGTGAAATTGCTTCACCAACTCCAGTAGCTCTATTGGCTTTTATGTAGCGTTCTACTAGATACAGGCTTAAACTAAAAGCCCTTTCTAATTAAGATATAATCGGAAACTTTTACTATAACAGCGTAAGAAAGTCGCAAGAGAAAAGAGGATAAAGAAAAAGAACAATCAATGCAACCCATACTACAGAAAAAATTTCAGGCATATAGAAACACCAAAGCTTCCAACCGTAAGTGTTATGCCTTCCCATCTGACAGAAATCATAGAATTCATCCGGGTATTATCTTATAACAAGCTCGCGATCAAGGGGTTATGACGCCCCCGAAATCTTTACCCTTGCTATTGTGAGCGGAAGGAATTAAATGAAGAGAAGAAAAAGAGTACCGATCGAGAACTGAATAGGAATAAGGAATATTATAAAGCTGCACTAAAACACCAAAGCTTATGTGTTATGCAAGTGTTATGCCTCTACTAAGTGTCGCATAACACTATTGGGGGGATAATACATCATTTCCCATGTATTCCAGTGTTGATTATTTGCTTTTCTTCATAGAAAACAAGGGAAGAAGAAATTGAGAGAATGCTAAATTCGACCTTTCGTAATTTAAATAACAGATGCCGATTTGTTATTCAAGCCAAAAGGCTTGCCTTAATAAAAATGCCTTAATTTTTGTTTAAATAACGTTTCTTTCATTTTGGGCATAACTTATGGCGGACTCAGTAGAGACTACAATTTTCTTCCTTTATATCCTGTTCCTGATTTGTAGGTTTTAACCGCGAATAACGTCAGTGAAAATGCTCAGGGTGTAGTTCTGTTGTTAAAAACAACTTGCTCAAAAAAATCCTCTACGCTTTCAAAATTAGCTCGCAATTTATTGTGGAAAATGGAGAATGCACAATTGTACACCCTTTTCCCCAAATGTTGCTATTTCTTAGTAAGACTCAAAAATCTTTTGAATTTTCATTGCACTCAAAGACTATATGTATGCAGACTATCTACCCATGTTGTAAAATGTTCACAGCATGTTTCTTTTACTGACCTACATTTGTCAACATTCTGACAACACGCATTGCATTTAAAATGTTTGGACAACGTGTCAATTACTTTACTCTTATACTCTGTCTATTTTCACACCAAAATCTAAATTTAGCCAACTGAAAAAATATTGTTTATGCCTGATAGTCTTAAAATAAAAATTTTATGGTGCATTAATTTCTTCATTACAATTTTCAGTGTATACCAAGTTCCATTTTAACGACTGACAAATATGTTGCAAGGAAACATGATGAATTACACAACATTGATTTTGTGTGCTTGGAAGTAAATAAAATGGGAATTAAATTAGTCTACAGCGTCAGTATAGTAGAAAGGAATATATAGCGGCCATAAAAACTAATTTTTAATGTAAATTCAACGCAAAATTCGTCTGATCTTTTTGCTTTGTCGAACAGTTTGAGGCATAGCTTTGGTCTGAGTGTACAATTGCCCACCAGAAACTATTATAGGGCGATGGCTGATTGCTTAATTGTTTTTGACTATTGATATACGTTTTGACAGATGCTGACAACTTGCATATTGCATCAAATTCAACATGGTGCCATAAAATACTGCCTGCCCCAATTATCATGTTTTACTTTGGTCGTTCCTAATCAATATTCCACAGTATTGTGGTAGTCCTCTGGGAGAGCAATTATTCTTTTAACGACACTGTGGGTGTTGGTCGGAGAAGTAGGTACTTTCTTTTATGTCCTAATACTTGGGAAAATCGGGTAGTTACAGAATATAAATGTAATAAATTTGTTCGATGTTAATGACGAGGACACGTGTGCACAAGACAGTTGGTTTCCGTGTCCTTTAAAGGCGAAATTTTTCATCAAGTGATTAAACAGTTTGGCAAAAATAATCCTATACTCTGAATTAGCTGTGGTTCTTAATGACTTAAAAATTAAAATATTTCTTTGTATACCTGGCAGGCATACACTTCAGCCATGGTAAAAGAACTGAGACTTTGTGGTATTGGATCAAAAGTCAACGAAGCATTATGTCAACGAGATCAACTATTTAGGGTACAGAACACCAAGGCATAGGCATATGGAATTCCTATACCAATACTGAAATATATATTTAGGTACCCTTTGTCTTTAATACTTGTTTTTTGTCACCGGACTTAATGCACGCTAATTTCGGCTTAGTCTTTTATACCTTGAGCTTTTGTGTGGAATAAAACAGAGATATTTATTTTTCTATAGCTAACCTGGTATTTTAGTTCACGGCATAATTTATCTAGTCAAGTCTTCAAGTTTAATTAAGAGTCTGCTTATCATCGGCAGTGATAAAAATAACCCGCAAGCATGACCCTCATTCGGAACTAAGTCTTAAGGTAGAACTAATCTATACGCTGGAGAGAACTTGAAGTGTACTTTTTCCGCGAGTTTTTCCACAGTTAAGATAAGCTCGAATAACATAGAGCGTAGGCCTTATGGTAGCATCGAACGACGCCAGCTGTCACTCCTGGAAGGCCTATGATAGATAGACTCAATCTGACTATTTCGTCACTAGTGAAAAGTCAAGCAAAATGTGCAGACATTTCAGAGGGCTATAGAGTCTCTGTAAAGAAAAATAGATCATTATTCATGATTGAATTATTCGGCAAGAAAATCCATATGCTTACGTAAGTCCTTACAGGGCGTCTGTTGTAGCTCTACACGCGAGGCGGATAGGTATACTGCAAGCCGATATCTTAGAAGCTGTATAGAGAAATCGAAAAAACTAAATCTGTTCGTCACCTGCTCGTAAACGGGTGCTCGGCTCTAAATAGCAGGAGGGTTGGTCCTCCTTAGATTTGTATACTAATTTGTAAGGTTCCAGGAGGGTGGTACTTTAAGTGTCTGCCAATTTTTTTTTTAGTGCTTAGAAGATTACTTATGGTGTGAGTAAGAGGGATATTCATCCGCCTATACTCTAACAACCATGCATGCATGAGTTCATTGAGTTTCGTAGAGAGCGCCTTCTCTAAATTAATTAAAGAATTACCTTAGAAGCCTGAGCAACCTGTGCTTTTCTTGTAGTGTCTTCCCCTTGGCGCTGGGATACTTGATCCTACCCGGGATAGGCTAGCTGCCCATACAATCTATTTCGATTTTTTTCTCCAAAATGTGATCAACCGTTTATATAGGCACTTAAAGTTAATTTTAAAATTTACTGTCAAAAAGAAAATTTTTTGTCAAAAAGCGAAAAATTAAAGGAAATTCCCTGGGCATGAATTTGCCCTCTTATCGCGGTTGTTAGGGTGGAATTTATTACCAGACAAGTGTGGTCCTACTACAAGTTGCGTTTAGTTGACTCTAAGTTTTGGTTATATCGTCTAGGCTATGACAGAAGATATTCTGCTTGTGTTTGTTACCATTTCCTTATGTGCCTCGGTTAGTTGAGCATTTTGAAGAGGCCCCGTTTACCCTTTATGAATGGAGAAGAAGCGGTGTCGCAGCTGCTTTCAGTGTCAAAAGAAGTGCTCATCGGCATGGACCGGCAAGAATCTTCTGCAGGTTAAATTTCTGGGCGAAGCTATATGGCTCGAATTCGCACACTAAATTTGTCCAAGTAAGTCCAAGTTAAAGTTGGTCTAAGTTGCTAAATGTGAGCATTTCAACATTCACCTGTACTGGCTACCCGTGGCATGGCGATATTCGGTAACTGCGAGGAGGCTGACGAACTCTTTAACTCATTCTCTGCTAACTCACTCCTCTGCTAACTCATTCTTAAACTGGATGCAATAGAAAGATCAATTCTCAGTTGGACAGGTGGTTGTAGATATCTGTCTAGTGACAAAACTGATTTGACTAAAGCTATTTCTTAAAAACTCCAAACGCTCGATCGCTCTTAAAAGATTGCACATGAGTACTGCAATTGGTGTCATTAAAAGACAATGTCTCATAGGTAAGCAAGCATACAACAAGGCTTGGTGTTATTCCAACGACTTCTGCAGGAGCTGTGAAGAAAGGAGGAGAAAAAAAACGACTCTCCACCTTCTCCGTACATGCACCAAGAACTGAAATCTTCACCTGCGAGCTTTCTCCTATAAATAATCTAAGTAATCTTAACACTACCGACCCAAATCATCTCTAACGCTTCATTAATAGCTCAAAATGGATCAACGAGTAGGAGGGATTACTAGATCTACATGGTAGTACAATGGACCTATGGAGGTCTAAGTAAATGGGCTTCTTGAGGAGTTTTCTTTCTCATATTTAACATTTGGTTGCTTAGTTGTAGAGTTGTACTAGTTGAGAGGCGTCGTTGGCTGTGTTCAAAGTTGAACAAGATGTTGTGCATTGGCAATATCCATAGTTTCCAGACCTTTCAGCTAAACCAAACCGCAGGCTACTTACACTTTGAAACTACAGCTTCACAGTTCAGATCAGAATTAGACCTTGAGTTTTGAGTGGAACAAATTAGCCGTTTGGCGATGCGGTTTGAAGTTGTCCCTCATAAGATTCACATCTGCATAAGCGAACTTCACCGCTCATCCGATGATCTTGTATGGCATGGGCCCAATCTTGAGGTTTCTACAGACAAGGGTTTCAACTCTTTCCGACTCTTCACCGGTTGACTACGTTCCTCCTCCATAGTTCTCCGCCAGTGGGGACCTCTATACGATCAACACTTTTTTCCACTCTTGTTTAGGAAAAGTTCTGCCACCCATGCTCGCTCGAAAAGGGGGTGCAAAAGCTTTAAAGACGACATTAGCTGCAGAGCTGCTTGGGTAAGCTCCGTTCAATCTTGAAGTCGTATATGGTTTGGCCCCTGATATCATCTCTTACCGTGTGCTTTACTCCGTATTCGGAAAATTCTTACTTCCAGGTGAAGTGGTGATTTCATGTGGTCTTCATTTGGAGACAAAGCTTCACTGTTGCGACCAAAACGAGATTATTTTGTGCTCACCAATAAATCCTCGAAGTCTATGAAGAGCTGGTAAAAAGTTCATTTAAACTCTTCATATTGTAGGGCATCTAAAGGGTTTATATATCTTGTGTCCTTTTTGACTTCATATAATAAAGGGTCCGCCATCTAACTAGTGCTTATTTCGTGAATGGTAACACTTAGCTCATGTCTGATTTGACAGATAATTAGGTTTATCCTTCCGCTGAACGAATATGGTTGTGTATACGCTTAAACAACTCTTGGAAATATGAATTTTTGCTTCGCTAAGTGGGCCTGCGATCGACTTAGAGAAGTTGTCGATTTTGCCAAAAAATCATCTTTTCAGATGAAGCTCATTTTGATCTTGGCGCGTATGTAAATAACAAATTGTCGCATTTGGGGCATAGAAAACCCGCACGCATACATTGAAAGTCGATACACCCAAAACGAGTCACTGTTTGGTGCGGATTTTGGTCCAGAGGCGCATATTTGGGCCATTTTTCTTTGAAAATGAGCAAGGGTAGGCTGTTACAGTCAATGGTGATCATTAACGGGCCATGTTGAACTAATTTTTTTTCACAAAAATTGAAGAAGAGGATATTGCCAACATTTGATTTCAACAGGACGGCGCTACGTGCCACACAGCCGAAGCTACACTCGATGTTTTGCGCCCTGTTTTTGAAGATCGCATTATCAGCCACAGAGCTGATGTCGTTTGGCCACCTCGGAGCTGCGATTTGAAACCGTTGGACTATTATTTGTGGGGTGCCGTAAAAGATAAGTAGTACGCCGACAAGCCAAAAACAATTGACGCTTTAAAGGACAATTTTCGTGAAGCCATTGGTGAAATACAGCTGCACACAATCGATTATGTGCTTAAACATTGGACCGATCGTGTAGGCTTCTGCATGGCCAGCCGAGGCAGCCATTTGAATGAAATTATTTTCCATTATTAATCGGAAGGACTGTACTTTCAAATAAAAAAAGAAATTTGAGAAAATATTCAGTAGTTTTTTTATAGCTTTTCGAAAAGAAAAGTTATTTGGCGGACCCTTTAGGTTGAAGCTAGCAATTGCAGAAATATGCTTTTTCGAAAATGTGTCGACGCGACGTTTGGCAATCAGTTCGTTGCTTTTTTTAAGAGCTCTAAGCCTTAGATTCACATTGTCTCGATGAAATCAATTTCGCTCGCTCATGTGGGCTCGAATCAGTGGCGCTTCACAATGCTCACGAAACCTTTTGACGCGTCTCGTATTTTCTTAGGGTATGAGTATGGTCTTAAGACACAAATTCTTTTGTGCTGAGGGCAATTTCCTTTTGTATTTGTACAGTTCATTTTGTGGCATAAGAGTTGGCTGGATTATGCAAAATACTCATCACAACCTCACCTTCTGTACTCTGATTCGAACAAAGGATTGGTTTTCAAATTCCTTTTCCTTTTCTGAAGGAAGTATCAAAATATTTATTTTCTTAACTTCTTCTTCTATTTTTGAATATTTATTTGTTTATAATTAAGTGTAAAAATTGAGAACACATTTCAAATTTTTGGTTTTTCTTTTTCTTTACAGGTATGTCTATAACAGAAATGTCTATTTGAAACTGTAAGTTTTAACGAAAATCCTATAACCTAAGATTTTAATGGATATCACCATCTTGAATCACCTGCCTCCAAAAGTATTACAGGCTTTTTATAAACTTGTTGTTCTTATTTTCATTCGAATAAAATAGCATCTTACTTATATGCAAAAGCGGCCTTCAAGATGTGTCACTCAACGACATTATGTTTCCTGTGTCTTGTCGACGACCTCTAAATAAGATACACTCATATTTCCTAACAATGTGCACCTCACAAAAGATTCTAAAATGTCATTAACACCTCAATCTCGTTTCTTTTATTCATCACATTAATTGTGAACCATAATAACGTTGGCTTCAATCGTCCTGTGAATTGCATTCATTAATATGTCGACTTTTCATTTCAAAATCGTAACTTGTGTGCCTATACAACCTATTAGCGTTGTGACATATAAATTTCCTCAAGTAGCGAAGCAAAAAAAAAAAAAATTAAATAAATAAATTGTAGGTGTGTTTTGGCTACGGAATCGAATGAGTAATCTTTTTTTGTTTTTCGTTCCCCCAATACATCTGATCAAAAGCACCATTTAATCGACACAATAATTTAGCCTTTAATATGAGTTTTGGGGGAAAAAAAGTAAAAAAAATATAAACAAAACTTACAAACACACAGAATTTGTGACACATTCAAAACATCTACGAGTATTCAAACAAAGAGAGCCATTCATCCAAGTGTTTTTCTTATTTTTTCTTATTTTTTTTTTTTTTAGTGTTTTTTTTTTAAAATTTAAGAAAACGATGGCTGCCTCTTAGAAGCGCCATTCACTCAGAACATTTCATTTCGTGATCATTTGATTGAGTGAAAACTTCCTTGTTGTAGAAGAGTTCATTTTTGCTTGGATTTTTCTCTTTCAAAGCACATCTGGACGTTCTCTTAGTTTATACGTTTTTTTTTCTTTCAATATCATTAAAAATTCAAAACTTTTTCCACCTTAAAGTAATTTCATAAAATCTCAAGAATATCTCCGTGAATACAGAGAATGATGATTCTGCTAGTGGAGGCCATCACCGCCGCTACTACAGAATATCTTTCTTCTTTATTTCGGAATTTTAAGTGCGGGTAGGAGTCCGACTAATAATCTGCGATCACACACTCAGAATCATCTCGGACCATTTGGTGATCGGTGTGTGGATGAGTAGACTATTCGCGGCTCGAATTCGATCCGAAAATGCTGAATATTTTCCGTAAAAAAGCATTTTTGCTCAAAAATACACATTTTCGAATGACTACTGCATTCGAAAGTGTTTATTTTGAAAACTAAAATCATACACAAATCATACAAAAACACGGATACAAATGGATACATTATCAAATAAAAAACAACAACTACAAAATCAATCAATAACAAACAAGTGAAACAAAACAAACAAAAATCAGTGACACGTTCAATAAAAAAACATATATTATTTACTCCACACTACCCCCCAATTAAAGTGCACAAAATAGTTAAACTAAAAAATTGAATATTCATAGAAAAATATCATAAAAAAAAAACTTATTTTGTCCACCATGTCGGTATATATTTAGATATTCACACCGTTTCAATTCGTTCAAGATCAAGTGAAAATCTATTTTTAAAAATAAAAATGTTATTGTCATTTCATGTTATATGAAATGGAAACAAATGAATATTCTACAATTTTTTCATCTTAGAATTTCTTTGTTAAATTTTTTTAAAATTTTAATAAATCTTTACAGTTTTTAGTGATGTCCTTTTCAAAATTATTTAAAAAGAAAATCAAGTGATCAAACGAATGGTTCAATTATGTAGAAAATAAATTTAAAAAATAAGTCCCAAAATACCAGAAAGAGAAAGAAATAAAGAAAAGTTTCTAAAAATATTTTCCTTCTCTTCCCACCCAACACAAAAAAAAAAACAAAAAGTATAATCATACAAAAAAAATGAACGAGACTTAAAAAAACAACACAAGGTAGTTGAAAAGAGGAGTTTAAGTGAGGCGAGCGTTTAAGCACAGAGACACGCTCAACGCTGATCGCGACAGGATCTTGAGGATTATTTCAGTTTTCAACAAAACAAACAGCCAAAATGGAGGAGGAAATAATCGAAGAAGAAACAGAGACTAAAACGTCAAAATGGAAGAAAACCCGGACAACGGTTAAGGTGGGTTGACACTTTTCGAACAATTTGTTAAGCTGATTTATTGAGTGCTGAATTAGCAAGGATTATGCGAATCATTTTGATTAATTCATGAGGTCTTTCTACTCCCATTTCTTGTATTTTTCGAAACATTAAAAACTGGCACGTGTAAACAGTCTACAGAAGCTCAGTTCTTATGCTCCCACAAAACATTTTCTTATTTCTAGTTAGAGGACTAATTTGAATGATTGAGTGATGACGAAATGAGATTTTTATATAAAGGAAAAGAATATTCATAAAAAAGTATTTTTTTTTCAACACAACCGAAATTTTTGTGTGCTGTATTGTTATTAAATTTTATTTACAATTTTTTTAGATTCAAAAGAGTTTGTAAGGCATTAAAATCACTTTTCAATAGACTACTTCGAAAATTTTAGGCTGAATTTTCAGCTTTTAAATTTTCACTGCAAAAATATTTCTGTTACATGAGAGTTAAAAACAAGTATTATATTAGCCGGTTTCGCAAAAATTAATAAAAAAAAAAAAACACTGACACTTAAATAAAATATAAAACTCATGTTAATATTATACCTGGGCTGGTTGCACCTGAATGTTTTTTCGGCAAAAGAAACAAATTTTAAGAGAAATAAAAAAATTGATCTCTTTATAGCTTTATTTTTAAATGTCAACTTTTTGTCAGAATAAATGTCATTTAAATGAGCAATGAATGACAGCTGTCATATATTATTTCCTTGCATTATCTTTTAAATAAGTGTTGTTGAATTTTCGTTTACCTTTCTTCAGGTAGAAGTGTGTAGACGAATATTATGCAGAAAGTACAAAATGTTATAGAAAACAATAATCCATTATAAGCTCAAAAACGTTTTGGCACTTTTTTAAAGACACGTAAAAGCCAATGATTTCCTAAAACAACTGCCTATAAATTGGTCTCCGGCGGATTAGGGCAGAATCTTTAAACTTTTTTACACAAGTTTTTTATTTAAAGCTCCCTAAGGACTTTCGATTTCCCACGAGATAATGCCTCGTGCACGAATATGTTTTTTCTTATATCTACATACAGACTTAATCAATATTAGGTTTTAAGCGATCTTTACAAAAGAAAAAACTCATGAAAAATATTTCTTGCAGCCATTTTAATGATAAAAATATGTATTATCAATACTTTGTAATTGATTAATTTATTGAACGTAAAGATCTTGAGAGCAAAAGAAAATATCTGTAGGTGTCATTGTTGCACTGCTTTTCAATATTTTTTAGTTTGTTTTGGATACCCTGGCTTTGGGGAGATTTTAAACAAGAAAGCCAAAATCAGGTTACAAAACTGCAAGAAGTTCAGATCTTATGCCTAATTCTAAAAGGCTTACAACTTCACTTTCACATTATGAGTAGGATGGTAAGATGGATTAACCGAGCTTACCTATTGTTGGTTTCATTCATATTTCTTAAAAGTCAAAGAGTGATCTAAAAATCACTTAAAAAATGGCCGCATAAAAGAAGTAGATACACAGGGCGGTCATATGGAAGCCAATGATCAGAAAAGCGGTTATACTTTTAATCCCTTCAAATCGATTTTGATATTTTTATATTTTCTGGAAAGGCTAGCTATTTCTTTTTCAGGCAGAGAAAATATTTCCCACTACAAAGGCAGCATAACTTAATAGAAATCTGAAAGCTTAAGTTGATAATCTGGACCAACATTTTAAGTCGTGGAATGCTCAAGTTATCATATCCGTGCTGACCATATCATATCCTGCTGACCATTCTGCACAATGTAAGTTTGACACAGCTCTGTAATATTTTTGTCAAGATAGGTTTCAAGGGTTGTTAGTATTTGGTGCCAGTTCACTCAATGGTCAAGTTGAACCATTATGATTACCCTTAAGAGAAAGACAAATATGGCCCAGCGTATGTCTTTCTAACTGAACCAGCCAGATCTTTTATGATGAGTCTTTGTAAGTCTCAGGCTGTCCAGACTTTCAAAGAACCTGACACCTAACAGGCAAGTCGTTTTTGGAGAGTTCAACCTAGGCAGAAAAAGTCTTCTTTAGACTCTATTTCTTCTTCATCTACAGTTTACACAGAAGTAGTTCGCAAAGATTCCCATTCGCGTAGCCATGAGTAGCAGAGTAGAACTCTGTGAAGGCTTATTTCTCTTAGTGACATGCACCAATCCTAGACCCACTTGGAGAACACGAGGTTGAAATCCAGGGCTTTAAGGGCCTCTTGGTTGGCAAATATGGTGATTTCCGTTGCCAGAAGGTCCATAGAGTCAAAAGTTTGTGCAGCTTTCTTCACCGCATAAATCTCGGCTTTAAAGGCACGCCAATGGTTATTTTAGTCTCAAGCGATGCATTTCGAAATTTTAAACGTCGCCCCTTACACAGATAAACTTTTAGAATCAAGTCACTGCTTGATTTAGTTACTGCTCGATATGTAGTGTCTTTGTAAGCTTAAAAAAAACCGCACTTCTCCCTTTCAAATTCACATCCAAAGTGGTAACCTTTAAGGTGAAATTATCCCAGATCTCTCAAATCTGTAAACATGAACAAAACACTCATTCAAATCCCCATATTAAAATCTACTCATCAAGTTCACAGAACATGAGTAGCTACCTAAAATATTCAAAGAAACGTTTCTAGATTCTCTCTGTTAAATAGCTCTTGTCTTTCTCTCTTTTTTCATTTAGGAGCGAGGTTATGATCTGAAGTGATGGGTCGTAACCCTCCCACTCTACTGCATTCCTAATGGTTCGCTTGTGAGGTTCGCCGATTCAACCTCAGAATATACCGGCAAGCCACCCGGTTTTGGATCTCTTCGTCACTGAGGCCGAATTAATTCTGTTGTCGTTGCATTTGTGTGATCCATGAATGTTTAGGCCTTCCTCTCTTTCGCGGTTGCGCTGGAATGTTGATTGACATTGCCTTTTTGACGGGGTTCGTAGGATCACTCCTTTGAACGTGGCAATACCAACTGGGCCGGTCTTGCTCCATTTTTCTGGACATACGTTCTTTTACATGGAGGCGCTTGCTCGGATCTTCGTACATCTCATTCTATCTCGCTTTGTTACTCCTACTGTCATGCGAAGCATCTTCATCTAAGCGGGCGTTGATTTCCTCTCATATTTATTATACGCTGTCCAACATTGTGAACCATATGTAAGCGCCGGACGCATAACGGCGGTGTAGAGCCTTCCTTTCAGCGTAGGGGGCATTTTTTGGTCACAGAAGATGGCGGAGCACCGAGACTCGGGTGGCGCACGCAAGTGAAAGTTGACACCTCAGATTACTTCGCGTGCGAAACTGCAGACGGCTAGCTAGAGACAGAGCTGGCTGGCGAAGCTTGTTGGCTGAGGCCCAGGTCCACCCCGGACTATAGCGCCACCTTAAGTAAGTAAGTAAGAAGATGGCGGAGTTTTCTCGCTACTTCATCCACCTCACGCTTATGCGGTGATTGATGTCGTCATCATAATCTGCTTAACTATTGATCATAGATCCCAGATACTTAAAGTTTTCACACTTGGGAAGCACATTTCCATTCAATTTAATATCTGGAATTGGCTCGGGTGGGGTGCCGTGGCGTAGTGGTTAGTGTGTGTGCTTACTACGCCGGAGGTCTGGGTTCGAATCCTGCCATCGTCACCTGAAAAAAAAGACTTGTTCTTTTTCACGGTCCCCACCTCCGCGAGGGTCTGACAAGCCCTCCGAGAGTATCATTTGTCTTGAAAAACTTCTCAAAGTGCCGTTCGGATTCGGCGAAAAATTGTAGGTCCCGTTGTATGTAAAAAAATTAACACACCAGCATACATTGTTGAGAAGTTGGCCCTGGTTCACCTCGAGCTGTTGTGCCACTCTATTTATTTATTAATTTATTAATTGGCTCGGGTGGGTCAGAGAATGGGCAGCACAGGTACTTTGTCTTCTTTTGGCTAATGCGATAGCCATTCCCCTCTAAAACATCCACCCATATATCAAGTGCTCACTGCAGGCATGGTTGAACTTCACATAAATGATGGCCCCATCCTCAGTGAAGAATAATTGATGTACTTTCGGGTCCGTCAGTTTTCCTTCAAGCAGATAATCAGGGACTACAATGAAAAGCAAAGGACTTAGGACGCTTGCCTGGTGTACACTTACTTTAATTGAGAACTCATCAGTGACTCCGGAAGGACATCTTACTCTTGTGTTTGCTCCATCATACGTGTCCATGATCATGCGTACATAGGCTTCTGGAACTCCTTGTTTTCTTAGCGCTACCGATATGAGATATCGTGTATCGAAAGCTTTTCCAAAATCAACCAGGACCATGTGCAGATCTTTAAGGGCATCCCGATGTTTTTCCATTGTGATCCTTATGCTTTGAATTGTATCAGTGTTTGATTTTCCCGTGACAAACCCACTTTATGGTCCTCAGATAGCCTTATTACTTTCCGTAGTCGACTATCTAGTACCCGATCGACGATCTTCATTGTGTGAGACATTCATTGTGTAAGAACACTCGTTGGCGTGTTCAACGAGTGTTCTTATCTCAACTGTTACAGTCAAAGGTCACTGCACCATTGGTGTCAGGGCTACACGAATGGGAATCTTTGCAAACGAATTCTGTAGAAGATCTAGAGAGGAACTAGAAATAAAATTTATAGAACACTTCTCAGCTCTCCAAGAACACGACTAACCTTCTTAGGAGTCAGGTTTTTTGATAGCCTGGACGACCTGGCAGGAAAATTACAAATAGACCTAAAGAGATTTATTAAGAGAACAGGCTGGTTCAGTTAGTAAGACATATGTCCAACCAAGTTTGTCTATCCTACAAGCGTAATCACAATGGGTCAATTTGGCCTCAGAGTGAACTTGCACCTAATGCAAACAACCCTTTCAACCTAACCTAACCTTATGTCATGAGCCACTTGGACCCGCTGTCTCCTATTTTCTTCCAGAACGCTGATGGTATCTGTTCTGGTCCAACAGCTTTTTGCTTTCTGGAGTACTTAACCGCCTTCCCAAACTCGTCGACTGGAAAGTGTTGCCTGGGAAACTCTTCATTTAAAAGTTCCTCACCATACTGCCGCCACCTGTGAAGAATTTTGTCAAGAAGCTGTCCCTGAGCACTGATGAAATTTGGCGAACGAATCTCTTGGGCGTTTCTCATTCTTTGAGCTGCAATTTTGAAGATTTTAGACCCTAAATTCAATGTGCTTTGTCGAAGATCCTTTGTGGCCTGGGGGGGCCATATTAAAAACGAACTTAAAAAAAAAAAACAAATATTTTCATTAAACTTTCAAGATCCCAGTCCCAAATTAGTCTCTATATGTGATTATATCGTGGCCAATAAATTAAGGCATTTATATTTTTTTTTAATATTCTTTCGATCTCACTTTTTGTTTTCTGCAACAGTCAAAAAAACAAGACAAAAAATCTTTTGTCAAAGTCGTATCGGCTTGATATTCAGTCGGTGTTATTCATCGTCTGAAAATCAGCCAACTCTCAAAGACAAAGTTTCAACTCAAAACACTTAAAAGCAATGTTAGTTGAAAAATATTCCCATTTCATTTGTCTGCAATCGACTTTCATACAATAAATA
The DNA here is from genome assembly GCA_947623515.1 of Neoascia interrupta. Lineage (NCBI taxonomy): Eukaryota > Metazoa > Arthropoda > Insecta > Diptera > Syrphidae > Neoascia > Neoascia interrupta. The sequence continues at coordinate 10,320,400 of OX392464.1, forward strand.
AATTTCGCGCAACAATTTATTTATGCCAATTTAATCGAAAATGCAATTTCACAATAAATCAAATCTTGTATACGATTTCAACAGAATCAATAATCTGTTGCTCTGCTTTTTAAAATAGACTCCAGGACGTAAATTAAATCATTCTTCCTTCTTGTTCATTACGTTTGCGAATTTAAATTAATCAAATCCAAGTCCACCGCCTGCCGCCGCATCCCATGTTCGCGAAGATAGAAGAAACCCGAAATACCCCCATCGTCTTTGTTGAAGGTACAGGATTTAAATTGCGCAAATCCGCACTTTCCTTCGTGGATATATTTATTCAGCAATCTATATTGCGCACTCTGCATTTCTTCGGGATGTCGTTCGTCCTTTTTTTTGTGGTGCACTTTCACGCCCGCGATTATTATTACTGCTGGTTGTGTGAAATTCTGCATAAACACAAAAAAAAAAGGAGCACAGGCGTTCCAGCTTTCGATTGTATATTTATTTTTGCTCCAATCGTTTTAAAAATAAGACTCTGTGCTCGATTCAGAAACGACGACGACCGACACGACGGGGTGGTTGAGTTCGTGCCCCCTGCGCCTATCCACCAGCAAGTAAATTTAAAATTAAAACTTTCTATTTGTGGTAGTTTATTGGCCATCCGTGTCGAACTTATAATTTCCTTTCATAGTTATTTTTGGAATAATGTTAATTTTTTTAAAATTATTTCAGCACTGTATGTCAGTGTCCATGGTCGGGTGTAAACAAATGGGTTTATTATTATTTTGAATGGTTTTAGCAGATTGACTCACACGCGAGTGTCTATCGATTTACGGGAAAAGAGTTTTTCTTTTAGCTGGTAGCCAGAGTGATTTATTTTAGCAAGCGATTTAGGGATATGTTAGAGGCGAATCGTACCCTTTTTTTTGGATTTATTGAAATTCTTGACGACCTATTTACGGCCAGTCGTTGCTAAGCTTACTCGGCCGTACTGAAGGCGGGGTTGAACGTTGAAAAGTTGAAAGTAAAACGAAGGAGCGTTATATTCGGGTCAATGGTTTGGAAAGGAGTCTGCTTCTATTTCCGTTTGTATAAGTCCTTTTTTTCGCGCAAAGTTACTCACTAAATGAGATTTAAAATAGATTTGTTAAGGAAGTGAGTGAGGAAGTAGGGACTTGTTGCAGGCGGTGTCACCCTTATTGGGAAAATTTTGATGGGGAAATTTTGTCGGTAGTGTTGTGAAAGACGAACATCTTGACAGTTCATGTTTTCAGAAAGGAAGCAACAAAGCAACATTTATGCTCCTATGTTGATAAATCTGTGAACTTCTCTGCTTTTTATTATTCATGAATAAGGGATAGGCAAGCTATGTACAAACTGGATTGGGCTAACGTTTGGTGACTCTGGTTTGTCCTTTTGAGCCAAGTGGTTTGCAAGCCTAAAAGTGTTTATATAAATCTTAGTTAAGTTATTTAAATATTAAATTTCCTAACGTTTCGTAAAGCAAATATTCACTTATTTCAAAATGAGATGACCTTTCCGCAAAGCAAAAAGTCCGGATGTCAGAACTTGTTTGTGGTAAGAGTTTCCTTAGAAATTTCATAAGGTGAATTATTGCGATAAAGCTCTTACATTATTAATGAGCAGAGCTTCATTCTTTGAAGGAGAGAGCAGTAAGCTATCTGCAGGAACTATATTCTGAAGGAATCGAAGGAAATAGAGAAATACGGATAAAAAATACTTTGGTCGACCTCGACCTGCCAACAATAAATGCTTTGCTAAATTAACATGAGAAAATTAGATTAAGCTGCATACAAAATAACTGTGCTGGCTTTGGAATATGTAAAACTATTCATAAATTCTGGGTGAAGAGAAGAAAGACGATAGAAAAATTAAGAGCTGGCAAAAGAAGCTTTAAGATTGCTCGTGGCAATCTCCACTTCTTGCCAAATAACTGATGCTTTGAAATTTAGCAAATGACGTTTACGTTACCTGGCTCACAGAAACGACAGTTTCTTAAATATGACTTTTTTACAATAAAGCACAATTTCGATAGAATTGAAAAAAATAAAAGTCTTTTAGTAAAGCAGAATTCAGAAAAATAAAATTTTTGAAAGCAGGATTTTATAAAAATAGTTTTAGCACTTCCAGAACTTTGACTCACTCCCAATTACGTAGTAAGATTTAATAAAAGGGGCTTATCCAATTCCAAAAGATAAGAACAAGATTTCTAAGTCTATTTTGGTATGGCCATTGGCCGTATACCTTGGCAAGAGAGAAGAGTCCGCAACACAGGGAGGAACATGATCCTAAGACCCCAGTCCTATTCATTGGACTATACGTCATGTCGTACGTCACAATTGACAACTCGGTCTCTCACGCACTTTTTGTATAGACCGCTTTCCTTAAGAGCTCTCCTTATCTCAGTTGTCAGTTATGTACTTTGACATGACGGACACACAAGATTCACAGGGCTAGAGGCTTCAGACCAACAAGCAATAATCTCATAAGGGGTGAGGTTTAGGCAAGCGCTAAGATCAGTCGTAAGGAAATGACGGTTTTATGACACTCATTTCTGGCCTCTCAACTGGTTTTACCCTTGCCAGAATGACAGATCCTCTAGCAAATTTTTTCCAAGCAACATGAAAGTTATACTCTAAAAACGTCCAAGTAGCTTCTATAACGCTCTTATAAAGATTTAAAATTCATATTGTAGCACTTTTCATCACTTTACAACAATAGTTATTTCGACTCTTTTTACAAGACTTTAAAGTTACAAGAATTAAAGTTATATAACAAAAGTCTTATTAGAGCTTAAATCTGTAATATAATAAGGGTGCAACTAGTGTTTTGGTAATTTTTTTTTTATAATTTACTCGCGAATTAAAAGATTGGCTACCCTTTTAATGTTACACATCTCACGAGCGGAAAGGATTAGAAAAAGGGGAAAAGGAGGAGAGGTACCGATGCACTTTTGTTTTGAACAGTTGCGGGTTGTAACGTGACGGAAAGACTGAACGTGGGAGAACATTCCACATTCGCGTTGAGCGGCGTTTATGAAAACGAGGAAGAGAGTCGGAGACAAAACAGAGCCCTGGGGAACCCCAGCATTTATTTTTTGAACTGCAGACTTGAAGCCGTCCAAAACAACTTGAATTGAACGGTTCGAGAGGTAATTACTAATCCACTGAATAAGAGATTCGTCGATTCCAAACGCACGCATTTTTGACAAAAGAGCTTTGTGCCAAACTCTGTCAAATGCTTTTGAAATATCAAGCGCAACAATCTTGCTTTCACCAAGAAGATGCAAGGAATGGTTCCACTTTTCGGTGAGATATGCCATCAGATCACCAGTGGACCTTTTGCTACGAAAACCATATTGCGGGTCATTAAGTAGTTTTCGTGATTCGAGATATTTCATGAGCTGGAAGTTAATCAGCGTTTCCATGACCTTAGAAAGAAGGGAAGTTAGTGCAATTGGACGATAGCTAGAGGGAGAAGAAGAATCGCCTTTTTAGGGACGGGCTGGACAAATGCCCGTTTTCCATCTACTTGGAAAGACGCCTGAGGAGTAGGACCGATGAAAAAGCTTACACAATGGTTTTGCCAGCGTGGAAGAACACCTCTTCAGAACAATCGGGGATATACCATCTGGACCAGCGGATTCGTGAATGTTGAGATCCTTAAGTACTTTTTTGAATGTACGAGTGCGAAAGTAAAATATAACCTCATTGCTTCGGCCATTGTAGGTTAGGTTAGGTTAGGTTAGGTTAGGTTGAAGTTGCAGTTGGGTCCAAAGAAAGCGACACACTTTGACCCATGTAGGCCCATTGTAACACTACGTGGGTCGCTAGATCCCTCTGACTCGTCGAACCATTTTGAGCTATTGATGAAGCGTTATAGGCGTACCCCACAAGCGGACCATTAGGAATGCAGTAGAGTGGGAGGGTTATAATCCATCACTTCAGATTATAACCTCGCACCTAAATGAAAAAGAAAGAAGAGAGATGAGACGTTATAGATGCTTTGGGTCGGTAGTTCTTTGATCGCTAAGATCATTAAAGAAGAAAGTTCCCCCGTGAAGATTTCGGTTTTAAGAGAGAGCGGGGATGTACAGAGAAGGTGGAGAGTGGTCTCCTCTTCCTCTTCGTCCATGCAGCTCCTGCAGAAGTCATTGGAATAGACACCAAGCCTTGTTGCATGCCTACCTAGGAGACAGTGTCCTGTAATGAAACCCATTATAGCACTCATTTGCAATCTATTAAGAGCGATCAAACTTTTGGAGCGTTGAAGATTGGCGTTTAAATCTGTTTCGTCACAGTAACTACCAGCCGTGCATCTGAGATTTGTTCATTCTATTGCATCCAGTTGAAGCAAGAGTTTTCATGTGGAAATTGAAATGCCCGAGTCTTTTTCAGGCAAGATTGAAAGAGTAGTACCAAGCTTGACGAGTTCGTCACCCTTGCAATTTCCCGGAATGTCACTATGCCCAAGCACAGGTAAATATTGAACTGCTCCGACATCTCCCTTATAAATTATTGGCAGTCTAGGGCTTTACATTAGAGTTTATAGAGACTGATTCTAGGCACTTGATGACCACCTGACTGTCAGAAAGAACTCGTATATCCTTGGAAGATATGACGTTATTCTTACGCCAGGACAAGACTTCCCTTATCGCCATAGTTTCAGCTTAAAAAACTATACATTGAACCGGAAGTCAGAAAGACTAAGATCAAGTCTTTCTGAGAACACATCCCCACTTACCCCATCCATACCACGTCTTTGATCCATCGGTGTAGAATGATTCCAGAGGAGCACCCTCATCCCAATATGACCTGAGGGCGATGGTGTCAAATTCTTGATAGTTGAGGTATGGTGAAGTCCATGTTTTTGGAAGGGAGCCTGAATGCGTTCAGAATAGCAGATTGTCCTATCTCGCTATCGATCCACGAAGAGATTTGTTTTGAGGCGAATAGCCGTAATAGCAGCTGTCTGCTGAAGATGCTAAGAGGAATTAGAGGGACCGGATGTCCCATGCTGCTGAGGCCGTTGTGAGAAGTGCCCCGCTTAGTCATAAGCTGGCTGATCTTTGGACTTCACTCAGCTTGTCACGATTTACTGCTTTACCCAAGGCGATCCACCAGACAACCGCTTTATACATCAGTGTTGGCCTAACGACCGAGGTATATAGCCAGTGGGTGATTGGGGGTTGAAGTCCCTAATTATTTCCAATAGTTTTTTGCAGGAAAAGAGTGCCACCGTAGTTTTCCGAAAATAAAGTCAGGCTTTCTCTTCCTTTGAGGGTTTCCAAATACATATCACCTCAAAGCAGACCGAATAGAAGTATTAAAATTGTCATTTAAGATGTAAACTTTTATAGACCGCAAAATTTTACACTTTACGGTCAATAGGATAGATCCACATTGAATTTCCTATTCAAAGAGCTTCCAAAGAGCCAAGTTGCAAGACAATCTTAAGTTCTTGGAGAGCCTTGTAAGAGCTCACTTAAAAGTATCTACCATACCTACTCATTCTACATTTACAATGGAGTTAAAAAAAATGCTTAAAAATGCTCGTTTTCTCTCTGTTTTACGGTTTATTTTTAGCGGTCCATCCAAAAATGGAAAAAGGAGCGCTACCATAAGAGCGCTACGTTGTTATTCAATACTTGATAATATTTTTTCATCAACTCATAGCTTTCATGGTCTTAGCCCAATCAATTTTTCTTTGCCTTGTGCTGAGCTTTGCACTACACTTCTATAAGCCCCTCGTGGCAAGATGGATACTGTATACCACACATTGAAAAAGGCTGTCTTTTGATTGTTTTGAAAAACTACACAAGATAAGGCTTTATGTACAAACTTTAAGGACATTTCAGTCTGGAATCATAAGCAGCAGGCCCATTGTGTGTTTCTTTTAAGAAAATTTCTACAAGATTCCAGATTTTTGAAATCTAGAACATTCTAGAAAATTCGAAATTGGCTTGTGTCACCAGTCACATCGTGCTCCAGCAAAGTTCGCACAATTCGAACTTATCCCCTATATAAGTGCCTAAGCGCTATATATGTTAAAATGTCACATCCTATAAAAGTCATTAGCAATAATGATAACCGAATGAAATAATATGTGTGACAATCTTTCTGTTGTGCAACAGGCTTCATTAACGAGTTTAATAAAAGCCATATTTCTAAATTATTTTTAGCGAAAACGTTTGACAGAGAGTCTGTTAACTGTGGGACCACATAGTGGTGTAGGTATAGCGGTAGTTAGACCTGTCAAAAGTTAAAACATGCCAAACCTTTCGATTCCCTTTCGTTTGCAGGATTATCAGCGATTTTGCAGTCTTTTCGCATAGACGTAAAAAGCGATGGGCTGTGTTAAATTTTATGACTTTGACAGCAACACAAATTAGGAACTTTGACCATTGAATTATCGTGTTTGAATTTTTACCAAAATCTGCAAAACATTTCGTTGAAAACTCCAAATAAATCGCACAAGTCCTTGAGTTAAAAAAAAACACAAGAGTTATCTTTTTCGCACTCCATAAATATACTTATGCATATTATAATGAATTTTAAAATCCAAGTGGTGTCTTCAAAAGATCTAAAATTAACATAAAAGTTCACGAACTTTTCAAAAACCATGCAAAGTGTGGCATTGTTTATTCCTAATTTCTAACAAGAACCAGCTACAGAAAAAACAAAATCAATCAGCTGCGCTGCTCTTCTATTTTCGAAAATCACAAACAATTGGTATTTTCGGCGAGTGTTGAAAAAAGAAATCTTGTTCAGAATTCAGTTTTCGCAAAAAACAAAAAATTGAACCTACAAACGCACGCCACTTGTCACGTGAAAATTTTCTTGATTCTATTTCATATGTCAGACGAACTGATGATTTTTGATATTCAAATTCGAAGAGACTTTGTTTGCTTTTTATAAATTATTATTTTCAAAAAGAAAAAAAAAAAAAAAATTATTTTCTTTCTATCTACTTTCTCTATTTCTACTTGATTCCCCACATCATCCCGATCGCGCATACAAACACAAATTGGTTAAAAATAATTCTGGCGAAAATTCAGCATTTTCCCGATGATCTCCAAGTATAGAGCTTTGGATCAGGGCCAACATTTTGGGGCTGCGCAAATAAATATGCGCAATGGAAAATTCGCTCGGTTTTGCGCTTTCTTTCGTTGTACGCTTTTCACTTTTTGTCGATTCTCCTTTTGCTGGGAGTTTCGTTGCGCGTGGTGTCTGTGTGTTTGTTTGTTTGTGTTCGAAATATGGCAACGGGCGGCCAGCGCCGTGGAACGGGCGCGTGTAACCCCCCTCGTCGAGTAAATAAAAATTAAAATTGAAAATCCCTCCCAGAGGAAAAGAGGCGTTTGTTTGCGGAAGGCAAAACTAAGTTTTTTTTTTCTCCCTTGCGGCTTGCAAAGTTTACATTTGGTTTTCGAAATTGTTACAAAAATCATATGTTCGGATGGGGTATCCTTTCGATACTTTGTCTGCTTTGTTATATGCATTTTAATTGATTTGTTTGGGCAACAGAGTGCGCTTTGCTGCTGCAATATAATGGCAGCATATGGGCAGACGTTTTTATTAGGTTCTAGAAATGATTTTGGATTTTTGATGTTGGATGTTGCCAAGAGTAATAGAGAAACATAAGATTTGTTTTTGAAAAAGTGGTGATTTGTAGTTCACACGAAAAGTCCGGCATAAGTTGGCCTCAATGGACTATGAACATAATTTTGGCACAGTACTAGAAATTATTATACCATAGCTGTTAATTGGACGGACGTTTTGTCGGAAACCGGCAGGTATTTAATATGGTTAACATTCGAGTTGACATTGAATGTGCACTTTTGGCAGACATTGTGTTGTGGGAGAGATTCCAAATGCTTGAACAGTAGAAAATCGTAAATTTCAGCAAAAACATTAGAAAGCGCACATTTTTCTTTTGACAAAAATATACCTAGACGTAACAGCTGTTTTGGTTTCATCAAATGTGGAAATTCATGTTCTCTGAAGTTTTACCTTAACGAAGGATTTAATTTTGTGTAACAGTTCCGAGCTGTGTTGAGACATGCCGTTTTCAGAATACTTACAAGCTCAGTTGGGGCACTAGATCATGGGTACCTACTACCTACATAAGACGGCTTAAAAGGGTTTCAATAATTTTACCAGTTAAAACCAGAAGGGCTTTCTGCCTAAAGAACTGCAGACTACCTATATTTAATGTATATCAGTGATCAATAGCATCCTGCCTTCAGTACAGCTTCCTGATCATCTCAAACCCGAGGGCTGTGACTGAAAGATCGAGTTGGATAAATTTAAAACATTTTCCATTTTCCTTTCCATTTTCTAGATTTAAATGCTCATCTTGAGGCAGTTTGTAAAACTCTCTGTTTTTGTATGATCTTTTTTATTGGGCTTTTTTAATGTATCGCAGAAGCCTCTTTTTGTTATTGTTTTTTAAAGAAGTTTTCCGCAACAACTTTTCAGTTTTTAGCGCGACAAAAGCGAGTTCTCTATATCTGTTTTTTGGCACAATAAACTCCCCGTAACCTAATATTTGCACAACCGTTATATTTCGAGCTAATTCTTCTTTCTTTAAGACTAGTGAACCTTAAGACTACTGAGCTTTAAGGTTGAGCCTGTTATTTCATTCTTATTTGAAGCGATTAGTAGATAAACGTTCCAAAAATCAAAATGTTTCAAATGCTTTACTGAGCCCCGAATGTGACGAAATGATCCGAAATGATCTTTCCGATCAAATAAAACTCTCACCTTCATTACTTGACAAATGCTTAATCTTCGCTTCGATTCCTTCCAGGAATGATCTTCAACTCTGAATTTGAAAACCTAATAAATCGTCAATATCTCAAAATTCGTTAGAAGGATCACGGTAGAAAAATTGGAGAATTCGAACACAATAAGGAAGGAAAGCGTTCTTGTAGGTAGACTAAGAGAAGTGTGCTTCATAAGCCAACCCTAAGCCTCGACAATCATATAAATAAATTCAAAACACGTGAATTGTAGTCAACTATAAAACTTCTTGTAGTTATCGTTTGTGGTTTGAGAATTTCCGTAAAAACTATCAAATGACAAAAGTTGGGTCCAACAAACCAGTCGATTCGATTTTGATCCAATTGCTTCAATAGCATTTACAAAACCCCAGTTTTTAACTCAGAGTTCGTTCCAACCCTTATTAAAAGTCATAAGAAATATGGGTTCGACAAAAAGAATTAGAACGTGGGTACTAGTTGCCGAAATGAGATATATCTGAGGTACTTTGCGGGTGCGACAAATTGTCGTTCGCAATTTTTGCATCAATTTTTTCAAAATCGGTTTTTTAGTGCTGAGTTAAGCCCAGCTAAAACGAAGATCTGTCAATCCCGGAACAAAACGAATCTAGAGTTAACACAGTCCACAGTTTTCAGTACAGAGTTAACTGAGTCAGTAAAATTGTCAAAATCTTCAACTCTCAAAATTATTGACTCTTCCAGCGCGCACTTCACATAGAAAAACACAGGAAAAGAAGTTCGAGTCATTTTCAACAGAAAAACGCAAAGCCTCTGCCATTTCACACAGAAAAAACATTCAAAGAAATTCAAACTGTTTACCACAGTTGATACGGGATTAACTCACCAAATTTGGCGAGTTAAGCAGAGATTAATCCCGGATCAATGTTCACTGAAAAATTCATTTCTGGGGTAATCTCAGTTTAACTCGGACACTCAGATGATCTCGAACTGAAAAACCGGCTCTAAGAGCAACACCCGAAACGCACCTCTGAATTCACAGCTTGTAACCGCGGACTTTTTCTTTCGGTCATTATATAGCCAAATTTCATGACCAAAGATAAGGGTTGGAACAAACACTAAATTAAAAGCTGAGATCTTTGCTTTCACTCCTAGGTCAGCTTTCCTGGCATGTCCCAGACAGACTTCCTAAACAGGTAAATGCTAGCCAAGAAGCAAGCGAGTCGCTCGCTTGGTAGGCCAAGAAATAGTTGGTGGGATCAGGTAAAGAACATCTCCAAGACCTGCCTGGGGATCGCGCCCGTGTCTCTTGAATTGGTGGCGGAGGATCGCGAACGATGGAAGGACTATTAGCCGCACTCCCTCCGTCAAAAGGATAAGAAAATCTTTTTTCGATTTTCCAACCATAAAAATTATGGTTTTCATCATTTTTCCTGAGCTGACTCTATTACAAAAAGTTTTATCTCTCTTCTCGCTTTTTCTTTTAACGACGAAAAAAGCTATTTCAGTCAAAATTGACAGGATCCGAAACTACTGGTTGTATGCTAAGTATATGCTTGCGGCAAACAATCTTGCGTTTATTTGCCACACTTTTTTCTGTCGTCGTGTATCCTTGCGTTGTTCTTTGTAGTCTATAATCTAGAAGCAGGTTAATAATATAAGACGAGCATTTATCTTCTCCTCCCGCACCAGAATTCGTGCGGGAGGAGAAGAAGTGAATTTCTTTAAGGGACAACTTTAACATCTTGTCCAGTACCGCAGAAACAAGTAGATTTAAATTATTTGTTGAAACAGCATGACATGCGGACTCTGTCTAATGAAGCCGCATGTGGTTTTAAGCGAACATTGTGGAGCAACTGGAATTATTGCTGAGCTTTACAAGTCGCCACCGTACCCTTGCAAGCATGTTCAGCTCCTCAAAGAAGAACTACAGCCACTTGATGTCAAAAAACTATTTGGGACTTCCTTAACATCATACTTGAGAGAATTGTGCACGGCTCCCGCGACAACACCGGAGTCACAATCTTTTTAAAATCCGTTCAATCGCTCGCATACGCAGACGACATTGGAAGAACAAAGCGTGATCTCAATGAAGCCTTCGTGTCGTGACTATTAGGACGGAAGTGTCCAGGGGCACTGGCAGATGTATTTCACATCTACTCCACCTTCAGGATCATGGCATGGCTTTCCAAGCGCAATTGGTGATTCTGAATTTTGTCTGGGTATTTTAGCAATGTACCTATTGCGGCCCATTGTGGCTTATGGTTATCACTTTTTTAACTGTTGGGGTAGTTAAGGTCTTTTGAGCACCGGAAGTTTTTCTTTTTGATAGTCTGCTGTGTGTGGATGCCATCTATAATGCCTTTGTATGACTGCCGCCGCTCTGCAGATTATCCCATCTGTCTGGCGCTATTTTCTGAAAGATTTTCCCATATTTTTGTGTCTAAAGCAAGCATAGGATGAGCCCTGAGCGCTGTAGAACTAGAAAAGACATAAGCCATGCTTTGCTAGCTTGCCAGCCTTTCCTTTTGCGATAGTTCCAATACTCACCTTTTTGGCATCTTTAAGTATTGCCAGAGTTTCGTCTTGGAAGATACTGAAAGAGTTCAGCAGTCTTCTCTGTGCTGGAATACCGAGTTGCTCAGAGTTTACACCTGCCCCATAGTAACCTCGCTTGGTTTAGATCCATTTCGGAGTTGGTTGTAACGTTCGCCAACCTTTGGTTTTCTCTTGATGGATTCGTCGTCATGGAAGTCAACATAAAATATTATGTGACCTGTTTTGCCTACACAGTAGCTTTTGTCTTTTCGTGTATTATCGAAACTTCTGTAAAGAGTGCTCCAATGAAAAAAACCCTGGGTTTCATTATCCAGAATATTCAGCTAAAATACCTGCTCTAGAAGGAATGGCAATCAGTCCTCTCTTGAGCCCTGCTTTAGACTTTTATACTGCATTGTATTGGAGTTCTTTCATTACAGAATATGTTCTACAATCTGTAAACTTACAAAATACGTCAAGACTTAGTTTATCCACAATCGATGACCTTGCACAAAAAGACGGAGCAAATCAGGGGCAGATACAAAGTTTAAAAAATCGTCGTAATTACAAACCTTCTTTTAACCTTAAAACATAAATAAAATCATGTAAAAATTTAAGTTTTTTTATAACATGTCATGTAAAACCTTTAGTGCAACAATTAGTTTTCAAAATCTGTATTTTTTAAAAAACTTTAGTGCATAAAAATTAGTTTTCAAAATCTGTATTTTTTTCATAATTTCCCACAAAATGTAAAATTGGAAATTGTCCCCCTTTTGAGACAAGGTCCTGAATTACTGCTATTTACACATTGACTCGGATAATTGAAAATGTCATCTAAATGGATTCCTTCGACAGATAGGAAAACCCAGAATCAAAAGTTGATAACTTTTTGTTAGACTTTCAACTTTTGCTTCGTTTTTCTGCCTACATGAGGAAGGTTTGATGCATCCCAAAAACCAAAAATCTAAAGCCAATGACCAAACATAAACTTCGGCTTTTGTATGGCTTGTGCTGACGCTACTAAGTCACTGCCTCAAATTTTTGCAAAGCTTCAACAACGTTTCGTTCATTATATCAAATCACATGTGTTTCGCAGCCATGCCACATGTGAAAAAACTACATTTTTCCATGTGATCAGCGTAAGGGAGTATTTCAATTGGTCAGATTCATGAATTTCTGTAAGATGACTGAAAATAGTCTTACCACTTTGTGTCTCCACTTGGTCATAATCATTCAATTCTAAATCATGAAAACGCGCAAGTCATGCATTCAATAAATGACTTAGATTTTCACATGTACCCTCAGATTGGTATACTTTGCGAATTGGGAATTTATTTTAACGTTTGCACGGAATCGCAAATACCTAAATCCAGAAAACCCACAATCCCGGTTTTTGTTAAAAATCCTAGGACGCTTCGTCTTCCAGCTGTTGGATTGTTTTTACTGTTCCTTTAGGTTCGTCTCGAAAGGTTTCCAGTTCTTACGACATATCAACCTTAATCTTAGTCCTTCTAAAACTCACTCCCTTACGACATGCTCTCTATGGCTCCACACAAAATTAAAAACTATTCGCATCTCTGCGAATCCTGAGGAGCTTTTAAAACCTTAAAAGATTTTTTAAACAAGATTTGTGAAGGGATTTCTCTAAAAAAAGAAATTCTACAAACCACGCAAACAGTAAAGCCACTTGTTTTTGACCATATTTGGCATCATTCCCCAAGACATTCAGAAAACTTTATATATAGCACAAAATTTATCTGTTTTTAATTTTTGTCAGTAAAAAGATTTCCACAGCCATGATTTCACCACAAAATGACTCAAACAAGCCACTGCGTGAGGATAAATATTAAATGAATTAAAAAGACATAACGCCTCGACAATGATGTTAATGAACGCACGACTAAAGAGCTTAATCAACTGTATGAGCACAAAGAAGGTTCCTTTGTGCTCGTTCAGCATCCACCTCTTCACAAATAAAAATTTTCCCAGGAAAATTGCGCATTTATCTTTTTTTTTCGTTTTGCATTTCGATGAAAAGCCCATCCATACAAAGAATCGTTAAGATTGCTGACTTTTCAATAACATTTTTATGGATAATTAATTTGTTGTAAAAAATGTTGTCGGACGATGTGTCAAGATGCAAAAGATGTACGTAGCCAGCTCCTTGTTTTCACATGATCCGAAATTATGTACCATTTACCCTGCGCACCGGCCACCCTCAATGCAAAAATCAACAGCCACCCCCGCATCAAGATTGAGTGGTAAATGCTGGTATTTTGGCACAAGGCATCGAGCAAATGTTTACATCTCGTGCGAGTGTGCATTATTGCATTCGTTATTAACAAGGACATTAGGAAATGCGTTTCATGGCTTTGGGTTCGGTTGCTCGAAGATCTCGAGATTGGCCAATTGCCCGAGTATTTCGAGTGTGAATTATTGTGTATAGCACTTAAATTAAGTGAACACTCGAAGATATTGTCCTTAAAATATTTTAAAAGGGTCCTCAGAGAGGTCCACAGACTATTAAGAAGTTCAAACTAAAACAGCTCATGCGCATGCATTCATTTTTGAAATTTTATTTTATTGCCGCGAAATGTCCACAAAGTTTCATCTTTACATTTTACTCTTAAATATAAATAAATACACTTATTATTTGATTATTCGAAAAATCACTTTCGCAAAAGAGTATATATTTATATAATATGTGTTAATGTATATGTAACTAAAATTTGATTTTTGTAACTAGCTACCAAGTCGGAATAATTATCCTCTAACTAGATAACGGACGTCTATGGTGTCGCCCTTTGTTAATGGTCTTATTTTATAATCTTCTTATAATGTTTCGACTAGACTATTATTGTGTTTTTTTTTTTTTTTTACTTTTTTTATTAACACTTATAAATATTTTTATGTATACATAAATAATGTTGGTAATTTTGATATTGACTTTGGTATGCATTGTACATGTTTCTACACGTGTATAATATGTAAAGTTTATTTATGACTTTTTGCCGAACTATTGTTACCGCTTTGTAACATTTTATAATTACGCATGACCAGTTCTGTGACGTTTAAAATTTATTTGTGACTAGGATGTGACATTAATTTTATTTAACCAGAGATTTTATTTTATCTTGATGATAGAAAAAATAATTTTATTAAAGTTTTATACTTAAAGCAGTTCAAAAAAAAAAAAATTAAATTTAAGACAATTGTACTAAGGTATGGAAAACCAAATTCATTTAGAGCTTGTGAATGAAATCACATGAAGATGCATGTGAATTTTTTATAAAAACCCTTACGGTTACGGCACTATTTTGGTGCATTTTCTTTTTTAAATAGATTATTTATTACTTTCATTTTAAATACCCTGTTTATTGGTTTCCAGTTAACAATTGTAGAACAAAAATCTTATGTCTCATAAAGATATGAATTGAATATAAAAGTTCCTGAAAGTATTAAGTTACATGGAATTATATTTTAAATATTAAATAAACTAAAGGTAACAAATCTGTTGAATAACATTTTTTACAGATTTTTGTATGATAGTTTTGAATAACATTAAAATATAGATAAAGGAAATATTAATTTAAAATATATTAATAAAACATTTAATCCATAGGTGTTTTGAGTTTTACTGACAGTATTTTTTGAAAGAATTTGAAGGATATAAAAGAACAAAATGATTATCGGAAACAAAAAGGTATTTTTAGACGTTTGCTTACGCTAAAAATTTAAAAAAACTCATGTATTTATTAAATTTTTGTATGAATATTTAAGAGCTTCATTCTTTCTAAGAAAAATTTGTTTTTGAACCGAAACTTTATTTTGAAAAACCGCTAAAACTCGAAACAGGGTTAAAAACAGTCTGGATTAGAAATATGAAAAATTTTGCCACAATGACTCACCCCGGCACTAAAACCGTTCAATTTCAAGATTCAAACGTACAAACCTTGGTTTCAAATGTGATCTGGTTCCTTCATCGATTTAACTTTAGGTATAAAGCTCTAAATTTCCTTATTAGAATCACCTCCCTTTTGTTTAAAAAGATCGAGTCGTAAGTGTCAAGGAGTTTCATCAGTGTCAGAATCGATTCCTCATTCAGAGACATGTTTGGTATTTCATGTGAAGCATTGTTCAAAGCAAACAGCGATGCGTTCGGTTATACTTCTGTTTTAACGAATGTAGTGAGTTGAAGACTTCGTGGGTCTTGTTTGGAAGCTACAGTTATGAACTCTGTCTCCACCGGCAATAAAAAGAGGATTAGCGGAGACGATTAAAAATAGATCGCAAAGTGGCTCCACCGGCCAAATATCGGATTAATTGGATACAAGCACTCTTTTTCTGCCATTTTGACTCTCAAGAGAGAGCGCCGATGTCATTTCCTAGGAGCGAAAACAGATTTCCGGTTTAAAACTTTCAATAGGAAACTGTATTTGTGACTGATTTGTGGTACAGCGACAGTTTCAGTTTCCTTTTTTGATTCTCAAACTGTTACAATGGTGTATAAAATAGGTTTGTGAATAGGGTGAATTTGATTTATAAGAGGATTTATTTTAAATCGTTTGCCGAGGGAATTTAGATTTGTATGGTTAATCGCTTGACTTGCAGAGGATTTAAAGAAGATCTATATAAATTCCGAATCGGTGCCCCGAGGAGATACTAAGTAATGCTACACTTTAGCTTTATCAAAATTGTTATTGGGTCTCATCGGGTCTACTTAAAAATATAAGAATTCAAGGTGTCATAATTCTTATATTGCTTAGACATACGAAGCGGGCCTATCTTCACTTTCTATCTTCATTTTTGTCTTATGTAATATTAATAAGCTTAAGTTGAGTAAAATGAAAAATTACCCCAGTTAAACGAGTTCATAAAAGGCCTTTAATAAGATCAGAAAGGATATTAATCGAAATAAATAAACGAGTTGGCCAAAGGACCTAGGTGATATTGTACAATCGTACTATGAATTTTGAGTCCTCAAAAATAATCGAAATAAAAAGGTCGAGAACATCTCGCTGATATGCTTTCAAAAATACGCAAAGCATGATAATTCAGTCTTCTCTCGAAAAAGTTTTGCTTTTTAAAAATTTTGACAGCTAAATCTTTTAGTATTAAGTTTAGCTTATTCTGCTTTTTAAGCTAAATTTTTATTTTGGTTAAAAAATTTTAAGATGTAGAAAGGTAAAACAATATAAACAAGCAGGGAGTGGCATACTTTTCAGCTTTAAGAAAAGCAGCTTTAGCTTTTCAAAAGTGCCATGTTCAGATTTTTGCAAAACAGAATTTTCGAGACAAAATTTTATCAAAAGAATTCTGACCCCAACCCAATATGTCCGTAAATCGTCCCAAACTTAAAACTTTTTATTTCTTTTTGAAAATATTTTCAGCAGTAACTAAGCTTCCTGGCTGTAAAGTTGTCTAATTTTTGATTAATTAAAATTTATTAATAACTAATGTTAATTGGTTGAGGTGGTATGAAATTATCTTACGAAGTTTTCCAAAGGTTTAGAACAAAAAGGTTTGAACGTAAAAGAAATGTCATAATAGAAAATTTAGCGTGGCTTTTCACTATATGTCAGAGTTCATACGGTGACAAGTGACATCTGTCATCCATAATGAAAAGTAATTGGGGACCGTTCTGGATCAATTCAGTGGTATAAATCCAGTTGCAATAAATTCATTGAAAATTCTTAATCGATTCTGCAAGTATCGTGTTTCCGATCCAAAAAAAAAAAACTTTAAAATTATATTATTTATTTAATTATATGACAGTTGTTTATTTACATTGCAGCCAAATGAAACATTTCACCCTTAATGATCAACATTTTCCCATACACTTTTCAGTATTCGGATTAAAATGCTGGGCTGAGCAGTTGGACATTTAGAACTTGACGTTTTGTCAGCTGTCAGAAAAAATTTAAGAAAAGCGCTTTGTAATATATCGTTAAACGATGAATGTGCTCTAGGAAGTATTATAAAACATAAAATAACCCAAAAGTAAAATCTAAAATGTTAACTTTATCGAGTAACTTCATGATATGTCAAATTTGGATTCTGACTGTCAAATCTTTGAAATGTTGAGATAACCTATATAAATATCAAAATTAGATTTCAAAATTGTAAACTTCTACAACTTCTATTCCTGTTGGCTTTGTAAAAATTGGCTGTTTGTAATATTAACTGTTATATTGACTGCTTTTATTTTTCTCTTTTTTAACCGATGACATTTCTTGCCTTTGGAAATGACTTTTAAGTTGAAATTTCATCAAAAGGTTCATATTCCTTCGAAAACATAATCTTAAATTCAGAATTGAGAATTCCTTTTACCTAATTAAAAGATCCAATGTGCACAGATAGTAACTGTCGAAAAATTGTATCTTTTACCATTTTGCACGTTTTATTGAAAATGTAAAAGGAGCAATTTCATAACAATTCCCAACGCGAAAGTAACGATTTTAAGAGATTTTAAGAGATTTGTTTTAAACTCCATAACTCCTAATTCAAACTACTCTTCTGTCAATGTTAAAACGGAAAGTGGAAAAGTGGAAGCAACTTTGTTTCTTTGGATTCTATTTGCAGATGTATTTGTTGGTTAACAGCAAAATTTTGCCAATTCTTTCGAGGTTTAACGAAAACTATCATAAGTCATCTCACACGTGAGGGTAAGACAGGGTGACATCGAACAAAATCTTATTTTGAATCCGTTTTATAACATTAATTTTTATGGCGTTTCCGGACGCCATAAAAATTCAAATTAATTTTCTTAATTTATGAACTTAACTCAACTGATTTAAATTTAAAATATGATTTTTTTTTTCTTCAAATATGCATAACAATTAATTTAAATCCCAATTCTTAAAAAATAATTACAAAAAATAATAAATTTGTGTTCAGACAGTCTCTACGTTTCAATTTTTTACTTAAAACAAAAGAACTTATTAACACTATAGATATATCAAGAACACAAAAGTGAACAATGGAAAATTCGATTGTAAAACTTAAGTCGTTGTTTTTTTGATAAATAAAACATATGTGTATATATTATAGAAATATTTAACAAATTTCTTAATGTATGTGTATGCTATGGAAGACGAATAATTCTTCATGTTATTACTTGTAGACATTATTATTACTTCGCGATATATTTTGATTTCAACTTTTTAAAATATTTACAATTTAACAAACCAAATCGCACATGATTTTAAAATAAGCAAATTAAATTTTAAAACTATCACATGTTTCGATAATGGAAATAAAGTCTGAATCAATCAAATAAATGCAACCTCAAATACAAGTTAGTTTCACATCCTTCGAATAATTGATTCCCATATTCTCGACCGCCCTTCCTTCCGGTGGCGGCGGAAACAACCCTCCAAAGAGAAAATACTCCCCATTTCACATTTTACGATGCCAAGAGCCCCCTACCATTCGAAAACGGTGTCAAGTTGAGTTCCTTTCTTTCACTTTGCGTCCACTCATGCTCTCAAATAATAATGTATTTGTGTTAAGAACAATTGTTGCAAGTTTAAGGTTCTCTGCTTACATTTCTTCTGTTGGCAGGATGGAGAGATGACCCACAATGGTGTATCCGGTAACCGGTACAACGGCGTTTTTAAAACACTTTAGCGTTTCTCATTAGTGCAGTACAAGAAATAGGGGAGAGTTGTTGTTTTAGTTTTAGTTTCAGTGCATCCATTTGATGCACTCTTGGTGATGGGATGCATCCATGCAGCTGTGGCCCCTCTGTGTTTTGAGTTAAACGAAAATAACGGTGCGTGACTTTTGTGCCGGTTGCCTTTGAAAGGCATACACGTTGACAATCAACTGTGCCAGAAAGATCAGACCAAACAGGATAATTAGCACCAAATAAAGGAAGATATCTCGCATCATCTCGTGGCGGGTGTCGTGGTGTTTCTACCGTATTTCACTGTTTTCCAAATATGATGAGTACCCAGCCTTAGGCATTACGCTCACTGAAACGGGTCATTTTTTTTCTAAATAAAGGAAAACTCAAGGTATTCATATTCATTGTGGCATTTTAAATTTCCGGCAAAAATCTCACTTCATTAACATAATCACTTCATCACTTGCAAATGAGGTGAATTTTTATGCGCGAAATGTATAAAAATAAGGAAGAAACAAAAAAGAAACTCCTTCTATCCTTACACAGGAAAAAAAGGGTCACTAGACTCACAAGGCATCAATAGCGACGGCAAGAACAGCATACAAATGCGCTTCACATTCATCCATGCGGCAGTAAAAGGATTTCTATTTCTAGGAAGTTGAATTCTCGCTGGCAGGATAACACAATATTTTCGTTTCCTTGCTTGGTTTTTATGGTGTCGTTGCACTTAAATCACAGCGGGCAGGTATGAAACGAAAGTAACAGCGCGACAGGTAAGAAGCAGGCAGCAGGAATAAAAAATAATGACAACAACAATAGCAACAAATATCCGCGAAGGAAAAAATACGGAGAGAAAAGGTCCTGAATCTGCCGGATGGTTCGTCGGTTGAACTATAACTGCCAGGTAGTTGGAGTCTTTGATAGATAAGAGCTGCCGCAGTGGTGAAAACGTTTTTATTTCAGAATGCTATTTACAGAGGGGTAGATTTTATAAAGTGAGTCATGCTGGTCCTGCTCCACCCGCAAAGGATATTTAACATTTGAGTCGAAGCAGTTTCAGACCATCTAAGGGTGGTTTATTGATTTTCCATTGCGAATCCTTGGGATGGCGTTGATTCAGTCCGGCTTATCAGGCTGCTACAGGGTGAAACAAATTTCCTATTGTTATGCAATATATTGCATAGCTGTATCATGAAAATTCTAAATACGATAAAGGATACAATACTTTCTAATAGCCTTTTCGGTTGGCTATCCCGGATCAGGGCGTTCTTCTCCCGGATTGGGGCTCCTCTCCGAACAGCCAAACACGTTTTTCTTGATATTAAAGTTTGGCTAGCGTTGTATTTGTGAAGCAAAAGCTATTCTACAGAAGACAAATGACATTTATCCAACTTGACATTGACAGATGTATGATTGTGTGCGTGCTTCTGGTTTATATTCTGGATTCAAAACCAGAAGCAAATTTCTCTTCTATTAAGAAGAGGAACTGTCAAACGAGCACAAGAAAACAGTTTCAGGAGAGTCCAGAAGTCTACCGGACGCTCCCAACGACGACCAACCGAAAAGGCCATAAGTTAGGCTAGTCGTGACAGGGGAACCAGTAGCCAAGAAGAAGGCCGGGAACGTATACCCGTAATGCAAGAACACTCTATACATCAGATGTAACTCAAAAGCCTGAGTCTCAACTTTTGCGGTATAATGCGGATGTTGGATTTTTAAGCCGCACATGACAGCATTCATCGTCAGGAGCTCTACGTCATCAAAGTCAAATTGATGATCCCAACTAAACTGATCAAGCAGTGCGGTAAAAAAAAACGGCAAGGAGATGCATTGTCTGTCATATGCTTTCTTCAATCTTGTTCTGGATATGATAGTGCAAAGAGACAAAAGCTAACAGGGTATGAGGATTTGTTGAATCATCACCCGCCCCACCTTGCAGTGACAGAGGCTTTTACGGCGAATGAAGAGCAGGGGTGGAATGGTCTAAGGCGATCTGTAATTTTTACATATTGTGACAATCAAAGTGATCAAATAAAATTATCCGTCAGCGTCAAGTGAGCACAACCAGAAGGTTTAAAAACTGGGGACCAGCTGATTTTGACGGTGATTGATCCTGAGCTGTCACAAGAAAATTGCGATGATCACAGTCTAGATCACCTTAGACGATTCCAGCCCAGGTAAAATTATGGTTGGTTTTGAGGGAGTTAAACGAGGCTTTATTTCGCCGAGTCAGCACTCGGACCCTGGACGACAAACAGAGAAGAAGAAATTATGCTCGCCTTTTTCGGGACGAAAAATTCTAAGAAGAGCAAATGAAGGAGAAGATACAACCACGATGCACGTTACCAAGATGTGGATGTAGTTCCACAAGCCAAATCACGAATATTATAAAAGCTCGGTCTGATCAAATGGATGGAGAACAGTGCTTCAACTAAAGAGTTCTTTTGATGCAAGGCCCTCAGGTTCGAGACGACCAGGATAATCAAACCTCCTTCTTAAAGATTAAGACACCGCGGCTGACAGAACGCTTGATCTGGATAACTGGATGCAGCGAATCCAGGATCGTACAGGATGGAACATGGAAGACTATGGTGTGAACCGATAGAGACTCTCCAGCATCGGGAGCCCGATAATTGAGTAAAAGATCCTAAGTTAGACAAAGACACCATCTTGTAGAGTTAGACGCGTCTTTTATCAATGTAAAATGAACGTTGAAGTGTGGGTACTCCCAAATAGAAATTACAACAGGTAATGTGCATCTGTCTGACGGTCTACCGTGCATGGTATCCTGAGTTCAAGTACCAACAACGGTTACAAACGTTGGCCCTAGCCCAATGGCCCACTCTACCATCTGCCATTGAAACGTTTTTAATTTGCCGTTTGGAGTTGGCAAAAAATGTGCGGTTCTCTCCACGTGTATAAGTTCTAAAAATATATTAAGCGCACGTATTATTTATGTAGGTATACGAGACATAAGGACGAATACATGCGAGAAGATTGAATACGTGTGAGAAGATGCAAAAGCAATTCAATAAAAGAAACAAAACAGAATTGTATAGAACAGATGATTTGACGAATCTACTCACATTTCTAAAAAAAAATGTTAGAGTGGGGGTAAATTCATCAATTTCATGTTGTGGGCAAGGCTTTTACATACGCGAAGCTTAGTATGTGGTTATATTCACTATTTTATAGCAAAAGGAAACAAAATCTGTCCCTGAGTGACAGATCTGCCACAGATACGTTTTTTATTGGCATTTCAACTAGAAGAAATCTATACCTGGACCTTTTAGCACGGCTGTCATAATCTGACGTCTTTCACATTTTCCGACCCAGGGATGCCAAATCGCATTTTAATAATATTAAAAAAATTAATTAAAAATTAAATTAAACTAGCTAACCCAGAGTGTGCCGATAAGGAAAGAGTTTTTTGTGCATTATTCTGTTCTTTAAATTGACTTATTGTAAAATAAGTGGAAAGTATCGAAAAAGTGTTCTGAAGATGATATCTCCTTGAATCCGTGTACCCCTTTGTGGTCGTATGTCCTGCTTTTAAAACACCAACAACACTTTCCCAGTCTTCTAATTAATATATTTTTAGCCTTGCTTTGAAAGGCTGATTAGGTTTACAATTTTCTCATTCATCAAAACACACGGTGGTATTTTTTGATATTTATATAATGTTTATGTGTAATTTTTGTTTGTTTTCCATATAAAATGGAACTTTGTTTGGCATTGGCATCCCTAATTGAAAATACCAGTAGACCTCAAATTGTTAAAAGGTTTGCACCGGTGTTAAATTAACCCTATGTCGATCCGGTTAAGATATTTCGCAATTAATTTCAAATCATCTCCCGCTAATCGCAGTTTCATGACCGGTGGGGACATAGTATTTTTCTTAAGACAGTTATGACTATTCACATGAATGGATTGAGTTATTGCGTGCAAGCCAATTTTAGTACATTGCATACAGAATAGCTAATATGCATTTTTGTAGCCAAACATCGGAATAAAAAAATTGACGTTTATTTGAATATAAACTGTAAAATCTTCTGTTTTAAGTTCTTTAAAATTGATTTGATTGCAACAACTGTTTAATGCGAACGAATGAATACGTTTATAACACAGATGAATCTGAAAATGCAATCCACGTCACCCTATACGTAATTTGTGCTCAGTTTATGGCAGCTGTCAAACTGACAGCCAAAACAGTTATACACCGTTAACTGTGCTCAGTTTCCCCATCCTTTAAGTCACTGTTAACGCGAACCACTCTCTGTTATCGAAGTGGTGGCAATGTTGAATGGCATTTTCCCTCTACCGTGGTGAGTATGTAAGTGGCGTTTATGTATCTACTGGATTCATTCAGTTCGTGCATTGACAGATTGAAGCTCGGTTTACAGTTCTAGTAGATAGCTCGTTGTTTGTGTTTTTTAATTCCATCGTGAATTTTCAATTGTGTTCATATTTATCCATAATAAATCAATCGAAATCTCCACAAAAGTGTTTCGTCTTTTCAATAGATAAACTCCCTTACTGCCGATTAATCTATCTAAGCATTTTTTCCATTTTGCACTGAAGTTAACGCCCAAACAAATAAGCAAAGAAAAATTTTCCCCTGTGCTCTGTGTGACTCGAGAGAAGTGTCAAAAATTGCCAAGCAAAAAAGTGAAATATCTTGTGATAAACGTGACTAATCGCCAATCCAAGGATAAACATCTGTAATTCCACATCGATTAAATACAATGGAGGTTTGTTTGCTTCTTTTTTACCATTTATACGAGCTAAAAATAAGAATCGACCCACGAGAAAAGGTGCTGTCTTCCCCACATCATCTATCTGCCTCTGCCCGATGCTAATTCTGGCTGTGACTCAAGTGGGAGTAGTTCATTTTTTGCACCTAATCAAAATGACATTCGACCGTAACCTTTATCTTGAGAAAATCCGCTAGTTTTTTTTTCGCCAAGACGATAATGGTCTGTCTCATGAAATGTGTCAAAAGTTGAACGTTTTCAAAGTTCCATGCCCCTCGAGCACTCAAGAACGATGAAAAAATCATTAGAATGACGGCGACGATTACGTCAGTGATGAGACTTGGTCTGTTTATTCAACTGTCACACGCACAATGCCAAAGTGTAAGAAGCTCTGTCTCGCTCCGTTTTTAGATTCTCCCTCACCGAGTCTGGCATTTTGTGCGCCCGTCAATGAAAGCGCAACCCCAATCCGAATTTACTTGTTTATTTTCTATTATAGTTCGATTCCGATTTATTTATATTTTTAATTGAAACGCTTAAAGGAAGTCTCGGCCCTGGTTATGTCAAACATAGCGATTTCATTCTCGTGTCGCTAGTCTAGCTATTTCCTCTCGCTCGTTTTACCGGCGAATTTAATTAACCCGCACCCACCTAGGTACCTGACGGATGCACCCTCCCCAGGTGCAATGCACTATGATAGATAAGTGCACTGGCAGGCAGACACACATAGTAACGCCGAGTGAGCGAAATAAAATTAGTTGCGCTAGGAAATGAATATGCTGCAACCCAACAGAACGCCCTGTAGAAGTACGACATGTCGATGTACCCTGTAAGCCCATGGTTTTATGTGCGATGTATGGTAATTCCAATTTTCAAAGGAAATGAAAGGATATCGATTTTCCGAAGCCGATTCGTATGTAGATGCCGAAGCCGTCTGCTAATCTGGATTTAATGGGGGAAATTACAAACTAACAAGGGTGTGGAATTATCTATAAGTCTCTGGGGGTGGTAAAAGTAAACGATGGTAGGTACCTCCGTTCTATACACTGAGTCGCGATTGTCAGCCAAATCTTTAGGCAGAAAAAAAGAATTAAATAAATTGTCGGTACCTAGGTACCTTGTGCTAACACCCACCTACCTTACCTAGGTAGGCAGTTGTGATTAGTTTGTTCACCTTTGTTTAGCCGGATTACAACGGTGGAGTTAATTGAGTGTGATAATCGGTGTACGCTGCTGGGAAACTGGGAAAATTACCCGGTGTGTCATTAAGGGAATTCCATTATAAAGATTAAGATAGAAAATAGGTAGGTTTATGTTAATTGTATTTGCAAGGTATTCTGTAATCAAGACGCAAACATAGAACAGGTAAGTCTTTCTCTAAGTAGCGATAAATTTGTATTCCTTCTTTCAACTAAACAATTGAAGGGCTACCGAAAATTCTGCCATCTACCTACCATCTACCGCTTTAATTATTATAGTAGTGATAGAAGTACTTGGGTTCAGTTGGGATAGAAGTAGCATTGAATAAAGAAGGAAGTTAACTAGTAGCTACACTAGTTTTAGCGCTTAAAAACGTTAATTAGGCTTAGACGCCAAGTTCACATGAAAGCAGCTTAAGCATTGTGATGTCTCTTTAAGTGCTTTAATCGACGAACTCCACTATCACGCCCAGGATTTTGCATTTGTCCAATTCTTTCGGTTTCTCACTTACTGTAAAGTATTTTCTCGCAATCCTCAGCATTTTTTACCCTATCGCGAAACCAGGCTATCTCGTTGTGTAGGTAGGTTAGTACTATGTAATTACTTTATAACTAATGTTCATACCCGAAAATACGGATTCTTTATGACTAACATCTTTAGAAATTTCAGTCATTTAATATCATGTTTCCATCGGGCACTAATCCGCGATTAATATGAAGATTTTATTAAATCCTCTTCAAATTAGCCATAACTACAAATTTAAATCCTCTCGGCAAGCGATTAAATATAGTTAAACCCCTGCACCCTTTCAACGAACCACTTTCAACCCCTTTCGAACACCTTTTTAACAGTTTGACCGTAGGACCACAATGCCCGTAGCGGTAGTATGTAGCAGTAGTACGTAGTACAGCCGCGGAGCCATGTGGCGTAGTACGGAAAAAAATTGAACACAATGGTGTAGCGCGGCTATGTCAAACAAAAACCTCGTTTATAAACAATAGCCGGTAGTCTGAGTTAATTTGAGCTAGATTTAATATTTTTGTACAACGGATGACACAAATTCCATGAAATTTCTTTAGATTTAACCATCTCAATAAACTTTTCGACGTCCTATTCCTCCATTGTTTACTTAACTTGTATTGAACTGTCCACCGTGTAGCGCTGTCAACCGCGTAGCGCTACGAAAGTTAAAAGTTGGCCAACTCTTACTACCGCCACAGCTACGCGCTACCGCCACAGACACACATTGTGTGCGCAATACACTGAATACATGTGTTTTAACTTTTGACAGCTCTTACTACCGCTACTACTACCGCTACAGCTACATCACTGTGGTTCTACGGTGAGACAAAAAAGGACACTGAAACTGTCCACGTATGACAGTATTTCAAAGGACACTGAAACTGTCCACGTATGACAGATCTGTCATAACTTATTACGATTGCTATTAAGTAATCGTGCCGTAGCGTAGTCGTAAGTGTGTGTTCTAAGCTACACCGGAGGTCTGGGTTCGAATCTTACCATCGTCCTCTGAAAAAAATAGACTCGTTCTTTTTCACGGTCCTCACCTGCGCGAGGGTCTGACAAACCCTCCCAGAGCCCTCTATCATTTGTCTTGAATAACTTCTCAAAATGCCGTTCGGATTCGCCAAAAAATGTAGGTTTCCTTGTATGAGAAGAAATTAAGACGCACAGTGAGAAACTTTGCCCTGGTTCACCTCGAGCTGTTTTATATATTAGTTAAGATGTTTACAACGGAAACCTTTTTTACTCCCGGAAAATCACATCGCCACTCTATTATGAGACCCAAAATGACAGATAAGGAGTGATCATGTCAAATTAATCCTATATTTGTCTGGGGATTTCTTGGGATTTATTATTCGTATTTTTGCCGGTGGAAACAAAGTGTAAGACTCAGACTGTCAATATTGTCTAGCTGCTAGTTCGAGTTCATTTGAGTTTGGGAGTTGAAACTGAAATCAAACCAAGCTATTTGTTTTTCCACTCAGGTAACTTAGGCACTTTAATTCAGGGTTAATCCCAATTTTACTCGCTACATTTGGTAGGCTGATCCCGGATCAGACTCTGGAGAATAATGCCAGTAATGGAGAATAATCTTTCCCTGTTTTTTCTAACTATAAGTGAAAGCTTGGCATTCAGATTGAATGTCTTTCCGTGAAAAGTGACATTCAAGCTGAATTTAGAGAACAACTGGAACTTCTTTGCGTGTTTTTTCTATGTGAAGCTACAGTTGAAAGGGACAAAAGGCATGAGACATAACGTTATTTATAATTCTATACTTTAACTATAACTCGAGATTCGTTTCGATATAAACAGATTTTGATTTAACTCCACACGATCAAATGTGTGTAGCCTACATTTTTATTCGTTCATTGCCCTAGTAAATTACCTGTCACTTCACAGCTCAAAATACTCATTACGTGACCACTTATAACCATGCTTGCTGCGATTGGGCATAGTTACATTTTTTTTTGCATATTCCGAACGGCGCGCAAAGTTTTGAGAGATCCCTCAGGTCGTCTCATTGCAAATGATACTCTCGGAGGGTTTGCTTGCACGCGTCTCGGTTGGGATTCCAACCCGGCACCACATCCACAGTAGTTCGACACACTAACTGCTGCATCACTGCTACCTCTTGCCGAAATTGAATAGTTACTATGATTTACACTGCATGAACTTATGAACATATTATGATTCAGATGCGAGCGATAAAACTAATATCTAGAGAACTCCTACCTAACTTACCAGTCATATTCGAGATTCGCCGGACCACTGCCGAAGTGATTCCTGACTTTCATTGTTTTATCATTTCTTTTAAAAAGATTGTTCTTGTGAAATAGCCAGCTGCATTCCATCTCTGAAATAATTCAACCATAGGCTTAGGGCGCACTGCATTGTACTTAAATTTCTTCTATAGCAGAACATCACGCGTGTGGAATGTCCTTTAAACCTCGATTTTTTTTCATTAGAGTCCTCAATAACTAGTTAAAAATCAAAGTAGGTACTAGAAAAATTTAAGAAACTAAAGTGTCAAACACAACGAAATTATCAAAAGTAGTAACTAGCATAGTGAAAGAACAAAGGAGGCTTAACTACAATAGTTAAAAGGAAACACTTTCAGGCCTCCAGGACGAAAGGCTGGAGGCTCCGCAGAGCTAATAGCTCGGTGACCAAAAAACTTCTTTGTAGCTATGCCCACACATTGAGTTTCTCCCTTTTTTGGCTGGTCCTTTGCCTAGTTACCAAGAAATTACTGTGATTTTACTATTTAAAATTCTTATATATTCTCTATGAGCAGCCTGTCTCATAGTCTATGACAGATTGATCTTATGCCACTGGAACGTATAGGCAAAACCACTGACCTTTCAGGAAATGTCTGTAATTTTCAATAATTTGTTTCAATAAATCAACGGCTGTGATTGTACAGCATTTCCATCATTACCAGCATTCACCAAGAATGATAATTATGCAACAATTAAAACCAGACCCATATGTAAACGGTCCATATGTAAACTTTTACAGAAACAACAATACTCTTCCTCTATTAAATGCACTATCAGATCTGTGATGTAGGGTGCTTAAAGCAAGCAGCAACTACAAACAGAAAATTGCCAAGCAAAATATTGCTTACACAGGCTCATCAACTAGTGCAGGTGTTAGTGGTTAATGTAACGATCACTTAACACATACACAAATACACAAAAATTAAGAAAATAGGAAAAAAGTAATAAAATAGATACACGTAAAGAAAGAAAATTACAATTGCTTAAGCAGCTTTTTCAGTGTCGCTTTGTCTATATTAAAATCTAGAACACTACTATATAAATTGTACAGGGTACTCATGCGTGTAATAGGCTCATGCATGCCGTAATTCGATCTATGATTCGGAACGCTTAACAGATTGATATTACGTAGGTTATAAGAGCCACCACGAAATTTAAAGTGCACCATAGCTTGCCATTGCTTATTAACTTTATACCATTGTTTAACTTTATTGTTTTAACTTTATACCATTGTTTATTAAATAAAAACTTCAAGAAATGACAAAGCGCTTAAAAAGCGCAGGCAGAGTCGACATACATATTAATATTTGTTCAAAGGATACAGTTCGCTTGATTTGAATGCTCCTTAATTTTTGTAAAAAAAAAATTACCAAGCTCCGTCTGCTTTTGTTGAGTCATAAAACTGTATGTAAATGTTAACATACATACTAGCTAAATTTTTTACCCTTCTTTCCTTTTCACAGCTTTTCACTTATGATATATTAGGTGCATGTCCTTAATGCGAGTATTCCTTGTTCGTGTGCAGGCAAATTAAGTGTTTACACTACAAACTCCAAACAAAAGACTTGTAACTAACAACATTCTTTTCAAAACTACTTTATACGTCATACCTACCCTGAAGCAAACTTAGCTAGCTAGTTAGGGAATGTTTTCCTGTGCGTGTTGTGTTAGTTGAATCTTAACAACGCAAAGTTCCCCGAGAACTTTGAGTATACTAACGGACGCAGAATGTTGGATACCTAAAATCCTACATAATATTCCTGCTTCTACTTATTACGGATTACCGATTCTAAATACGTGCAGTGTGCGTCTATAAGCTCCATGAAGTAGGTACGTACTACCGAACCTTTAAGGCAGATAACAGAACCTGTCAAACATACGAGAATATGTGGGAAGTAGGTACCTACTTACATTCACTCCACTCTGTCAGTGATGTGCACATTGACGTAAGGTGGAAGTTTCGACGTGCGCCAAATGCAAATCACTTCATGTTGAGGCGAAAAAGTCGTTATAAAGCTTTATTTACTTTTATATATTCTCGTTTATATGGCGGTTTATTGGAAAACTTTTATTTAGGTATTTTTTGTGTGTTTTGTCTCGATAAATTTTCTCGTTTACTGAAAAATTGAAATGGCTTCGTTACTTTGCCGTAAAAGTTCTATAATTAAATTCTTTCCTTCCGGAATGAATAACTTTGATCATCACCCCTCATCAATCGTATCCCATGTAACGCAATTTGTCCTTGACCAAGTCTTTCAAACTTTTTTTTTCTATCTTTTTCCCACCATCCCCCATCCAATTTAAGTTCTACGACATAATTATCATTTCTTTGTCTAGAAGGGAATTTTAATTTTATTCAAGTTCACTCGCACAATGTCAACTTGAAACTTCTTAAGAGCTATTTCTATAATGGTAATAAAATTGAAGCTGACTGTCCCTAAAAAGATAATAAAATTAAATCTTCCGAGAGAAACTTTTTTTTATACATCCCATGAAATGAATATTATTTTAACCTTCACTAAAAAAACAAAAAAGGTTACAGTGTGACCAAATAGGACTTTTCATTATTAATATCTTCTCAACGTGTAGCTCGGAGAAATAATGAAAAAAAAGAAAAGAGTAAATATATTTGCGCAGTCAAGAAACTCATATCGAAAGGCTTAACTATAATCTGTAACATTTAAGGGTTATGTGCAAACATTCCTTTATTTGAGTTGTGTATAGGCCGTTTGCTAAATTACTTTGCCGTGAACGAAATTCCCAAATAGTCTCACGTGGATAAAACTCTTAACCATATATCAAAGGACTCATGTGTAACTATATAAAATATATGTTGAGTGTCCTTTTTTAGGGATATATTTTCGGGCTGTGTGTAATGATGAATTTATGGCATTCTGTATAGAGTCATATTTTTATTTTATCCTCGTACAAAATATATTTTTTTGATGACACTTAACCTTTTGATGGAAAGTATGCTATAAAATGAATTTCTCAGAAATGTCGGATAAAAATTTGGGAAATTTCTTCACAAGTTTATTAAACGTCCTTTGGTGACAAAAGCTCGCTTTAAGTATGATGTACTTTAAGTATGTAGGCAATACCGATTTTGCAACAGTAAAGATTTAAGTACAAAGTCAGAAAAATGCAGAAAGTGGATTAGTTATCATCGCGAAATTATTTCCTCGCCACCCTGCGTGATGATGCATCTTGGTTACCTTTTGGTTACACCAGACCAACAACGGTTTATCTGGCACACAATTTTCTTCTCATCTTCTGTTATTTTCTCGTTTTAAACGAATACACAGAGTAATTGTGCAATAACGATAATTTCCGCAATGCGAATCGTTAAATGAAGTTTAGTTGCTGTTAACCAAGTTTACCGCGTACTTGTGCGCGATTAGATGGTTTTCTTCCGCAGTTGTTTCATTTCGTTTCGTTTTTTTTATCTCTGGCTAATCAAATTTGGTAGACAAGCATCTCCACATAATCATGATGATAGCATATCAGTATTTTCCTCTAGCCAAAAATTATGTAGTATTTACCCTACACAAGAGGCCAATGGCCAAGTAAATTTTGTTTTTTCTTAAAATTGTCTCATAGAAAATTGTGTATCTTTTCCTTGGATCTCTCGGAAAATTTACAAATTTTTCAGAGGAAATTATGAACGCAATGAGGTAATTAGAATCAATTAGGAACATTTTTGGCACTGTCAAGTGATTTTCTTCATCAGATTATAACAGGCGAACGATGTTGTCGATGTTAATGTTGCCTGTTGATGTAAGCAGAGGCCGGAAATGAGTTGACGGAAAACCTGATGCCATTAAGTTAAATAATATTTTTATGTAATTAGTGGTGAGGAAAACATCTTAAATCTAAACTTGTTGCTTTCGTTAAACATAGATAGAATTCTTAATTTGTGAAATTTTAAAAATTATAAAATCTTGAGATATATTTTTAGTTTAATTTTGAATGTCAAAAATACATTTTAACTAATCTCTTTATTCATTATTTTTCTTTTCAGGTAAGGGAAAACGCACTTCTAAAGACGTACAATTTATAAGAAATTGTGTTTTGGGAATGAACGTAAGATGAGGTGGGCACATGTTTTTTCAAGGGTATCCCTCAAAATTTAGGTATTCCTTTGACTTTTACAACTTTTTCTACCCTTCTTTGTTTTTTGTCCCACTTTCATTCTACAACCGGGAGCGTATAACTTTTCTTATAACAAATCTTGACATCGTTTCAAGTCTTGACATGGAAGCATATTATACCCATGATTAAAAAGATGAAACTTTCCTAGAAGAAAACAAAAAAGAACACAGTAAAGCCATTATCCAATTAATATATAGAAAAAATCTTTAAACTTTTTTTTATACCAAGAAGAAAAAATACCTTGGCGGGGCAGATAATTATGTAAATCTTTTTAGGTCTAACGACGTTGATAAACTTGTCAGGGTCTATTTAAGTTAAAAGATAAAACTTTTCCATTGATCTACCTTACTATGTCTTCTTGAAGGCAGACGAAAGTTGTCAACGCTGCATACCCCAACACGTCAACAAAAATCTTTTGACGTTTAATAAAATAAAATGAGAAATAAATGACTTTTATGAATAAATCATAGTCAAGAGGAATTTCCCTACACCATACGAACCTACTTAAAATTTGAACGCAAGTCGTAGACGCAACAAACGAATCTTGAGTTGAAGTTAAAATAAGTTCAAAAAGTTGAATTTTAATATGGATGGGTATATTAAGATTCATTTTAAGGGTTAATTTTTGAGTGTGAGATCATCCGAGTTTTGGTTAACCCTAGAAATGACTTTTTTAGTATTTTTCGGTCTAAGTTTTACCTCGTCTTACTTTACATAATTGAGTGGGTTAGCCACGAAATAAGTCTGGAGAACAATTCGCACTCTTCTTTTTATAAGAAAAGGATGCTTCTCGTGTTTCTGCAGAAAATAATGTTCAGACCGACCGATCCTGGAAAACAACTCGTTATTTTTCTCCTGTTAACCACTCAATGTACTGAAAAAGTGCTCCATGGGTTAACGTCAGGTTTATTACACTCCGAGATCAAGAGGTCTAGATTTAACCCAGGGTTAATTCACTCTATAAAAACACACACCTGCCTTTAGAAGTATTCTTTATTCAATTAATATAAAGTGCTCGTCGATTTTATAAATTCAACTTTGAGTTTTCCAATAAAAAAAGTTTTAAACACTTCTATGGATCTTAAGTTTTGATTTGATCCGCCCTGTATTAAATTTGATAGAAAAATAGCATCATAAAAGGTGTAGAAAAGAACGTTTGGGCTTTTAATGCCATATATAAGAGACACATGCTTTAGTTCTAGAATTTCGCGCATTGAATATTGACAGCAAGTCAATAAAATTCGGCCTATTCTAAGAGTGATCAGTGATCTGATCTCGATGAAAAATTACAACTGCGGACAACCTTTTCGATTATGAAATTAAGGATTGTTGTCAAAAATAGGATTCATATTTTTTTAGAGTGCTGATAAGAAGCTGAGGAAGATGACCGGGGAACTCAGCAGAAAATGACAATGGAACTTTTTTTGAAATTCAATTGCCAATTAAACTTCAACGTTTTCATATAGTTTTTCAAATGAGAGTTACGATGGCCGAGTAAGTATACAGTTTTAAACTCACCTTTAAAAACTAGCTTATAAGGACGAAACTTCTCCTACCAACAAAAAGTCCCTTAGATCTGCTAAAATTACATGGTCAAACAACTTCGTTGTATAATGGTTAGTTTTCCTCTTGCGCAGAAAAGCGTCGGTTCAAATCCCGACCAGATAATGAAAGTCTTCTTAATTCTCCTGACAGAAGCTAGTTATTGCGAAATGTTTTGTGTGTATCCAAAAAAAAAAACGCTTCTTAGAATAGTCAGGTATTGAAGTGTCTTAAATAACGAAAACACATTTCTATAATCGCCAGTTAGTCTTTCGTAGATCAGTTGAGCATATTCCGTAACTGATCTTATCGAGATCGAAATTGATTTTCAATGAAAGAGCTCCTCAAAAAAACTTGTTTATTGCACAATTCATAACTTTGGATTCCTTTTATTTAAGAAGGCAGCGCTTTTGACTTAGGTACGAACGTACTAAAAATTTGTTTTGCTGCAAGCAATATTAAAAAGCTAACAAATAAGTGTTTTCATGCAGTTTCTTGCCAGAAAATGCACAAATGTTTGCTAAAAGCTATAAAATGTTTTTCTTATTCCTTTTCAACACCAAAATGTTAATATCGATCGTTCAAAGTTTAGCAAAAAATTAAGTGTTTGCGGGAAACAAGAAAGTCAGTAGATTTCTTACAAACTTTCTGGTGTTTGCTGGCAAGCAGAG
The DNA here is from genome assembly GCA_947623515.1 of Neoascia interrupta. Lineage (NCBI taxonomy): Eukaryota > Metazoa > Arthropoda > Insecta > Diptera > Syrphidae > Neoascia > Neoascia interrupta. Next base: position 10,354,431 of record OX392464.1, read on the forward strand.
GTGGTATTTCAAGAATAAATCCAAGTAGCACTTTGATGTGCCTTTTTGATACAACAACTCGTGTGACCTGTTTTTTATGGTTCCTGAGGTTTTAATTCCGGCGGTGTGGAGTTGAGGAAACGGATAACAGCCTGTATCCTTTTAAACGAGATGTCGCTAAGATCATCGAAAAAGGGTTGGTTCAGTACATGTAATCTGGCTCTTGCTAGCACTGGACATTTGCAGAGGAATCGGGGGAGAGTTTCTTTCTCATTTACATTTCCGATGGACTTCAAAACGTCAATGGCTCGTTTTTATCACCGTGATTCTGACGATATAAGGGCGGGTTCTGTTGAATTGACATCTTGATCATTTATCTTGATGGGATCTCAGTGGGACTTGTCCATTTATCGTTCCCAGGTGTATTTAAACCCTTGTCGCGAGAAAGCTGAGCCCTGCTTGGCCAGCGCCTCTGCACGTTCGTTTCCTAATATGCCACTACGCCCTGTAATCCACAAAAGTGTGACCCCGAAACATTCGCACAGACGGAGAAGCTCGTGACGACACTCCTGCAACGAATCAATACCTTTGATGGCAACTATAAAAGGATGCAAATGTTTTGTTTGTACGTTGTGTCATGGCAAAATTGCTTGAAGATTTCTCGGAAAGCCCATTATTCCTCCAGGAAAACGCGGGCATAATCCGGCAATTGATGTTTGCAAGGCGTTTCTCGAAAAAAAAACGCAATTGGTTAAGGTGTGGGGGGGGGGGGGGGGGGGGTAGCCTTTAGTAATAGGACTCCTTTTTCTTATAGAAGCATTTGAATGTTTTAAACAAAAAAGTGTTTGCTGGAAACATTTAAAAAAATGTGTGTGTTATGCAAACGTTTACATTGCTATTCAGATTCTCTGCTATCCGCGACAAATATTTTGAAAACAGTCCTTTTCTTAGACCCTTCCCCAGACCCGGGTCCTCCATGCTTTGAAATTCTTTCTACCCGAATGGCGGAATCCAATAGTTATTTTTTAACGATAACTTTTTAAGTCAATGTTCATTCTTAAAACTGGGATTGTTGATGGGACTTTGTGCTGCCTTTACTCTTTTGATTTGAATAATTTGTTTTTTTTTGTCCAATTAAGTCAAAGGCATTTCTTTGCCAAAAAGAAAACATGTTTTTATAGCATGAGTTACCAGGAAAACTTGTCCTTAATGCGTAACAGCTTGGTGGGAGCCAAGGCCAGGACAATTTCTTAAGTCTATGAAAAAGAAATGTCCAGCCATCTGCCATGAACAAAATAGATTCGGAATGAAGCTCTCATGTTTGTGCATGGGGCCAAGGACCAGTATTGCCAGACTTTTCGCTTGATGATTCCCTTTTTTTTATCAAAAATATTTTTTTCCCCTTTTTAAGACCGAGTTTTTCCCTATGTTTTCCCCTGATTTTTTATGTTAAAACTACACACAACTCCAAAAAATTAAAAAGCTTTTTTGAGCAAACGAACGATTTTTTTTAACAAAACTTAAATATTCATAAAAAAAAAACACCATTTATGTACTTTTTCGCACCTCCCACACAAAACACGTCCCTAAGAAAGCCAAAGCAGCAATGTTGTTGCAAACAGAAAAAACCAAAGGAAATACAAAACTGGCGGAGAACAAAAGCAAAGTAAGCAAGATCGAAAAAATCTGTTCCCTTTTCCTTTTTGGTCGAAAATTCCCGAAAAAACGGGGAAAATCCCTGAATCTGGCAACCTTGCCAAGGACTCTCAGCTCTACTCAATCGCAACTAATCCATAATGCTGAAAAGGCTTTGTAAACCATTAAGAAAAAAATTGGTGAAGCCTTACAGTCCCGCAAAGTATCGCCATTTCTTATCGTCTGCCACCCAGGAAGCAACTCTCAGCAGTTTAAGTTTAAGCAACATTTTGAGTGTATCGGAGTTCCTTGTCATTTATTTCAAAATTACAAAATTGCGACAAACCGTGTGTTTTCGAAAAATTTCATTAATTTTTGATTTCATAATGTCTTTGATTTGTAGATTTGCTGGAATTTTACAAAGTCCAATACTAACTACCTACCTAGCGTGTTGATACTTTAACATAATACGTTATAGTGGCGATTTTCGTCATGTGGTAATTGTATGAAACTATAATTCGATCGTCTCGTTCAAACAAAATCCTTGTAGTTTTTCTTCATATGAATTGTAGAACCAAATCATACCCCAATAAAAAACTCTATCAAATTCTAAAATTTAAACCCAGAAATGTCTGACCTTCGAGTGCAACCTCCTTTAAAGGCGGCTTCTTTAAAAGAATCCATTCTCAAATGTTTTTCTTAATAAAGATGAAAATCTTCAAATTTGTTTTATTATTTAAATATGTTGCTACATTCCAAACGTCTGTTAAACATGGCAAATAAATATCCACTCGCACAGAATTTAAAGTATACAACAAAAATTCAAGTAAAACAAAATATCCTTCAATCACGAATGGCAAACAATACACAGATAATTAAAATGCATGACCAAAACAGCAAATGAACAAAACGTGACTTTCAGAAGATTCAACCGTTCACCTCACGCTTGAAAACAATTAAACACGAACCAACAGCAACAACAAGCTAATCCGAAATTCGTGCATTTCCCATTTGGATCGCCCCCAATTCGAATTCATATATCTAACACCACAGTGAAACTAGAAAACTCTTTAACCCAGCTCCAATATGCCCCACAAGTGCGCACTCTAAAGCATAGCCAATTTGCTAAGGAAATCACCTCTTCAGGTTAACATACTGCGTGGAACAGAGTACTCTCTCCTGGCGTACGCTCCAGCCAAAAAAAAAAAGAAGTTACTTTTCACCAAAGTCACTTAGCATAAAAAACTTCGCACAGACGAATTTCTAAACAGATTCATTCCAATTCCACCCCCATGGAGACATATTTTCCCATAAACTGTCGCAAAACACAATTACTATGTGGAAAAAAATGTGATACCTATTTTTGTTAACAAAAATTATGCAAAGTGGAAAATTTTATTTAAACTGTAAAAGAGAGGCAACGAAAAAAATATAAGCAGGGTTTTCTTTAACGCGGCAGGGGTCGGATTTAATTTGTGTAACCTAAGCAGGCGTTAAGTTTAAACCATCCCTTGACGGGGGCTACGAGTGGACCTATAGCGCGGAGGAAGGTAACACACTAGCTAAATTACGCGCCACGGTAATCCAAGTGACAGGTGGAACCTAATTGTTATGTGAAGTTTTCGAAAAAAAAGGTAAAAGGTGGGTGACTGCTAAACAGCGCACTCAGACTTGGCGGATGGTATTGATGCAATAAATTTCGGTTGAGTACTTTTGACTTAAGCGAGCATGAGCATGAGCCCCGGCTAATATAAAATTTTATGAGCGGAAAAGGAAACAGTATACGAAGGCATGACTTTTTTTTTGTTGTAAAAAGTAGGTTTTTGTAGATTTAGCAAAATTTAAGGTTGGGTTACTTTTACGAGCAGTATGGCGTTAAATCTTTTAAAAGTTTTCCGTTTGACAGACAATCATGTTTTAAGAAAATCAGAAAAGCCTTGTGCTACGCTACCATCTGGCGATACCTTTCCGCAAACAAAAAGGGTTTGTTCCACAAATTAGAGTTTATTAAAGCCTCAAATCCGTCAAAAGTTTATACGTTATAAAAATTAATATTCACTTTTTTTCTCGCAGATTCGAAGGAGTATAGGGTTGGGAAAAAGTCTGCAAAGGGAAAGCAGTAAGTGAGTGCGTTACATACATATGTTGCCTTACCTACCAGCGGCACTGTCCTGTATAGGTCCTGATAAAGCGGAAACAACCAACCGAAACCGCACTTTTATGATTTCCTATTAGAAAATTGCACAGACCAAGCTAAATGTGCAATGCTCAGACTAAATTTATTAAAGAAACTTTATTAGTTTTAATTTTCTAAGAATTTTAAGAATTTTCTTGATTAAAAAGCTAACCGAACTTATCGTTGCTTATGTTGGGGAGCGGCCCCTATGGCAAAAAATTAAATTTAATATTGAAAAGTGAAAAATTAAAACATTTTACAGGTACCTCCTAACATATAATAATGACTAGTCCTATGATCATTTCATTTCATTTAAGAATTTTCGTTATTTAGATCAGGATACTCGGGTTGATCCTCTCTACAAGTCTGAAATTGTGGTTGCTTGTGAATCCTATGTCACAAGCAACTCTTTATATGAAAACGTAACTTTCATTTAGGTAGTCTTCGAGGCACAGTTTGGTACAATTCTGGTAAAAAAAATTCATGGTATTAACAGGGAAATTATGATTCTCAAAATTGCTTCCTAAGGGATTCACCTTCGTGACTTGAATATCTCTTAAAAAAGAAAATCTTCAACCGGTTGTAAAACTTAGATAGAGCTTAGAGACACTTTCTCACAAAAGATCTCTATAAGCTGAGGTACCTCCTAATATACGATAGTTCGCAATAGGCGAGTTAAAAAAATTTAACAAAAAGTCTCTCAACTTTGGCCTAATAAATGTCCTTGTCAGCTTAGACTCAATCCAAATTGTACAGCTTAACCGTCGACTCCACATAGTGTCAACACAAATGGGTAAAGTGTTTTCTAAAAAAAAAACTTTAGAACGACAAGGGTCTTGAAAAGGCAGAGACTTCTTCATTCGGATAAGAGAGAGCTCTGAAATGGTGAAAATCATCTGTAGTCAACCGAGATAAGACTCCGCTTATATTTAGGTACCGACTCAGCAGAATTTTAAGACTTTCTAAACTCTGAACAAACATTTTATTTTAGAGGTTTAAGCGACACCAGGATCTTAACAAAGGTCTTAACCTTTAATTGAAAGCATGGTGCCTAAAAATATGCGTTTTATTAACAATATAGAAACTATTGTTGTCCCTAAAGCAAAAAATCAAAAAATTACCATCATGAGTAAAGTGTATGCATCTTTGAATAAAGCCAAAGCTCAGCAAAAAAACAATATTAACTAATTAGAGCAAAATAGGACACCCCTAATCGAACCGACAAACAATGAAGCCTGCTTTAGGAATTATGTTGGAAATTCGATTATTTACAAGGTCTATTAAAATAGATGCATAAAATCTTTGCACGACCTCAAACTAGCTGTAAAAATCTTAAGCTTCATCACTAAAAGATTCACGAAGGTGATGCAATGGTTGTCTTTCGCGATCAGCTGCCATCAATACGAATTCTTTCAGCGCCGTCTTCAGGACGGTTCAAAAGATGTATTAAATTTTGACGCATTTTTTTGCCTACCAGCATGGCATTAATGACCCGTATTTAATATAGGATTAATATTGATCGTTCCACTTGGAGCAGAAGCTTTTCACCTTTGGAAACTTTTCAAACTCAGACGTCACTCAATCTATCTATACGAGTATATTCTAAAAAATATTATATTTTTGCAACAAACAATGTGATAAACATTCAAGTGTTTCCTGAAAACAAAAAATGTGCTTCCTACTTCCCCCCAAACACCAAAGTGTTTATAAAGATCGTTTTAAGTTTAGCAAACAAAGCAATCGTTTCTGAAAAAACAAAAAAAGGCTTTGTGAAGCAATTAAAAAAATTGTTTTACATACATTTCGGTGTTTGCAATGACAGTTTTATAATTGCATAAAGACACCAAGGCGTTTGTTGAAAATAGTTCAGTAGTGCTTAGGGAAAATATTTTGGAAAAAAAAACCTTTTTTTTATGGAAACAAACTTTGTTCGAAAAAAGCAAAAAATCCTTGCTGAAAACATTTTTGTTGGTCGAAGGAAAGAACCAGTATTTTGGGCAAACATTTTGGGCACATTCAGGAATTCCCCATTCCTTCACGGCAAAGGTTTCATACAAAATACTTCTTTTAAGTAAACACCAACAGTCGCAATAGAGTTGAGGCGTATAGTTTAGGTTTTTTAAAGTCTCATTCCTTAATGAATTAGTGTTCCAGTGTTTTCCAAATGAATGGAGGGTGATATGGTACCTATTGTTGGGTTATATGGCACTTTCCTTCCTGCATATATTTTTTATGTCACCCACTTTAAGAAGGTTTGATGTTTCAGAATTTTATAACTAAAAATGGGTCCCAGAAATTGCGCTTTGAAACTGCAAAAAAACAAAGCCTCCATATAAAGTTTTGGCGTCTTTTCCTAGGAAAAAGTAACCCAAATATTGTGACGAAAGTGAAATATTTTCTATTTTGATTTTTGTCTTTTCCAAAACACTTTCTCTCAAGGAACCCCAAGTGTCGAACCTCTTGTCAGCGCGTATATCGTGAAGAAAGCTATGAAGACTTGATGGGTGGTTGTGCTCGCTCCCAAAGTAATAGTCAAGTTCGAAAAAAACAGAGAGCCCCCCATTATTACCCATATGTTGCCGGGGCGGCCCTGATGTTAACCGCGTATATTCCCAACTTATGCTGCTGGTTTGTCTTCGTTTTGAAATAGTCATTCGTTTTTAAACTTGTGATGCACACAAGTTGGTAATGTCCAAAGTAACCACTAGCTAAAGTTTAGTTGCAGTTTTCATAACTCCTAAAAAGCTGTAGCCGTACAAGTTCAAAAGCCCACAGAAAGTTTTGCCAGTGGTGTTTTATGTTAATCTGAAGACCTAGATTACGTGACATGAACATAATCCCTTCGCAGTTCTTATGTAGACAAAAGTTCATACAACTTCAGTTGATTTCGTAGAAAGTAAATTATTTCATATTCCTCGTTTGATACGAAACAAATTATTGTATAACGATATTTCATATAAAGTTCCAAACTGAATTAAGAGATTTCTCAAAAGAGTGGCCACCACACCTAAACCTCACTTTCATCTCCAGACATAAATTTGAATTGGAAAGGAGTTTGGTTTCACCATCATTCATATGTTATTCCTACAAGTAAAAACAAACCTTCCTAGCACAAACCTCAACCCATTTGAACTTAAATTCCTCACCACATTACTCTCATCTCACACGACGCGGGTGGGTGTGAATGTGAATTCTTTCCCGGAATAGTTTCGATTTGGAGTGAAAATTTTTGCATACATTGCCAAACCGCACCCATACAAGCAATAATATCTAGAGTCTGTCAAAGTAAAAATATTCTTTTCGTTTGGAAATTGTCTTTTGTGTATTCCTGTGGACATCGTTTGGGGAAATATAATTTAAAGACATTAATTTGACACATTTCATTTGTCATTGTGTCTCGCCTTGTGATAGAAAAGTGTCATTAGCAAAGAATACATAAATTCTTTCGAAAAAAAGCTCTACCAAACCGCAAATGTATTTCTTTTTAATGATTATTAGTTTAAGATCCCGGGAATAGCGAAACAAATAAGACATTTCGCTATGTCCTGCAATATGTATATTTTTTTATCTCTTATATTATTTCGATCGGGGTAAATATTAAGAAAATTGTTTTTCCTATCTTTATATTAATTTTTGGTTCCAGATAAACTTATTATCGTTAATGTAAAAGTATGTATCAGTCTATAATGTCGGTCCAACTGGTCACTCATCGTGTTTATTTTACCTATTTTGAACGATTAAAGATAGCAAATTATTTCCTAGAAATGCATCGACAAGATAAGAAAGATAGATAATCAAAATGTTGATCAGAAAAGCGTAAAAGTAATTTTTTGATTACATAAAATTGCATTTTGTTTTTGCAAATTTCATAAAGTGACAGTACTAGAAAATTTGATTTAAGAGGCGAACGTTAAATCTGTAATGGGACCGCTTTGATTAGTGTGAAAAAGATTTATTCAATATTCATAAAGGTATTTGCTTGAGAATTGATTTTTAAGGCTGGGATTACCTACGCTTATTAAGTGGCTGAAAGTAAAAGTGAATAAAGAAGCAAATTAGCATTTGTAACGGTGTCGATGATACTTAGGTTTTGAATAACAATGAAAGAGCTAGAGTCAGAGTTGAAAAATTTATAAATACTTATGAGAAGCAAAACTAGTTAACATATTTTTGTGAGACAACATTTGCGGGCCTACGCGTTATGGAACGAAAATAAGTAAAATGTCAATAAATTTTCTTATTATATGGGCGAATTCCACACAGAACTCATCAAGACGCCCGAAGAGTGCAGAAAAATAGGATGTCGTAGACTCATAGCATCCCTTCTTCAACGTCCTATGAAAGGTTCCTCGGTTATACAAAAAAAAAAAAAAAAACGATTTTAGGGGAGACGGTAAGCGTAATGGGCCCCTTGAGTTTTTATATTTTCGAGGCAATTATTTTGAAGACGAGAACGGTCATCTATGTATGTTTTGTAGTGCGTTTCATCGGGTTGTTTGACGCACCAAAAATAAAATGGTTAAATTAAAATTTACTTGAAACAAGTAAGTAAGTGCAAAAATTCGTCTGTAACGAACTTCTAAATACCCGACCCTCTTTACCCATTAACACCAAATTTAAAATGTTATGGTCTGTTTCATGTACTGAATGTCAATTATTTGTATTGGCCACGCCCCTAAAAAAGGGCGTAGGCTGAAAATTAAAATCAATTACCTTTAATTTCTTTGGATTCACGAGAAAATGCGTTTAAAGCGAATATTTATACTTAAAAAACAATTTTTTTTCCCAAAAACGCCCCCTAAAACTGGGCGGAGCTCAATGCTTTGTATGCAACAAACTTAGAAAATGATAATATCTTTAATATTTGTCATAAAATTTTTTTTCAATTTAGAATGAATTTCATGAGAAATCAGGTTTTCAAAGATTTCAGATGTTAAAAGTGGGCATGGTCAATAGAGTGAGCGGTCCAATTTTTGTCTCATTAAAGGCTTTTGATCGATATTGCTGTCCACCAAAATTTGAGTTCATATGTTTTGTCTATCTTGACCAAAAGGCATTTTGTAATAAAATGTAAAATTGAGGTTGTCTGACATTCAAGCAAATTGTGGGCGTGGCTGTGGGCGGATCTTCTCAATTTTCTTACTTTGTCTGTACAAAATGATAAACAAGCTACGCTGCAAGTTTCAGTTTCCTAGCTCAATTTTAAAGACCTCAAAATTGAATACATACGGACAGACGGACGGACGGACGGACATGGCTTAATCGACTTACCTGTCGGTCTGGATCATATCTCTAGAAGGTCTTAGGGCTCTACGGTGATTATTTCACTGTATTACAAACTATGCATTAAAATTAATATACCTTCGGTCGGGTCGTAAAAAAATTAAAATTTATGCAGCTCTGATTAAATAATATAAAATGAAAAAAATTATGCTGAAACCTGCAAATTTTTTTCAAACACTGCAAAAAATAATGACTTTTTTGTTCATCTGTTTAGACGCACCCATAATTATAAAAGAAAAACATTTTTTATATATTTTTTTCTTATTTTTTAGATTTTCGTATGACACTTCAAAATGTTTACAAAGTTTAAGAACTAAGTGCTGTCACCAGAGTGTAAAATAACATCGAAAATTCGGTGGAGAATACGGAAGTCAGGGCAATAGTTCAATGGTTTATCTAGCAAACTATAGGCTTTTACTCAGCGAGCATTTTGAATGGGCTCATTATATTGCTAGAATATCCACGATTCTAATAAAGTATTGTAAGAATTGCCTGTTATTTTATTGGACATTAAAACTAATTCGAAGGCACCGTAAAACGAATGGCCCCCCATACTTAAAAGAAATAAAGATCGAAGAATAAAAAATTGTTTCATCGTCCGGTTCATCCAAATTGAATTTCTTTTCATATGAAAAGACATTTTTTTTTTATAATATACTCGCCGTCAAGGGGCTATGACTACCCTTAAGATGCGTAGTAAGGCGGAAAGAACTTAAAGATGGAAAAAATAGAAGAGAAAAGTAATTTTCCATCCAACGCGCAAATGATGCGGAACATGAAGGCTCTGCACAAAAACACCAAAGCTTACAAGCTTACAAGTGTTATGCCTTTACGAAGAAAAGCAATAATATTACAAGCTTAGTTTTACATAAATGCATCTGGCATGCATCTAATTGTTGTCCATGCTATTTGCATGTTGGAGAAGAAAAGATGCTTAATGTTCGGCCGACCCTAAAGTAAGTCCTGGACAACCACCTATTTTTATTGAACAGTGCAATAAAGCTAAGAAATGGTCCAAATGAACGCTTAAAACTAAGCTTAGACCTCAATTTAAAAATTTCAAGTTGTTATATATTTGCTTGCTCCTCATTTCGTAGAGTTATGAGTTTCTCAGGAGTTAACCCTTAAGCCCGATTTCGGGCGAAACGCTTCAAAATAAAATAAAAGTTTTTTTTTTCAAATTATCTTTCCCCATTATCACAGTTCTCTGCAATTCAAAACTTATGTGTTCTCGAATCCAATTCTCTCACTCCAGATATGTTGGCAATGGCACTCGGTGTATATGTAGCCATAACGCCTAAAACGGGAAGGTATATTATACCATGTTTCCATCGGACACTAATCCGCGATTAATATTAATCTTCATCCACTACAAATTACGCGATTAACCGCGACAAACCTCTAGGCAAGCGATTAAAAATATATCCTCTCATAAATCTCATTCACCCTTTTCAAGAACCCTTTTTCAAACCTTTTCGAACACCTTTTTAACAGTTTGAGTTTCGAAAAAAGACACTAAAACTGTCCACGTATGACAGACCTGTCGGAATTATGAATTATATTGGGATGTCTTCAACGGAAATCTTTTTTCGCTCCTGGAAAATGACATCGCCACTCACTTTTGAGGGCCAACATGACACAAAAAGAGTGCGCATGTCAAATAAATCATATATTTGTTTGGTTGACCCACTTTGGGATTTATTATTTATGGTCTCCCGCTAATCCTCGTATTTTTGCCGGTGGAAATATAGTATTTGCCTCGTAGGAGTTTTTCAGTCCTTCCCGGAAGTGGTGCCGTGAAAAAAAAGAAACTGTCCGAAGCCGGTTATCGAACCCAAACCTCCCCTGTAGTAGAGACCTTTCGGTCAGTAATACTATGTCTCCACCGACGATTAAAAGAAGATTAGCGGGAGACGATTAAAAATAAATCCTAAAGTGGCTCCATCGGACAAATATAGGATTAATTTGACACGAAAACTGATTCTGTCATTTTGGCTCTCAAAAGAGAGTGGCGATGTCATTTCCCAGGAGCGAAAAACGATCTCCTCAGTAAAAGTCACAATAGAAAACGTACTTGTGACAGATCTGTTGCACAGGGACAGTATCAGTTTCCTTTTTTGATTCTCAAACTGTTACAAAGGTGCAAAAAATAGGTTTGTGAATAGGGTGAATGGGATTTGTGAGAGGATTTATTTTTAATCGCTTGCCGAAAGGATTTAAATTTGTATGGTAAATCGCGTGATTTGTAGCGGATTTAATAAAGCATTATATTAATCGAGGATTAGTGCTGGGTGGAGACATGGTAAGTCAGACAGTTTTGACTAAAAATCGCGAATAGTTAACCCATATGGTAACTATCACAGCCCTCTATTGTCAATTTACGTAACATCTTCTTCAATATTTTATCAAACTGGTCACTGGTTGAAATGGCTTCACGACTCATTAAGTGCCGAAAAGTGCTGATTTTTCTAGACTCCGGGAAAGGATTGTAAAAACACTGGTACAAAATTATTCTGTGCCTTTGAGAGTCTTTTTTAAATTTGACAAAATTATTCAATGCAATCGCGATCCTTAGTTAATGTGACAGCTGACACAAACTTATCGCTGTCTTATCAAATTACACCGTTTTCCAACCTCAATTAACTCAAAACGTTTTCCTCTTTCTTCCATTTTTTTTTATTGCCAGAGTCTATTGAAAAATGGCACCCAACAGTGTCAAGTGCTCCTAAGTCATTACCAGCTTAGAAATTCACCCGAAACCCACTCATTTGATGGGGCTTTTTTCCCCTCTCGCATTCACGATTGGGTTCAACAAACTTCCCTTTCATTCTGCGTTTTCGTATTTTTTGTCAGCCTTCACACTTTGAATAAACTTTCATTTGTCAAATTGTTCCTCATTAACTCATCGTCTCTGTTCAACATTTACATAAAAGACTCACTCTGTTGGGCTCTAATCGTTGACGAATGACTCGAACGGATGGGCAGGAAAAAAATAAAATAAAAAGTTCCCAAACACAATATAACACTCGTCTCACATTAATCAAAAGTCATTACAGAGTCACAGCACGTTTTCCGAACGAATTTACATGCGTATTCCGCGTCATTTCACTACATACGACGATACGTTTCGTCTTGTGGACGGACGGTGGGCGCTTTTTGAATGCAAATCAGATTACAAGAGTGTAAAAGAAATGTGCATCTTATAGATGCACAACCTTTTATTGCCTTTCTTTCTAGATTGATGCGGAGAAAAAGATTGTGAAGAGTTTCTTCAAAGTAAGAGTGAATTTACATAAGTTTTATGAAGGTGAGAAAACTTTCTATACAAAATATGCCTTGGGTAAGGTTGGAGTTCGAAATCGATTTTCCATAAAAGAACTAGTTAGTATAGTTATATCCACTTCTTTGTGCATGAATCAGCAAACGGTGTTGGGTTAGGTTTTATTCCCTTTGGGTTGATGTGTGTGAGCCTAAAGAGGGCTACTTTTATGACAGTTCCTTGAGGAGCCGGTCTGTCTGGCCCCCAGGGTTGTTAAAATTGTATGCATAATGAAATTGCTTTATTGATTGCCTTTTTTCAGCTCTGTTGCTAAAATCGAAATAGAAAAACACAAAAAAAAACAAGGAGCCAAACAATACCCTCAGCAACAATTGTCATTTAAATTTGTAATGTTGCCGTTTCATTGTTATGGGATTAAGAGGGACGAATTGAATGAATTCGTAAAGCATAAAAGGGTTGTTGTTGTGCTGTGCTTTCTATTTAAGCATTCTTTATAGTATATTCATATATACTGAAGGACGTCCGATTTTGTGTTCCGAAACGAATGCTTGTCGATGCTATAAATTAATTCTATTTTTGAATTTGTAGCTGATTTTATTCGTTTGTTTTTATTGTGACTTCTTTATGCAATGAAAATAAATCATTGTAAATTGAGAGTTTTATTGAGCTGAACAATATTTATGCATGTACATACATTAGAGGTGTTTAACTCATTTACATACATCGGTGTGGATCCATTTCTCATATTCTACTCCGGGGTGTCGAATTTGAAAAACGTGGTGCTTATTTTTGGCATTTCAATCTAACTAATAAAACGAAATGTGCTGTTTTTTTAAATGCGTGTCTGTAAAACGAAATATGCATTTATATTTATGCTACATCTTTTTTTAAATAAGATTATAATAACTAAAAAGCTCGAATGCAATCATGTCAAAGTGCCAAACGCATATGAATGTTTATTAACAGATTCCATTGCTTTATCTACTCTGAAATCTGGAACTCCTGCATGCTTATCAGAAAGGAATTTTTTAAAAAATTACTAACTATGCCTTTCATTGGGTTTTTCAAGCTCGTTGAAAAACCTGATTGTGAGATAGCAGTTTCCATTGCTGTTAAAGCCACACAGAAAAAAATAGAAACTGAAGAAAAACCACCAACTTAAATAGACACCACGGTTGATCTTCTGTGCAACTAACTGTCCGTGTCGTCATGGACTGTCCTTGTCGGTGAAGGAAAACCCTTAATGAATACTTCCTGGAAAATCTAGACCATTAGGTTAGACTCGATTACAAAAATTCTGAACACTGGACAGGGCAATTTTTTTTCTTTGTGGGTAGGCAAAAGGAAAAAAAAAGGCACTACGAGAACCGACCGCGCATGCTCTTAGTAGTATAACGTTTCGAACAGGGGCAAGAAAACGTTTACCAGATTTGCTGGGCATCGGTACAGAAAATATCCGGAACTGACAAAAACCAAAGATATTTGTTTTTTAAACCAAAAAAAACTAAAAAATATTCGGAGCTGACAAAACCAACTAAAGAAGCCAGGAGCATCTGTCTCAAAAAGTGTGGGTTTCTGGTCGACGTCTATTATTCTAGTTATAGGATTGAACACCTTTTTATCTTCAAACATGCAAATAGAATCGACAGCATTGAAATGTATGCCAGATGTTTTAGTTGAACACTCTGCTGGTTATGTCATTGCTTTATCGACAGCATACTGGCATGACACTTGCGGGGGAATCTTTATTGTTTCTGTGCATGGTTTTCATGGGCTCATTGGCTTAACAGCAGCTTTTGTGTTGTATCACGAACTCTTTTTCTCTTTTATACGCTAATTCCTTAACGTAAAGTGCCTACACATTCAAGGCATTATACTCTACATTTACCTGAGCAGATCGTGGTGTTTTCAAAAACAGTTTTTTAGATTTTCGTCTTGTCTAAAATAATTCCCACAAAAATCGATTAATTTTATCAATTTGGTGCAGATGGTAGCACTCGGACTGCGACGATCGGAAGGTCCTAGGTTCAATGCCAAGTCCAACAAACTATTTTTCTGTTTCTATACCCGACCGAGGGTATATTAATTTTAATGCACAGTTTGTAACCCAAAGAAATAATCACCGTAGACCCTTAAGACCTTTTAGGGATCTGATCGAGACGGACATATCTGAATCGATTAAGCCATGTCCGTCCATCCGTCCGTATGTGTGAAGGTTTTAGGTCTTTAAAATCAAGCTAGAGACCTGAAACTTGGTACACTTGCTTTTTTTTTTGTTGCACAGACAAAGTGTGAAAATTGGCTTAATCTGTCAACGGACACGCCCACTACTGGCTTCAATGTGAGACAACCTCTTTTTTACACTTTCTTGCAAAATGCCTTTTAGTCAAGTTAGACAAGTCATAGGAACTTAAATTTTGGTACTGAGCAATATTGGCCCAAGACCTTTAACAAGGCAAACATTGGATCGCCCACAATATCTACCATGCCCACTTTTAACGTGCTAGTTAAATCTTTAAAAACCCGATTTCTCGGAAAGTTTACTCCAAATCGAAAAAAATTTATATGACAAATATTAAAGATATTACTATTTGCTAAGTTTACCCCATACAAAGTTTTGAGCTTCGCCCACTTGTAAGGGGCGTTTTTAGGAAAAAAAACTTTTTTTTTCTGAAGTAATTTTCACTTTTACCGTATTTTCTCATGATTCCAACGAAATAACAATTAATTGATTTTAATTTTAAGTCCATGCCCACTTTTGGGGGCGTTGCCTATACAAATAATATATGAATTCGGGCTAAGTTACATGGTATAACGGGTCGGGTATATAGAAGTTTGTCACAGACAAACTCTTGCACTTACTCACTAGTTTTTTATACAAAAATTAATCAATTTTCTAACATACCAATTATGATGAAAATAAAGCTGTACAGGCCCTTCTATTCTGACGTTTAGTTCTAAAGTAGAGTTGAAATACTAGCGAGCGGAGTTTCGAAAGAAAAAAGCCATTTAAAAGTCACCGGAAGGGCATGATCCTTGGCTCAAAAAAAAAAAATCATAATTAAAGCTTGAGTTCGCCCTGAAGAATGATCAGCTGAGAGTATAAATACGAAACCAAAATAAACACCTAATTCCGAGGCCCAGTTTTGTAACGTCAAGTTAACTCCGAGGTATGCTATTTAGAACGCAAAGTTAGCATTAGAAAACCGCTAGGAGCTTCTCACTTTTCCTGGGGTTAATTCTGACATTAAGACCTTCTATTCTGACGTTTAGTCGTATAATAGAGTAGAAATACTAGCGGGCGGAATTTCAAAAGAAAAAAAACCGTTTATCGATCACCGGAAGGGCATGATCCTACTAGCTTCACCTTTTGCGGGTAGTGATTTAAATGATTAAGCTACAAGTGACCGATTTAATCATTGAAAATAATGTTTAATAAATTTGAATTCCATGCTTTTTCAGATTGTACCTTGGCTTAACACAACCAATTTCATAATTCAACCTTGAATTATCAGCTGATAGTAAATGCGAAACTTTAAATTCACCCATTTCCTAGGTCCAGTTTTGTTATACCAAGTTGGTACCGAATTAGGTTAGAACGCAAAGTTAATATCAGAAACCGCTAGGAGGTTCTCACTAGAGGGCTAACTTTTCCAAAAAGTAAAATGTGATGTAGACTATTATATTGAAAATTTAAGTACCGCTAAGAGCCTTTGAGAGGCTGTGTAAAGATTGTAGAGTGCAAAAGTACTCAGAAAAACTAACGAAAAGCGTTGCTAGCACATTTTACACGTGCCATGACTAAATTATTTTACTTCTTGAAAAAAGAAAAAAAATTAAAAAAATATTACAGTAAGGGTACTTCCCCTTGATAGAGTGCCATAAAGCTTTAGCTCTTAAAGCTGAATTCCTCTCATTAATTTGTGTAGAAAATATTACTTTTTTTTTTAATTCTCAAGCATCCTGACAGAGAGGAGGCTTAAACTTTATGCAAACAGTTTAAAATTATTATTTATGGAAACATTTCCCCCCAGGTTGCTCTGGGATTGAGGTAAGTGCACAGCTTCACTCTGTGTCAAGGGTTGTCGTGATTACGACCTGCGTTTCCTGGTGTTTGTTTCCATGTCAGACTCATTGTTCAAAGGAAGGTCTCGGAACGTTTATATGGAATCCCATTTTGTATGAATTGGTGCTGTGTTTTAAAATGCGTGCTTAACGATACATAGTGACCACAGGAGGACGGGATATAATGATATTATTCTGACACCCCTGTCATCGTGCTACTTGTGCAGCTGCATTTGTGTTTAATTTTAATTAAATTCTTTGTTATCGTACTGATGCCAACCCCCCTGGGTGTCTGTAGTCATTTCTCATTATTTTAAAAGGATAAATATCACATAGTTAACAACAAAATGTTTTCGTTAAATTACTATAAACAGCCTAAAGGCTAACAAAGACCAAACCACAAGCTTGCTTTGATTTGTTTTCGATAAAAATTTTATTAAAATTCTCAAAAATTAAAAAAATACCAATTGTGATTGTGGTTGTATAGGTTTCCTCAATTGAACTCAATGTCATATGCATTTAAGCAAACAAAAAAATAAATGTTGTGTGCGAGTGGTGCGCATCAGATGCGATGTGCCACACATGACCTCAGACGATTCCATATGTTATTCCAATTAACTATTAATAACCACTTGACTAAATTTAATTTGTGTATGAAAATAGCCGATGATATTTAGCAAATGTGTGAATATTATATATAGCACTATACATATACAACATGTCATGATGACGGCGGTCGTGTCGTGACTATGGGTTTTGAAAACAAAGAACTTAAGTTCATACTTTGTTGTGTATGCAGTAGGCAGACATATAGAATACCACATAAATATGTAAGAGCTTATTGCTAATTAAATTGCAGAATTTCTTGAAATTATTCACTACTTATGGACATAACTGCATTCGAGTGTTTGTCATTTTTGTAAAAGCCACCTGCAAAACCGTTTATAGGGGATGTAAGTTGACTTTGTTGTATTTGGCAGAAATATGATGACATAAAAGGAAGTTGCGAAGTCGACAATAACAATTATTACATTGTTTTGACAGAATTTAATATTGAACAAAATCAATCGGTTGGCTATCTTTTTATCAGCTTTATCGACAGATATGGTATCAGTATCTATGCCCTAGGGTGTGCCCGATGTGATTAACAATATGGATTTGACAGATATCGATTTTAATAGAATCTAATACGTTTATCGGCTTTTGAAAACCAAATAAGTAAGTGGTATAAGCTAAAAATATGTCTAAACACAATTCCCTACTGTCAAAAAACTGAATATCAATGGGAAGTCTCTTATTTGAGACCGAAATGCAATCAAATTGATTTTGGTTTTTATTCACAGGCTACTCACAACCTAAACGCCTCTATAGTGGCAAAGGTTTGAGATCCATTTAATATGAAAACAACAAACCACCAGTCTAAAGTATTCGCCCTGATCCCATGCGACTGTGGGGGAAAGTTCCAAGGACTTTTTTTTTTAAAGATTCTACCATTTTGCAAATACGTTCTATGAGCCGCGAAAACAAAAATCTGATGCATGAGTTTCAGCTTATAAGACTCATGCATACACGACTTACACGGTCATGCTCTCTATAGTTAACTAATTTTATCAGTTTTCGAATGAAAAAAACTTTTTCATATAAAGACACGTCTTTAACAAAGACAGCTGCAAGAGTTCTTTTTTAGGAATAGTTTCTAGATTCCAAAAAAATACTCCACCCACTAGGGTTCATTTAAAGTTGTGGCTTTCTGCGTGGCGGAAATATTAACATGCAGTCTTGACTTTAACCCATAAAGCCGGAATTATTTAGCAAACCTAGTTGAGCAACGCAAGTCAGTTGGGTCCTACTTTTAAAGGGTACAGAGCTTGAGAACCGAAACCGAACAGAAAATCAAAGTGTCCTTCCTTGAATTCGTTTTTTTTTCGGGTTTTAGATTATGTTTATTCCAGAAAAGAAGCCATTCGACGTAGTTTTTGGGGCTAGTTAATAACTCAAAAGTAATATACTATCTAATGTGAATATCTTACGAAATTTTGTTTATGCCCGTTGCAGAGATCTATAAGATTCTGTAACATACTGAACATTCTCCGCCTCGGTTTCTAATTTAAAGTTTGAGCTAATTTATGCGATGGTGTTTAAGTTTTCTGAAAATTTCAGGTTTTCAAGTTAAATTTTTTCGAAAAGGCGCAATGCAGAGAATCTGAAACAGAATGCAAAACCTTTGAACCCTTGATATATTCCTATTTAACGCAAAGGTTGCAAGTTCTAAAGTTAAAGTTATTTTTTCTGAATATGGGTGAATATTTCAACCGTTCAGTAAGAATTAAGTATAAATGGCTAATTCCATATAGGAAAAAACCTAATAAACTTCCATAGTGGAAAAGCTCACATACAGAACAAAAAATCGTGTCTTCCCTTAGTTCATGGGTCAGCTAGAGGCTCTGTATTAGGTTTTGCTACTGTTTGGAAAACCAGTAGGTCTGATGCCCACTTTTTGATTAAATTTACGATCGTATTCACGTAGGGTATAAACTCTTTCGCAAAGGATAGAAGGTATAGTTATTAAGATTGATTCAAAGTTTGCAACAACGTTCGTAGACCTTCATGGACCTTATGATTAAGACCGGCTTGTGAGTCGGATAAGCCATGTCCGTGTGTCAGTAGTTTTTAGGGTTAACATTTTAAGCATGGAACTTCAAACTTTATATAAGCACTACAAATGGAAAAATTGTTTAACTCCGCCCAATTTGTCACCCCTTTACTTGTCACGAAGGTACTTCAGGGAGCCACAATAAAAAAATTTTATACCCCATCCCATAGGATAGGAGGTATATTAAGTTCGTCACATGGTGAAATAACAATGGTAGACCCCCAAGACCTTAAGGGAATATGATCAAGACCGAATTCTGAATCGAATGAGCCATGTCCGTCCGTCTGTCTGTATGTCACACGTTTTTAGGCCTTAAATTTTAAGCTAGGGAGCTGAAATTTGGTACATAGTGTACAACAAGTGTACAACATTTTCGAATCCGCCCACAGACACGCCCACAATCGGTGCAATCGTGTAACTACCTCCAAAGCTGTAAGACGTCTTAAAAGCCTAAACTTTGGTATTTATTATCTCCTTAAAAAATGAATCGCTTTACCTCCCCCAGTGGGCGTGGCATCGATTTAAAGGTAACTTTTTTAAATGCATTTTATTCAATATTTTTTTCCAAATCGAATTTTACTCAATATATTATATAGAAAACACATAGTTCTATTTGTTGATACAAGACTTTGGGCGACGCCTACATTTGGAGGTAAAATTGAAGAAAAGCCTAAAAATTTCCAGAAAAATGTAATTTCGACTGGCCATAAGCCTAATTTTGGAAAGAACAAAAAAAAGAATTAGCAAGTTAGATAAACGGGGCTTTGTTCTAGATTTCGGTCATACAAAGTTTTTAGCCACGCCCTTTAAGGGCTTTAAGGGGTCGATTTTTGAAAAATATTGAATTTGAACCAAAAAATTGCATTTTTACGTACATTTAAGCGTAACTTGGAATTAATTGATGGTTTGTAATTAGGGGCGGTTGGGCCACACCCCTTTTAAAAGTTTGCACTTCTTATAAATCGTCAAAAAACAAGAATTACATCAGTATTTTACAATGTGGGATAGGATGGGGACTGTAACTTCTGCGTACACACTGTAGCACTTACTCACTGTTTTTTTTTTTTTTTCAAAAACCGGTCAGTTTATTTTTGTTGCAAATTAAATAACACAAATGCTTGGCAACCCTACACCCTACTTTGTAGGGTCATATACTAGTGCGCTGGCGTGATTGTAAAACAGCTAAAATTTTCTAAAAGTATTTTTTAAATTAGAGATGGTCGCACATACAGGCCTGTAGTGGGCGTCTCCGTGGGCGGATTCAACTAATTTTCAAACTCGATCTGAAGGACTGGACTTCCAGCACACTCACGAACTTTCAGCTCTCTAGCTTAAAATTCAAGGCCTAAACGTTGCTTACATACGGACGGGCATGGTTTAATCGATTCTCCTGTTGCTCCAATTCATATCTCTTAAAGGTCCTAGGGGTAAACAGTGATTATTTGAAAGCGTTACAAACTATACATCAAACTTAATATACCCTGGGTAGGGTATAAAAAGGAGCAAATTTTTAATTTGAAGTTTCTTTTTACCGGGGCGTTTTTTTCCTAGAGCCTCCCTACTTTCCTAGAGCGAGCGAAAAAAACGACGGAAAGATTTACAGATGCTGCATCTGTAGCCTGTAAGGGACATGGAAACCCCACAAGTCTTACGGAGGAAAACAATGGCATCACTAACTAAATATTCAGTTAACCATTCCTTTCTGTACTTTGTCTAATTCTTTGGCTTTCGAATCGATCCTATGTCTGCTTTGTTATAAGCAATTAATTGACTAGTTTGGGCATTGCCAAATTAATTTGACTGGGCGAAGGTTAGAGAGGGGTGATTAACTTTTGACCTATCCCAAAATGAATAACAGACGTCGACTAAAAAGCCGCTCGCTTTTTTCGCGATAGACGCTCCTGAATTTCTCTTTTATTGGTGGACCTGCCTTGAATATTTTTCTTGCCAATATCTACCCCCCTTGGGCGTTCCGTGATAGAAGCTCTTGAATTATTGAAAGCATCTTATAAAGAAGCAGGTTCTGTCTTAACCCATTATAAAATTTGCTTAATTGAACAAGCTTTTCGAAAATCCTTGAGGCCAATTTAGGAGAAAATATTAGAAACCGTCCTGTCCCGTCTTTAATGCTTCTTAATACTACTTCTGCTACAATAATACTTCATTCACACCACAAATGAAAAGTTATCTCTTGCTTGACTAGATAAGGACTGAGGAAGTTTTTGTGTTCGGTTTCACTCTGAGAAATATTTTTCCAAGTTGCAATGAGACAAGTCAAGTTTCAATTTCCTGACTTTTATAGGCAGCAGCCAGCAGAAGTATTATGTATCCGATTAATTAGCGGCTTTTACCCCAATCAAAATACTTTAATAAACGGTTTGCAGCACTAAGTTATAAATTTTTCCACCAAACTGACTTTGCCTAGTTATTAATACCAAACCGAGTCTTAAACGGTTCCTTGTCTGCAAAAGTCAAACAAGAAATGAAAAAAAAAAAAACTATAATTAGCACCGTTGCAGCTTTCTCGCTATTTAAGAAAAGCTACAGCCAAAGGAGAGCCCATAAATAAAAAGCCTAAATGGAAATCACCTTTAAAATTACTTTCAACATCAGTACGTGTCTAAGTACCTGAAATGACAAAACTGTTTACACTGTCATCGCGTTGGCGATTACTCAATCGATTTTCCCTTAAGCATGGTCAAATGGACAGAAAAACCAACATCTAGAGACGACACGGTGATGGTGGTGCTGGTGGCTTGTAATGATGATGATGTACTCCATTCAGGAAACACTTCTTGTATCTGCAGAGATGTTGTAGTCTGGGGAGTCTGCAGTTACTGCGGTGGTCTCCCATATTTGTGGTGTGGCTTGTAAGATAAATGTTTTAGATTCCACAGGTGACATTTGTGGCCAACCAGTTTGTCATGGCGCGGCAGCGGTCGATATTATGGGTGAGCTACTCCAGTGAAAACCCGTCGCTGCAAGACTAGGCTTTATTTGTTTATTTCTGTGCTTCGTTGAGGAGGGAAACGTAGGTATATATAGGTATATACTATATGTAAAGTGGTGGTGATTAAGGGAATTTTCTCTTGCTTTATTTATTTAATATTTTTACGACTTCTCATGTTAGGTATGCCTGCTACCATGCCAGCCGGTGTGGTTTCTTTTAAAAAATATTCCAAAGTTCTAATTTTTCCTGAGCGGCGAAAGTAGAGCGTAGCTTTTATGGTGGCCATATAGAAGAAGGAAGAGTGGTTGGGTCTGTTTTTTCGTTTTTTTTTCGATGTTATGTTGTATAAAGTGTGTATTGTTAACGATCCCTTAAACAAATGTATGGAGCTCTTGTCGGACTTTTTTTTGTTTTACATTTTTTTTCGCAAGGGAAATGAAGGTGATTTCTTGCAGGAGTGTAATGGTTTTTAATAGGCAGGCCATTAAAATGTTGAATGAGTTCTTGGGAATTTTTACGAACATTCAAATTGAAACCATCAAGATTTTGTTGCTTCGTTTTTTTTTTTTGTGATCCTAAATGAGCTCATCCATGTTATGTCTGGATTTAATGGCCTAGAAATATAACCGCTTACATTTTTTTTTAAATTCAAATACCAACAGGAGGTACCCACATAGTTTAATCTGGAGATCATAATCCCTGTTAAGTGGTGACCTTAAACGATGGTAAGCTCATCAGATATGAAAAATTGTTTGGTCGTGAAAAATACTATATTTATGCAACATAAAATTTATGCAATTTTAAATGAAGACAAGTCTCTACGCGTTCAAATTTTATTGTTGGTACCTACCTACATTTTTATTTTATTTTTAACACGATTTGTGGTTAGGTAATCCTCCTTTAGACTAAGAGTCTTAAATTAACACAGAAAGTTAGTTTTGTGCTAATTTTGCTGGATAATAAAGCGAACATTTTAGGGCGTTGAAGAGAATTTAATCACAAATTTTCAGCAATGTATAAACAAATTTGTTTCTTTATTAATTTTTGAAATTGAAAGAATGTTGGGCCCAACGTTGCTCAACATTCGCCTTTATATTCCCTTTTATATGTATTATAATAATGCTTACAGTTAGTGACAAATCTCCCTACAGTTTTTCGGAACAGAGCAAAGTCTTAGCGTGTCCCGACTGCAAACAAATTTAAGAAACAAAAAAGACAATGACGAAAACATTTTTTCGGAAAATTAAAACGCTGCTGTTTTTCAGTCTGTCCATTTCCTTTTAATTTAAACTCCAGGGTTGCTTAGAGCATATGGAGTGATGCAACATTTTTGCATGATGCAACAATAGTCTATATCACAACCTTACGCACTTATCGCTCTTTCTTCATCAACCTGTGCTTATCTTAGCTGTGAAGGCGGTTGTAAGAGGTATATTTATATCATGCCAAAGTTTATTGCTTATGGCCTTGTCATCTTTCACAACATTATGGAATACTTGATACGAATTTGTTAGGCTTTGTGCTAATCTTGAAACAGAGGTACATATACCCTAATATTACAAAGAGTTTATCAGTACCACGTGTAATTAAATGGGAGGTTGACCTTAAATCTAAAACTAAAGGGTGATTTTTTAGCTGGTTTGGCTTTGGCAACACTGGTTTTGACAGCTGACGTGTGTTTAGTACCTTGTGTCACTGTCAAACAGCTTCAGTTTGGTTTGCAATTTAACCATGGATCGTCTTACAAATGAACAACGCTTGCAAATTATTGAATTTTACTATCAAAATTCGTGCTCGGTTCGAAATGTTCATCGCGCGCTGCTTCCATTTTATGGTCGGCATTCTCGACCTTCTGAGCAGTCTATTCGGAATTCGGTCAATTGGCCGCCTAGATCGTGCGATTTGACACCATTAGATTATTTTTTGTGGGGGTATGTCAAGTCAAATGTCTATAGGGACAAGCCCGCTTCGATTGACGCACTGGAAGCCAACATCCATGCATTCATTCGTGAGATACCGGCCGATATGTGTGAAAGAGTATGCCAAAACTGGACTCAGTGGATGGGCTACCTGGGACGCAGCCGTGGTCAACATTTGCATGAAATTATCTTTAAACATTAAATTGCAAGGTTCAAACTATCGATTCAAATAAATATTTCATTAATTTTTTCGAATTTTTTGTGTTTTTTTTTAAAAAAAGTTCTCAACCTCTTAAAAAATCACCCGTTATTAGTCTCCTATCACGATCGACAAATCTATAAGACTTTTACTGGAGTCTGATGTCCAACTCTATTCTATCTGTGTCTATCTTGGTCAAAGCTCATCAGATATGGTGGATATCGGCAATAAAAGAATCCGGGCGGACCAGAACCAGCATAAAATGGAAAATCCAGTAGCATGTGTCTCAAAAAAGCTGCCCCCTGGTAGACGTCTGTTATCCCGGCTAGGGTCGGCCGATTGTTAAACTGGCGTCAGGATAAAAAAAAATTCAGCTTCCCTCTTTCACACCCTTTTTTTGCTAATATTCAAATATAATGCGGGCTGCAACTGAATACTTTGTTAGTTATACCATTGCGTTTGCCCATAAAGGCATAACATTTTCGGGAGCAGCGTTATTTTTTCAATCAAAGGTTTTTATGTCCTGATCTTGCTGCGCAGAGTTTGTACCGGGTGTTTCTTTCCGTTCGTGATATTCTTCCGCATATTAAAAGTCGGCGAGACCCCCCGATGGCAAGCCAATAAAAAAAAAATGACAAAACCTATAACATCCTCTAAAAAAAAATTCGTTCTTATAGGATGTTTCCATCGCACATAAGACAGAGATTAACGTAAAAAGATAAGGAGTTAATCCCAAAGTGTTTTCACCGAAAAAAGGAGATATGTATACGTTAATTTTTGACATTTGTCAATGACAACATTTGGTGTAATATTGCAATGTCTAGTCGTCAGGTCCTCTGCACATCTCTTTGTAAACGTGACTGGTTTTTCGGCTCCAGGCAATTCTATCCGAGTTTTTTTTTGATTGCCCACAAATTTTCGATTCTACAAAACTAAATGACCAAACGTCAAATATGTTGATGGGATTTCAAGCCGCAAAGTAAAAAGTCGACCAAATTGATCAATATCAACCAGCAGCATCAGCATAACCATCCTCAATTCTGTTGCAGTGTGCACATCTCAGTGCATTTAACTTTTTTGACAAGTCCAACCAAAACCACATCAACCATAAAAGCACAGCTGAAAACCATATAACAAACACAGCTGAGTTGATGACACGCAGACCCATCTGTCAATAAAAGGTTTGTTTCATTTGTTTTGTCAGAGAATAAATAGAAGACGTAAAATGCTGTATACGGTTGGATTCAAAAATTCATGCGTGGAATAGATTATTTACTCGATAGGTTTCTTATCTTTTCGTGAAGAGATAAAACTTATGGTAAATCTCGTGCTTTTGAGGAGATTTCAGGATGATTTGTCTTAATGGCGGATAAGTCTCCTGTGGAAACACCCTATAACACCATTGTTTTGGTTGAGGACAAACTAAAGTCTTAACCAACCAGTCGCATATTAACTCGTGAAAAAAAGATCTACGTTAAGCTAAAGCTAAATTTTTTGATGCGGTGATCATACTCGTAAACGCACTTAAAAAAACTCTACGGAAATGCTTGAACTGTAACAGTATGACAATTTTATCATTATCGATGAAGCCCAAGTTTGCGATGAATCGTTGGGTCTATGAGTGAAATTATAGTTTTTGGTGACGAAAAATTCACTAACATCATGCGAAATTCACTAACATCCAAAGCATCCCAAAAATAAGGCACTTAAGCTACACCATTACTTCTACTTTCTTCATTAATGATTTTAGATTTGAGTCATTGATGATTTTGGAGTTCAGATTTAGTCACATGCGAAGCGCGGTTGTCGCAGCAACTATTTTGTGTTCATTGCCATTGACCTGGCTTTGTTTTATAATTAAGTTCTACTTTGATTGTGAAACCAATTGTGTTTACACATTGTGTTTACACAGTGGTTTCACTGACTTAGCCTTAAGAAGTTGAAAAATTGTAGATAGGCTAAAATTATGTCTGTTATTGAATATATTTTCTGGTTGGTGTACGAAATAGTACGAGTTGCAGCCAAGTTTCGTTGACAGCGTTCAACATTTAGTGACCGTTTGAAGTCTCCACCTGTAATTAAAGCCTGCAGGGCAATCGTTTGCATTTCGGCACTCGTATAGTGGCACACAAATCAGCTCGTCCTTGTTCCATGAAATCTTTCGGAGGTTCAACCGGATTGGATTTATTCACAATCCGTCTTTCGTCTCTGAACCTTATTTCAGAATAATGTCTATGCAAGCACCATAAAGCTTTCGCCAAAATTAAGCGGTGCTCTACAAGAAATAGTAAAAATGTATGCCGACCAAATAGTTTTGTCCTATAGGTTACAAAATTTTGGGCCACACAAAACGGCCGGCGGCGGGATGTGTCACACAGTGTATGCAACAAAGAAATTCCTGCACTGAAAATTCTGCAAAGCTAGTGGCCACTGAGATTGTGTACCTTATTCAACGCTATTAAACTATTTCTTGTGGGGTTAAAAAAAAAAACGCCGGGTACGATTGTTGACTTAAAAAGCAATTTGGTGCCAGAATTTGCAATTGTGTCCTTATTGACACACACTTTTACTATAGGTACTTTAAGAGCAACATATGGTGCCGCAAATAAAAAAAACTTTATATGAAACAAAAGAATTTAGAAAATACTTATTTATTCCACTGTAGGCTCTTAATCGTCAAAAGATTCTTTTTCCCCAAAAGTAAAAGCAGCAATTTTTTATTCCATATTTTATCAAAGTTATCTTGTCACCCAAGATTGATTGTCTTAAAAATTATGGGTCGCTCAGATGTAATTAATCAAATTGCAAAATGACAGAACGCTAATTAAGCTTTAAATGTATACAATTAAAAAAGTCGTTAGCTACGTTAGTCCACGCTTCTAAGGTGGGTTGGAATTGGAATCCGCATTAAAAAAAATTACGTCAGTCACGGTCGATGCAACCAACATACACACACTTTGAAGGGTTTAGAAAGGGTTTTTAGGAAACGATGAATAAATACCCCAGTTTTGCATTAAAACATGGTAAAAATTGTACAATCTGACCAGATTACCTAAAGAGGATTATCAATCCCGCATGTAACGCTGGATTATTCATCGCATCCCAATATGTCGCCGAACTTGACCCCGTTGCGAGTGCAAAAAAAAATTAATTTTTTAATCAAGCATGACATAAGCCATGGTGGCTTGGCTATCTTACCACATGAGATCCGCAACATTTATTGCCGACGGACTTTAACAACTTATTTAACGTTTCTTTCATTAATTCGCTAAAAACTAGAATCAACAAAGAATTAGGTCACCAAAGTGGAAAATCCACTTAGGTTTGTTCACGACGGCGACAAAACCATAAAAAAGTATTATAAGAGGTCTACCCGCAACTACAGTACTCCAAGTGGGGGAGCAAATCTGACGAAAAAGAAACGGAACTTCATACTTTTAATTGCTCGAAATGAAAACATAATTAGAACACGTTCACACTCATTAGGGCAACGTACACTCATACGTGCCTGTATTAATAATACCTGTGTGCTTAAGTCAAACTCTCATAGGTTACAAGTGATGGTGAACGGGGGAGGGCCGCCTGAATCTTGAAGCTGAGGTCAACTCAAACCAGTTGAACCAAGCCTCTCTGGCAATCCTACCAATAACAATGAACTCAATTTCGATCGAGAATATTGTTGGTTCTGAGGTAATATTTTATTTTTCTGCTCCAATCTCGATCGTTGTTGACGAACTTCGAGTAAGAATATATCGTTTATTCCACTGGACATTCCACTTTGTTGGCATTCGAGAATGTATCTTGTTATGGGATAAGGCATGTCTTAGTATTTCTTTTTTTTTCGCAGTCATAAAACACGTACACGACTTTAGGAGAGTGGAATATTTTTATTCTAATATTAATTCCTCACCGCTGATTTATGTGAGAAAATCTGTGTCTATTTTTTTGCATTATTGACACAAATACAATTTTCAGTTCATTATAATGTTGGCCCGATTTTATTTGCTTCGATTAAAGAGGTAATCACGAGTGAAAAAACTAAATGCACTTAATGGTGGTGTCAATGGAAAATTAATAATTTCCGTACAAAATTTAAAATTAGTACCATTATATTTCCCTCAAAAATATTAAAATTTTAAATAAAAATTTGAAAATTCCTTCAACTTAGTTGTGGGATATTTTCGGAACAAATTATATGTTCGTCATTACGTGTCCATGAGCTTGGGAGCATATTTTTGAATAAAGAAAAGAGAAAAAACTAAATGATTGATGCTCTTGTCGTTTTACTGCGAATTCTATATTTCAAGCAATTAAGAATTTATTACGGTCGAACATTTTTCATTGGCACCTTCTAAAATAATTTTTTAAAAATGATAAACATGATTTATATTAATACATATATCTTAAATGTATATATTCATATAGCTATACAAAATATATTATTATAATTTTTATTTTAACATGCCAATTTCTACTCCTAAACTATGCAAACATTAAATTATATAAAAGCATAAGAATCCATGGAACTTGAAGAATTTATAACATAAGATAAACTTTAAATAAAATAGAGTGGCGCAACTGCTCGAGCTGAACCAGGCCCAACTTCTCAACAATGTATGCTGGTGTGTTAATTTCTTTTACATACAAAGGGACCTACAATTTTTTGCCAAATCCGAACGGCACTTTGAGAAGTTTTTCAAGACAAATGATACTCTCGGAGGGCTTGTCAGACCCTCGCGGAGGTGGGGCCCGTGAAAAAGAACAAGTCTTTTTTTGAAGGTGACGATGGCAGGATTCGAACCCAGGCCTCTGGCGTAGTAAGCACACACACTAACCACTACGCCACGGCACCCCACGTATAATAAGATAAACTTCTTTGATTTTATTTTGCTTAAAGTTTTGAGTATAAGGTTGAGAAACTGAACAGGTGCAACGCAAGTCGTATGGTCAATGACAGCTTTTCTTTGCTATTACAGCGATTTGTAGCTATGGTGCCCATTTCCTTTAAGCGACTAATATTTTTCGGACTCTACGTCAAACTTTGTATAGCTCCAGAGCAAGTCGCAGTTCGGGTACTGGGGTCACTACTGTGGCTTGCGGTAGTGAACTAGATTCTTCTACTTTACTGAATGTAATTTACCTTAAAAAGGCGAGGTTTTCAAAGTGAACCTTGAAAAGGATTACTTCAGGGTTATACCCTTTACCCAATAAAATTCCTATAGCAATAACAGTCAAGTTCCTCCTCCGAATTAAGAGCCCGGTGGACTTTACTCTAGCAAACTCGTAAAGTGTGGGTGTTAAGCGTATGGGCGTTAAGCGGATATTTGCCGATCACACCTTAATTTTGTAACTGATCACTGAAGTTAGTTCAGGGAAGTCCTGTTCGATTGCCATATATTCCTGGAGGAACTGCATAGACCTTAACTTTAGAACTCGCACCTTGTACCAACTATCCTTATTTACGGTGTAATGGTCTGTTTCATGGAAATCGGAGAGGACATAATGCTTTATTTCGCTTGCTGGTGTTGCTGACCCCAATTAGGTGTAGCCCTAGATGGTATATAGGGAAACGAACAAGATACGGTGGGTACCGGTATGGAAAATATTCGGGGCGGGCAAAAACCCAGCAACAAACGAAAAATCTAGGACTGCCTGACCCAAAGTCAGTGGCTTCTTGGTCGAAGTCTGTTATCCAGGTTAGGTCGACCAAATATTTAACGCCCTTTTCTCTTCCAACGTGCAAATAGAGAGAGGGCAACATTCGAATGTAAGCGAGATATTTTTTATTAAATACTCTGCTGGCTATATCATTGCTTTTCTCTGCAAAAGGACTCTGCTGGCTATATCATTGCTTTTCTCTGTAAAAGGCATAACACTTGCGGGGTTAACTTTATACCTACCTAGTTTCTGTGCTGGGTTTTCGGGAAGGTTGTCGCAGGAAGCTGAAATTTGGTATGCGATATCCTCGCTTAAGTGTATTGCGATTGGCATTTAAAAAAAAAGCGAATACCGCCCCCTTGTAGGCGTGGTCATACTTAATATGCATTCTAATAAACTGTTTTTATTTGACATATTTGCTTTAAATCCAAAAAACTTGCACTATAAAATGTTCAGATATGTGCGTTGGCTATAAACTCATGTGGTTAAATTTTCATAAACCAAATTTTTAATATGAAAATGCAATCAACACTTGTAAACCATTTCTGATAAAAAATATAAACAAAAATACGATGTTGTTGAGAAGGGGTGAATGCCACGCCCCTTTCTCAGGGAGAAGATTCTTAACCGAAATTTAACAACCAAGATTTATGACACAATTCGCCTAAGCGGATTGTAACCCTCCCTCTAGTTTTATATATATATTTGTTTACTCGAATGGAATGGAAGTGAAAGGTTCAGAGATTATTACGTATTTGCATCACAGACACCCTTAGAGCGACTCCAATCATTTACTCTAGCAAAAATACATCACACAAGTTCCGTTGACATTTTCGGAAAGTTGAAACGATAAAAAAAACTAAAAATTACAATAAAAAAATTGCTACTGAACTGCAAAGCGTATACGAGCCAGGTTGAGAATGTGCCGTCAGCACCCATAATATCCTCGAATCTCCAGCCGGATATACCGACGTTATTAGAATGCGGAACCATAGAAGTCAGCACGTGTCTCTCTTTCGAACAAACCTGGTCAGATCTGGAGTGGAGAAAGACATAGAGTTATTTTCTTTAGTAGGGTAAATCTTTTTTGCTAAGATACCTATCCAAAGAATCTTCATCCCGCTGTGTATCTCTTCTTCTAGACTTGAGAAGAAACCATGATTCATCTTTTGTGTACCCATCCCGCCCCATTCCAAAACACTACATGCCATCGCTTTTTCGAGGATGTTTTTAAGTGGTCAATAGCCAGAATCCGACCTAAGGAGGGTAATGGCTACGTCTCGGGTTTTAATGAGTTGAGGGTCTATAAATTGCAAACCACATACCTTGTCGACACGGGATTACAGCGAGACTAGTTTCCCTCGCCTTACCTTGTGCACTTGGGTGCTCCTTTATAGATAAGCCCGTCTAGATGCCATGACTTCCTTTCTTGTTCGAGAACTGTAATGTATGTTTTTTCTGACAATGGTGGGCGCACACACAGAAACTGGCTACCTCGCCTTGGACTTCCCTTTAGGTAATTTTCAATGGAGGAAAAATTTCGATACTCGAGTGTCAGTTTACTGTCAGTTGATTCAAATGACAGTTGGATGTGTTTATTTATGGCCTTTTCGGTTGGCGATCCCAGATTGGGGCTTCTCTCCGAACAGCCAAACACGTTTTTCTTGATCTTGAAGTTTGTCTAGCGTTGTATTTGTGATGCAAAAGTTATTCTACAGGGGACAAATGACATTTATCCAACTTGACATTGACACATGTATAATTGTGTGCGTGCTTCTGATTTTGATTCTGGATTCAAAACCAGAAGCAAATTTCTCTTCTGTCCAGGAGAGGAACTGCCAAACGAGTCCAAGAAAACAGTTTCAGAAGAGTCCAGAAGTCTCCCGGACGACCAACCGAAAAGGCCATTAGCGAATCGAGTAGGCGTGCTCGTTAATTACGTCGATGGGCGAATTCAGTGTAGCCTGCATGTCAGTACACTACGAGCAAATTGCTTCTGTGATTTAAAAAAATTAAAGTTGGCCCCTTAAAAACCTAGTATAGGGTCAACCTTATTAATCTAATGCTGGTTTAGCTCAGGTTTAATTATATTTTTAAAGCTTCACATATCTGAGGATTCTATGTCCTCCCCAGTAGCGCCGAATCGTAGAGGTGCATGTTTTGGTCGTTTCTACAAGAACTCGTAAAGTACTCCAGCTCAGTATGATGTGACTGAAACACAAAGAAATTCTTGAGCTGCAGTTGCACTCATCATCGAGCTATTAAAAAAACTAAGCTTTGGATGGCTAGAAATTTAAAACGAATGGATATAACTCTGCAGTCTTGAAGTCACATTTTCAATAATTTTTAAAACAACAATAAAAGGAATTATATGTAAATGTATATCTCTGTAACAGCTTTCCCTACGATGTCAAAAGGACGTTTCAAAACGTTTCGAAAAAAAATTGATATCCCCTATTTATTTCTCTAAGGGTCTATTCCCTATCGTATAGCACAGAACAGTCGCCGTCTACAGTTGAGATAAGCTCGAAAAGTATTGGGGCTTATAGGAACGATAGACGGCGACAGCTGCCCTTCGTGGAAGGCCTCCATTGTACCCAAAAACTGATCTGTCGCTCGTGGAACGCCCAACGTAAAATTAGTTAAAGCTAGTAGGGGTAGAGGATGCCGACAGGTCTGTTAAACATTATCTACTGTAGTGATGAGGTTTCATGAGGTGCACCGAAATCTGTTTCTGCGTCTTTAATGTATTTAGAGTGCCAAAAGTTTTTTGTATTAAAGTCAAAAAACTATACAAACAAAATTCAAATGGCAAAACTAAAGCAGTCTCTTTTTCTATTGGATATTCGTGAACTTGTGAAATAAAGAAAATGTAAAGTAATCAAAGTCGAATTAAATTTTACTTTCCCTCCTAGAATACTCACTCTGACTGAAGCTCCCTCTTTTGTGTGCTGAAAAAAAGGAGTCCTTCTCCATTGTTCAATTGTTCCTAGATAATTTCGATTGCACTGTTATTCTTAGAAGTTTTTGAAGCTAGACTACAGTATAAAAACCAAAGCACCTACCCCACGAACTTCCAGATCTTTCGAGCAAACGGAAATCTACAAGAAACCTTATTCAAATTGAAATTTCGTCACCATCACAGACAGCTCTCATAGCTTTGTGAGATAACTATTTATCTTAATCCTAAGAATGGAATCCTTAAACCTACGCACATTATATGCGGCATATTCATGTACCCGCCCAGCATGTTACCATATCGTTATATCCATTCCAAGTGACTGGCGCTCAAACTGCCAGTAAATCCCATTTGACAAGCAATACCACGACATCATCACAGACGAACAGAGCAGAACATAACAGAAAACAGAACACCCTGTTCATGGCAAAAACTAATGCAAAAGTTGTCTCCGAATTACCATATTTCCGTTCAATGATAACAAGGCGGCGGCAGAGCTATGACCAGAGGTTTCAGATTATGACTGTGACGATGCGGCACGGAGATCTATTTGAGCGGAAACTTTTTCTTTATCTCAGGCAAAACAGACACACTTCAATTGGCATGGCCTGGTCTGGTGGCAGCACAGTTTAGTATGCCAACATCTAGTCTTTGGATTTGGTTCCAGTTTCCTCCACTGCCACTGCCGCCGATCCCGCTTCAGAACTGGTGAACTGGAACACGGACAGAAGATGTGATGGTCATGGGGTTAAGAAATGATTCGAATGGTTGACTGCGCATCCGAGCCGGAGCCGAATAATAGGTGTTTGTGGATTCCATCTCGCACTTTTAATCTTTAATCCGGATGGTGTGAGGTTTATTATATACACTTACACTCATTCAGTGGTGTTATGATGATGATGAGGGCAAGCCAAGCAATTGGTGTCTAAGACCGTTTTATTAACAGTAAAGTTGTCTATATCTACAAGTTTTCCATATTCTTTTGGTTGATTTTCCTTTGTATCCATGGACAAAGGGACGATATAGCGGTTGTGATGTGAATTGCGTTCAAGGAATTCCTACAACGTTCTATATTGCATAAGATAAATCGAATGAGATAGATGTTTGTTGTTTTCTTTTATGTTTGACTTATGATGGGTCTTGTGTCAAGAAATGCGAGAGGCCTGCTTTATGAATTCTATTCAGGGTGCTGGCACAGAAGGCTGGCTTTGATGCTAAAAGGAAAACCTATGTAGGTACCTCATTCCAAATTAATGGGCAACTGACCCCAGGCTTAGTGGTTATTTTTGCGTTGCGAGTTGTGGGTGCAATTATGTGTGTTCTTGCTCTTGGGTCAGGTCACAATTAAGGAGTACATCGCTTTAATTGCTAACAAAAACTGTGAATCTTTTTTTGGAGACTATCAAGTGTCTGTGGATGTTTTCAACACGCTTTATGTAAACATGTCATTTTTTTTCTTACAAACTCTATCCACCGCACATAAAACAGAGATTAACATAGGAAGATTAAAAGCTAATCCCAAAGTGTTTCCACCGGGAAAACCTGAATTTATTTCATTTTTGACATTCCTCAATGTCATGCTGTGGTGTAAAATGACAATGTCTGGTCGTGTGGTCCTCTACGACATGACATTGTCAACGCGAGTTTATTTTTGCGTCGATTCAGTAATAAACAATTTAATTGTTAATTACCGATCCGAGGAAGCCTCCATGTAAAAGAAATTATCTTCAGGAAAATGTAGCATGACTGGCTCAGTCAGTTGGTATTGACATGTTCAAAGGAGAGATCCTACGATCGGTATATACTGTGGTCAAATCGGCATACCCCACAAGCGAACCATTAGGAATGAAGTAGAGTGGGAGGGTTATGATCCATAATTTCAGACCATAACCTCGTGCCTAAAAGAAAAATAACAAGAAAATTGTTAATTGCCACCAAATTCTTTATTCTTTGAAACGCAATACGCAAAAAATAGGAAACCAAAACACCAAATGAGATCTCAGTCCCTAAGCCTATGTAAGACCAACTTGAATTAGCAAAATCATTAACATCCACCATTCTGTTGCATTGTGCATTTAACTTTTATGACAGGTCCAACTGCTTCTACATCAGCAGCAACATCAGCCATTCATTGCATCCCTTTACAGCACAAAGCAAACACAGCTCAGTTGATGATACCCAGCTGTCAATAAAAGGTTTGTTTGTTATGTTTCGTCAGAAATGAATAGATCACGTAGAATTTGGTTCGGTTTGATTTTGGAATTCATGCGTGGAAAAGATGAATTACGCGACTTATTCCTTCGGGAAAAGATTGAAATTCTTATTAGTATTGCGATTTACACTGGATAAAAAAAAATTGTCTTAATCGCAGATTAGTGTTCATTGGAAACACCCTACGAAAATCCTGATCGCAGTCATGGTTCGAACCCGCATACATAAAACACCAGGAAACGAACGTTACGATCGACGGACAAAAAACCTTTGTCTCATCCACACTAAACACATCCTGGATATGCCTATGCCAATAAGTCGGTCCCTGGCTATGAAACTGTTTCCTAAATTCTGATTTTAGATTCTCAATATTCTAGCAACCTTACAAATTGCGAATGTAAATAAAAGTCTAACTGGGGTAATTTCGAACACTGACCCATTGTAGCTACATATTTCACAGTTATCGAAATTTAATTAGAAATGAGCTTAACTTTTCTTAAACCTAGTCTTTTTCATTATTACCTACTCTAATTCGACCAACGAAGCATGTCTCATCCCAAAGACGTCCCTTAAGTCTTAAACCCAATGAATCCGTTGTGTCCGTTACGTCGAAGTACACAACTGACAACTCAGTTATATACACACGTTCTTCCGGGAAGTGACGTGCGTCACAAAGTTCTTCTATGGGCCGCTTCCCTTAAGAACGTGTATATTAGACTCAGTTGTCAGTTGTGTTCTTCAACGTAACGGATGCAACGTATTCATTGGGCTGAAAACTTTAGTTTAAGGTCCTTCCTATGATTTTTGCGCAGTGCTGTCTTTCAAGTTTAATTTTAACCATATTAAAAAACATGACAAGTTTAAGAACGTGATTCAAAGTTCTTTTTTAAAATGACAACGAAATGATAATTAAACTTTTGTGAAAAAAAACACTGAATTATCACTTTAAATGGGTATCCATCCGTAAACTTGAAAGCTACCTAGGTGTGCCATGTAAACACACATACTTTATCCAAACTTCTACATGAATTTGAATGTAAACAAGTTCCTACCTACAAAATTGATAAGTGCGCACAACTAATTTGGAAGTCAAACACGTACGGCACAAAAAGATAAACACAAAAGTTGCGAAACAGCAAAATGTAAATTTAATTGTTTAATTGGGGTTTTTGAGGAATTTTTGGTAACAATAATTGAAATGTGATTTTTGTTGTGAATAATTTGCTTCTCAGAATGGTTTCACTATACCTTAAAGTTTGACAGTTTTTTCTCACCTGATAACGGCAAAAGTACGATTCTTTCACAAAATTTATAAAATTTTTGAGACTCAAAATTAATAAAACAAATTATTTCACTCATATAAAATTTTGTGTCTAATGTAAAGGGTTGAGGGTAATTTTGAGTGTATCTTTTCACTGACGTAATATTGAAGACACGCAATTACGTTCAAAAATATAACATTCGAAATAAAGACGAACGAAAACCTCTGATCGATTCTAAGCTTTCCCAACGCCAGTGTTCCCAAATCCTGGATATAGTTCTGTAGTAGTAACAAATCGATCTGCAAAACAATAATTTCGTATATAGCTACACTCTTTCTTCTTAGAATAATTTTACTCACCTTTCTTCGAATAGGGCGTTTCCTCAAGTGTCGATTACCATTGCTACGCAAGAGTACATTCTGCTGAAATTTGCTCTCAGACTCAATCAACATGTCAGATAGTTTTGCAATAAGGTAGATGTCAAACGATGCCGAAATCGCTAATGGAAAGGATGTCATTATGTGCAGGCATAAAAAAAACACTTTGGACGAGTGCGCGCGGCGAGTCTCGTGTTCATATCTAACAAAGGTGTACAAGCAATGAACGTCCACGAAAAGTCTCAGATACTTGCAGAAAAAGAACAACCAAAACAGCTTGTCCAAGTTTCTCTTAAGAATACGGATTCGAAAGGAAATCGCAATAAGTTGTTTTATCGTCAGGGACAACTGACGAGTGCTGCACCAATGTCCTGCAATAGCCTCGCTCATTTTCCAATAAAAGCATATCAACACCAACTGAATGTAAATATAGCCCCAAGTCTGAAATGCGTAAGGCAGTTGAAAAACTATCGACACTTCGGGAAATATCGAATTCCCTATGCTGTAAATGAAGGCGAAGCTCTTCACCACTATTGTTACTTGAAAGTCTGAGAAATAGTAAATCGTTGGATCGGTTTTGGTCTTGATCGAATTGAATATGTCTATTGTCAGATTCATGGTGTCAAGCATTAATGAGCCATGCCTCAGGCAATTGATTGAGAATACGAAAACACTTATGTATACCGAAATATCTTTTGCCACTTGAAGGATGTACTCTTGAGCTGCAACAGATTGCAGGGACACGTCGCCCGATAGATTTTCACACATCTTTCTATAAAAGAGTTTAATGCGGTATATACAAAAAAACAGCAAGGCACTGTAAATTGTCGTCGTGATTCGAGAACGTAGTTTTGATTTTTCAAATTTTCCCGTACCCTTGTTGTAAACATGGCTGAGGTATCCAAAACCAAGAAACACCTTGTACAGGACTTTTAAGTGCAAGTCAAAACACACTT
This sequence comes from Neoascia interrupta, assembly GCA_947623515.1. Taxonomy (NCBI): domain Eukaryota; kingdom Metazoa; phylum Arthropoda; class Insecta; order Diptera; family Syrphidae; genus Neoascia; species Neoascia interrupta. The sequence goes on from OX392464.1 coordinate 10,391,993, forward strand.
TGGTATACAGAGTTTTCATTGTTTTTTGTTTTGGTTATGACAACAAAGACCACTAAGCACTGAAGTATGATATTTCCGCTTTGACGTAGTTGATATGTGCGTTCTATTTTCATTAAGTAAAAGTAAGTCAGATTAATTTATTTGATGGATGTTTGTTTAGTATGAATCGAAGGACTTCATTTCTGAGGCGACATTTGGCTTTTGTATGATTGCTATTGGGCAGGAAGCAACGCCTTAGTTTGTTTTTAGATTTAAGTTGAGCAGACCAGACCTTAAAAATTGTTGACGGCTTTAAAATAAGAAAAAGACAATTTTTTTTGTGTGTTGAATCCTGCCTGGGATGGACGGAGTCAGAAATCCTCTAAAATCTTCATAAGATACCAAATCGTAATATTGAAAAGTGAAAGACTACAACAATTTAAAATTCTACAAACGTTATAATAATGGATAGTCCATGATAGTTTCAAACGCTGTGTCAGGCGAACATCATCAGGAACCGGAATCAGACAGAACATCAGAAACAGGATCAAAAAACACAATTGTGGCTACCAATGCTACGATCGCAACCTTAAGAAACAAGGGAGGCAATGACGAAAGCATTTTACCATTTCTTGTTACCGTTAACATTTGAATATTAAAAAAAAAATTGAATATTGAAAAAAAAAATATATCATCATCATCATTTTCGAATGCCACTTATCCTTTAAAAGGGTCGCGGGGTAAGGGTGGCTAAATGGTATTTCCATCGTTCTCGATCCTCCACCACCAACTCAAGAGACTCCGGCGCAATCCCCAGGCGGGACACAGAGAGGTTCTTTACCTGATCCCACCACCTGTTTCTTGGCCTACCAGGGTGGCGACGCACTCGCATCTCGGCTAGCATGACCTGTCTAGGAAGTCTGTCACGGGGCATGCGAACAACGTGTCCAAACCATCGAAGAATCTATCGCTCCACTCGGAGAAGTAGCTGCTCACCATTAAGATTCCCACGAATACTGACGTTTCTCACTCCATCCCTTAGAGTAACGCCAGCAACGCACCTCAGGAATCTCATTTCGGCATATTGTACCCGCGATCTGACTCTTTCGGTCATTACCCAAATTTCATGACCATAGATGAGGGTCGGAACGAACACTGAATTAAAAACTGAGATCTTTGCTTTCACTCCAAGCTCAGCTTTCCTGATGATCGGCCGGCGCAGTTCCTTTACTATTGCTCCAGCTTGGCCAATTCTACAGGTCGACTCAGTATCACTGCTCCCATCTTTCGTGAAAAAGACCCCAAGATACTTAAACTTCTCCACCTGTTTTAATGGAACTCCATTTATGTGCAGGGTACACTGCACAGGAGTTCGGGAAACAACCATCACTTCCGATTTGTTCACGTTTACTTTCATCCCAGCATCACCACAGACGGCTGCAAACCTATCCAGTGCTCGTTGAAGTTCCTCTTTGGATGATGCAAAAATGGCCAAATCATCTGCGAAAAGCAGATGGCTCATCCTGATGCCAGCCAATTCGAAACATTGCTCGCCAAGACTGCGCTTCACCATCCAGTCCATATATGCTATGAAAAGGGGCGGCGACAGAACACATCCCTGGCGAAGTGCAACGCGCACATCAAAAGGACGAGATTTGACGCCATTAATCCGTACACAGCTTCTGCAGTTTCCATACAAAGACTGGATGGCTCTCATAAGAGTTCCACTCAGCGCATAGTCCTGCAAAACTCTCCACAATATATATATGCCCCTATAGTTTGCGCAATATCTCCTGTTCCCTTTGTTGAAAATGGGCACTATAACTCCTGTTTGCCAATCGCTAGGTGGCTTCCCACTATCCCAGGCCACCTTAATGACAGGTGTTAGCTATTTAACACCCTCTTCACCCATTCCATTGAGCATTTCTGGCAATGGGTGAACCATTTACTATTTCAAAACTGTTATAACTTTATTTTTTAAAATGAGCTGCGTTTTAAACGGCAAAAAAATTCCGTTTCGAAAATAGAGGGAAGAATATACGCGTTCTTGGCTCTTTTACCATTTCTAAAATTTAAAATGCTTTACAGCAATTTCGATATTTTTTTCAATTACCCTTAGACTTTTTTCAATTTTGCAAGCACCTGCGCTAGCATTTACTACTTTTCTTAAATTCTGCGGACACAGATTTCCCAGAAAACGGTAAAACATGCTGTTTATATTTAGTTTTTTTCTATTGGATTAAAAAATTGAGGTTGGGAAGGGAAATTTTGAAACGTTTTTAATGCAGTAAGCTTGACTTTCAAACATAACATAATTCAAGAAGATCATCTTATCCGTCTTAAGGCACTCGACATCTTTAAAAAATTGTTTTTGAAAATGTTTTCACGTTTTTGAGTCAAATTTTCAAAGTTTTTCAATATTCAGTAGTTTGATAAAGAGACGTACGTTCTTGTGAATTTTTTTTCACAATTTTTTAAATTCCAAATCCGTAAAGCAACTTTTTTGAATGTTTTCCAGTTCCCGTTTAGACTTTTTTCCAATAGGGCAACTATCTGCTCCAGCATTTAATGTTTTTCTTAAATTCTATGGTCAGCAATTTTTGCGTAAACTGTAAAACGAGCTCCTATTTTATTTCGTTTTTTAAATAGGTTTCGAAAAACTAAGGTTAAAAACTGGAAATTTTGCTTTCTTTTCGCTTAACCAAATCATATTAACATACTAGAAAAATTTTAAAATTTTTTTGGAAAATGTTTTTATGCTTTTGAGTTAAATCTTAGAACAACACGGATGTGGAACAGGCTTCCGCAGGAGGTTTTCCTCCTCACAACAGTCCACAACAGTTTAAAACCAAAGTGCATCAGTTCCTCTCTTCTTTCTCCTCTGATCCTTTCCATTCGCGTTATGTTAGCTCAGTAGCCATAATTGCACGCGGAGGGTTCAAGGAGTTGAGATAAGGGGACATTGATATTTCATGCATTTTCGCGATTTTTTTTTCGAAAATGGGTCAAAACGGCAGTATTAAAACCTTTTCATTATGTCAGTAGGTATTAAAACCTTTTCTGCAAAATATGACTTAAGCATTTCATTAACGTGTGTTGCTTTATACGTGTATTTAATATCGGCTTTGGGAACTAAGTACCGGTTTTTCAGTGCGAGATCATACGAGTTTCCGAGTTAAACTGAAATTTACCCCAGAAATGAGTTTTTCAGTGAACTTGTATCTAAGGTTAATCTGGGCTTAACCCGCCAAATTTGGTGAACTAATCTCGGAGTAACTCTGGAGACAAGGAGAACTTAATTGAATGTTTTTTCTGTGTGGAATAACAATTGATTTGCGTGTTTCTGTGAAAAATTACATCTGGGGATAGGTCGAACTTTTTTTCCTGTCTATCTAAAGTGAGAGATTTCGACAACTTTTTTTACGGAGTTAACTCCGCACTGAGAAAATGCTCGCTGGGTTAACTCCAGAATCATTTTGTTACGGGATTAACAGATCTTAGTGTAAGATGGACTTAACTCGGCACCGGAAAACCGGCTCTAAGCAGTTTAAAAGTTATGGCATCAAAAACTTTGAAAAGAGTCATCCATGTTCAAATCTTCATTTCACAAAAGCCTTTTAATATCTTCAAAAAAATTAGATTTTTGCGTTCGTTAAAGTTCAGTATTTACTTAACTTCAGTTTCATTTTTGTTGTTCTTGTTTGCTAGACTTCTTAAAAAAGTATTGAAAAACATTTAATCCACTTTCCTATGAAACTTCAAAATGTAATTAAACCGCTATTTGTGCTTAAAAAAAAATTGCTTTTAAAATGTGAAAATAAAAAAAATTATTTTCACAGTTTACAAGCACACAAAATTTTGTCTTTCTACGACTTACCGTTCAGAAGTTGTAACGCGCTTCGACTGGCAGACGGACGGATAACGTAGTGCATAAGAGGTCATTTTTCCATTTTTTGACAAACCCCTCAAAACTGTTGAGTTTTAAGGCAAAATAATTTTAAATTATTACAATAATTATTGGGTTTATATATTTTACAAACTGTAGCACTTTTTTACTTGAAATCTTCTGAACTTTTACAGGGTTAATTTCAAGTTTCGCTTCAAAATTGTGTTTAAATACAGGGTGGCTTATAAATATGTTTTTCCTTCTAATTCCTTCTAAAACTCTAATTTTTCAGTTCTTGCCTACAAAACTTATCATCATAAAAAACATTTCAATCACTTTCACATAATTTTTTTATTAACATTATGTATTATAACATTATGTAAAGATAACATATTTCTTATCATTAAAAGAAAGCCTACATTATGTATGTAGATTTTCGAACAAAGAGTTTTATGAGTGCCTGTTTTAAAGTAATTTATCTTGGTTAGGTACAGGATGCCCCAATGGTCAGGTCGAATTTGTCTGTGATGTATTTGTCTTATACTACTTTCGTATTAATTTTATTTAAAATTCGATCAGATTATTGTACTCATTTAAAATTAGTCGATTGAAGTAAATGCACTGGACTGCAACTTTCCGCTAACATAATATTGAAGACACGTAATTACATTCAAAAATATTACATTCGAAACAAAGACGAATGAAAATCTCTGATCAATTCTAAGTTTGCCCCATGCTAGTGTCCCTAAATCCTGGATATAGGTTTGAAGTAACAACAAATCGACCTGTAAAGCGAATCGATAAGGCTCTTCCTTTCACACATTTATACCATACTTACCTTTCTACGAATGGAGCCTTTCCTCAAATACCGGTTACCATTGGTACGCAAGAGCACATTTTGCTGAAAGATCCTTTCTGACTCAATCAACATATCGGAGAGTTTTGCAATCAGATAGATGTCAAACGAAGCCGAAATAGCTAAAGGTAAAGCTATAACCGCTTGGAGATATATAATTAAAACCTTCGATCTATACCAGCTCCGACTCTCGTCTTCATCCTTAACAAAGGTGTACAAATAATGAATGTCATCGAAGAGCTTCAGATACTTGCAGAAAAAGAACAAGAAAAACAACTTGTCCAAGTTTCTCTTAAGAACACGAATGCGAAACGAAATTGTTATAAGTTTTTTTATGGTCAGGGACAATTGATGAGTGCTGCACCAATGTCCGGCGATAGCCTCACTCATTTTCCAATAAAAGCAAATCAACACCAATTGAATGAAAATGTAGCCCCAAGTCTGAAATTCGTAGGGCAGCTGGAAAATTATCGACATTTCCGGAAATATCGAATGCAATATACTATAAATGAAAGTAAAACACTTGATGACTAAAGTAATTCGAAAGTCTGAAAAGTAGTAAATGGTTGAATCGGTTTGAGTCTTGATCGAATCGAAAATGTCAATTGTGAGGTTCATGGTCTCGAGCAAAAGAGAACCGTGTCTAAGGCAATTGATTGAGAATACCAAAACACTTATGTAAACCGAAACGCCTTTGGTTACTCGCAGCAAGTATTCTTGAGCTGCAACAGTTTGCAGTGAAACATCGTTCGAAAGCCTTTTGTAAGCCATTTTGAAGAAGAATTTAATGTGAAAAACGCTGAAGAGCAACAAAACGCAGTGAACTGTCGTTGTGATGTATATACGAAATTTTGATTCCTTAAATTTCCCTAAATTCTCGTCGTAAACATGGCTGAAGTATCCAAGATTAAGGCACAGCTTGTAGAGGATTTTTAAGTGGGAGTCAAAATGCAATTTTCTATGCAACACCTTCATTGTTTGTTTGTGACAACTAATACCGACAGCTAAGCTCTGGGCAATCGTATAACATTTCCTTCATTTTAGGTTTTGCTTTTCATTATCTTAATGTATGTCAGTTGTTGCATTTAGTTGATAGATATGGGTTAAGCAATAAAATGAGGGAATCAAATTGACGGCGCGACATTGCCCTATCGACTTTATTTTTAGGTAATGGGTCAGTATCATGGCAGTAGGTTTGGCTGGAGACGTCGTCATATGTTGCCCTCACTGTTGAGGCAATCAAATTTTGAAACATAAATAACAACGTACATCACGTTAGTCGTCTTCAAAATTGATTTGTCAAAATAAAATGCGTTAAAAATGATAGTATCAAAATAAACATTTTTCGATTATAGCCGCGATATATTGTAAATATTGTGCTGATCTCCTCCTCTTTGTTGGTTTTGTACCCAACAAAGTCACGAAAAAAAAATATTTGGCCCAATACAATCAAGTACAAATATTTTTCTAGGGTCACTTAACTCAAGATTGCCTTGGAATATTTAAGAAAAAATTGCTCAAAACTTCATGGTTCATGGACCACCCTGTCCTGGTTTACCATCCATGACATTACCAAGAAGCAACCAAAACAACAAAACTGAAAGAGAAAAACACGAAATGCTGCTGAGGTCAAGACTGCCCTTTTAAATTGACTTTCAGTTTTTCTACTCCTTCTCTTTGTTTATTGCTTCCTTTGTGGTTTTTCTTTGTTTTCTCAGGTCGAGAAGAAAACACACAAAAAAAAAACTCCACTCAAGACCGAGTTCAACCTCAACTTGAACAAACCAAAAGGTAAACCTCTGCTTCGTCAATTGACTGACAACGTCCGTATTGACCATCTTTTACCAGCCGCCAGCTGCTTTGTTTTCAGCCAATACAATCGGTTGTAGATTTCATTAGATTCTCCCCTTCCTTGACCCGCGTGTCGGGAACAGAAGGGCTCCACTCCAGAGCAAACACAAGGAGACATGGCATCATGGGCTCACGCGGAGAAGCATTGTCTTCGTTTACATCCAGCCTGTATGGGAAGGTGGCTACAATTTTCAGCGCTATTAATTTTCTGAGTCACGACCGGCAATCTTTTTCTTTTTGTATGCAGTTTGTGCTGTGTGTGCTGTGTCAGTGTGTTAAATCTAAAATCCCCTCCAACATCGATGCACTTTGAAGAAACTGCTGGGCTGACATTTTTTGTTATTATATTTTTGTTTTGTTTTTATTTTGGTTACGAAATAATAACATCGTATAATACTACGTGTGTAGGGTACCCGTTGCCGGCTTTTGCATAATTCAAAATGCTCCTCAAATTTATGTATGTAAGACGCTTCCATGCGCCATTCATCAGTCGTCCGCTGATGGCGTTTGGTAACAAAGCAGCTCAAGTCTTGACCACAGAAACAAAGTCAAAAAGAAAGACAAGAGAAAAATTACAATTTCACATAATTTGGTCTCTCTAATGGGATAATTGGATTGAGCTTTGGGGTTGTGGGGAACAACAAAAACGTTTTCATACCCACCGCTAGACCTTTGTGACATTTAGTCGTGATTTGGGACCTTTTGGGAAAGGTAACCATGAGAAACTTGCATCTTGACTTTGGGCATCCATACTAAATTTCTTTGTTTTCTTGTATCTTTACAGACATCATCTTCAACGAAGACAACCACCATGACAACTCCAGCCAAGCTTTATGGCAAGGATTTGAGTGAATACGACGAAGTCGATGTTGATGCGTTGCTGGCACAATTGTCACCTGAAGAGATCAACATTTTGGCTAAAGAAGTCGATCCCGATGTAAGTATAGTTCTATGAATTGTATGTAAAACAGAAACGCGGCAATGTTTGATTTGAGACACAGAAACACATCCAGATGTTTTAAGTTCCTACCACCTAGACTATACCTACTTATGACCAGATGTACTTCAATTCAGTTGTCGCGACATTTATGGATCTTGTCATCTTTATCCTATATTTAGTGTCCCATGTAGTAGGTATTTACCCATTGCGCCTCGAAATGTATATCTGGCCAATTAAGTGTCCATTTTGTGACAGTTTTGTTACTCAAATCCCTTTGTTAACGCCAAGTGTGGTCGCAGTGTTGTTCGATTATTCATTTAAAATACCGGTAATTTTCCACTCACTCCAACCCAACACAATTTTCTACCAATTGTAGTGTTACCAGGCAGCTTACCTGGCAGATACCTACAATATTTTGTGTTAAAGGTTATCATAAAAAGAATACATTTAAGACTAGTAAAGGTGGCGAAATGTCAAAAAAAAACGTTTTTCGCTCTTGATCCTGCTAACTTCATTTATCGCTGGTATTCCTGTAACCAATTTAGCTATTGTTGACTTATATCGTTGACTTTCGTTGATTATATTCTGTGAACAAATTCGACCACTTCAATGTTTTGCTTAACGTGTGCCGAATTCCCATTGCTATTGTCTGTAGCTGATACGAATGACACATGAAGGACTTATATGCCATCTGCATTAAAGTCATACTTCCGTCCCTGGATCTTAAAAGCCTACCTGTTCCCTCCACATACTCAATGCACCAGAAGCAAGACCAGGTATCTACTATATTTTCGACTCCTTTTTGCTTTTTTCAAATTTATCACAATAAAATTTAATTCTAAAATAAAAAAAAACATCTTTGTCTGTTAAAATCGCGATGTGATATAAGCAAACACTCAATCATAAGGACTCAGTTATAATGATGGAAGAAGTCAACGTGAAGAAGTCGAAACAGCTGTAGAGCTTGCTGCGACTGCTTTCATTAGGTATAATCTAGTTCTTTCCTTGACTGAAACAGAAAATTGTGTTTCTATATGAATCGAACCTCTTATATCAGCATAAGTTGCTATGATTCTTACCTTGACGAGCTCTGTGCAAAAAAGTAGAAAAAGAAATGTGGGGTGCACCACGATATCTCGAACACCGTAGTCACGAAAGCAAAAATCTCAAAAACGAAAATCTCGAAAACTAAAATCTCAAATGACGAAATTCTCGAACTAGATACTTATCCCCTGGACCCCCTTCCTAATTTTTTTTACCACCCCTTCGGTTTCATTAACTTTAATCTTTAAGAAAAATCTCAAGAAACATTTTTGCACTCGACATTTTTTCGAGATAAATGGTCTTTCGAGATTTCGGGGTTTTGTACCAAAACAAAACAAACAAAAAAATCTTTCCATGATTTTTGTCATTCGCGATTTTTGTCGTTCGAGATAACGTCATGATCCCAGAAATATGTTGCGGTTATCTTCTTTTCCTTTCAACACAGTCTGCAAAAAAACACTAAAAAATTCCAATCTTCCATTTAAATAAAAAAATAAATAGAGTGGCGCAACAGCTCGAGGTGAACCAGGGCCAACTTCTCAACAATGTATGCTGGTGTGTTAATTTCTTTTACATACAAAGGGACCTACAATTTTTTGCCGAATCCGAACGGCACTTTGAGAAGTTTTTCAAGACAAATGATACTCTCGGAGGGCTTGTCAGACCCTCGCGGAGGTGGGGACCGTGAAAAAGAACAAGTCTTTTTTTTTTCAGATGACGATGGCAGGATCTAAATCTAAATAAATCTTCCATTTATTTATTCCAAATAATGCAGTGCAGATTTGTTTTTCAGTGCAGAGTTAGCCCCAGGTTAAACCAATTTTTTTAGATCCCGGAAAAAACTTTCTTAAACGTCACTCAAACATCACGTTAAAGCGTCACAAAAAACGGAAATAGAAGTTCGAATTGTTCTCCAATTCTTTATTCCGGGATCAAGCCGCTAAATTTGGCAGATTAAGGGTCTAATCATAGCTATCATCGGATAGCATCATTGGAACAAATCAGTGGAACAATGTCTTCGGTTTTCTGACAAGTCATTCATAGCAATCATTGAAAATTTCTGTCAATGCCAACAAACAGCTACAGGCGTTTGAGGTTGGAGTTGATCAGTGAAATGAAAACTGACAGTTGAGTGGAACTATTTTGTCGCAAAAACACAAATCAAAATCAGCTGTTCCTTGAAATCGATTTCTGTCAGTGAAACAGTAAAAGCGAGTTTACATAAAAGTTTTAACGAAATTTATGTATTTTTTTACGGAAAAAATTCTGCAATTCGTAAGCTTCATTTTGGTACCAATAACAGCCAAAATTTTTTTCTCAAACGTCTAAAAACATGAAAACAAATTTTTCAATGATGCAATCCGATGATAGCTATGATTAGACCCTAAACCAAGGCCATTGGTGGATAAAAATTGATTTTAAAACACATTTCCGTGTTTAATCTCCAGAGCTCGGACGATCTACCACTGAAAACCGGCTCTAAGAACGAATCTTTTCACATGCTGCAGCCATATGAAAGTACAGACTCCATTAAGCAACTCAATTTTCCACGTTTGAACTCTCCAAGGCAAGAAAGTAATCATTTTTAGAGTGAGTAAATGAGTCATTGAATCAAAATCCCAGGGTACACAAGTGAGATGGTGATTACGATGTCAAGAATTTCCTTTCTTTCATTGTCACTGGCTAGTAATTATCTATTGTTAATTTAAGCTATAGTAAAAATATAGTTGATGCTTTTCACTACAAAAGCCAAAGCACTAGGCTCATTTCGTTAACTAAATGGCAAACCGGTTCACTGATACTCCCAAAAGGATTCCTATTAACTTACATGAAAACTAACTGAAACCAGATTTAAAACAACAGGTGGGAGGAGTATCTAAGACCTTTACACCTTTAGTTGCGACAATCATTGGGATTCGAAAGCGAAAATGTTATACCCACAGTACGCTTATAGTACGCTCAGAGGTCAAAAGTAGGCCTCGAGGCCATGGTCCAACATTTCATTATGGATTACTAGTTTCAGAATTTTCCAAGGAAGAAGTACTAGTAGGTAATGTAGCCACTAACTTAACTGAACATTGCGCTCAAAGACCAGCACGCACAAGCAAGGCGGTCCCATCACTGCTTAGGGTGCAATTTTTATCATTTTATAATTCTTTTTTGCATCGGATTTGATACCTGTAAACGATCTTCACCAATTGTGACTATACAATTTTTCTGGCTCATATTACTTCAACTGCAATAAATACTCGTATCTGTGATCTTGTCAAATTCACTGTTCCAATTCAGCAGCTTTGCTGTAGATACTAAATGTCACGTCAAGTGGCAATGAAACCCAATTCAATTCAGCTTGACGTGACCATGTCTCATAATGGAACTCTAAAGCAGTCAAACTAAATAAACTAGTTAAATCCTAATCGAATAATTTCTTCTTCCTCTAGGACAACTTCCTGCCACCTAATCAAAGGTGCAGCTACGAGTGCACCAAGGATCCAACAGGTCCATTGAACAGAAAGAAGCTCATCGAACACATCAATAAAGAAGCCCTGGAAACACCCGATGTTCCCGAGAACGAGCCTTACGTGAAAGGCACTGTTCGTGGCAAAAAATGGATTCCGCCACCACGAGACGAACGTGAGGTTCAAGCCGACGAACAAATTGCCATCGACATGGGTGAAGAGTATGAGCATGCGTTGAGTGATGCCACACAAGAGGAGATCATTGACTTGGCTGGTTAGTTTGCAAAAATTAATTCCCCCTAGCCCTATTCGCTCTGATAATTTCATTTCATTTTTCCCACAGCTATTCTCGGTTTCCATTCGATGATGAACCAGGATCAATACCATGCCTCCCTATTGAACAAAGGTCAACCAGTCGGTATGGGCTGGGATGGTATCACAAAGTCTACACAACAAAAACTATATCCAATGGATCCGCCAAACAATACAGACGTCGAGGAATCAATTAAGCGGGTCAAGGATGATGATCCGAAATTGATTGAACTGAATTTGAATAATATTAAGGTAAGATGGCAGGTCCTTGGAACTCATCGGTCTTTAATTAAGTACCATTGGCCTTACAGAATATATCCGATGAGAAATTCGAGCAATTGTTCGACGCACTGCCCTCAAATGAACATTTGGAAGTTCTATCATTGACAAATGTCGGTCTAACCGATAAGACAGCTCTCTTACTGGCAGAAGCTATCGAGAAAAGCAAAACCCTGAGAGTATTAAATGTTGAAACAAATTTCATTAATCCACCGGTGGTTGTGACCTTAGTGAGAGCGTTACTCAAAGCCAATACCATTGAAGAATTTAGAGCCTCAAATCAGGTAAGTACCTCTAAATTCGCTACAGATTGGACGTTCTAAACTTACTTCATTTTCTCACCTTCAATAGCGATCGACAGTTCTCGGTAACAAAATCGAAATGGAGATTACGGATTTAGTGGAAAAGAACACATCATTACTCAGATTAGGTTTACATTTGGAATTCAATGATGCCCGTCACAGAGTGGCCGCCCATCTGCAACGCAACATCGACAGGAGTAAGTTATTGTTAAGATCACTTAAATGCAAAATTCTCTGGAACTTTCAGGAAATCTTTTGTGGACTTTTTCTGGAGGAGTTTTCTTCTATAAATAATTTTTTTCCAGCACCTATCTCCCAAAAAGGATCCACATCGTTGGCTTATATTTTTTATTCCTCCACATTTTCTCTAAATCTTTCTCTTAAGTCTATTTAAGAATCATTTTCATTTTTATCGCAAGACTAAAACTCAAAAATCGTCACCTTCCTTCACACTATCTATCTAGATGAGCATGAACTCAGAAAAGGTACTTCACCGTCACCAATACCGAATGCAACATCTATCAAAGTATCTGCTGGCAAAGCCAAATCACCCAAACCAATGCATATCGTATTAACCCCGCAAGAACGAATTGATTCAAAGTCAAAATTGATAGCATCGTTGGCGAGTCAGAAACTTAGTGATCGTGGCCAGGGAGAAGTTTCGCTTCCAGTTCCCCAACTTAGTGGCGGTGTTCCCTCCCAAGAAAGCAAGATTCAGCCGCAAACTAAGGCGGTTTCGCCTATTCCCATAGAAATCAAGCCGGCAGTTGAGCAGCCTAAGACTCAAACGATCGAGAAAGTTGAGCAAAAGCAGATCTCCCTTGTACCCCAACAAGAAAGCAGGCTTCAAAGGGCTGTTTCGCCCATTTCCATAGAAATCAAGCCTGCAGATGGGGAATCGAAGACTCAACCGATCGAGAAAGTTGAACAAAAGCAGACCTCTCCTGCGCGCCACCCGAAGATCGGTGATCTTCGGAAAAGTAATCTGTCGAAGGCAATTGACGATGAATCGACTATTATATCAGAGAACGGTGGGACCCATGAAGAGTTGATGGGTCAAGAAAAAATCCATACAGAGACAAAGCAAGAAACTGTGTCCGTTACTAACAAAGAAATTAAGATTGAGTCGACTGACTTACATGTAGCTAATGTTAACCAATCTAGCGATTCTCGGATACCTGAATCAAAACTTGATGAAAACCTTAAACCCCTGGACCAAGTCAAAGAGCAAAAGAACGAAGATCTTTCTATCGACAGAAATAGACTGTCGGAGAGCATCTCCCCAAGTCGGCATTTGGAGAACAACATGACGCTTCTACAAGCGAAAATTGATAGTTTTGCTGAGGTTGCAGACGAGAAGCTTTCAAATCTCCGTTCTAGATTCGACGATCTTGCTCGTGATTCGACTCTCACTCAAAACCCTGACCCACCTATGATACAAAGTCCTAAAGCGACTGTTTCAGTGCCCACTTGCCCACCTAATGATGCCAAAGCTATCGATAAAATCCACCAACCCACAGAACCGGCCACACTGCCTCCAAAAGCTCCAGCAAAGGCTATAAAACCTCTCGTCAAAACCCCAAATTCTGTAGGTATATCTTTTGTTTACCAGAAACAAATTTTCAAAAGACCCGCGATTCCAGCATCAGTTGGGTCGATTAGTCAGATAGGTACAATTGATCAAACCATGGTGGAAGTGGAAGATTCTCAAAGTTCAAACGTGAAGACAAAAATAACAAAAATTTCTGAGGAGGTAACAACCAAGATCGCAGAAACTTTGGAATCTGACACGATACCCGAAGTAAGCGCTAAAGAAACTGTCAATATCGATTCTAATCCCAATCCTGAGAATCCTGCAAGCAGTGCTGAGTTCGTCGAAGGCAGTGTCCCAAAGACTGCTGAAGTTGTAGATAATGTTCCTGCCAAGATTGACAGTGAAATTATCCTTTCGAAAGCAACTCCTGCAGACAATCCACACTCTGAAAGTAGTCCGGCCGATCCTTCTCGTATCACAAGAGTAAACAGTGAAACGACAGCTCTATCGCTTCTCTCAGTCAAAATAGGTGATGCTCTTCGAATCGATCCTGTCAGTAAGATCGAAGTTGGTACTCAATCTGCAGCTCAACCCTCCCCCTTATCTCGTTTGTCTGTCAAAAGAGGCGATCCTCAGAGGATCGATCCCATTAGTAAGACTAACGTGGGCACCCAGTCCCCTGCAAAACCAAATCCTCTTGCTCGTCTAAGTATTAAAAGGGTTGATCTTGTGGATATAAGACCAGCTTTGCGGTCTGAAATTTGTATTCAGACTGATCTTAAAACTCCCACGACTGAAGCTGCTTCACAGACAATTGATGAGGAGCCAGTCGAAGCAAGCGAAGAAGCAACACAGACTCCACTGGTATTTTCATCGCTCGAACATGACTACGTCTTTCCTGGCCTTCGTCGTGTGCCCTATTTGCCCCGCCCTAAAACCATTAATATAGGAGGAGGCGATCGCGTAATTGTAAAGCCCTCTTCGAAACCGATCAACGAGGTCCTAATGCTACTCTATCCTGCTTTTCAAGACTATAGAACAACTAAGCCAGAAGAAGATCCTTCTAAGTCCTCGTCAAAGAGCTTTGGCCTCGAGGAAGATATTGTAAAAGACAGAGTGCCAGACAGCACCATACGGGATCTTGAAGAAACTATGCAACACGCAACTGAGGCTTCTGAGTCGATTGTTAATGCTGAACCCATAAATGATTTAGTCGAAGAGGTAGAGGCAGCTTCCCCAATCACAATAAGGACTGAAATAGAGATTCCCTTAAATAACGAACCAGAAGCCGTCACTGAGAACATTGTCGCAGATCGTGCCACTGAAGCTCACTATGAGTCAAAGTTCACTGCAATGGAGGAAGTTCAAGCACTTTCTCGCACTACTATTGCCAGTGAAGCTCATGTTCAAGTCATTGATAAAGCTTACAAGTCCATGGCATCTGTTTCTACTTCAGAAGAAGAACATGTATCAAAAACTTCGATTAAATCGGCTAATATGTGGGAGTCCTTGTCCAGTAACCTGTTAAAAGCATCAGAGCAGACTCTGATTGATATTTCAAAGGCAGCTGAAATGAGGGACGGAAGAACTAAAATCGGAAAAGTATCCGTCTATTCTTCAATAGAAGACCTATCTCACTCCTCTCGATCGAATTACTCCGATCGTCGTATTGGAGGTCTTATAAAAACAGTAGAGAAGACGTCCGTATATTCATCTTTGGAAGATCTTCCTGTCACTGCATATACGCGGTACTCTGATCGATATGGTGATGCGCGCATAAAGACAGTGACCACGACCTCTATTTACTCGTCAAACGAAGATCTGCCACGCTCGAAATACTCGGATCGAGATGCAAGTGATCTTGTCCGAACAGCTGCAAAAAC
Source organism: Neoascia interrupta (assembly GCA_947623515.1). Taxonomy (NCBI): domain Eukaryota; kingdom Metazoa; phylum Arthropoda; class Insecta; order Diptera; family Syrphidae; genus Neoascia; species Neoascia interrupta. Next base: position 10,407,318 of record OX392464.1, read on the forward strand.
TTCAGCTTACTCTTCCTTAGAAGATCTGCTTGATACACCTTACACAAAGTATTCTGATCGGTACTCAGGCAAAAAGAATATGAGGAATGTACCAGCCCTCTCACCTGACGAAGACGATTCACTTTTGCCACCCAGCAAGTTCTCGGATCGTCACAAAACCGATCATGTTGCATCGGCGGAAATTCATCAATTGCAATCTAAAATTGCACATTCTCAGGAATTTTTGCAATCTTCTACAAAAACTGGTCGATCACTGTATAAATCCTCGATCCTCGATCATCATTCAATTGGCCACTCTCAAAGCAGTTCTCTCTACAACTCTTCCGAAGATCTGTCTCACAAAACCAAATTCGCCGATCGTCATATTTCTAAATCTCAGCATAAGACTTCTGATATTTTATCGTCCATTTCGCGGAATGAATCTGCTATGAAACGGTACACCTACGTACCCAAATCCATTTACACCAATGCCGATCTGATCGCAACTGATCGTGTCCGGCCAAGGCCATCATCACCATCGGGAGTTCACACTTCAATTCTCCAACTAAAGGTATCCCCATCGGGCATACGCGAGCTATCACAAAATCGAGTGTCAAAACATGCTTCGAAAGAAGTTATTGACAAGCCTTCTCGTTTTAGATCTGGCCTTAAAACCTCAATAAAAGCCCTGTCTCCAAAGAAAACCTATCGCCCATCTTCGTATCTTCTCTCGTCACCACGCAAAGTTTCTGACCCAGCTAACGATGACAAATCAATTCAATCGCCGCTTAAAATATCATCCGCTTCCGCTGCTGCTGATCTTGACGCATCAACGACAACCACAACGAACTCGACACCGAAAAAACGAGCCAACATCATGGACACTATCAAAATGTTGAAAAACAAAGTTCGTGACGTAATAACGACTGAGGATCGTTTTAGTGAGGCTCATCGCTTGCCGTCATCCTCATCGAGTACATCCGCTCCAAGTAGAGCGGCAAGAACAAGCCCCACGGCGACATCATCATCGTTGAATATTCCACATGGTGACAACGAGAAAGAAATCTAAGACAGATTAAGAATTTTTTAATCGAAATTCGTTTTAATTTGAATCTTAAATTTCTTTCTCCCAGTGTCCTCATTTCATTTGCAAAATATAGTCTTTTCTCAGCGCAACAGGTAATGGGTGATTATCCTGTGATCCTTGAGCTTTTCCAGCCCTTGTGATGTTGTCACTTTGAAAATGTTGCAAAGTTACCCTACTGCGTGAATCGACTCAATTGAATGACGGCTTCTATTATGCGAATCGATTCAAATTAAAATTTAATTTAAAAGTCGACACTTTGATTGCTTATCGATAAGCGTAGTAAGAGTTTGTCAAATGATTGTCATCGTCTGTTGAGAGTGTATCGTCCGTCGGTTGATTATCTGTATTTCTTGTTGTGTGTAAGGATGCTCTTAACGTTATGGTCAGTTTTAAGAATACTTTCAAACTCCAAGGACATGCAGGGGTTTTGAAGATTGTTTTAAATTGTTTTCAGATCGTTTTTTACATTGAACTGCTGCACTTTGGGTTTTGATACTCGGAGCCATTGGTACCTTGCTTGGCGTCTTGAAAATTGAGGATTTTTTTTTAAAAGAAATTCGGGTTTGAAAATAAAAGGAGCAACAGTAAATGTATCAACGAAAACTGCCGAAAAAAGTATTAAACAAAATGAAAAAAGTGAAGTAGGGTTGCCATACGTCGTTTTAAACTAAACTTACCCTTCAAAAAGCTTTGAAATTTTCATTTCACATAGCAGGTTTCAAATAGCAGAAACCTTGACTGAACTTTTGGATTTTGTAAAACACACTCAAAGAATTTTTTGTTGTATTTTTAGATACGCAGGACACAAATGTTGAACAATTCTGAATTTATTTTTTCCTATTAGCTGACCATATTTTGATGGGTTGTTGAAAACTCTGTAAAATTCTTATGTTGCCGATTCAATTTAATAAATGTCCAGACATAAGGCATATCCCCTAAATGGATCATAACTACCATGTCGAAGTAGGTTCTCCTGTAGGTATGCTCAAAATACAGTTACCCAAAAAAGGGGTTCATACCTCCCCCAACAGTCCGCTAAAGGAGCTTACCAAAGCCCCTTGAACGCAAATTATAACAAAAAATGCATATCTGAAATCTTGCCAGCTTGTCGAAAGAGTTGATCTGCAGAGCAAAAGGCTAGCAATGCAGTCAAAAATATTAACTCAAATTGATCTTGCAAATTGAACCTAGCAACTGACGTTGCTCCTCAAATTATTGGGAGCTAAAGCAAACAAGAAACACAGACTTCGTTGACATTCTCTATAAGTCTTACCATGGAATCCTATTTTCCAGGCTTCAAGTCTATTAGTACGCGAAGAACCAATCGCATTGTCGTCAAGCCCTGTTTGAAACCGATAATCGATATCCTTGTTCTACTCCATACCTAATTTAAAAAAAAAACAAAACCCCAGAACCAAAAAATTATCCTTCTCAATTTTCGTCAAAGAGCTCTGGTATGGAGAAGGATACAGTAAAATACAGGGTGCACTACAAAAATGAATAAAGTGGCTTCCGAGTTATTTTGAATTCCTAGAAATCGTGTTTTTTCTGCTCTTGATCGTTTCGTCAAAGAGTTTTCAACCCGAACAGTTTGGGCAACTTTAAAAGTTAGCGGCATGAAATAGGATACCTCGATGGCAACAAATTTTTCGCTGTTCGAGGAAAAATATTAGGGACACAAGCGTTCCACCTTAAATTGTAGAAACAACTAAAAAAAATGTCAGTACATAAATAATGGAAAAGTCGTATACACACAGGCACGTGCACTGCATTTTGCTGCTTCTGCCTTGAATCTAAGGGCTAAGATTCCTGTCAAGAGACCTAATTTTTAAAGTCGACCCCAAGGAAAGATATCCGATTTCTTGTTTCATTAAGAACTGTACATTCCTTCCCTACATTAAAAACTGGAAACCGAAATTCCACGAAATTTAATTCAAAGCTCTCGATAATTTTAATAGAACCTGGAAGGCATCCTTCTGCGAAAAATTATGCTGTCTATATTTTAGCCATTAAGATGCACTCGCGACTTTATTCTTGGAATGATAAGCGTTGGCCCTGCTTTATCTTTTTATCTTTTCAGTTTATGTAATGATAAAGAAAAAAAAAATACAAACTCTCTTTTTAACCAACACATTCTTAGGACCTACCGATTCAAGGTAAAACGAAGAAACTTGACCATATAAAATTTTATGGACGTTATTAGGGAAAACATTTTTCTTTACGTTGGCTCTTCTCTACTCTATTTCAATACACCTGTAAACGAACAAAACAACATTCATAATGATGACGGCTTGGATTCTCGTCCACTGCTAAAAACACGCTTTTTGTTATAGCCTCTTTGCTGTCCATTAAAAAGTCATTGCTTTCTACTAACACTTCACCGTCTGTTCCATTTCACCCTTAAAAACAATCAAGCATATTTTATAACCAAACAAGCATCAAACATTTAATTGAATCATAAAGCTCTGTAAATATGTAAAAAAGAAAAAAGGATATTATTGATTTTTTTTTTTATTATTGAAAAATATGCTTGATTTTTGAAACCCCTTTTTTCTATTATATCATATTTTTGTATTATCAAACTACCTTCTTTTTTTTTGGTTTTCTTAAATTCACTTGTATAAATAATAAAAAAAAAACAATTTGTGTGCGTAGTTGTACGCGTTCAAAAGTTGAAGCCAAAACTACCGAAATTAATATTACCCGAGGGCAATATCGAATTGCAACGGAATGAAATTGAAAATACTTTTGTTGCGTTGTCACCATCGCCGTCACCATCTCCATCGCCAATACCACGGCCGGATTATGATGTTGAAATCGATCCCGATAATATGATAATTCGGGGCGGTGACGTAGTAATCGACGATGATGAGGATGAAAATGTTTTAGCTTCATCACCGCAAGAACCACCACCATCGCTTGATGATTCCATCAAAGCCCATATGTGAGTCCATAAAAAAAGAGATGATGTAGAATGACTTATTTTATTCTGACACAAAAGAAACACAATGATAACACACGATTGTAAAAAAGAAAAAAGATTTTCAAAAAAAAAAATAAATGTAATAATGACAAAACACTTTCTTTAGACATACACTAAACACATATTTCGTATGTATATCCTGGCGTTCGTTTGGGATTTCACAAGAGTGCGTACACTATAAAAAAAAAATAAGTCACCTTCCTTTCAGAAACAGCTTCTATTGCCTTGTGAATATACCCCAGCTATTACATCTTTGTACCTACATATTGTGGTTATTTTGGTTGATGAGATCCTTTGTCGAAGGACGGAGATTGTTTGTGTGGCATAGAGTTAGATTAGAAGATTTAGTGTTTTTGATTGAGTTTTTAGCTTATTGTTGATAAAATTTGGAAATAATATTTTTAAATCCAATCTCCAGACAGGGGTGGTGCCGTTGTTTGGGTTTAAGAGACTTTTTCAATGTCTTGTCAAACGATGACGAACAAAAATATAACACGAACATAAAGCGGGATGAATTCAAAAACGAATAAAGGAAACCCCCTCATGGCTGAAATTAACAAAAGGCCTGTTAGATAAATTAGGAAAAATACAGACTAGGAACTGGAACTAATTGAAACATCAATGTTGGCATTTGGAAAAAATGTGTCACCTTTAATCAGCAGGAAAGTGCTAAAATTTCAATGGTAAAAATATACCATCGAAATTTACTGATAAGATCTCCTAAATGTTATGCCTCGGAATTATTTGTCGGAGATTCGTTCCAGGAAATTTACAGAACAAAGCCTTAATTTCACTAGGTGTGTGGCATGAGGATCCGCCCTGCTGAATAGTTTTGCTCTTTAAATGTGAGCCTGTCTCGCGATTCACATTATATTAGTTTCTAGTTCTAGCGTCAACTTATTAAACATCAACGCAAAGATTTTTGCTAAATTCATATGAAATTGTTAATGACATTTGTTGTTGGCTGACGGCCTTAAAGAGCTATTGGTAGGAGTATAAGTTGTAGTCAAAATAAATGTTGAACCCTTAAGAGTTTTCTACGTTAAGGTAATGGAATGTGGTAGAGTCAAGACTTTTTTCTCTAGGTGTGTGGCATGTCACCACACAATTCGATTCAATCAATCAATCTTTTTCTTATTCTGACTCAAATAATGAGTCTCATAACCCCTTGATTTTTAACCCCTTTTAACTAATCATAAAAAAAAATCTAAGGCAGTCCTGTTGCAGATTTTAATGGTTAAGTTTTTATATGTTTTAACACGAGGCTGTTTCTGCCCAGATAAAATGTGTTTCTAGTCTTAACTTATCAAACGTCACCACAATGACAATCAGTTCAATAATGTTGCTTATTTTTGAATCGGCTGTTTCCCTTCATAGAAAGCTATTGGTGAATGTATATGCTTAAGCCGTAAATGTCTAACCTAGCTGTGGTTCAGTCCTTTTAAAAGTTTTTGGAAGGAATATTTTACAACTTCAACACGAGTCTGTGTTGACCAATTTCGTATTTATATTGTCACATAGTTTGTAACACGTTGAAATAATGGTAGACCCCAAGACCTTAAGGGCATATGATCGAGACCGAATTCTGAATCGAATGAGCCATGTCCATCCGTCCGTCCGTCTGTAAGTCACATGTTTTTATGCCTTAAATTTTGAGCTAGGGTGCTGAAACTTCCTATCTAAGGTCCACCTCATGCGAAGCAGTACATGCGAAAAACATTTTTGAAATCCGCCCAAAGACATGCCCACAATCGGTCTAAATGTGCAACTACCTCCAGAGTTTCTAAAAGTGTAAGACGTTCTTAAAGGCTGAAATATGACATTTAGCATCTCCTAATGAATGTAAGACACAAAAAAGACAAATTTAATTGGTAAACCTCCTCTAGTGCGCGTGGCATCTATTTTAAGGGTAAATTTTCAAATGCAGTTTACTCAATCTTTTTGCTGGAAATTGAAAAAAATTTGCTTAATATTTTATGTAAAAAATGCTAAGTTCCACATTTTGTTAATACAAGACTTTGGGCCACGCCCACATTTGGAGGCAGAATTGAAGAAAAACCTAAAATTTTCCAGAAAAACTTAATTTCGACTTTCCTTGAGCCTAATTTAGGAAAGCATGAAACAAAAAAAGTAGCATTCTAGGTAAACGAGACGTCAGTCCAGATTTCGTTCTTATAAAGTTTTTAGCCACGCCCCCTTTTAGGGGTCGATTTTTCAAAAATATTGAATTTGAAGCAAAAAATTGCAGCCTCACTTGACCTTAAAAATCTGTTGTATTGATGGGTTAGGCCTGGGACAAACAATGTAGTAAACAAATCGGTTATTTGTCTGCGATACCAACTCTTGGGCTTTTAGTCGGATGACAATTTGCCGCACAATTTTTAGTAGTCATGTGTTTCTGGACTAAGGCCCATTTCGCACATACCCGGCAGACGACCACCGGGCAGCCATTGCCGGTGGTTGTCTAGTACCGACGGCCTTAAGATAAACCTTTAGGCCCATTTCACACATACCCGTCCGGCAGCCGGCCAACCGGCACTGACTGCCCGGTGGTCGGCTGCCGGGTATGTGCGAAATGGGCCTAAAGGTTTATTTTAAGGCCGTCGGTACAAGCTCGCGTTTTGTATACCGTGTTTTGCCAGATTTTCACAGAGAATTTGGTCAGATATCTCGTACTGCTAAGGACGGAACAAATTTTTTCAAACTTAAATTCATCTTGAACCCTTGTCTAGGTCTAAAATTTCATTGCATAAGTAGACTGTGATAAAATGCTTGGATCCCTAGAAGACAGGGTAATTTTCCCTTTCAACTAGGGAGACAGTGCTTAGGTTCTAAAAAGATATATTCTGGAATCCTTCAAATCATGATGATTCTGTGAAGATCTCAGAGGCATGAACGCCAGACCGGAACGCCATTTGACCAGTTAGCATGGTCAAGTATTTCTCCATCAAATAATCATTCACAGAACAGTAGGTAGGTACTCACTTTTTACAACAGTGTAGGTACTCACTCCCAGGCCATATAGAAGTACAGAACATTTCTGTATATGATTGAAAGAATTCCATGTGCCTTGAAAGGTCGCCTGATATTTTATCAGGCATATATGTGCAACAGCTGCAACATAATCCTGCACAAACCAGAAGATTTGCAGAGGTTTCAACCCAACAATAGCCCATGGACCACTGGAATATAGAGCAAGGCTATCTTGACGGCTTTGTTTTTTACAGTTGTCGTTTTAAGATTTTTCGGCCATCTCATCATTCTTTTGAATTCTTCTGAATGTGATTAAAAGGCTTCCAGGTATCCCCACAAGTCCTCTGATTACATCTTGTGCTACAGATTAAGGGATTGCCTTGCTATAGAGGCTAAAATGCTCTTGTGCGACCATTTACCACTTAGCATTATTGTAAGGTCAGCAGCTTAGCAGATGATGCTATATCCTATCTGCAAATCGGTCAGAGCCCTTCTTGAATCATTTATTTAGGGCTATCGACCCTTATCCAAAGTAACATCTCTGTTATTAGTTGATCTTCCTTATAAATGTGCGGCGTTAGCAAGAGCCAGATTACGTGCACCGAACCAAACTTTCTCGGGTAAAGAGATTGGATACGGGACACCGCCTGCATAACAACCATCACAAACCAGGTCACACGAGTGGTGGTGTCAAAAAGGTACATCAAAGTGCTACTTGGGTTCGTTATTGAATCACCACCTTTAACTACCTAACTACTTCATACAGATTCGTAGCCAGTATTAGCGAATGCGCGATTTGACGGTTTCTCATTTTCACTTTTATGAAGCTGAATCGGAAGATTCGGCAGACCCGAAACCGTACAGATTAGGTAACTATATTTTCAATACAGCTTTAAAATAACTCTCATGTTTTGAGTGCTCTTAAAACCAAGTTAGGCCTGGTAGATAAGATCACAGCATCAGAACTTATTGGAGTCAGAAATATAGCGAGGGCTATTATTTTCGTCGAATCCCTTCCGCACTTTATGTGGGTACATCAAACCTTAAAAAGCAAGAGACTAGTTAACTGTCTAAAGTTAACAGTTCTTAGCCCATTTTAAGGAGGGAGTTTTGGTTTAGAATTTCAAAAATCTGAATCGAGTACTCTTTTAAAAATGCCGTGAGGGATTTCGGTTTCTATTACTTGTTCCAAGGACGAATTTTAGGACTTTATTTGTTAATTATTCTTCCAAGGACGAATTTTAGGACTTTAAAAATATCAGCAACGTCCCAAGAAACCCGCAACAATTTAAACATCGACATGAATGGATAAGAAAAATTATATAAAAATAATGAAAATCGTTATAGATTAAAGATACAATCAAAACTCTTAAGGAGAAGAATAAAAGTGCTTTCGGAGTTCTTAATTGCCCTGCACCTGCACTATTATTAACTTTTTCAACAATAAGCTATAAGTTTTGGTTACTACTAACGAAATTCCTGATTCTCTATTAAAATTTTCCGTTTCAGGTGTCTGTTGTTGTAAATATTTCTATTGTATTCCTATTTTGTACTTTCCTCATCGATAAGTGCAAAGGACAATGGCACTTACACCACACCATCATCATTGCACTACTCATGGATTTGGTGTTCTGTATACCTTTCTCGTTACACATTATATTATACTTAGAAATAAATATCAACAATTTACCATTCCACCGAATGATATACCTACTCTTTTTGTACAAAAATAAAATACCTTACATTATACCATCACACTATACATTCTCTGCAAATTATATGTTTATGTTATTTTTGTTTTTTTTTCTTTTTTTTTTTCTTTGTATGCTTGCAGTAAGAAAAGATCTTGAGTTACGTCTGCAGTTCAGATTTTTCAATAATATACATAGGAAAACTACAAGAATTCAATGAGTTATCGAAATGAAAATAATAATTTAAAACCAAATAAAATAAGTGAATTATAAAAAAAATAAAAAAAAATCAACTCAATATAATAAAACCATATAATTTTCATACTATATAACAAATTATATCACGATCTAAGAAGGACTTAAAGCTCGTGTAGAAAAAAAACAATGAACTTTAGGCATTAAACGAAGCAAAAGTCAAATAATTTAAATGAAATTATCGCTTAGGAATTTAAAGGTACATCATTTGTTTTACTTAAAGAAATTTTTCTTTAACAAGTATTAAAAAAAAAGTTGAATTTTTAGTGCAAAGCAAATTGCAATTTTAAACGTTTTTACGCTAAAGCATTGCTCACAGTATTTTGTTCCTTTCTAGTTTTGTTGTCGCGATTTATTTTGATTTTCTAGCAATAAAATAATATTTTACATAAATAAATTAATTTTTCATAGAACAAAAACGATGGATACGTAAATCGCTTGAGAGTCATAGAAATACATTTTTCATTCGACGAACCAACTTGTGGACTAGTAAGCTCAATTTTAAGGAGTATTTAAGCTAAACATTTCGTTACACATTAAAGTTTTTGTGGTACTATTACTTGTCTTTACAATATTTCACCTGAACGCAAGTGTAGGCAAACGTGGTTTTACTGAGGGCGGAGCTACATTTTCATTGTTTTATTAAAGAAAACACCAACCAACGATACACAAAAGCATTTAACCACAAAGTCCCCCACACAGCCCATCGCTTCCGATTAAAAATTCCGCTTACTCAAAACTAAGTCAAATTGGAGTGAATTCTGAAAAACCACGAAATTTTGTAACCACTAGTGAAGTGTCCTTAAGATTCACAAATATGTTGTGTCGTTTATTAATTCAATTAATGTCCTGTGAAATCTCGAAAGATGCAACTAGAAGTTCAAGCGATTAACTATCCACGAGTTTGTATTGATATCTTTAATCCCTACCCATAATTTTATTAATTATTGTACAGAGTTTTGTTTTTAGTTAAATTAAAATTTTCTAACATGCATGTTGGCATCTTGAAGCACATCAAACTAACCAGATTTTACCTTCACATAATACGGAAACACACTCTTATAAAATAACACAAAAACACATTCCTTTCAACATAAACAAAACATTATAATTTTTAACTAAAACTGAAATATAGTATCAAAATTATTTTTTAGGAACTAAACTGCGATGTAATATATTAAGTGAAATATCATATCCGATCCAAAAGCATACATCGCCTGTAACATAAAAAAAAAATCAAAATCAAAACTCAAACTTACTCAAAAACTCTTTGAAAATATAAACAGGAAGCAGCAAACGTTCGTAAATTCAAATTTTACCTGTTGTCTTTGGAAGTGTTAACAGATTTACATTTTTATCTGCTATTGAGAGAAATTTAAAATATTTTCGAAGACAATGTGAAAACAGGACAATCACATCCCTAATAAAATTGCTTTTGTAGTCCTCTTAAAATAAATTAATCCTCTTCGTGTGAAAAATACTAACTTGTTGTTCTTTCCGCCGACATGATTCTTACCTTAATTTCCAGCGCATCCTTGTTTTTTTACAGTAAATTTGTTTGCCAACAAATGGAAGAAAAATCCAGCATCTGATTTTGATTCCGCTACCGCCAGAGTGTTGCTCAACTAAAAAACAAAATGAAATTCTAATGAATGTTGTTGTTTTAATGTTTCAAATAATAATCCATCTTTGTTAAATCCCTTTCCAGTTATATGTTTGTGAACTTAACTAATTTATTTGTCTTTTTTTCCATATATCTTCTTACAGTACGTGTTTCCCGCCTGAACCAGCGTAAATAAAGTGAGCATCATGTTGTCTTTGAAAATAATAAAAACACAACAATGAAAAAAAAAATAAACAGCAAATTAAATACACCTTGATACCTACCTACATCTAATTTTAAACACTTTTTAAAAGTTTTCAAATTCTCATTTGAAAAAAAATGTTAATCAAAAACGAAAGAGCAAAAACAATATAGTATCCCAAAATCCGATCGAACGAACAACAGTACGTATAACATTGATGATATACCGCTTTGTTAAAATAATTTTATTTTGCCTCAAAAATTGCTTATAGAATTTTTAATTTGCAAAAATTATTTTAAATGGTTTTGGCTTCTTTACTTTTATGTGATCACCACTTTTTTTTAATTCTATTTTGATCTGTACAACAAGATTTTCAACAGGGACGGAAAATCTGTATTTTTTAAATATTTATCTCTACTTTTTTTATTTATTTATCTCTATTTATTTATTAACTAATTTAATTTTTTGATTTATTTATTAGCGTTTGTTCCCTTTTCAAGTCTTTAATCTAGCAATCCCTTTCTCACACCCAGCTTAACAGCTCCTTGAAAATCACAAAGTGAACTATGAACAAAAAATACTACACAAAACAATTTTTTACGGTCATCTAAAATGTCATTCAAACAGAGGCCTCCGGAGTTTTTCCTCCATAACTAAACTCAATAAATCGAAGGATTAAAAATAAATCACTTTCCATTTCGGTTGGTAATTCGACATTAGACAGCCGCACAGATTTCTATCCTAAACACATAGGCGCATAAATTAAAAAAAAAAAAAACTAGTATCCAGTAAAACAACACATTGTGCTCATTGATCTCAAAACAATTTTTCATTTGGTGCAAACATCATGCATATCCGTTTACGTTTATGCTACGGATACTAATATTAAAACATATATCGGTTCACACCGCCAATCGAATGCACCTTAGGCTTGATCCTTCGCGTCTATCAAGTCCTTCGTCTTTAATACGAACGAAGCACTCGCGACAATTAAAGGTTTCTTCTTTCGACATTTCCGTCCGCTAAAATTTCAACTCCAGCTAACGAAGACTTGTTAGACGTCAACTATATCAACCCCTCTTGATCATACGTCAACTATCAGCCCCACAGTCATAGTTCTTACGAAAAAAGCTCCAACCATTTGTTGGAGAGTTGAAAGTGAAAAAGATTGTGCTCTATATGCTCTGCCGTTTATTTCCCCCTGTCATGCGCATTACACGATCTTATATAGACGTAGGTAAACGGGAATATCGCGCGATCAGGTGAGAAAACTCTGGCCCGTATTAAGCGGTGGCTTATTTACTTTAATAGATTCCTTAAAGCATGTATACAGGGTGTACAAAAACCATATTCAAGTAGCACATTTGAAATCGCCTACACATTTTTCTTAATCTTGTCGAAAAAAAGTTGGATGTAGTAAGTTTATTAAACTGGCTAACATCGACTTTCTCACGATGATAACAAAATTTGCAGGGTTACAACATTTCAGCGAAATTTTCGGCGAAAATTCTGGACAGAGAATAAATCGGTCACCAATAGTTTAATTGGCCGAAGCAGTACCCACGATAGGTGAAGCTAGCAGGATCGTGCCCCGCTGGTGAGCCAAAAACTGTTTTTCCTTTCAACTTTTTGTCCACTAGTATCTCAACACAACGAGTAAACGTCACAAAATGGGGACTTCTAAGGGCAATATAATATTTTGTAATGTTTAACAAGATAATAACAAGATAATTAGTTTTACTTGGCATTAAACCCAGGTTCCTCCGATTGTCAGTCCCCGACCCTGAGGTGCTATTGCCTGTACCAAAGTCCCACTTCAAAGCATACTTGTCCTCTGCAAAATTAATGCACAAAAACTACAAGAACATAATAAAACATTCCTTAAAACCCAAGTTGCTCTCACGGTCTACGGTGCTTGTAATTCATTTGAGTCTTTACGGAGGATATCGCAAATATTCGAAAAAATCTGACATTTTTTTCTTAAAAAAAGTTTGGATATTTTGCTGTTACCTGTTAAAAATGCTTCCAAGTCTAACAGGGGTGTGCTGAAAAAAGATCACACAAGCGGTATGCGCTCCATCTACAACGGGGCCATCATGATTCTATTCCTGACGAACGAGTTAAATTAGCATTCAAAAGCGAAAACCTTAACATTTTCCCTCGTGAAAGAGTTAATTTCCCTGCAATAGTCAAAAAAAAACTTCGAAGTTAGTGCTTTTTAGTGAAGTATTCCCCTAAAAATTTTCTGCGCCTTCGCATTTAGCAGTATGTGTGTTATAATCCTCAACAATTTGAAGACCACTGCAAAAGTGATAAATTCCGTGCCTGATAACCTATAAGCCTCTTGCGTGGTTCCGCGGGAGCGGGAGACAGTGTTTTGTCAGGACTCCGACTACGGGTCGCATGCGCAGCTTGACCTTCCTTTATTTTATTAGTTCCCTTGATCTTTATCCGTTGAAAGGCGTATGTCCAACCATGTTTTTCTTAAGGATAAGAACAATAGAAAACCTTTCCAATATACTAAAAAAAACCCTTCCAACCTAATCTTTTCATCAAAACCTGGCCAGAGAGCCTTGGGTGCCCTGAAGTGTACATTCAGACTTGACCACCTTGGCACTCTTTGACGGTAAGTTGTTATTGCAACCTCACTATTTTCAAGGAACCCTCTCATTTTTGCAAGCTCATCTAGTTGTTCATTTCATTCTATACTGCAGTGTCCTGGCACCTAGCACAGTCTCATGCTCACCATCTTCTGCCTTCATACTGCTTTAAGAGCACTGACTACCGATAGAAATAGCGGCTATCGATCTCATGTTTATAGTTGACTCAAAAAGGACTTCATGACGAAACGTCAAGTTTTGTGCTTTTCTAAAATGTCTGGTTTGGAATTCACTACCACACAACCCAGGATTAAATTTATTATTATTATTAATTATTATTAAATTTATTTACCCTTAAAAATAGGGTAAATAACTATCTTCCAGCTCCTTAAACTCTTTTTCAGTTTTCTTGTTCTAATTTTTCCTGAGAGCAGTTAATCAAAAAATCGAATCGATTTTGAAATCAGAAAATCGAAGCCTATTTAATTCAACTGCGCCCGCATGCTTGATCTAATTCGTGGTCATTATTCCCTTTACCGCTTGGTAAGAACTATGAATCTTCGACTCTTCTTCTTCACTACATAGACTCGTTTTCATCAGGTAAATGCCCAAACGAACTTGCTTCGTTCAGTTCCAATCAACGTAACAGAAGGCAGAGCAACAATAAAATTCTATTGTATACCATCTCTGTTGAGCGTCAATGCATTGACGAAAAAGTTGAGGGCGATTATACGGACATCGCAAAAAACAGAAAATAGCTACTAAATACGATCTGACATTCAAGGACCACTTCCATTGCATTGATTGTTCCCTCATCAGTGGTTCAGCGACAAAAGTGTGTTCTAATGCATGACCGTCTAACCTATACTCTAGTCTGGTAAAGCCACTTAAAAACAACCACGCCTTAGTGATGCTATTTATTAACAATCGTTTAATCAACGTCAACAGTCTTTTTAGGGAATTTTTACTTAAGCGAAAAAATAGTCGTCTACCTCGACAGTCAGGATAAATTCGAAACGCAGTTGTCGCTGGTGAGTCTTCTGTTTGAATCTTCAAACGAAAATCCATTTCGTTGCTGGTGAAAGGCGGCCCTTAGACTTTTTTTAAAAAATTCATTTCAATAAGAAGGAAAATTAAAAAACTTACTAAATTTTTGAAATCTGAGATTTTATGGTCCATTGAAAATCTGGGATGAGTAAAACAATAGACGGTGCCATGGCGTCTTCATAAATAAATAAATAGAGTGGCGCAACAGCTCGAGGTGAACCAGGGCCAACTTCTCAACAATGTATGCTGGTGTGTTAATTTCTTAACATAGAAGGGGACCTACAATTTTTTGCCGAATCCGAACGGCACTTTGAGAAGTTTTTCAAGACAAATGATGCTCTCGGAGGGCTTGTCAGACCCTCGCGGAAGTGGGGGCCGTGAAAAATAGCAAGTCTTTTTTTTCAGGTGACGATGGCAGGATTGCGTCTTCAGACATGGCGTCTTCAGCCGTCTGAAAAAAAATCGTTCTAGAACCGAGAGTACGGCTTCAACAAAAAAAAATTTAGGAGCCTATGAATATATAGAACGCAACACACACACTTTGTGAAAAGCTCGTCACTGCGCACTGTTGCGCCTCTTTTGTTCAAAAAAAACATTAATAAGATACCCCTACTCTTTAGGGAAATTATCGAAATCCAAATCGACTACGGCTAACTTATTTCAGATTATATTTAATTTTAATCTAACGTAACATTTTATTACCAGAAAAAGGAAGCGGCTATTTTTAACAAGCTCTGGCAAGCCTGCGCTTAAAAATATAAATAAAAATATTTTGAGACAAATTATTAGAAAGAGAAAAGTTGTCAGAAATGCAAGTTTTGATCCAAAAAGCTTAAAAAAATTAATGAGTATTGCGTTATGAAAATTCATGCTCTCCAATTTTAAGAAACTGCAGCCCAAAGTTGATCTTCTAAAATGGATAAATTATCCGCTTTGGCGCGATAAGTTCGCCCTTAATTAAACTCCAAATACTCGCTTTCTTATGGGAAACCGAAGTGGGTTTTAATTATGAAGTCATTTCATTTTTATTTATTTAATTATAGTTTATTTACTTATTTTTAAAACGACGCGGTTTCAAATATTGTCAGAATTCGTTTAAAATTATAAAAGAATCAAAAATTTAATATGACACCTTCTGGTAAGTAAAATATAAGACAAAAAATGGCCTATGTCGTAATATTGTAAAAACAGGTGAAAAGTCTACAATTGTATCGTATCGTTCATTGTTTTAAACAAAAAAATGTCAACTTCAATATTCCACCATGTTCAATAATTTTCCATGAGCATAAGTCACTATCATCGCTTCATAAATGATAAATTATAATAAATTAAATTTATATTCAAGCTATTGCAAACTTTCTAACAACGCAATAAGGGTGGTGGCTTCTGTAATTTAATTAATTTCCTCTTGATTTTTTTTTTATTATTATTTTGTTAGTGCTTTGTTTATTTTCTTTTTATTTGTATTTGCAAAAAAATATATATTTTAATTTTATTTTAGTAAAGTTTACTTATATTCTGTTAAATATTTTCAGCTGGCCGCCAAAGACGAATGGGACACTTTGGAAGAAACTATACCGTCGGTCTTTGGCAATAGATAAATTCAAAAATACAATATCCGCAAAATATTTAACATTATTCGCATGCATATGTGTGTATATATAAAAATATATACTACAAATGTTTCTTCTTAATAATTAAAATTTGTTTGTGAAGCCTTGCACTTATTGTTCAACATACAAATTGAAATAATTACATTATTGATGTATATGTAATTGAATAATGTTGTTGAAATAAAAATTTTCGTGTCGCCTTATTGCATTAAATAAAATTTTATAGAACAAAATGTTTTTTCAAACTAATAATCAGCAATGTTTTTGTGTATGGGAATATAAATATATTGCAAGTATTTAAAATTTATTATGAGCAAAATGAAGAAATCTAAGATTAGTACTAAATATTTCATGAAAGAACAATCGCTGCCAGAAAGAGATCTAAATCTAAGAGAACATCAAAACTGAAGTTTTTTGTTTTTCTTCATTATTCTTAGAGTCATAATTTATAAAAGTGTGCAAAATACATTAAAAATCATTTTAAAAATAGCAAAACAAACGGCTTTTGTTCTAGTAGAGTGTTGAAAGTTACACACATATTTTTTAAGCATTTAAATTTATAAGACCCCGTTTTACAAATATGAGATGGATTAACAAAAATTCAGAAACGCTTATTACATTAACCCTAAAGCTCACTTCAATATTTGAGTTTTCCGATTGCACGTTACCACGATATCTAATACCGATAAACTCCAAGTTTTTTTTTTTAACAATTACAAACACGTAAAATACGCTACGTTGTAAATTCTCTTGAATGACGAAAAAGACAAAAGATAATGATGCTAACAAGTAGACTTAAGTTTCGCTGGGAATGGCTTACAATCAAATGAATATAATTATTTAAAAGAATAATTAAACAAATAATTTTCTTAAATTTCATTTATTCATAATTTTAGTGTAAAAAAAAAAACAACCAGAAAAACATATTTTTTAGCTATTGTATTTAATGCCTTGGTTTATTTCTTAAATAACCTCTTTTTTTAATTTAAACTGATAATAAAGTAAAAAGAAAAAAAAATATAAAAACAATATGTATAAAAAAGATAAAAAGTTTAACTTTTAATTTAATTTGTAATTTTTTATTTTAAAAAAAAAATTTCTATATATTTTTTTTTTGTTTAACATAAAGATTGAGAGACTTTGGAAAAGCTTTTTACAATTAAAGGAAAAAATAAATCTAATTTACAATAATTGCTATTAGTTAAAGAAACAACAAAAAAAAAAAAACGATTGTGTATAAAATTCATGTTTTTAATGTAAAAGAGCGAAATAATTAATTTGCGTATATAGATTTTAATACATTATATAAATGATTTTTTTTTAGCGAAAATCTAACAAGAGAAAAAGAGTATAGTGTAAAAAATAAAGTAAAGAATATTTTAATGTAATGTAATAATGATGACATTATAATTGTACGAGAGATAATTACACATACACACACACATACACAAGAGAACACACACAGAAATGATTTATTATATAATAAAGAGAGAGAAAATAAGAAAATGTTGTTTTATTTAATAGTGAATATAGTAAACACAACCCCTGACCGGTGTCTAAACAGTTAAATATGCTTAAAGCTCCCTTTAAAAAAGGTTAGTTTACCCTCGAGCCATAGGCGCCCGGAAGCGCAAGATGGGGCACTTTTGTTCGTTATAAAAGACTTTCATTCTCCATCTGATCAGGGCTTCCATAAAAACTGTATGGAATTAGCTACTACCTCGAATCTTGATCTACTGTAAGATAAGCAGTCCAGTATTGTAAATATGTACAACAAAAGTAGAAGCAAAAGAATTTAAAAGCAAGGCTGCTTTTCTATTAAAATAAATTGAATTATTTTGGTACTAAATTTAAATTAAATCTATTTAAATTAACCAAACATTCTTATAAATTAATCTTTTTTTTCACAAAGAATTGCCATTCGGCTGATCCTTTGTCAGTTCGTGTTCCAACTCAGCTTTACTATAACATAAAGTTAAATTCGTCTTCACACCTTCGAACACACTGCACACACTTGGCTTGAGATTATAAAACACAATCTTTTGATTTCGTGTCGCAAAATCCTTTACCATCATTGCAACCGCCTTGGCTGCTGTAAAATCAGCCCCATACACATAGGTGCAGTCCACGACAACTGGCACGGAAGTCTTAAGGCCAGTCTTATTGATAACATTTCTGACGAACTCCACTGAGGGGAATATTAAACATCGATCTGGTGTCAGCATGAGGAAACTCTGTCCACTTGAAGTCTAGTGAAATAACGAAACCGAATGTTACAATATGTCATTCAATTTAGTCATCAAACTTACCTCTAAGGCGTTAAGATTGACTTTGGGTCTAGCCGAGTGGTATAGAATGAACACCATGTTGATTGCAACTCCCACAAGGATTCCCACTGGAAGTGGCAGAGCCAAGCAGGCAATAAAGGCCGAAAATCCAGGAATAAGGTCGATTTCTAAAAAAAGGTATTCATAGGTACTTCTGTCAAAATCTAAAAAGGTTTTATAAAAGAAGAATGCACTTACTCTTGCTCCTCCACATTGGTACTACAACGTTGTACTGAATTGTAAAGATAACTGCTGCAATGATGATCGCAGCTAGTGTTGCCTTAGGAATAAAATAGAAATATGGTGTCAGGTACACTAAAGCTAGCACGACAATTGATCCGATATAAAAGTTTCCGAACGGAGTTCGAACTCCACTGGCATTATTCACAGCCGATCTTGCTAAGCCTCCATTAGCCCGATAACCGTGGAAAAATGAGTTTCCGATATTCGAAAAACCCATCGCGAAAAGCTCTTGAGTTGCATCGATCGGTTTTCCTTTTGCTAAAATGAAATTTTGAAATATTTTAAGATTCTAATAAGCACCAAGATGTGACTTACAAAAAGCCTTGCAAACAGATATATTCTCGAGGAGTGCAATCAGTGGTACTACGATCAGACCTGATCCTAAATGGCTCACCATTTCGGTGAACGTTTCTCCTTCCTGAATGACAATTTCCTCTCCATTTGTTCCATTGCCCCGTATCTCGGGGATTGAAAATCCTGGGAAAGAAAACGCAGGTACTCCTTGGGGTATGTATCCAACCAAAGTGAAGTACTGATTTCCAGTATGGTCCAAGTACCAGCCCATTAGCGCGCAGGCGATAACAACCACGCCGTTTCTCGAAATACCCGCAATCCAGAGGCACTTGTTAATGAGTCTCTGTCGGCTACTCTTTTCATGTTCATCTTTTGGGCCGACACGTTGTGCTCCCAACCATCGTACTATTAACAGAATCGTGATGCACCCCAGGCCAAGGCATGTGTCTGCCACGTGGACTTTTGTTATATTCTCGAATATCGACGTCCACATTTCTAGGAAAGATCGGCCAGTAGTTGCAACGTTTAGCATGTTTTTCATTTGAGACGTCAAAATGATTAGGGCAACCGCACTGGTAAAGCCTGCATTCACCGGTCCCGAAACGAAGTCCACAAGAAAGCCTAAGTGAAAGATACCCATTCCGATCTCTATGAATCCGGTCAGGAACGTGAGCAGAACCGCTCGTTGCCATACTCCCCCTGCCGATTGGCCTACCAGCAATGATGCAACTGCAGTCGATCCGATTGTACTGTCCTTACACGAGCCAAGCAATACATACACGAAACAACCCATGAAGGCTCCATAGAGTCCATACTATAATAAGGTAGGATCACATTAGGGATCACAAGAAATCACTATGTCTTGGTTAGGTTTTCAACTTACCTCAGGAGGGAGTCCGGCTATACTAGAGTAAGCTAAGCCTTGCGGAATTACTGTCATTCCCACGGTGATTCCAGCTACAAGATCACCGATCGCATCTGAAAGTGAATACCTTGGAAGCCATGTTAGGATCGGCAGACGTCTAAGGAGCATCTTCTTGCGACACACGCGACAGCCATCGGACTTGTTATGCTCATTTTCTGATAGGATGAAATCTGTTGATCCATTAAACTGCGTATCGACGGGAACATCGATCGACACGACTGACTTATTGTGTGACTGTTCCATGATCTTGTTAGCGTTGACTGATCTGTCTTGCGGTAAGTGACAGACTGTTTGAGCTTTGATAATGGATCAATGTTTACCAGCCTCATGTATTTATACTTGATGGAGCAATGAGATGAGGATTTCAAGATAAGGTCGAGGAAAGCTGTTAGCACAGAGTCTGCAATGAACTCTTTCCCATAAAAGTAGGGGCTCAATGAAGCACATTTCAAAAAAAAAAAACATGGGGCTGAGAAAGAGTTCTTACCGTCGTTTGATTTCTCTAGTCCTTATTTTTAACAATTGCCTCAATATTTCAATAATGTTGCTAATATTTATACACATTTTATTTCTGCAACAGGTCGTATGTTCGCTGGTTGTGAACTGGCCTTTAAGGTTTGCCAAATACATGAAACTATGTAAAATATTTTTCGATCTTACCCAATTAAAAACTATTTGTTTCCAATCTAGTACCAACATTTCCTACGCAGTTGTAGAAGGTTTTCAAGATCCAGCAATCGGGTGTAAGAAAAGTAGTAGGGAGGAACACAATACCTTTGTCAGCTAATACCTACTCATACCCTCTTAACTGATTCGAAATCTGAACAATTTCTACCAAACATGTGGTTTTCAGAAACTAAAAAGGAGAGTTAACGTACCCTGTACTGTAAGACTACAAATAACCTTAATTCTTGTTTATTTCTAAGCAGCTCTTCACAATGGCAGGTTCACCTCCCTAAGTCTGTACCATTTTCTATTTGCCTGGTTTCTGGGAAAGATTATCTTATGAAAGATACGAAATTTTCACACTTAATCCTTTGATATACGACTACCTGTATCTTCATAATTTTTAGAGAATTTTGTAGAAAGAATACACAATGCCAAGTTCAATCTCGCTTGTTGTCCCCTATACGCTTAGATAAGTGTAATCTAGTTTACTCATCACACGCTTTTAAGACAACTGTACAGAAATGAATTAGTTCTTAAATCCCCAACTTTGTCTTATTCTAGATCAATAATAAGTGTATGCTCATATGAGACGCGCATTTAAATGTCAAATTTACAATGTAAATAACAAATGTCTTATCATATAATGAAAATTATGTTAATTGACGTAAGTGGCAAGATATATTTTTAGGAAATCGTAAATCCTAACCTCTATGGTACTTTTCCGTAGTTTTTTCTATTTATTTTTCTCAGCAAAGTTCTTATTACGAAAACAGTCATAGAATTCAACATTGCATAATGTTGCTACAAGAAAATTTCAAAATAAGGCAGAAACTTCTCTATAGGGTCCAAAGTTTAATGAGCAAAAAATATCGAGCAAACAAATGACGTGGGGTTTATTGCAGGCACCAGGTGTTACAAAGGCGAAAACATAAACAAAATCCCGACCAAAACAACACCGCGTCAGCAAAAAGTTAGATAAAACCGTGGTGCTATCTCACCTCGCCGAAATCTGACACAGTTAGACACTTACCGTGAGTAAAAAAAGGAAGCTCTTTATCAATATCTACAAGTAAGGCACATTATTTAATATTTACACATACGAAGCCATTGTAAACATTATTATTGTTTGTTTACACGGTTTTGTCATTTAATTGTATTATTGTAAGCTTGCTTTTATTTTTTAAGTCTTGTTTGAGGCTCAACGTTTTGCCACCCTTAAAAAAAATGCTAAGAATTGATTTCTTGGTTCTAAGACTTAATCAAATTTTATTTTTCATTGTTTATAAAAATTTAAATTACGGATAAGTAACAACTGTTATGAGCGAATAATTGTATAATAATATAATAATTTTAAAAATTTGTTCACTTGAATTATTTTGCATTTTGTACTTGAAACAACTGTGCGGAAAAGTGCGCCAACACCAGAGGCACAATCTTTAAAAAGTCCATACGATTACTAGCATAGGTACTTACGTGACATTGGCTTAATAGAAAGATCACAGTCAGTTGAGTCTTCGTGAGTATTCGGTTGTAAGTGCGGAGAATCATGATTTTAACAGTCAAACCAAACCAAGTATGGATATTCTGTCATCACGAAAGCACACCCAACACCAACCGTCAATGAAATTCCTCAAGGCTGCTACGAGAGAAAAATACTTCGGGTGAAATGGTCCTGCCTACATAAAGGGTCCGTCATCTAACGTTTTTTTTTTCAACTAGTGCTTATTTCGTGAATGGTAGCACTTAGCTCATGTCTGATTTGACACATAATTAGTCTTATCCTCCGCTGAACGAATATGGTTGTGTATACGCTTGAACAACGCTGGGAAATATTTGTGACTTTGAAAATCATGCTAATGTTGCAGAATGTGTGCGACAATCGCGGACGGATTTTGGAAGAAGAGAAGCACCGTCAGCTCCGTATGTTCGTTATCTTTTGGCGGGTATGTAAACAAGCAAAATTGTCGCTTTTGGGGCACAGAAAACCCGCACGCATACATTGAAAAGCCGATACACCCAAAACGAGTCACTGTTTGGTGCGGATTTTGATCCAGGCACAATTGGGCCATTTTTCTTCGAAAATGAGCAAGGGGTGGCAAATACAGTCAATGGCGATCATTATCGAGCCATGTTGAACGAAATGTTCACAAAAATTGAAGAGGAGGATATTGGCAACATTCGGTTTCAACAGGACGGCACTACTTGTCACACAGCCGAAGCTATACTCGATGTTTCGCGCCCTGTTTTTGAAGATCGCATTATCAGCCGCAGAGCTGATGTCGTTTGGCCACCCCGGAGCTGCGATTTGACACCGTTGGACTACTATTTGTGGGGTGCCGTAAAAGATAAGTTTTACGCCGACAAAAATAAACAAATATAGTGGCGCAAGAGCTCGAGGTGAACCAGGGCCAACTTCTCAACAATGTATGCTGTGTGTGTTAATTTCTTCGCATACATGAAGTTTTTCAAGACAAGTGATACTCTCGGAGGGCTTATCAGACCCTCGCGGAGGTAGACTACTGCATGGCCAGCCGAGGCAGCGAATAGAATGAAATTATTTTCTGTTATTAACCGGAAGGATTGTACTTTCAAATAAAAAAAGAAATTTAAGAAAATATTCAGTAGTTTTTTTTATAGCATTTGCAAAAAAAAAGATATTTGGCGGACCCTTTAGAAGGCGACTGGAGGAGAGGTTATAACGTCAAACTTTACGGGCATTAAATCCACACCGATCTTGCCAGCATAGCCACAATGCAACGGCTCCGGCATTAAAAATCTTTGAATACACTACGCACGGACGGCACAGTATTGAGCGAAGTGCCAAGACTGCAGGTGCACGCGAAGTAGACTGAGTTTAACTTCAGCCAACTTCTCAAGCAAGCCGACTTTAGTTTTGCACGCGAAGACTGGAGACGCGAAGTCTTAACTTCAATTACTTAGCATAAAATGCTCCTAACCCATGGATGATCTCAACCTTGTGCACAGTAGCCCTCAACCGACAATATTCCGTGGCACGCTGCTTCCGATCAAGCCCTGCGATTGCTTGGTCCTTGAAACGGCCGGCGCGTGGGGGGTTGGTCTTTCTGGTCGTCTTGAGTTTCTAGTGTTGTTGTCCATACGCTCGATGTGCCCCCACTTCCCCGCTGCCATAATACTGTTCGTAGAATTAAGGTTTCAGATTCATCCTCAATACTTAAAAGGCCTTTCGCTGTCTCAAAAATATCTTTGAATACTAGCATTTTCTCCAATTTTTACTATTACTTTATGTGGTCCAGATCAGAGCTGGCTGGCACTAGATCACAAGTAGTGGATAACAAAAAATGTATACAAGTGGTAGTGTAAAAAAACGCTTACCAAGTTCTTGGCCCAATATTGTGCTACCAACTTATTGCTCATGTTCGGGTTTTAAAAAAGTGCACTTGTGAAAAAGTGTGAGCCGTCCCTAGTTACGGCCTTGTATATCGACATCTTATTACAACTTACAACTAGTAGCGGCTTAAATTTAAAATTATACCTACTACACATTATACTACCTAAAATAAATTACAAGAAACTTCATATAGCTTAGTTAGTGTATATGTTATAAGGAATTAAAATATTAACTTTTCATTAAATATTATTTTTTTGATTATCTAGCCATAAAATATTTGTTCTTTACTCTTACCTTACTCAATTTTTATTCCATCAAACCCTCAAAAATACTCACATCATTTTTGGGTACACCTCGGAGCCAACATCGTCGTTATACTTTAATGTCATATAAAACCGTGGTGCTATCTCATCTCGCTACTATGACACATTTTATTTTTAGTTAAAATACACAAATATAGCAAAAATTTTATACAGGTGGTAGCTATGACCTATATTAGCTAGATACTATGAACATGGAAAATTTCGTTCATTCACATCGTGGCATTCCTCTCAGTAGCTCTTGTATCTGTAGAAAACATCATACGTCACACAGATGTCAGATAAAACCGTGGTGCTATCTCATCTCACCGAGACGATACAAGTTCACCGACGAAGCTATGAATGAACTTATTTAAAAAAAGAAATGAAGATAAGGCATATAAATAATAAGTAAATGTAAGATAAATGCATTGAATATAACAAGTTCTGTTAGAAAAGAGGAAATCTATGATAAAAGAACACATTCAGGCAAATAGTACCTACTTACATAAAACCTGTAATATGTAAGATCCTCTTGGTAATGACTTTGAGGCTTTGAGGTTTGTGAATATGTTCTAATGCTTGAACAATAACATTTTAAGAACAAGGAAATTGAATACATATTGCGATTATCTTTTTTAAACCTGGTGGCATTGCCATCTTGTTGTTTTTTAAACAAGGGTGCAAACGTTAGAGAAATCAACTTACGAAACCTAGAAAATTCTGCAAACATAATGTTGAATATCACTTAAAGACAGTTCAAAATCTAAAACATTCTTTAGGACATGAATAGACACCCTCAGTATTAAGTCGCACACACAATATTTATGTTTTTAAACTTTTAAATTTCCTTATTGCATTCCAAATGTTGAATTCTGGACCAATTTAAAAATATATACAATTTTCTGGGTTTTGTATCTGACATCCAATCATGCAAGTTATTAAATTCACAATGATAGGTAAGACGCAAATACAAAGTTCTATTTGCTTGTACCTACCCAAAATGATGGAGTTTTATTTTTTTCGGCAAAAATATTTCTACTTTTGTGTACAATTTCATTTCATTTGTTTGAGCCCAAATTTTGACTAAAGAGTGTCGTATTAAAAAAAATTGCAATTATTCTGTCATAATATTGTGAAATTAAAAATTGAAGAACGCAAATGTTTGCATAATTTTATATCTGAATTCCCTGCGTCGCATCGTTGTATTTAACTAAGCGTTTAATCTTGGAAATTCTAACAACACGCAGCTGTGTAATAAAATTTTGCCTCCCAAGATTATATGCTCTAATAACAAAGCCCATGGTAATGCTTTATTTTATCGTTAAATTGTTAAAATAAAACTCGTGAAAGCAACGAAAGTAATCTATGCATATAGATAAAGAACATAGTTGCGATACATAATGCCTATCACGTTCTCATGCATTAGAAGTAGCTCCTAGAATATTAGGCTTTTTATACCGTTTCGCCAATGTGAGTTTTTTTTAAATCTTTTTCCTGTCAAATGGTCTATAAACAATGAAGGAGCAATAGAATGTGGTGCTGTTCAAAAAAATTTAAAAACTACCAAAAATTATATTTTTTTTTTTAAATTTTAGCTTTCCTTTCCCAAAAGTTTAATGTAAGTTAAAAATTATCATTTTGTTTTTAATTTTAATTTTCTTTCCCTATAAGTCATAATCTTTCAAATAAAACCTCAACTGCCTTTTCACAACGTATTTTTTGACTTAAATTAAAACGAAGCGGTTTCAATATGTGCTAACAACCTATCCAATAGCTCTCAAACTGCCCTTAAAGCTTTTCGGGTTTGTGCCCAAATAAGAATACCTACACTCCGAGAAAATTTCCGAAATAAATGAAAGCCCCTGCCAACCGGAAACAATGACGACGAGTAAATTAATCACAGTGATGCACTGTTCTCATTACAAAACAAAAGTTATTACTAAGATACATACAACAATGTTTCTGGCATTTTATAACAATATTAATCAGCACTTGCAATACATATTATACTGATCGAAGATTGAACGTGGGGTGCTTTAGAATTCAAAAGGCGAAATCTTCCATATCCAAGGTGTACAGACGTTGAACTTGGATAGCCGGTCGACACCCCTTTAAAAACACTTGGGTTTAAGTATGTGCCAGCTTGTCATGCAGCATTTTTTGTTTTGTTTTCGGAATTGAAATTTATTACATTGTATTATTAATTTTATGCCAAGACGTCACAGCTGACGATGGGGTAGATCAGTTTCAGAACAAAACGGAGAGATAGGAAGAGATATGCAAACACTGTAGAGAATGAAGCTGCAAATCGATTGAAGATCTTAGAAAGGCTCGAAATTAAATTTTAAAAGCTTTTTAGTAAGAATTTTTGCACTTTTTCGTTTTGTTTGTTAATCTCATTCTCCGTGCTAAGGCTGGAGAAGACATGGGCTGATGCGCACGTTTCACATATATCATGCTTAGCGACTTTGACGACTCTTGCATTACACGTGCTTAAGGTGTTCTTATGAATGTTAATAAGTTGTTCCCTCGGAACCGGAAAACAATATTGTTATTGATATGTAAGAGGAATTTTAAGTGGCTTGCAGTTACAAACAGAGGGCTGTAGTTTCAAACTCAAACTAAGGGTATAATCAAGGACGGAACAAAACGTCCAGAAATTATTTTAAAAAATTGTGTATGTATTTCCTCAATTTCTCGATTCTTACTTCAAAACAAAATTATTTATTATAGCAGCGTTTAATTAAGGAAAGACTTATTTTTATAGACATGATAATAATAGGCAGCACATTTTGGGAGTGGTTACAAAACCAAAAAAATTGCATATCATTGGAAAGGTCTTTTTCACGCGATGACAAATTGCAGTGTGGCAACTTTTGCTTTCAGGCGCGACAAGTAGTGTAAACTTAAGAATAGTACCTTTGTTAGCGAGGTTGTAACCACTTCAAAGCTGACTAAAAATAATAAACGCATTTTCCTGATTGCAAATGTAAAGGGTCCGCCAAACAACTTTTTTTTTTGAAAATGCTGTAAAAAAAACTACTGAATATTTTCTCAAATTTCTTTACTTATTTGAAAGTACGAATACTTTTGATTAATAATGAAAAATAACTTCATTCAAATGGCTGCCTCGGCTGGCCATGCAGTAGCCTACACGATCGGTCCAATTTTTAAGCACATTATCGATTGTCTGCAGCTGTATTTCACCAATGGCATCACGAATATTGTCCTTTAAAGCGTCAATTGTCTCTGGCTTGTCGGCGTTACACTTATCGTTTACGGCACCCCACAAATAATAGGCCAACGATGTCAAATCGCAGCTCCGAGGTGGCCAAACGACATCAGCTCTCCAGCTGATAATGCGATCTTCAAAAACAGGGCGCAAAACATCGTGTAGTAAAGCTTCGGCTGTGTGGCACGTAGCGCCCTCCTGTTGAAACCAAATGTTGCCAATATCCTCCTCTTTAATTTTTGTGAACAAAAATTCGTTGAAAATGACCCGATAACGACCGCCAATGACTGGAACGGCCACTTCTTGGTCAAATTCGAAGAAAAATGGCCCAATTATGCCTCTGGACCAAAATCCAAAATACACCCAAAGTGACTCATTTTGGGTGTATCGGCTTTTCAATGCATGCGTGCGGGTTTTCTGTGCCCCAAATGCGACAATTTTGTTTGTTTACATATCCGCCAAGATCAAAATGAGCTTCATCTGAAAAGATGGGTTTTTTTTGGCAAAATCGGCATCTTCTCTAAGTCGATTGATACCATGATTTTCAAAGTAATGTCGCAATATTTCCCAGCGTTATTCAAGCGTATAGACAACCATATTCGTTCAGCGGAAGGATAAAACTAATTATCTGTCACATCAGACATGAGCTAAGTGTTGACCATTCACGAAATAAGCACTAGTTGAAAAAAAACGTTGGATGGCGGACCCTTAGTATAGGTTTCAGACCTTTTCAGGCCAACCTTTCCTCTGTTATGTTCCACTGAAATTTAGCTTTTTGGCTTTTTCAGTGCAATCTGGTAGATAGAAACCTGCCTGCATTGGAAATGGTTACAATCTATATTTGTGCCTTTAGGAGTCAGGCAGGCCAATGTGTACCTTATTTTGAGTCTAATTTGTCGTAGTTAGACCTTTGACCGTAGAGAACAAGAGTACCATTCTGATGTTACACTTCTATGTTAACTAAAGAATGGTACTCTTATTATTGAAAGTTTAACCACTTTAAATTAGAGTCAAAATAAGGTACACATTGTCCTGATTGCAAAAATATAGGCGTTTGTTGCGGTCAAAAATCGCGCAACAAAGAAGCTCTTTGTCTGTCCTTTTGGTCCCATACCTCCACTTCCTTTTTGGGCTTCCCCGTCTTTCTTTCCCACTTGTGTTCCCTCTTTTCTTCCATACAGGTTCCCTGGAGCAAGACGGAAGGTCAGGACGCTCCCAACTTGCGATTCACGACTCCCAATAATGGACCCGATGACCCGGAAAACCACCATCAAACCATGCACACAGCTCAAATGTCAAAGAGCCCAACTCTAACAAGTGCTGAGAGACACCACCGAGAAAATGCTGTGAAGTAAAATCGCACGGTCGCTTCTTAACCCGAGACCTATATTCACCCAGAGCGAAGATCAATGGCCGAGGGCCCATCTTGATAAATTCTGATTATGTAAAGAATGGCTTACTATATGTAGAGTCCTCTCCCCCAAATCTGCGCAAAAGTCCACTAGGGTAATGTAGTATGTATAACGCGTGTTAAGTATGGTAGTTCCTTCTTCGTTTTCCTTATGAAAATGTATAACAATATTCTCCTTCTGAGAATAGGGTTAAATGATGGATCACTGAATGCTCTCTTTTCGGTTCGGCTTCGAATTCTACCCTATAATTCGCAGTAAGGCGAATTGGTACGAATTCTTGTGTGAGAGAAATGCAGCTGGGGCTCAATAACGGCAAGCATGCCCAGCAAAGAGCTGAGCGTGGCTTGAAACGCCGTGCCCGATAACCACTGTACCGGAATGAGAGGATTGGTTGAATGTGTGTGTGAATGAGTCATGGTTTGATTGGGAAAAAGCCAAGCCAAGCTTGGGTGAATCACTTCTGGTTTACCTAGCAAGTTTGGTGGAGGTTTTGTAAGAAAAGAGAGCTGGAGGTTTTGATAAAATCATTGAAGAAATTTTGGAAAAAAAGATCCAGAGGAAATATCTTTTAAGGAAGCAGAAAAGATCCAGGAGAAAGGACGCAGTAATTGAAAGGAAAAAGGAACGAGAAAGAGAAAGAGGAAAAGCTAAGTAGTGTTTTATGATTGCGTTCGTGTTTTGTAAGGAAAAATTGTTGGCTGGTAGACTTTCGTTTCGAGAAAATCCCTTAGTAAAGACGGGACGCGCGACCCTTTTAGTCTTCACATTTTTGCATTCGGGACGTGTTAATATAGTGAGCCATTCTCTTCGTGCGGCGATATTGATAAAATTGTTTGCCTTTTCATTTTATTTCATTCGGCCATTTCCTTGTTTGCGTTGCTTCTCTTTGTTTGTGATACCAATCTGTTTGAGTAATTCTTGCTGTGATTCATTGGCCAATTCTTTAAACTTAACTTCTCTTAATAAATCGCCTTCGTTCGTCTTAGAACGTTTATAACGACCTAAACCATTGTGTTATTCTTTTGATCGGACCTAATCATTTTCAGCTACCTACAGTTTTGCTATTTTACTTATAAAACAGCTGGCGCCCACTTAAATCCACGTACAAAAGAACATTAAGCATCTTATCGCGTATCAATCATCTGTTCTCGGAACCCACGGAACCCACCCCCTTGCTGAGCAGTCGGGAAGAACAGCAACAACTTGCTGTGTTGTTGCACTTTTTCGCCGCTAGCTTTTAGTTTTCATAAATTGTTTTCATCCGCGAGCGCATCGTCGGCGCACATTCGATATTTATTTTAACTCGCGAAAAAGTGTAACACGTTAACCATTTCCAATGCAGGTTTCCATCTACCTGCATTGGAAATGGTTGAAGAAGTAGATCAAAAATTTGCGAAACGAGGGTTGGAAATGGAAAATAAATTGATTAATATGTATTTTCATAAGTATAACAGACGACCACACAACCCAAGGAAAAAACGTGAAAAGACGATTTTGAAATCTAGTTTTTTAATTTTCTCGAACTTTTCGGGCCGTTTCGCAAAATTTACTGATTACTCAAAGTTCGGTTAAATTTTTCCGAAAATTTAAAATAATTTTTAGTCAATCAAGGGACAAACATCCCTATGGTTTTGTGCGATTCTTTTTTCTTATCACCAAAATTTGTCTTTAGCTTAGGTTGTTTTACAATTATTATGGGGTGTTCATTTAGAGCGGTTTGGCTGTCGCTGCAAACACATATGCTTCACGCCATCCACCTGTTAGGATAGCGAAAATCTCCGCTTGGAAGACAGACGCATATTTACCTAAGGGGTAGTGGAGTCTAATGTTCTCGCTTTCCACAAAGACTCCAGCAGCAGACCCTGTCCGGATTTGGAGCCATCCGTGAACATACGATGGCATTCTTTCCCTGGCTCAGAGTCTGGTCGAAGCCATTCCATTATATGAGGAAAGTCGACTTGGTAGTTTTGTCGCAAAAGGATTTTTGGCGTCATTGCGTCAGAGGGCATGTCCATAAGACAGGGGTCAAAGGACAATTCTCGAACAAGTTCTTCAAAATTCCAATGCGTGTGGTACCAAAAACCACCTCTCTTTAAGCGAAAGATGTTTTTCAGCGTACACCCCATGATAAATATATCAAGGGGGGAGGTTCATCAGAGCACCCAGAGCAGAGCCCGGCGTACCTACTAGGGAAGCCCCTGTGCAGCCAAGACAAGCCGTTCTTTGGAGTTTGGCAAAAAAGGCGGAACACGTTTCCGCGAAAGTCTGTTCCACCAAGCAACGGAATGCATATAAGAGGAGTGGTCTTAGCATAACCGTACAGATACAGAGGACTATTTTCGGAGATAGGTCCCATGTCTTGCCCAAAGCCCCTCTTCATTGGCAGAAAGTAGACAGTGCTTGTAAGTTTAGTGTATGCTTCGTTTTCTGCTTTACCTGCTAGTTTTTTCCCTACTAGTACTACAACAACTTGAACGATAATTCTATATCGTTATGTCATTATTATAAACAGTTGTGACGTGAACACAAATACGTGAGAAAATGATCTTACAATTTAATAATAGTACTTTCACTCATGCTTTAACTTAAAATTTGGACTTCTGATCTTGAAATTTTTGGGAATGTGCAAAATATTATTTTTTGTGTCAGAGATAATTTTTCTGATCAACTGAGATCTGACTAAGAATGAAGCTCATGTTTCACACACCCACTAAATATACTGTTTAATCTGTCAGTTTTTTTTTTTTTTTGCTTCAATCCTAATATCTAATCCCTAATACCTAAATTCAGCTGTTTGCTTAATATTTCTAAAAACGCTTAACTGAAAAAATTTCTTCATTTTCATTTTTTCGCGCTGTAAGTACCTACCTATTCTTCTTCCGTAATACTTCTTCATAATTGAGTTCTTATCGAATATTTAAGCAATTTAAATACTTCAAACTTTATCTAGCTTTCTCGTAAATGGGTCTTGTTGAGCTTAAACTCGCCGTTATTTGCAAATGTTAAGGTAAGAGTTAACATGTTAAATGCATGGTTAAAAGTTATATTGGTTTCCTGTCTATAATTTTGTTGATGTGGTGAGTGATCTAACACAAACAATGGATCTGGTCCTATAATAATTCTATTCGACGTAAAGGCAGGAAGTTTTAACAACAAACTAAGCGTTGTAGGAACCCTGTTCACCGAGTCCCTACAATTCAGAAAATCCTCAATATATTCCGTAGGTACTAGTCCCAGTTAATGCTTGAAGATTTCTCGTAATATCACTTTCTACGCATGCTGCACCGATCAAGTAGGGCCAACTGGACATTTGACCGATACAGTCGCATTATAACATTAATAATGTTTATAAATAAAAGTTCTAGTGTCCAACGAATCTCTTTGTGGCCGAAGAACAACTACACCAGAAGGAAATAATTGATGAAAATATACTGCATTATCCAGTTTTGGATTTATTTCAGCAAATCAAAGCTTTAGGAAAATCACGTACTGCCTTAAAAAATACAGAAAATATAATGCTGAAAAAATACTTGTGGAATACCAAGGAAATTTTATATTTTCCTCGAAGCAAAACTGAGACAAAAAAAAAATAAAAGAAAGAGAAAAATAAAAGAAGAAGAAAAGAAAAACAAAAGCAAAAGGGCAACGAACCAACTTCCCCCAGTACTAATCTCAACGGTATCCTACTTACTAGTACATCTAAAAAAGCTGTTTATGAATTGTTCTCGTACCAGGCTCTTTCATATTGTTTCTTTTAAAAATGTAAGAACCCTCGTTTTTCATTCAGAGATATCTAAGAGTATTATGTTGTTTAATGTTCACCTAGACTTGAAGAAGAGCTTAATTCTGACAATACGCTACATGACATTCATCACTAAAAAAGTTTTTGTTTTTAAGCTTAATCGTTTTGTTTATTGACTTATCAAGTATTTAACAGCGTATATAAAACTATACAATAAATATTTATCTAGTCTCTCGGTTAGATGTTGTTCATAAATAATTACTTATCAACTAAAGTTAAGTTATTTACATGGTTTTCTTGTTTTTTAAGTCGTTATATAAATATATTTACAAGTTCTTTTGGCACACTAACAAAAACAACTAACAAATTGTTCTTACATGACTATTTTTCGTTACAAAAAAAAAAATACTAATAATACTACTCTATCAAAGTTGACCTCATGTCTCCTGTTGTATATAGTTTCTGGTAATCACAATCTCAAACTAATTTATCGCCAAAGATAATCTTGTTGCACAGGAAATGTCTTGAATGTACACAGCAGTCATTGAAGCTCATTAAAATGTCAACACAGATTTATCTTGCTCACACACTGCTTTGATATTAATAAATAAAAAAAATATATATAAACTAAAGCCTGCCTCCGGTAAGCCTTGGTTGCGCAAACTTCTTACGCGATGGCTTCTGGCTTCTTGCCTGAAAGTTCCATTTCTAATGCTGACATGTCGTAGAAAACCACCAAATTGGTGTTTAGTCCTTCAAAGACAGCCGCAACTCTTGGTCGCAGGTTGAAGAAGCAAAGCTTTTGATCTCTCGCTTGGAAATCGGCGATCATGGTCGAAACGACCTTAGCGGCTGTATAGTCGGCGCCATAGATATGCGTACAGTCGATTACAACCGGTAGCGTAGACTTACGGCCTTGTTTATTGACAACATTTCGAACGAATTCCACGGAGGGGAAGATCAGGCAACGATCAGGTGTAAGCATTATGTAGTTTGTACCACAAGAAGTCTGTAAACAGGAAATGCCTTAGTATTGCAGTCAAATGAAAAAGAAAACCTGATCGAACTTACGATTAAGTTTTCCACCCTCAACTTGGGACGAGCTGCGTGGTACAAAATGAAGACCACATTGATTCCAATGCCAACAAGGATTCCGACTTGCAGAGTAAGCACCAAACAGGCGATGAAGGCAGCAATGCCGGGGATAAGATCAGTTTCTATAAAATTAAGCAAATAAATTAGTTGGAGTTCATTAGGAATCTCGAATGTGTCTTCTTACTCTTGCTCCTCCACATTGGTTTGATGACGCGATATTGAACCATAAACAGAACTGCAGCTACAATAATAGCTGCTAGCGCTGCCTTGGGAATGTAAAAGAAGAACGGGGTTAGGTATAACAAAGCGACAATCACAAGAGTTCCAGTGTACAAATTCGAGAGGGGAGTTCTGACCCCACTTGCATTGCAGACTGCTCCACGTGCCAATCCTCCGTTTCCTCGGAAGCCCTGAACAAACGAATTGGCCACGTTGCAAACTCCAACAGCAATCAGTTCTTGAGTGGCATCAACTGGCTTTCCATTAGCTAGAGAGAGAGAAACACTCAGTAAATAAAGGAAAATGGGGAGACATTTCTTTGTAACTCACCAAAAGCCTGAACTACAGCCATGTTTTCAAGCAGCGAAATCAAAGGAACCACAATCAATCCGGATCCCAAGTTAGATACCATCTCGCCAAAGGATTCATACTCCTCGATTATTTCCCCGGATGTGGAATTTTCTTGTCTGTAGTATGAAAATGGTGGTGGTTGGAAACTAGGCAAACCTGGTGGCACATAACCAACAGTCCTGAACACATTTATATTCGATTTGTACAAATAAGCGCCAATTCCTCCGCATGCGATGACTAGCACAGCGTTCCTTGATGTACCCACCAGCCAACAAGTGCTATTGATGAACTTTTGCCATGGCTTCTTCTTGTCATCATCCTCTGGCCCAATTTTTAAACCAGCCATGGCTCTCATCAAGAGAAGAATTACAATGCATCCCACCCCAAGGAGACTGTCAGCCAAGCTGATGTTCTGTATGTCTTTGATGATCGACATCCACATGTCGAGGAACGTCGCTCCACTGGTGTCCACTCCCAGGATATCCTTGAGCTGCGATGTGAAGATAATCAACGCCACAGCACTAGTGAAACCCGCACTGACCGGTCCCGATACAAAGTCTATCAGAAAACCAAGTTGAAACACTCCCATCGCGATTTCGATGAGGCCCGTGAGGAAGGTCAGTAGCACGGCCCGTTGCCATACACCCTGTGCCGTTTGGAATGTGAGCAAAGCCGAGATGGCTGTCGGCCCTACTGGCACATCTTTACTCGAGCCCAGGAAGATGTATATAAAGCAACCAAGGAAACAGCCGTATAAACCATACTAAGGAAGAGAGGTTAGTTTTATTTTATGATGATAGACTGATGTAAAATACTTACAGCCAGTGGCAGGCCAGCAATTCCAGCATACGCCAAACCCTGAGGAATGACTGTCAGTCCAACTGTAATACCAGCTACCAAGTCACCAATAAAGTCATCTTTGTTGTACTTTGGCAGCCATGTGATAATTGGCAGGCGTTTGTATAGCGTCTTCTTGCAAAATACCTTGGCCGAAGTTTGGCGACACCAGTCCCCGAAACTTTCACAGCATCCAGCCTCCTTTTCGTCCGGCATAATGCAGTCACTCGATCCAGCATACTGTCCATTTGGTGGTATATCAAGTGAAACGTCCGATCCGGTCTGACCGGTAGCGTGAATGTGACGCATTTCAGAAATGTTTCCTTTCCAATCCAACGGTCTTACAAGGTTTGTCTAGGTTTTTCTCAAGATTAATCTGTAAGAAGATAGTAGAAGAGCACAATGTTATAAAACCGCTTGATTCAAAGTCCAATACACAACTATTCAGATAAGTGGCTAGATTAACGATCTTGATCGTGTCTGTGGTGTGTCTGAGGTGAATTCAAATGCAAAGCTTGCAAGATCTCTATGAGCTTGAGTAGGTTTCTATATGTGTGTCTATAATGGTTACCGTAGTGTGTTCACTGAACTTGACGAAAAGCACGTGTTCTTTACTTGGTTTGTTGACAAAACATAATCTTAAAAAAAAAAAAAATCGAGGGAGAAACAGCTAGGTGAAGTCGCTTAGTCTTATCAGAGACACCTTGACAGTCTGTTCTTTGGTTCGTTGTGTACAATATGATAGAGGTTGTGGAGGTTTATTTTGTATGATAAGACGAAAATTGGCAAAAGCTACCTTTTTATTGGTTGAGACAGGTCGTAAGTGTAACCAGTTTGAATGTTGATACAAGGATTCAACTTTGACCGGATTTCAAACGTATATTCAGAGTCTTTGACGAGACAAAGAAGTTTGTTTGTGTCTGGGTAAGGAATTTCGCTCTCGTATCCTCACTGTAAGACTGGTGTATAAATTGTCTCAATAAATAGAATTTTTCATCACATCTAGAAAGAGGATATGGGAGAGGGGGAAAATTGTAACTACATTTTTAACATGCCATTGTTCCGCTTTAGTCTTTTCAATAACTTGTAAAACAGAATAGATATCAACGATTACGTAATAGAAACAAATCAGAAAAGCTTGCCTTCTGATGTGAACGTGATTGTTGTGCAACAGAAGTTTCGTGAGTAGCTAACTATCTTTTTTCTATAAATTAAAGACATTAATACTTGTGCAAACAATCAATAAAACAATGTGGGCTGGTTGCTTGTAATGTAGCTTTTTAGTTTGCATTACAAAGTTAACTACTTGTAACGTAAAAATGTCTCCTCTTTTCGATTCTCATCGTTAGGAATTCATCAGCTGCAAGCTGCTTTTTAAATTTTTTTTTAGAGCAAATCCAAAGATGAATCGAATCAAATGCAGTTTGCGCAGATGTCAGTTAGTGGATGTCACATTATTTTCAATCACTTAACAAGAAAGGCACTCTCTGCACATTTCCAAAGACTTACCGAGAAAAAAAGATCTTGAAGCACTTTCGAACTATGTCAGGTGCGAAATGAGATATATTTGTGAAATGTCTTCTTTTCGATTCTCAGACAATTGTGTCATCAAACCTTAAAATATTTTTTAGATAAACATATAAACATTTCAGTACAATTGAAGCTGACAAATTAACCATTAGAGCAAAGCAATGTAATGTTTCCTTGTAAAACACGTGAGTAAATACCCGAGTAATGAAAAGGCACGTTCCAAGCTTAGGTAGGTATATAGGTACCTCAATATCAACTTGATGTTCCTTCAAAAAATGAAAAAAAAAATAACTCAGTACTAGTCAAGGCAAAACGAAGTAATCAGGGTCTACAATTAAAAGGCTTGGCTATTGTGCAATGAACAACAAAATAATCATATAACGAGAATGATTGTTATTTAAAGGGGTACTTTGGGTTTTGTTTATTGACAGATCTCTCATTAAAAACTTTAAACACTGCGCAGACTGATTGTAGTATTAAATTTATTGTTTTTAAGGTGATAATTGAAATTAAATTAAATTTCTCTATGACAAAAACTATAATTTGATCTTTTAAATAAAAAAAAGGCACTTTTTTAAAGAAGCTCTTACACGGTTTCACTCAGCTTAGCTCTTATATCTCTTGTAGAAGCTTAAGAAAGAGATAAAAATGCACGTCTTATCTGTTACCGTAAAGCAGCGTTGTCACAAGGAACAGGAACAGAAACAGAAACAGAATTTCATACATTAGCAACGCAAAAAGCATTCAGCGAATTTAGGTTTCAGTTGCTAATGTATGAAATTCTGTTTCTGTTCCTGTTTTACGTTGCTTGTGACAACGCGGCGTAAGGCGTTGTTTTCCATAGGTTTCTTAGTAGTTTTATTTTTCTAAGGATATGGAGATTAAAAGTAGAAGATTCAAGATAAGTAGAACTAGTGCGTTTTTTTTTTTTTGAAGACTCCTCAAGTAAAAGCCTGCAAGTTATAAAAAGGAAACCGAAACTATTCACGTATGACAGATCTGTCACAGTTTTTTATTGGTAGATATTTTTACAACGAATTTTTCAGCTGCTGGAAAGTGTCATCATCACTCACTTTTCAGACTTAAATTATAGCAATAATGTGTTCTTGTCAAGGTAATCTTAGGTTCGGTGGGGACACTTTGGGATTTATTCTTAATCTTCTGCTAATCACTGTAAAAATGTCACTTTTTCATAAGTGTCATCTCTTATTCCTAAAAATGACTGGTCAAATGAGCCCTTTACAAAGCCAACAACCAACCCCTTTTGAATGTGAAGTGCAGGAGACTCGGTGATTGACACCACAGCAAGCACCACTTCCATCAATTTTAAAACTAATCAATTTAATCTTTGATATAATACAATCACAATAATCATTAATTAGCCACTTGCAATGAAATAATGTTACTTAAATCAGCAAAAAAAAAAAATGAACAACAAAATCTTTTTTCACTTTTTTTTGATGAATTTATGAATAAAATTTTCATCGTGCTAATCACTGTTTAAAGTGTCACTATCAACACAACATTTGTGGGGCTTTGTGTGTGGTTTTGCTAATCGATGTTAATCATCACTAATGATAGCTTTAAACTTTTTGATGTTTATAGGTGTGAATTAATAATATCGTTCTGCTCTTTAATATTCATAAAGGCGTTACGGTTTTCAATTTGTTTTTGTATATAAATATTTATCGTTTTCCAGGTGTTTGAGTTTAACTGGAGGAATTTCGTTTTTTTATTGATGCAACAATTTTCGGCAAAGGAAGTCATAAGGATTTTTATTTTTTTAAGCATTATAAGCGGATGCATGCTGAACGATTTTTATTTTTAACTTAAGCTGTATATATTAGGACGCCTCCCGATTCAAATATGTAAAATCTTGTGAAGAAAAGAGAGTTCAAAAATTTTAAAAAAATAGACATCAAAAATTACATTAAGAATTGAAACAAATAGGAGTTTGAGCAATAACATGTTGGTTCTGCCTTGAGATTTAGGAATCGAATTTGTAAAAAAGGAAGTAGGGTTTTTCTTGCTTTAAATTTGAATTGAGTTTTGACTTAGGCAGAAAGTCGTGCTGCACACAAGAAACTATTTGGCAAACTATTTGGCAACATGGTCTTTTAAGTGTTTCCCATACTGTTTGAGCCATTTTCTGATTTTGCATGGCACTTACCTTATCCTTTAAATTACCATGGGTTTTGACTTGAACTTTTCGCTTGTTTTTAATACAGTTCAGAACAGTATTAATCTCATGTCAAGGTTTTTAATCTTTGTACACGCGTTTGCTTTTAACTCAAACAAAGAACAGTTTAACTGTCTGGTGCTAAAAGTAGCCATCAAGAGCTACTAGCACATTATAACTTTCACTTACAGCCTGAAAGAGGTTCATCCTAGCACTTAAGCTAGAAAACTTAGCGGCTACCAATCTTAACTAAACATTGATTCATAGCATAAAAATGTTGGCCCAAAAAATTAACGTCTGTCACAATTTGTTCACAAAATTCTCTTACTGCTACTCAGCCCAGATGGCAGAAATGTTAACAATCTCATGAAAATAAAGAAGCACACGGCTCCGAGTTGTAGGTAGTAGTCTGACTAAGAATTTTTATTCGAACAGCAAATTCTTTCACGTTTACAAGCTGTTGAGATAAAAAAGAAAAATATGACAAAAACAAAAAGTCGTCTAGAATATTTGTGTTATGCGCGAGTACTAAGATAACTTTCGGTTTCAAGTTCGTGCTTTTTTTTTATTGTCACTATTTACACTCAGTAGAAGATACTATTTGTCGGTTCAGCAGGTTACAAAAATGAAAGAGAATTCAAACTGAATGAAAGCAAAAGCTGATTGTGACGTAGACGATCGTAAATAAAAAATTTTACAATGTCTGATTATAGGCCATTTGACATTATTTATTGGGAAGTCATAAAGAAAAAAAAAAATTGTCAGATATAGATTGGGAGATATGATAAACGATTTTTGAAATTGATTCGAGGCTGGTTCTATTTTTGGCGGAAATAAAATCGATCACCGGTGATGTCGTAAATTTTATGAATAAATTTTGCCATATCAGAATACAAGCGTGGGGTAAATTTACGCGCTTAAAGCTCAAGGCTTTGAATTGATTTAAGGAGCTAGCAAATCTATCACACACTTATCAAACGAGAAAATATGCGCTTAAACGAACTTTGCACAATAGATTAGGGCTTTTTACAAAGTATTAAGCTGTGAAGACTAATACCAACAAATAGAATTAATACATTTAAGACAGCTGATTCTTTGTTTGGGCAATATTCGGGGGGTAATGATCATACAAAATTTTAAGTTGCTATTTGTCCTTAATTAACATTGATGGTGGTGATGACGGCAAATTTGATTTCAATCTACCGACTTACTTAATGAATCATATCCAGGAATTGCTGTAAATTGTCAACAGGTTCAAGAAGTTTCGTTGCGTGTTGATAAAAAATGAGAGCTAAAGCCTTTGAAAACACATTGAAGCATCGAAAACTTCTACAGAGACTTAAAAACATTTTTTTACAATGTTAACAATCACTTTGAATGGTTTGTTTAATGGGTCATAACGAAAAGGCACATCTTCTCAATTAAATATGGACTTCATTTACGCCAGGTCAGTTCAAAAAATTTCTCATATGTAGAATGTCCTTCTATTTTTTTACTATTTAACTATCGTTCACAATAAACTTGTTTGGAACAAAAATTATTTCAAGTTTGCTGGTTGATGCATCAAGGTACAAAGTTCAGAAACCTTTACTATAACAATCAAAAATATCTGCAGATTTGCAAAAAAAATTTTTAACTATTACCGACCAGCTAGCGACACAAAAGGGGCGGCACACAATCGTTGAAATTCCAGTATGACATACGGGCGACATCACACGACGAGATAAATAAATCTCGGCCGAGACATTCAAATGTCTGTTTTTTGAATGTCTCGACCTTAAAAGAGAAAAATGTATCTTTTTTCTCTTTTAAGGTCTGGACACGACATCAAAAAAAAAACTTGCGTCAAATAACCGCACGTTTTGCTGCCGCATGCGAACTTGGCACAGAAACAATAATTTCCAGTGTAGTTCCTGCCAATTTTGATGAAAACTACAATTATTATTCTTCATTGAACAAAACGTTGTCAAGCTTTTTCTGTAAATTCAGCACACGAACATTCTTTGTCTAGAAAAACGTAGCTTTTATCATTAGACTAGAAAAAAATTCAATCTCTTCGTTGTGCTGCTTGATAGCAACGTAGTCCGGAAATTTATCGCAAATTAAATATGGCGACTTTATTTGTTGCAACCAGAATCGTTTGTCGTCTTCTATATAAGCGCTTGAGCTTCTAGTCGACCGGCAATTTGCAGCACTTTTTTTGTCGTCGTGTGTCCCAAGCTTAAGTCTTATATCATTTTATTGAGATTTTAACCTTTTTAAAATTTTTAAAACAGTCTTTTAGCCGCCTTAAAATAAATTTCCTTGACGACATTCGGTAAAATTTTAGTACTAAAAATTTTAAACTATTGCTTGTAGCTTCAGCTTTGACATATTTTTTTTTAAGAACGAAAAGATGGACATAGAGAACGAGTGTATTGCATTACTAACTAGGTCCTACGCTTAAAGGATTCAAAAATCCACTTAATTGTTTCGAACACCTTGAAATCTATCTGTATGTTGATTTTTTTGTTATATTGGACCTTTTGATCATAGGCGAACCTCTCAAGTCTCGACAAAATTGCTAAGGTCAAAATTTGTTTAACGTCATGAAAAAAGGTGTCACACAAAAATTTTATCCTACAAGTTTCGAGTTCTTGTATCGATGTAGAAATATTTTATACAACAATTAAAATCCTCAATTCGAAACTGTTTTGAGGATAAATATTGTTCCTAATCAAAATAACCAAATATTTTGCCTAAGTTAAGAAATGAAAAGGTACTTCTTCTTGTAAAGCAAATAACCTAGGATATGCGAGGGTCTTTTAAATCTCCTTAAGTATTGGGGCCATTCCTTGTGGCTAGCCAAGAGCCATTAATTTCTTAGCAATTTGCTAATTCCTTCACAAATTTCAAATTCGCACAGTTTTGAAATCCTAAATTTTCATCATAACATTGGTGGTTACTTACAATGCCTTTGATTTCGGTTTATACTCACTCACTGTCTATATTTTATTTAGTTATCAAAAAATATGTCCTTCCTATAGCAATATTTTAGCAAAATCCCCTGGATTCCAAGAATAGACAAAATTTAAAAAAAAATCTTCGAAAAGAGACAAATATTTCAATTACTATGTTTTTGCTCTAATATTCGACACAACACAAGATGCTTAAGCTCAACCTTAGCTGATTAATCAAAAACACTCGAAAAAATTGAACTAACATGATCCAACTTATCCCGCAAAAAGGGGATAAGACACTCAAACGCAAAAGCAACAAAATCAAATTTATACACAAAGTTCAATAATAATGTATTCTTTTTGATTCTCATCCGTATATGTGGACGGGAAAAAAAAAACATTGATTCACACTGTATTTTGAAAAAGTAGTTTAAAAAGAATTCACTCACATTACTTAAAAATGAGTTAAACACACCAATTATTCCCGAAAGAACACTTAACAAAATCAAACAGATCTACCTTAAGGCACTACCGGACTAACGATCACGATCACGCTAGCTACCGATTAGCTTACTGACCACAACGAGACTAATTTTGTTAACTTATATTTCAACTGAAAGAAGACTAGAAGTACTAATCGGACAAGCTCTTACAAAGAGTGAGCCACTGCAGTGCCGTGGGCAAGAACGTTATCACACAGTCCA
The DNA here is from genome assembly GCA_947623515.1 of Neoascia interrupta. Lineage (NCBI taxonomy): Eukaryota > Metazoa > Arthropoda > Insecta > Diptera > Syrphidae > Neoascia > Neoascia interrupta. The sequence continues at coordinate 10,449,721 of OX392464.1, forward strand.
AAAACGAAAAACGATCGTTGATCAGAAATAAATCACACTAAACCGTCCACAACGAGTGTAAATCCACTGTGGGCTTAGTAACACTACAAACTGAATCGTTGGCTCGAGTTCGGCGTACTCCTCTCAGATGTGATATTGACATTCGGTGATTTTTTTTTATTGGTGTAAGTTTGTTACGTTAATTGGCCTATTTAGTACGGACACGTTGATCGGAATCGTCATTTTCATTTGGTTAATTAAATATTCTGGTGGCGAGAAAAAGCGCATGACCGATCAGATCAACATAGATTATGTTGATGAAATATTTGCAGTAGGTTAGTCCCTTATTGAAATGGCCATAATAACGGGATAAAACCGCTGAAACATGGCAGGTATAAGTTCAAGGAAATGCTGTGGCAATATAAGTTACAGGCATTGGACAGATCACGATAAGGATCTCGTATCTATCTCGCGACCATTTTCTTAAAAGGTCCAAAGCTTCTGCATTCATTATGTCCCTGTATTACAAGCTTTTAATTACCACACCTGTACAATGTAATAAAATTCTTGTGCAAAAATAAAAACGTGACGTTATGGAAAGAGAAAATTTCATCACGAGTCAAGCTTTATCTACGACTTTACTGCAAATTCTAAGATTCAGGAGAGAGATTTTTTTGTGCTTAATTATGTTAATCCATCAGCATGAAAAATGATTGCATACCTTTCGTTATTATGTTTTCGTTGGGGGTTTTTTCCAAGAAAATTTTAAACTAATTTAATCATGCTATTAAGAAAAAAAGGAAAAGCAATCAATTGCCACCGGTCGATGGTGATTCACATTTATGTGAAAGAAAACTTGTTCCCTACTCAGCAGGGAATTTTCTTTATCAAACAAGTGACAGACTGGGATTTTTACATTTCTATAAAATTTTCTGCGTGGTCGGGTGGGAACTTTCAATGGGCCTTGTAGTGTGGTTTAATCCACAAGGTCAGGTAAGCAGTGGGCAGGCTCTAAATGTTGAGGGTGTACGTTTTAAAACGCAACAAGTTTATTGACTCGGGGAAAAAAGAAATTAATAGCTGTTACCTAAAATTCTCGTTACCAGAACTCTGTAAGCACTTAATGGATCTGCATTAAATTCACATCAACTCAATAGTTGATTTATTGCAATGCTGGTGAATGCTTTTACTTTTGTATTTTTGCTAAGCATTTTTAGATACTTAAGCTGTGAAAAAAGTTGTCCTTTTTACAACAAAATACAATTAATAAATCAATAAGAAAAGTGATAAAAGTAAGCTGTAACTATAGCCATGTATGTGCATGTGACTGTATTATGTGTGCCTTCATGTAGGTAGAGTTAAACTCAACTTCACAGCCAAAAAAAGATTCTCAAAAAAATAAGAAAAAATAAATTTGTTACAAATGTCGTCGCTGGTATTTGTTGACGTCGATCCTCTGTAATTGTAAGCGATGCCGTGATTGGATGGATCTAGCATGTTTCTGACAGCAAGAACATAGCATACACAAATTCGGTATTTGGTACAAAACTCAGAATTAAAATGCCATATTACTTGAAAACGGTCTCGGAAATACCTATCTTCGGATAGGTGGCGCCATTCGTCGGAAATAAAACTTGAATAAAACATTTCATGGGACGAAAGAATGAATTTATGACTTATAGGATTTGGAAAAAGTTTGCAACGTAAAGACAAGTAATTTTTGAAGAGTACCATCAGAAAGACTAAGGTTTTTTTTTTCTTAGGAGGAACTAAGGATGAAGGCAGACGGCAGGTTTTTGCCATGCTATTATTCTTGTAAATTGCTCTGTAAACTCTAAAACGAAATAAAGAATTTATGATAATAATAATAATAATAACTAAGGATGAAGAATGCTGAACAGCAAAAGGATCCCGGGTAATAGGGGAAGTTTTACCCATACTGGAAAAAATAATAAAATGAATCTTTTAGTTTCGTTTTTTTTTTAAATATTATTTTTCTAAATTTTCCAATTAAACATTACTAAACCAAGCGAGATAGATTTTTTCTATTATTTTTACCAGTACGGGTAAAACCTCCGCTATGACAAGGTATCCGCTTGACGTTGAGTTTCGGGACATCCTTATTACAAGGGGACCTATTTGTTCTTCCTAAATCCGAACAGAACTTTGAGAAGTTTTTCAAGAAAAAAATTGTTACTATCGGGGGGTTTGCCAGACCCTTGCGGAGTTGTCTTTTTTTCAGGTGCGGACGTACGGTAGGATCCTTCCGCAATAGCTACGAGAATTTGAATACTAATACCGGAGGAAGCGCTCTTTTCTATGGAAGTTATTATGATAAGGTGTTATTATGGTAAACAATTTACCGGCAACACAGTAAAAGAGTTTTAAAAAATTAAAATTCCATTATTACTAACTATTCAAGGTAAACTGAATGCCATCACTCTGCATCCAATAAAGTTAAAACCAAACGTGATGAATAAAAAATACAAGGAGTGCCTTTACTAGGGGAAGTACCAACTTTACAATGTTTTATATCGATTTGCAGCAAGAGTCTTGAGTAATTACAAACTTTATAAAACGTGTCTGAAGCTAAATAAAAAAATAAAAAAAAAAATAAAACTTGATTCGATTATGTTGAAATCACATTACTCTCGTGACTTGGCGTGTGCTCTGCTGGGTATAACTGGTAAAAACTAGTACGGAATATCCATTCTGGGAAAAAGCAGTTTAGTTACATTTGTAAAAATTCCCTCATTGCGGGGAAATATCGTTTCTAGTTTTTGTACATTTTAAATCGAGCTGGAGAAAACACATAAAATTTAATTGCTTACTTTTATTGTGATTTGGAAAACACAAAATTTTGTAATAACTTTACATAAAAAATATTGTTATTGTTATTATAAATACATAAATTGTTCTTTATAATAACAAATTAATTATTGTTATTATAAATATACTTCTTTGATGACCTAAATGATCTAGGGCGACTCGATCTAAAGAGGATAATGAACTTTATCTCCGGGTCAAACTGGCTAACCGCAAAAGGGTGTATCACAAAACCCATCTTTCCTACATATGGAAACTCTACAGGCGAGCAAACACCTTACAGTGGAGCGCCAAATATACCCCACTAACACATCCCCCAAGTTTTCCCCAACAGGACCGGCCTGGTAAGACCTCATACCGATTCGGTTGTCCTCACCTCTTCGCTCTTGTGGGAACACTGGTACATATTCCCCCTGGGTACGGGTTCATATCGCTTCGGTTACCCCTACCTTTTCTATACCTTCGGCAACGGTTACCCCCACCTGCGCTCCCCTAATCCTTAAGGCTAACTCTCACTTAGGGGCAATAGCAAACTAAAGATCTAAATCTAGTAAAACTCGACGCAAGGGAAAGATACCCTATTTGCCCACACGGGAAGTCATTAGTAGAACTCCTACAGTAATTGCCATTCTCCTCATTTCTCCCCAACACATAATTCTCACTGGTACGGGCTTATACTGCTTCGGTTACCTTAACCCAAATTCTAACGCGAGTCGCCTGTAGTACGGGTTTTCACCGAAGACGGTTACCCTACATCAGCTTCTTGAGTGAGAATTCCCCCCTGCAGGGGTTCACACCGAATCGGTTACCCCTGCACCTTCCCATCCCCGAGGAAAATCCTTAGCAGAGAAGCAACAGGTTTCGCTGCCGGGCTTTCTCTCTTGTCTCAAGGGGTATGTCTCAACCAATCAAACCTTGATCGGTGACCCTCGGTACAGGTTTATAGCTTCACTTGCCTAGACCCCTCCCACCCAAACGGGTAATCATCATTTAGGTCCTCGGGCTGATAACTCCGGTCCTACAAGTGGTATCACAATGGACCTCCTTTGGTCTAAGTGTGTCCCTGCTCAGTGGGGATCAGCCCAGGGTATTTAATTTTTTTTCAGCCTATTTTTCTTTAAAAGATGAAAAATATGATTGAAGCAAAAGCAAAGTTTGGTAAATAAACAAGTGGTTTTTTCTTGCTCAAGTTGCTATAATACACCAAAGCAAAAGTATGCTATATGCTATATCAGTCCTTTTCAGTTTCACTAAATATTGCAAATTATAGCCTTGCTTACGCCCAAGATCGGATAATAAGGGAGCATATCATAAAGCTTAAAATTTTGTTGAAATACTACGAACATTAAAGTTTGAGATTCAATGATTTCGATGAACAAAGTCTTTGGTAGCAAATTGTTAACAAAGGTAGCAGACTTTTATGGATGGTGTTGGTTAACTTTGTCGCCAATTCAATTGGTTTTCAAAGACTAAAGAAGATTATGTCTACTGTCATTTACACATTTAAACGTTTCCAAATTTAAACTGTTAGTTATTTAAATTATTATTAGTTATTATATATTATATTCTGATCACAACCTCTTTGAACTCCTTAATATTGCAATTAATCTTGTTTATTAAAATAAAATTAAAGTTAAATTTAAAAGATTACACCGTAGAAAAAAAATATTTACAAAAAAAAATTCTATAAACAATATTACATAATTGTAATTATTTGTGTCACTTAAATGACGCTCTGAATTTTCACACAAGATGAAAACAATGAGAAGAAAAATGTTGTAATATTATAAATCACTTGCAATAAAAATGTTAAGTAGAACACCTGCGAAAAAACAACACAACCAAGCCACAATGCGCTTAAATCCACTTTATATAGAGCCTGCTATATGACGCAATGTTGATATTTTCCCTTGCACATAGGTTCAAGGTTGGAAAACCACTACTCAGTCAGTCCTAGCCAAAATCAAGACTTTTGCAAACCACGTCCCGCTTATAGCCGCAGCACAACTCAACAAAATTTAATTTTTCCTTAACTCGCCGAACGTTGAATAATTTATCAATACCCAGACACTATACAAAAATGTATGCAAAACCATCGAGATAATTTTTACAAAATCATTTAATAAGTAGGCATTTAATCGGCATTTATCGTCACTACGAACCGGCACTATAAAGGGAAGCCAAAACGATATTCAAAGTCTACCTAGGTGAATAAATGTTTGTTTAAATATGACATGACATTATTAATCTTTTTGGCGTTTTTTTTTTTGTGGTACACAAACAATGTGAAGAGTCACGGTAGTCACATGATATTATAAACAAATCATTGGGTGTTCCTATTGTATTATATCCGCGAGAGTTGGCAGTCATATGATCTTAAACTAAGTCCATACCATATCACCCACAAAAAAAAAAACAGACACAACAAAATCTTTAAATTATTCATAAAATCAAAATTTTAGTGTTACCCCAAAGTGGAACTCACGTGGTGTGACAGTGAAGTGGCACTCCAAAAAGCAACGAATATGTTAAACAATAAAATCACAATTTCACTTATAGGTGGGTGGAAGACTAAAAAACGTTTTCTCTTCTTTTTACCGATAACACCGATCGCACTTGATTTCTTTAAAGACTTTTTTTCTTTTTAAATCACGATAATACCGCGGATGAGGTGGTGATCCTTACGCGACGACGGCCAAGTGCAAAAAACAACCAACGAGCCGGGTGCGACTCTCATTTATAATCAGCATCGTCGCTGAATCAAGGAGAATTTAATTGCCACCTGATCGTTTGTTCGCAAAACTCCAACACAATCACAAAGCAGTCACCAAACAATGACGACGATCCAAATAATAAGATAAAAAAAAAAATCTCAACCCCCACCCCTTTTGTATGCGGTGTTCTTACTGCCTTTTGCTTAAATTTCTGTAAGCGATTTAAGCGCTTGTTTTACAAGATAAAAATCTCTCATAGGCAAACAACGCCTTTACACTATCTTCAGGGTGTTGAAAACCTCATAAAACTGAAAGTACTCGTATTGTGTTCTAAATTTAGCTGCAAGCCAACATCATTCATCAGCTTATAAGCTTGCAAGATCCTCGCCACTTTATCCTTTTTTCAGATCTCGCACTCAGTCTTTTTTAAGAGTTTATGGATTTCGTTTGACGATATTACACAATATCGATCTCTGACGTTTGTCGCGAGCATCACTTTTGGTTTCGATCTTATAATTAGAATTGAAAACCAGAGTTTTCAAATTAATTCACAAAAATAACGCAATTTGGGTGTGTGAATCAATATTAACAAGGAAATCCAAAGCGGAAGGGACATGTGCATTGATTCTTCGGTGTTCGAAATCTGAAAATAAATAATTCGAGCGTGTCGTAAACGGTATGAATGCGGGGTTCGTTTCAAAAATGGAGACACTAAATTTACCGGTGTTTGGTTTCTACGTAATTTGGGTCATTTTGGGTCAAGAGATTAATAAATCATGCAGCGATTTCGGAGCTAATTTTGACTTGAAATATTTGCACAACGAACGATTAGTGTGGGTGGCGGTATAAGCCATATTCGATGGCAAACTTTATGGTAGTGGATCGTGTTTTGGGAGAAAGCTTACGATTTTTGGTAGTTTTAGATTCAGATGCGGTGAAGGTTTTACGTTATGTTTTAGATGGAACGTTATTCTGACTATAGCCTTCGTAGAAACACATGACAGGGAAATGCTGGCAAGCCGGAAGCCTCTCAGACATGAAAATTAGATTTCATTGATTTGCCGTGGGCTGAGTTTTATTCTGGGAAACATTTTAAAGATCTATGCTGATAAGATCGTTGCCGGGGGAAGATCTCTATGTATGACACTGAGAACAATGTCATTCCGGTGAGCGGTCTTCACCAAATTGAAAAATTTTAATATAAAAAACTTGCTGAACCATCATATTTACCAGTCGAATATGACTTGTCGATCACTGATCGTCGTTACATGGGGAGAGTGGAATCGTTGAAATAAAGGCTTTTAGTTCTGATGTTTAAAGCCTATAATGAAAAAAATTGATGAGGTGTATTGTCCAAGAAAACTCCTGCCTCTAAATCTGGAGCTGTTAAGGTTTGATACCTTTTTTTCAGTGAGTGAGACAAGCATTATTCCTTTGAAAATTAAGTCGTGGTATATGAGGTCCACTTTAGCTGTTCAGAGGTGTATACCAATGCGATGAAGGGCCTTAGGACGAGAAATGCGCATTTGAATAAAGGTGCGTGAGAGTTCTAGCACAACTACAATATTAAGTTGGGCGAGTGATACCCTATTTCATCCTTTTAACATCGAAAAGGATTTCAATTTAATAAGAAAAAAAGTTGATTCCAATCCAAACTTTTCAAAAAGTTAGACATAATACTTACCTACTTAAGGTGGACTACAGTCCGGGGCGGTCTTGGACCTCAGCAAACAAGCTCCGCCTGCCAGGGTCTCCAGTACAGCAGAAAAGTTCTTGTATGCGATGTTCAGTAAACTGAAGCCTCTGTAAATGATATAGTTCAAAGGGTCTCCTTTCTTGAGAATCAATCAAATATTTCTGAGTTTCTATTCGTCTGGCAGGCTTTCCTCCGACCATATCTTGCAGATTAGATGGTGCGTGCTCTTACCCAGCCCATCGGCAGTAAACTTAAAATATTCGGCAGTTCGGCTGTCATCTCCAGCATTAAGTTACGCTTGAGCTTAAACACAGCTACTTTCACTTCGTCCAAGTCGTCTGAGCGGTATCGTTCGTATGCTTCATCGGTAACGGCTTCGCCCGGTTAATTTAGCTTGACAGCGTGATTTTGTTAGTCTTTGCCGTTTTACAGTCTACAGCAGTAGTTCTTCCTAATCCTCAGCACCGACAGCGACTCCACTACGATGTTCCGTTGATGGTGCTTACAGGCTTAAAAAGGCAGGACCTTATGTGCTCCTTTGGTAAATCTTTCGCACATCGCACATAATTCGTGTAGTAACATCTCTTCTGGTGCTTCTGGTGCTTTCTCTTCTTCCTTCGGAGGAGCCGGTGTTTTTCTTGCCTCCCATGCTCATGAGTGGCACTAGTCTTACTGTGCAAAACCCCTTTGTAGGCTTCTTGTTGAGCTACAGGTGCCTGCCGGCACTCATCTTCAAACCAGGGATTTCATTGTGTAGGCCATGTGAGATCCCACACTTCAGAGGTAGCTTCTCTGATAGCATTCTGGCAAGGTTGCCAGAGTCAACACTTGATGCTGGCTGCGTATGATTTCGCAGAAGTTTTCGAGAGACTGGTGTTGAAATAGGACCTGGCGATCTCTTGCGATTGTAGCCTGCCGATGGCAAAAGTCCTCACAGTATTTCCAGTTTTTAGCGTTGGTCTTTATATCCAGCTGATGTACCTTGGCCAAAACAAGATAGTGATCTGATTCAATGTTAGCCCCTTGGAAAGTTTGGACTTCAATCGTACTAGAAGATTCCCTTTCGTTAAACGCAATATAATCAATCTGGTTGGCGGTTGATTGATCTGGAGATCTCCATGTCCCTTTGTGGATGTTGAGATGTGGCAGCTGTATATTATGCTGGAATCGCAATAATAGCCTTTGCCATGCGTTGCCAAAACTTTACGATACTTTACGTCAAACTACGCACGCAGCAAATTTGCAAAACGAAATGCCGCTTTGCGTTTTGGGGTAGGAAATTGTAAAGTATCACCTCAAACACATTCAATTTCTGTTGATCGATATTTGCAAAAGAACGAGCAGAAAAGATGCTTTTTATAAACGAACCAAGTTGAGCAGCAATGAAAATAAAATTATTTCTGTTTATTCCATCACAAATATATCCAAGGTGGTGCTCTCGTGTCTTTGTGCATGCTAAAAACCAACAATTTGCGAGTTATCGCGACAAACTGAAATAATACCGAAAAACATCACATTCTCTACTCAAACCTCTCTACTCTACGCAAACCTGTTTTTTTTTTTAATTCTGACAATAAACAGAAACAACCCTTATTCGTCCCCACAACCTACTGACGAAAAGAGAACTATACTCACTCACCACACAATGAATGAGCATGAGGTTGGTCAACGGACGCAAAAGTAGAAAGTAGATCTACTTTTGCGTTGTAGATTCGTCTACGATATTTACGGTCAAACGTGGGGTGAAGTTTTGAAGTAACATTTCGTTTTGCCCCATATGCGCACGTTGTTTCTACTCTGCTTGTCATCGAACGCACGCAGCAACGCAACATTGCGTTTTGGACTTTAGTTAGTAGCTACCACAGCGAGTCGCGAATCGAAGTCGATCAGCCTGAAACCGCTTTTGGAGGTCGTTACTTGCCAGCTGTGTTCTCCGATCGTACGACCAAAGATGCCCTCCTTCAACTCCAACTGACTCAGAATCCCCTTAAGCCCACTACTTTCCTAGCTTGGTATTCAAATGCCTAGAGCCTTGACCCTTATGTATGAAAACAGCTAGGGCATTGTTCATATGTTTCGTCCAAGAGCTCGTATAGAACATTATCTTTTGTGTGTTCCTCTCGCCTCCGTGTATTCATCTCGACTTCGTCATCCTACCATCGTCAGCTGAAAAAAAGACTCGTTCTTTTTCGCAGCTCCCACTTCCGCGAGGTCCTGACAAACCCTCCGAGAGGAACAATTGTCTTGAAATCTTGTCACGCTACTCTATTTAATTATTTTATTTATGTGCGCATGAGCCTAGTCGCGATGCGTCGTGAGGCGCTCGTTCACATAATTGAAATAGAACACTTTTTACCTCAGTTTGCCTCCAACGACAAAACCACCTCAAATTTAGGGTTGCTTGTGTAGCCGTATTAAATATCTCAGTTTTTCATCATTCTTTTGCCTCCTATCTCGCATTTCCTGGGGTGGAATCGGCTAAGTTGATCTGTGATAAGTACCTAATGTCACGAATCACAAAAATTCATCTGCATAAACTGTCATCATCACAATTTTCTTGTGACAGCTCTCGATCAATCACAGTCAAAATCAGCTGGTCCCTAGTCTTAAACTATCCCGTCAGTTGGTTTTTTGCCTACACTTAGGCTGACTTTCTTCATGCATAAATGAAAAAAAGTGTTCTTACATCACAAGCCTAAATAAAGCAACGATTCGGAGCAATATTTTTGTGATCACCTTATGCAGGCGGATATTTTTGTATGATCACCTTGAATCTCTCAAATAGTGAAAATCACAGATCACCCTAGCCGATTCTACCCCTGGATGACAGTGAAATCTACCTTGTTGTAGTTTCGGGCCGTTAGCAGTAAATTTCTATATGTGGCAGGGAATTCACCCACCCCAATGGTACTTACGAAGTCTTTTTTAGTAAAAAAAAAAACTCGTTATGTTAGTAATAAAAGTTTTATATTAACAAAATCTAGAAGCGTTTTCTTAAATCAAGGCAATTTTTTATTAAAATTTTTGGGTGCTTTGACGTTATGTCGCCGTATGTAGCCTCAAATTGCCAAAAATAATGGGTGATCTGTCATTATATCAAATAACCAATCACACTGGTTGATGTGACAGTTTTGAGATATGGGTGGTTTGGTTTTATGCGATTGGACACTGAGCTCTAGTCTATTTTAGTACGCTTGGAATGGAGATTTTAATTAAGTGTATTCCTCGTTGCTCGCAGTGTTGACAAAGCAACGGCACAAAGCCTCAGGGTCTAAAACATGCTCTGCAGTCTCATTAAACTTTTCGCAAAATCTGCAGAGTCCAAGACCTTGCGTTATACGATGTTTTCTCAAGTGCTCTCTAAACTGCCCATTCCTATAAGAAACACTTAAACAGAGGATAAGGTTTTTTGTTGGGGCAGCACTGAAAGCTCTTGCACCTATAAAGCTTTAGTAACTTCTTCAGTAACCAGCCAAGTAAGCTGACTTTCTACCCTTGCATCTTGGCTTATTTGTCATTACCTTCTAAATTTTCTATATTAGGTTTATAATATAGACAGGGGCGGTTCCATGTCCCACAATTTACGGTCAGGTTAATCACAACTAGCAAATTGTGGCATATTGAATCTAAAAGTCTCTCTGTCAAAGGGGGGACGTGTAAAATTTCCAATTGCAGCACTTGAGTTATTAATTCAAACCCGCTTTTAGTCTATAAGGGTACCATTCCTCCTTGTTTTAGCAAGTAGGTATATAGTTTCCAGCCTTGTTGCCCTCTATTCTAATAGGGTCAAGTATACTCAAAAAAAAAAAAAGGTTTCAACGCACTTATTCTTAACCGTATCGTCGTAAGGGTATGGCAGACAATGTCTACGAGTTTATGATAATGTCTATGTACCTATGAATCTAAGGTTCCTTTTTTGAAGTACCTACCTATTTTGCCCGAAGACTAGATTAACAACGAATTGTCTCAAAATTTATGGTTGGTGCGAGTTCTTTTTTTGTCCGCATTCTTAAGGATACTTTTAACGTATCAGTACTACAGGGCAGGCTAGCTATAAATCTATAAAGTTTATTATTGTGTCAGTTTATAATCTTTCGAAAATATAGTTCAGAGGACTTAAGACCATTCTCTGGCCTACTTGCACTCGGACATTTCGTTTCGACAGGTGCTGCGATAATGCAGTGACAATTTAAAAAGTTGTCTTTTGTGGAAGATCCCACCCAAAAATAAAACACCCTGTATTTATAGGGGTATGTGTCGTTTTGCAAAAATTGGAGTCGTCATAAAACTCGTAAATATCTAACACATGAAAAACAAAATAAGATAATAATAAATTATTCAAAGTCGTGCATAGGGTAAACAAAAGTTCATTTCTAAACCAGCAACAAGTGACAGTCGATCCACTTTCTGTTATGCAATTGAATGTTTTTGCATCAGTTAGCATATAAAATAAATCATGGCTTTGTAGTAGAGTTGTAAGAGGAATTTGCATAATTTCTAAAAGAGGCAAAATCAAATTTATTACGATAAATGAAGGTGTTTCGAGTACGTACGTATATCGCTTGGTGATACATTTTTTCTATCAGAAGCAAAGATTTTCCTGCCAGAGGAAATATCGTTCAGTTCTTCAGGAAATGTCATCTCCGTTAAAATTCCGGTCAAGTTCAATAACACAACCTTCACAAATTCCAGCACTCTCGAACCTTAAAAAATAGCATCACTTTACTTCATGATGCTTAAACAAATCATTGACCTCAACTTGGCTCGTCACAAGACTAGAGATTGCAGTATTGACATATTTTTCAAAATTAACAACCATTTGTCTCACAATCCATGGGTGTTAATTCTTTTTTTGTATAAAATAATATGAAACATTGCTACACATAACACATTCGATATTCACATGATGCGGGACTGATACGCAATGTTTTCATGTGATGCTTGGAGCCAACAACCGCAAATAAAACCTTTAATTGCACATAAAATGAGAAGTATATGTCCGCCCCAATCAATTGTTAATTTATCTTCTACACATAGCTATTACATTGACAGGCAAGACCTGAGAATCGATCGAATGAGAGATAAAATTAAGGGAATCCACCGAAAAAACCCCATTTGCGCAAGGAAAGTTTTCGTTTAAACCGTTAAATTGCCTTTTATTTTTTATAAAACTGTGGAAAAATATAGCAGTTAAGAAGTTTTTGACCTTGTCCTTATAATTTAAGGCAGTTGTTGAAGAAGGAAGAATAACACGGTTAAATAAATAAAAGTATGGAGGCTGAAAGTGTGCCAAGGCCTTAAATTCACACTATGCAATAGTGAAAAAAGGATGTAAAATATAAATACATATATTTATACATAACTCGTTTCAAAAAAATGTTGTACAACAAGCCAAATATATTATATAGTCTTTGTTGTAGTGAAGGAAATATAATTTTTTTCTTTTGTCTGTTTTATTAAATTGGAAAATATTTTTAGGGAATATTTTTTTCCTGTTTAAGATATATTTTCTTGCACAATTTTTTAATCAAAATTTATTTGGATTAAAATATTGTACCAGGATCAACTAAGATGTCACAATTACAATCGACGATAATATTAAATCATTGATATATTAAAAATCTAAATCTTAAAAAAATCTTAAAAATAAAGCAAAATAATTGTAGTTCCCTTTGGGAATAATAATTTGGTTAATAAATAATAATAAATGGATAAAATAATCTAGTTTTCATATTCATTGGCACTTTTTTCACTGCAGCACTCATTTTAAATGACAAGAATAGGTTATTAATTTAGCTTTGGACGTGTAATATTCAATGCACATAAAAGTAGTCATAAATTGCTTTGGTTAATCTATTATTTAAAATTGAACAACGCGCTTTCATTTGCATGACGACCACACGCAAATGTAAGGAGTGTTATTTCTAAAAGGGCTGTCATTTTTTGATATTTAATACTTTGTCATCTGTAAATAGCTTTAAAACCTTCAATCAATTTGGTAAAGGAAGAATGAGCTGGGACAAGAAAGAGGACCTTAGGATCGAACGAAATTTTATTGACTTTATACCCGAAAAAACAGTATCGAATTTTACAGCATCATTTAAAATTTTGCCACTGAAGTCATAATGATGTTTATTCAGTTGTATCGCCGGAACTTCAATTTTATCTTTCACAAACTTCCGAATCTAATTATTATTCTCTGTTAAGGTAAATGCAAGCAATCTTATTATCAGGTGGCAGAGTGTACATCTGCAAAGCGTTAATAAGGTCTCATGTTTATATTTAACAAATACAAAATAACTTCGTGGGTGGTGTCAAGCTTGTGGTCCAATTTTTATGGCATCGCATTTTGCCAAACATAAATAAGGTTATGGCGTTTATGTTGATTAACATTAGGGAAGGTAGGTGCCTACCACGGCCTTGATCATTGGGACTGATAATTGCTTTTTAAGTCAGAGATTTTCAAATGAGTTTCTGATAGTTTTGTAAATATTTTTGCAATTTTTTGCTAATTACGACAAACATTTTTAGCCCCAAATAAATATAGAAGCCTAACATTTGTGACAAAAACAAAAGATTAATTTGTCAAATATTTTTGTTTACCAAATTTTTTAAGATGCCATAAAACGTTTGTTAGCCCGAAAAATCTTGAATGATTATCGTGATGCTAAAACGGAATGAGGAGAAAAAAGTCCAACAATTTATTTCCTTTTCTATTTGTCAAAAATCATGCTTCAAAAATGAGGACCTTCAAATGAATATTGCCAAAGAAAAAATCTGTTTTGAAGCCGTCAGAGTCAGAACCTTACGATGTCTCTGAATACCCATGGCCTACGCCCTTCAGAGAGCATTTACCCGATCGACTCTTAAATTTTCCACAAGCTTTCACAAAAGCCAATAATACAATTGCACCAGCTACTTTAGTTGAAATTCTCTATTAAATCTCACCAAGTAATAAACTGCCTGGAATGGCCATTCTTCACAGAGTGCGATGCTAGCATCCTTATTCTGAGTTGTAGTTACAAAACAAGGCAGACATTACTGCCATCCAAGAAATGCGGTGGGACGGGCCGGGCAAAAAAAGGATGAAAAACTGCGACCTCTACTACGGCGACTGTTATCGGCATCAAAAACAGTGCCTATTTGGATGTGGTTTCGTTGTTGGAGGCAGACTTAGGCAAAAAGTCTTGAGTTTCAACCCTGTAAGCGAGCGCCTCGCGACGATCCGCATCAAGGCTAAATTCGCCAACATTTGCCTCATATGCGCGCATGCCCCCACAGAGGAGAAAGATGAAGAGACCAAAGATATGTTCTACGAGCTCCTGGACAAAACTTATGAGCAGTGCCCTAGCTACGACATTAAGATTGTCTTAGGCGATTTTAATGCCAAGTTAGGAAGGGAGGGCATCTTTGGTCATACTGTCGGAAAGCATAGCCTGCACGACAAGACCTCCGATAACGGATTCAGGCTGATCGACTTTGCTGCGGGGCGACACGTTGTGGTAGCTAGTTTACAGTGCCCGCATCTCAATATCCACAAAGGGGCATGGAGATCTCCTGATCAATCAACCGCCAACCAGATTGATCACATTGCGATCGACGCAAGGCACAGAGACGCCGCCTCTGAAGTGCTGGGTTTCACACGGCCACCACAACGAAACCCCTGGTTTGACGATGAATGCCGGCAAGCACATGCAGCTAAACAGGAAGCATACAAAGCGGCGCTGCACAGAAGGACTAGAGCTGCTTGCGAGCTCTACGAGCAGAGGAGGAGAGAGGAACACCGGCTTCTCCGAAGGAAAAAGATAAAGCACGAGAAGCGCGCAGTTGAAGAGATAGAGAGATGTTACAACAGGAATGAGGTTAGAAAGTTGTACCAAAGGATCAAAAGGTCTTGCCAAGGGTATAAACTTCGAACTGAAGC
This sequence comes from Neoascia interrupta, assembly GCA_947623515.1. Taxonomy (NCBI): domain Eukaryota; kingdom Metazoa; phylum Arthropoda; class Insecta; order Diptera; family Syrphidae; genus Neoascia; species Neoascia interrupta. The sequence goes on from OX392464.1 coordinate 10,464,860, forward strand.
CTGTAAGGACCATCAAGGGAACATCGTTGTAGAACCGCAGTCGGTGATGAGGATTTGGAAAGACCAACTCTGCAGACTGTATAACCGCGAGGACGAACCAAATACCGCTGTCAGGCAGAACGAACCATTCAACCCGGGCGAAGACGTTACCGACGAAGCATACGAACGAAACCACCCACCTGACCTGAAGGAGGTGAAAGTAGCTGTATCTAAGCTCAAGTGCAACAAAGCAGCCAGAGCAGACGGCCTAGCTGCCGAGCTTTTTAAATCCGCTGGCGATGAGCATGCACCAGCTAATCTGCAAGATATGGTCGGAAGAAAGCATGCCCGACGAATGGAACCTCAGCATTGTTTGCCCGATCCTGAAGAAAGGAGACCCTCTGAGTTGTGCCAACTACAGAGGCATAAGTCTTCTTAACATCGCATACAAGATCTTTTCTGCTGTACTGTGTGAACGCCTGAAGCCGTTTGTCAACAATCTGGCTAGAGACGAGCTATATAGCGCAATGTCTAGTTTTGGCATCCCTGCCAAACTCGTCAGTCTGTGCAGGATGACGATAGAAATCACGCTGTTCCGTCAAGGTCGGCAAAGACCTCACCGACCCCTTTGATGTCAAAAAAGGATTTAGATAAGGCGACGCGCTGTCATGCGACTTCTTTAACATCATACGCGCCAACACCAGAGGTACAATCTTTCAAAAGTCCGTTCAACTACTCGCATACGCAGACGACATTGACATAATCGGTAGGACAAAGCGTGATGTCAGTGAAGCCTTCGTGATTATTGGGACGGAAGCGGCGAATATGGGTTTAGCAGTCAATGAGGGCAAAACCAAGTATATGCTGTCATCAAGAAAAGACACCCAACTTCGACGTCTTGGACAAAACATCACTATCGACAGCTATAATTTTGAGGTAGTTAGGGACTTTGTCTACCTGGGTTCCGCTATAAATTCAGACAATGACATCAGCGCTGAAATCAAACCAAGGATAACTCTTGCCAATCGCTGTTTCTTTGGGCTAAGAAGGCAATTGAGTAGCAAAGCCCTCTCTCGAGCAACAAAAGTGTCCATGTATAAGACCCTCATCATCCCAGTCCTGCTTTACGGTGCAGAAGCATGGACCCTGTCAAAGGCGGATGAAAACACTTTAGGCTGCTTCGAGAGAAAAATTCTTCGGACGTTTTACGGTCCCGTCTGCATAGACGGAGAGTGGAGGAGGAGATATAACATCGAACTGTACGGGCTGTACAGCGATACCGACCTAGCCAGAAGAGTCAAAACACAACGTCTACGATGGCTGGGTCATCTAGAGCGGATGTACACCAACGCCCCGGCCCGGAAAATCTTTGAATCCACACCGCAGGGACGGCGAGGTAGAGGAGCACCGAGACTCAGGTGGCGCACGCAAGTGGAAGGGGACCTCAGCCAACTTCGCGTGCGAAACTGGAGATGGCTAGCTCGAGACAGAGCTGGCTGGCGAAGCTTGTTGGCTGAGGCCCAGGTCCACCCCGGACTGTAGCGCCACCTTGAGTAAGTAAGTAAGTTACAAAATAAGGTACTGGTCGAGTGGGATGCACGGCAATGCCGACTGCTTCTATAGAGTGCAGTAGGTATGATAAGAAGCCTGACGATGAAGAGACTGAGAGAATAAGGGTGGAAAGTGTGTGTGCAGAATAGAGTCTTTCTTATTTAGGTAAACTCGCTAGGGATACAACCTTTCAACTTGTGAGCCAACATCAAGCCATGCACCGAAAAATACAGTAGTTGGGGCCGTCTCCAAGCTCAACTTTTCATCGGACAGATGTGCCTTGTTGCTGTGGATGTGTTTTTCAGTGCCGATTCCCCAAATATCAATGCCGATATCAGCAGTAACCATAGCTACACTCAGGTCCATTTTTGCATAAGAATGGATACCGAAGACTCTTCTGAGTCACAGCGGCACCTTACTTTGGTTGCCAACAAACCAGCATATTACAACCTTTTCTCTCTATATTGAAAGTCCAATATTTGAAGTATTAAAGTTACCGCTGCTATACAAAAATCATATAAGAAAGCCAAGGTTCAGCTTTGGCTTCTTATATGATTTTCAGCTGAAAACCATATACACATATTTTTCACACCCAAAAAAATGGCATAATGTTCCTTCGAAGGGCATTTCTATACCTGCTTCCCTGTCTTTTTTTGTGCTGAGTTTAGATTTGAGCTCAACTTATAGCTTTTTCAAAGTTTTTTTTATTTTCCCCATAGAACCGAGGAAAATTTTTAACCTGAATTTCTCCACTAAAACTGACATTTTCTACGATGCTGTCAGCACACACTTCGCAGGAAGCAGCGAATATATTAAGCACAATATTCAGCAGCTACTAACGGGTGCGACCGTGGAGAACACAAGTTCCAGGAAGAAAACTTAACGCCTCATTGGCTAAACGAAATTTGGCCCTAATTAAAAAATGCCCTTAAACCAAAAATACAAAATGGCTCAAAAAATTTACGTGTAAGGCAACAACAACGGAAAATTTGCCGAATTGGGGCCATACTTCATTTCTTTGTGGCGATTTTCAATTTTTATAATTAGGACAATTTTGGATTATGAAATATATTGACCCTAACTTTTGCAACATGAAATTTCACGCCAATGCAATATTTTTCAAACTAAAAATGAAAAATAGCCCAAAATGGGGCTTTTTTACAGTGAAAAATCGCCCCAATTTTGAAAAAGAATAATAGCACCACAAAATTAAAAATCGCCCCAAAAGATTTGATTAAATTTTATTTTTTTAAAAGCGCCCTGAGAACCTGCATGTGGGACCGAAAGCCGACCGGCGTTTGAGTCAAAGATACGCGTGGAGTCTTTTTTTAAAGAACCACCCAAAAACTCATTTCCGGTAAAGATAGTACCCCTTTATCCGGGTACCGTCTTTACGTCTCTATTCATTTTTTGCTCCTCATTGGCCATAGTGCTACAATTTTTCATTGTTGCCTTTTTAGGTTGCTTATGCAAAAAGTGCAATAAGACTTCAAGGGACAGGCAACTGGAGTACAACATCCACAGGGCACAGTTCAATCATACACACACTGGGTTGCTGTGCAGGAACAACAGACCACATAACTCCTTATCTTGACTTCAATCAACACTACTCCATTCACATTCCGAGCAGAGAAGACTGGAGGCTGGATAACGTTTTAATCCACTCCGAGATAGCAATCTACACAGATGGCTCTAAATCAAGTGAGGGTACTGGAGCAGGTGTATGCTCTGACAAACTCGGTATCCTAACAAGCAGAAGGCTGCTTTGCTCCTGCAGTATCTTCCAAACAGGAATTCTGGCAATACTTATAGCCGCCGAAAAGGCCAGAGTATTGGAACTATAACAGGAGGATATTTCCATTTACGTAGACAGCCAAGCAGCCATTAAGGCCCTGGCAAAACCAACAGTAAAATCTCGTGTAGTAGGACTCTGTCGCTCAGAACCAAGGGCTCTAAGCAGACAGAATAATGTCCGCATTGTTTGGGTACCAGGCCATAGTGACTTCATCGGAAATGAAAAAGCTGACGAACTTACGAAACATGGCTCACATCTATGTATCACTACAGCGGACAAAAGGGCTCGCCCTCCGCTCTCTTATGAAACAGGCAAAATATCTACAAGTATTCAAATCATCCATAGATCCATAGACAGCAACAAGTCAAAAAAGCTTATAGCACTAAAAAGGCCATCACTGGCCATAGCCACAAGAGTGATAACACGCCACAACCTGTTAGGAAAGCACTTAGCTAAATCAAGATTTATTAACACCAACTACATTTGCAGGAGCGGAAGAAGATGTGAAAGTGGCAGCAGGCAACGTCTTAAACTTTTAGGACAATTCTTCTTTGAGGAGTCGAACGTAGAAGAGCTTGGACGAACTTGCAAAAATACCGGTGGCAAATATCGTGAAGTTCAGCAGGGACTCCGGCTGGGCCAATTTTCTCTTCGAAGCTCAGAATACTTCAACTAACTAAGTAACAATTGATTTTTTTTTATTCCTTACAGGTTCCCAGAGGGTGACGCTAAGGGCCCTCGTAGGCCTATGCGAGCTGGTGGCTTTGGCTGCTAGCAACCCTACCTAACCTAACCTCGGTTGCTTCTGAGGAACGCTCAGCTGATTCGATGTTCACGGTGTACCGGATTTGAAAATAGCTGGGATGGATCAAAATAAAAAGCATAAGATAAATTCTTTCGCATAAATTTTGTCCTCTATGTGAGAAACTCAAATTTAGAAAAAAGTATACACTCAATAATATATAAATTCAAAGGCTTGACCTTTCTGAATGCAGACACCTGGATCAAAGCTTCTTCTTAGCCACTTAGGCTGAAATTTTAATCTAAAGGCCAATCACACGGTTTCGAAAGAGTCGCTTCATAAGACTCTTTGGGATCGAAAAAGAGATTCCGATCCCAAAGAGTCGCTGGCCCGATAGGTGAGTCATCAAAAAAAGCTGTGCTCAATTATTCGACTACCGAAGGTATTGTTAAAAGGTTTTTCAAGATGTAAGTTTTAGTTTCACAATCAAAAAGATTCCAGTATTTATTAGACCTCTATTAGCTTAGCTAGAAAATTTTGGACTTGACTCAGGATCGAATCAGGTGCCTATTAAAAAAAAAAAAACCTTTTACAACTCTTGCCTCAAGTCAACTTAAAATGTGCAAATATATGGCCCTGCCAGAGTCATATGGATTTCCCACAATCTACCTTACGTACAAAGGAACCCTGAATCAAAATACTTGTTCAGCAACCACTTTATTCTGATCGAAATTCATAAGCTGTAGTAAAGATATCAAATCTCGAAAGAAAGTTGTATTTCCTAAGCGTGCAATCGTACGTAAGCTACAACAAATCATTTTTATCTATCGACAGCCGATAACTATTAATGGCGTCAGAGAGGTCTTGTGGCATTTCCCTGATTGATGTGACAGCTGATTGATTTTTGCAACGTCTATTTTCCCATTCTGGTGATTTATCAAGAAGGTACCTATACTTCTGACACGCTTGTGTTGTTGTAACATCTACTAGAATCTACCCTTCATTCTTAGAGCCCTTATCGGAAATTATATCTATAATACTTAAGAATTTATCGACTTCTTTCGCAACGTTTGTAGCATTGACGACAATCGAAATTTTAAATTGTTTATCACTTGTAAATATAATTTCCTGTAAAGCGCCACTTCAATCGTCAAGTTTATGAATAACAACACCACTTGAAAAATAAATCGATAAGAGTGCTAATTGCTGTCAAAAACAATGAGCACCTAGATTATATACTCTTGTATGATTACAATTTAATTAGGATTTAATTTGCGCGCGTCGCCAAGTGATGTACATTGTGTGTACACACATGTTTTAAAGTGTCCTCTTGTCACATATAAACCGAATTAAAACACACTTTGTTGTGCTTAATCTCGGTACACTTTCAAATGACAGTTTACTAATCGATGTTTTATTGACCATATCAATATCCAGCTCTGACAGATAGCTAAATTGATGCAAAGCTAATTCTTCGTTTGAAGGGAAAGCCCCCAGGCTTGCAACAATTTTTGTCCGATCTTATGTACGAATCACCAAATGACATTTATTAGTGCATTCCTGGACCTAATTTTTCGACACCGATGTCAAATTTTGATCTAACTTAAGCATTTTAAAAATTGGAGCTGTTTGGAGAACATGAGCAGTTTTCACAGAATTATAATGTTAAATAAAATTATATGACAATAAATAAAAGCTACACAACTTTAAAAAAGGTGTATTTTACGTAATGAGTAATAAATGCATCACAACTTTTCGTCTTAAATCAATCTCGAGCTGCTAATGAAAATTTTAATGAAAGATTAGCTCGAGAAGTGTGCCTGGGCAAAAACGTGAGAAACCCTGTGAGACTCATCATTAATTTGTTAACATTATGAAACTATAATATGATTTACACCTTTAGAATGAACTTGACAAATTGTTTTTATTTTTCTTAATATTCTTCGAAAGAAGGTGTAGGAATTTACCTGTGGTTGCGTAAAAACCTTGGACTTCATTGCATTTGTAATTGTTTATTTTTAAGTGTGGAATTTAGAAGCTTTGCAGTAGAAATCTAGAATCTCTCAATCATGCAATTCAACTTCTATTTGTGTGAGAGATAAAGAGTTAGAAAATATAAATAAATTTTGCCTTTGGTTTCAAGGCCAGATTACCCTAACTGGCCTTGAAACCAAAGGCTTTCAAAACCAAAAAATTACCCCTCGATTGAAAATTAAGGAGTGTTTTTTAACTGCAAGGCACTATGAGCTCTAACAATAGTGTAAAACAACAATTAAACAGCCTCGAAACATCGCTCTCAAAAAAACAATCAATGTTTTATTAGAAAATCAAATATTCCAGCTTTAAGTTGGCAGCATTTATTGGTAAAACATAAATAGTGTTTGTTTACATGAACCGTCACAAGTCTTACATTTCTTAGAAGTCTTAAAATAACTAAGATTGGGTCCCTTTTTCAGCCGGAACCTCACAAAGTTGATAGGGAGTGGGAAAGTAGGTACCTTACCTACTTATGCACATAGTAGCTGTAGCCATGGAAAATTTCGCACCAGAACTAAAAACAAAAAGGTCCTGCATTGCAGTTTAGATTTAACCCTGAGTTAAAAGAGAACTAGTTGATATAGCCCGCAACCTTAATGGGATGATTCGTTAGTTTAAATCCCCTGTTTCGTAAAATCACGGGAAATCGGTTAAATAACTAAATTTTGTGAGTCATTTATGATTAATGCCGTATTATTGATTTAAATTGATTTAAAAACTCAATTCAGAGGGTTGAAGTTGATATTTACATACTTTAACTCTAAAACTCGGGTAACTTTAACCTAAAAAGGACACATTTGTTTTGTCTATCAAGCAAGCAACAACATTATTTGTGTCACTATTAACAATCATGTCCTAATAACACTTGCTCATAATTTAGAATGGTATGGTGAAAATTTATTATCACATTCATGTGACACACGCTAAAATATGCAAGAAACACAAATCGGATTATTTTTTGTTTTGCAATAGTGGGTAAATTGCTTATTGAATAAGTAAAACGGCATTTTTTTTTTATTTGGATATGCAAATGTTTTGCAGATATTAGATAGCTTTATCTTTTGATAGCAGATAATTCGAAAAATAAATATTCGACAAAATGACCAAAGTGGGTACGCGTTTGGTCAATTTGTTAGAAGAAGCTTACACAAAAGATTTTGACAAAATGCGTAAGCACGATCTCTTAACAAGGACGACGTGTGGGAAGATGTTTATTGGAAGTGTCGATATCACGATGCTTCCAAAGTCACTCAAGTTGACAGATGCTTGTTAACATGATATGACGTTTGTGATATTTTACCTTGATTACTAAAAGCCTTGGTGTGGTTCTAAACAAAACTTTAAGAAAAATAAAAATACTGCAATAAACAGTCGTCTATTTCCCATTTTAAGTTGGTAAATTTTAAAACTAAGGCCCGTTTGCTGATACTACACATAAATATAAGCTTCACTTAAGATTTAAGTTGATTTTAAAGCCCATGTGGTACATAAGCGGGGACCACAAAGCAGCCTCAGGCTTCGGCTTCGCCCCGTTACGATACGTGGCATTTGAACCGGCTTTGCAATGACATTTCGCTCATGGAGAGCGAGCTTTTATTGTGCAGTCACTACGTTCTCCAAGCATGCCACGATAAATTAAAAAATACGCACACACAGCCGAAAGCCCTTGTAAATAAATAATACGCAATTTGGCCCAATATGAAGACACACTCAGATATTCTGCGTCATATCCGTGCATGACCAACAAACTTATACAAATATAGCCCAAGGCAGACTGATTGACTTCGTGTCTGCGATAGAAATAAACCCAATTTGGTTCACACGAATCAAAAGTTCAGCAGCTTGGCTTTTGAGCCTCATTACGTAGCATTACGTTTTCCCTTTGCGCACTCTTTCTCTTTGCAAACAACATTTTGAAGCCGAGCTTGATTGTGTTAGGAAACACTGAAATCGTATGGCTGAACTTGTAAATGTCAAAGCGAGGTCACGCCTAGGTGAAAAGTTTTCGTTTGCTGAAAATCAACTTAAGTTCGACATAAATAGCAGCTTTATGTTGGGAGAAAAAAAAAATCATTTGAACTTGTTTTTGAATTAAATAATGGACAAACTATAGCACCTAAGGGTACTTTTTCAAACTCCTTCGAACTATATCCTTTCTGTCGATTTCTTATAAAAATTGAAAAAAGTATACAAACTGTCAACAATCTGATAGGTCCTTATCGGTGTGGCCTTAGACTAGGAAAAACAACCATCCATCAAATAATAAACTGTGACAGATCTTGCAAAAAACCCAGGAATTCCAAATCGATAAACTACCACCTTTTTACCGATTTAGGCTGCGTTTGACAGCATCTATAGAGGTGAGTTAGGTTCATATACGGCAATTTTTTCTTTCGGCATCCCTGCCAATCTTGTCAGTTTGTAGGTTCCGTCAAGATCGGTAAAGGCTTCACCCATAAAGGATTTAGATAAGACTTCGTGTTAACAAGTGAGTTCTTTAACATCATACTTGAGAGATTTGTACAGAACTCCCGCGCTAACACCAGAGACATAATCTTTCGAAAGTTCGTACAATTACTTGCACACGCAGACGGTATTAACATTATCGGAAGAACACAGCGTGATTTCAGTTCTTCGTGAGTATTGGGATGGAAGTGGCAAATATGGGCTTAGTAGCTAACCAGGGCTAAACATGCTCTGACGTTTATGCTGTCATCAAGAAGAGACGTCCAATGCGGATACATCAGCATATACAACATCACCATACACAGCTATAGCTTTGGGGTAGTTTGGGGCTTCGTCTACCTGGGTTACGCTATAAATTCAGACAGACGAAGCCATCAGCGCTAACTCTCAGGCTAACTCTAGACAATTTCTGCTTTTTTGGGCTATGAAAGCAATCAAAGGACAAATACCCTCATAATCCCAGCCCTGCCTTATGGTGCAAAAGCATGAACCCTGTTAAAGGTATATGAAGATGCTTTAAGATGCTTCGAGAGGAAAATCCTTCGTGTGATTAACATAATACACCGAGACTAGAGAAGGAGATATAACATCGAACTGACAGCGACACTAACGTAGCCAGAAGAGACAGAATACAACGACTGCGATGGTTGGGTTCTTTAGAGCGCCGGATGAACACCAAGGAATCGGCCGGAAAATCTATGAGTCTACCTCGAAGGGACGGTGAAGTAGAACATCGAGAGGAGCATCGAAACTTAGGTGGTGCACGCAAGTGGAAACGCACCTCCGCCAACTATCGACCAGTTGGTCGATACGTCTTACTTGCATTGCAAGTCAGACTGAATCTGGGCAACAATCTTCCTTCTTCCCCTCATAATATGAAAAAAGAAGTTAAAAATCAGGATTATAAAAAGGATTTTGCTATGGTGCAAGAAAAGCTTTCGAAGAGGTACTGCTTCGTCTTTCTGCATTAGGTAATTTCCTTGACTTGAAAACTATAACTATTTCTGTAAGGATCGAAAAAGAAATTCTTAAGGGTAGACTAAGCTTAAATGGAATCCATTTAGGAGGTCGGTTTACGTGTTAACTCCGTAAAAAAGAGTCTATCGACTCTTCTAAAGAATGAGACGTTTACTTCGAAACTTTGTAACAGAGGAGTTTAATCTTACATGCTCTGGGGATAACATTGCAATCGAAGTGACAGGTAAATTTCTTCCTATGCAATTAGGGAGCTGCTGAAGCTTGTTCTACAAGCATGCCCACGAAGCAGACGATAAATGATTGTATACTGGTGTAAGACTTCCTGTTATACAGAAAGGCTTTCTAGATTTTACATAGAACGTTGTAGGTACTGCGCTGTGACTGACGTGTTACCGTGTGAGCGTACATTTTGAAGTTTTATACTGCATGATTGGAGTCCCCATTCCCCAACAGCTGTCACGATGGTTCGAAACGAATGGCAATAATGGCATTTCTATTCCTTAAGAAGGAAACAACTTAATTGGTTTAATCTTAAACCAATAAATCTTAATAGGGTGCTTCCTAGTTCGTGCCTTTGAAGAAAATTGGATTCGAGAATTTCATTGATTGAAGAAAAAAATCGTTCAACAATATGAGCCTATCTCTAATTTTGATATCATTTATTGGGAAAAAAAGAAAAAAAAAATTATTGGGAGTTTAACAAAACACATACTTTGAGGTACCTTGACCCATACTTACAATTCAATTCAATTCAATTCAAAAAACTTTTTATTTTCATTTCGATAAGTTTTACAAAAAGAAGTTTACAAAAAGTAGTATACAACATGGCTTAGAGCCGTCTGCCGTTGAATGATAGGACCGAGAAAGTTAATTAATAATTAGTGCTTATATTAGGTTTTTTTTTTTTTGTTAATTTAATTTGTAATACAAAAGAAAAGATTGTGACTTCTTTGTCATCTATACTTATGGGCTTTTGGTTTAGCTTAAAACGGAACAAAAGGGATTTCTTCGTGGATAGATCTGATTTTGCTTTGCTGATTTAGCTCACGGAGACTGATACAAATTACGAAAAGCAATTGCTTCTTTTAGAGAGCATGTAAGTATCTTCCAACCAAATCCGCCGTTTAGTAAGGAGCGACATTCCTGGATCGAGAGAAAGCTCTTGGCAAAAAATAATCTTCGGATCTCTTGAAGGATAGGACATAAAGCTAAGAAATGGAAGGTGTCTTCGTTCTGATTGAGGTTACAGAGGTTACAAAGCGGGTTTAAGTCATTTCGGTATGGTCTGAAGTTAAGATCAAGCATTTCAGTGCGTGCCTTAAATACTAAACTAATTTCGGACGCGTTCAGCTTATCACAAAAATAGTTGGCGGTGTGTAAATCGTGAGTGAGGCTTTTGTAAAGTTCTCTTGTAAGTGATGTTCTCGCTCTGCACAAGGACTGCTGATAGAGCTTTTCGTCAATGGCTGCCAGGCAGTCATAGAATATACTTCGCCATTCGTGGCAATTTCTCTCGTCAAGATTTAATTGACAATTATGGTTACCAGCAAGCTCACGCCATTCCTTAAAAGGTGAAAAGCCCCCTTCTAGTGCAACCAAAAGAACTCTACGTTGCAAGTTATTCACAGATCTTATAATAACTTTGGACAAATAGTCGGCACTTGATTTGGCATTTCTTACAAAAACTGGAGATAAACCTGTTTCAATGTCTATTGCGTAGTTTGGCGATGATCGAGGGAGCCTGAAAATCCTTTTTACGAAGAAACGTTGGATAACTTCAACCTCGTCGAGCTTTCGGTGACCATAGACTTCACTTGCATACCGAAAACAGGTGTTAACTACCGCCTCAAAAACCCTGAATTTAGACCGCAAGTCAACATCTTTGTTGGAGAAAAACCTGTTCCACATAGAATTGATCGCAGTTTTAGCTGCCACCGATCTTTCTTTAATGTAAGGACGAAGGTCTAAATTGAATTTCAGGCGGAAGCCTAGATATTTGAATTCATTCACAATTTCAATGTTGTCGTTGTCCAAGGTCCACCTTTCGCTCCTACTCAATTTGTGGTGATGTCTAAAAATCATAATTTTAGATTTTAAAACATTAATTTTTAGGTCCCAAAGATCACAATAATCTTTCAGCTTATTGATGACAAGCTGAAGAGTAAGAGGATTGTCTGATAAGACAACAAGATCATCGGCATATAGAAGTACCTTTATTAGAACATCTCCAAATCTTACTCCACCTGGAAAGAAATTTATTACATCATCGATAAACAAAGCAAACAGCAGGGGACTCAAAATACAGCCTTGTGGGACTCCAGAGTTTGTTAGAAATTCCGAAGATTTCTTACTTCCATCCCAAACTGAGGCAGAATTGTTAGCCAACAGTTTTTCATATAATCTAATAAATTTGGAGGATATACCTAGGTTTGACAATTTATAAAGAAGTAGATTTCTATTTACTGTGTCAAAAGCTGCTTTCAGGTCGACGAAAAAGGAGTAAAGTTTCTTTTTCATCCCAATAAAATGACTCGCAATAGTCGTTAGGGTGAAAATTTGGTCAATTGTTGACAGGCCTGGACGAAAACCTGCTTGAAAAGCACTGAGTGCATTATTTGATTCAACCCAGCTTACAAGCCTGTGGTAAAGCATTTGAGTAAATATCTTCCTGAGTGAGCTAAGGACTGAAATACCCCTGTAATTTTCCGGGACACTCGGGTCACCTTTTTTAAAAATACCAAACATTTTTGAGCATACTTACTCAAAAATTAAATACTAATACTTCTAGCAGGCGCATTGTTTGGGACTCAAATTTTAGAACACAAAAAAAAGTTACCGATAACGCGTTTTTTGCAAAAAAGTGACTTGATAGTTAAAGGATGCGACTTAAGAGCAAATATCTCGAAACTTAAAAAAGCCATCAATCTTATTTTAACGCAGTTAAAAGAAGTAATTTTACTTCTAAAATAATTTTAATTCCTAAATTAAGTGCCTGCTGTTAGTATTAGCGGAGATATTTGTGTATTAAGGGTCAAGGTATCTCAAAGTAGGTGTTTTCTTAAATTGCCAATAAATGATATCAAAACTAAAGATAGGGGCATACTGTAGAACGATTTTTTTCTTTAATTATACCAAAGAATCATATCCCAAAGTACTGGCATCGATTTTTTTTTGCCCTTGTTGTCAGCACCTCTGTAGAACTCGATATTACTCAACACGGAAAAGCAGCGTTTGTTTGTAAAAGTAATTAGTAACGCAGTAAAAAATTTAAGACTTTATTCAACAAAATGAAATGAGCCTTATGTCTGGAAGCCGTGGCAAATTTTACGTCAATTCGATACATCAATAAAATACATTCATCCCTAAAATGGATCATAACCGCTAAAAAAAAAAACACTATCCGCAGTTTCCATTCTGTTTTAATTTTAAGTAAACCATGTCGTACGCAGTTGATAATTTTGTTGATATTATTAAATAAATGATTTAACAAATTGTAAAAAGGTGTCAATGCTAATATTTGCGTTGATTCAAAAGATGTTCCGTAAATATTGCAGTCGTAAAAAATTTACCCGAGAAAAATTAAGATATAAAATCGCTTTATGTGGGACAAAGAGCTATTAGTCATTTTCAGAACTTTATCAAATAAGTAAGTTGCTGTATTAAGCCAGGACCCAAAGTGTATAATTTGTAATCAAACAATATAATTATGTATAGCAGAGAGACACTACATCTACGTATGCAAACATGCACCTGCCGCTGTCAGGAAAATCCACAAACGTCAAAGACAAATTTTTATTGTTTTAATCACTTCTTGTAGAAAAAAATCTGCAAACACTTTACCACAAGTTGATAAATCCGAATAAATTATTTAGTTATAAACTCTATGCCGGCTTTTCTTGTAACTCTTTGATGGAAGGACTCTTTTTAGCGTCCTCTTTCTTAGGTGCTTGAGGTGAAAATAGTAACCATTAATTTTTAATTAATTGTCGTTTAAAACCCAATTTGCACAGTCATTTAATTTCGTTTGGAAGTGGATGTTTTCACAAAACTTTACGTTACAAAATGTGTTAAAAGAATTCGTAGCGGATACTGCCAGAACAACCGAGTTAACTCTTTCTGAGTTCACCGAACCTCCGATATTACCAGCCAAAAGTATATTTAATAACTAAACTTAAGGCCAGTTTCTTTTATGCTCCTTATCAATAGCGGTTAAGAGATAAACTTATGTGTTTGTCTTGTCCTGTGAATCTATCATCTATCTTTTATAGATGCAAACAATAAGTATAATGACAATGAATCTAAGATAAGTCAATCTAACAGATTGCTTTGGCTTAAGCCTTTCTGTCTTTTATTCTACTGTTTAATCAATGTGCGGTGAGTTTGTTTATCGTTCATCAAATATGTGCCACCTTTATTGTGGAGTGGAGCTTCTGATAAAAATTACACTTTATTCTATCTCTATTTTTCATCATATAATCGTCTTCTAGGTGATTCGTTGAACCTAAAAATATCTTATCAATCATCAAAGTTTAAGGTGAGAAAAGAGTGTTTAAGTACCTCCGCACGTGACGCAGCCGCAGACTCAATCCTTGAGCAAAACTATCAAAAGCAGAAGGCACAAGCACAATGCTCTTGGGCAATAATTTGTCTTGGTAAAAATATTTGCAATTTTTATTGCTGTTAGGTCTTATATGGAAGGAATTGCGATAGGATGATGATAAGAGCAATAGAGCTACTTTTATCCAGATAGGTACGTATACGCAGCAATTTGAAATTCTTTTTGTACGTATTTTACGACACTGTTGTTTTTCAGTTATAAAATCATGCATCATATCCGTAAAGGTTGTGAGATTATTCTTATGACTGGTGTATTGACACAAGCCTTCATAAAGGCGTCATTAAAATGTGTTATTCTTTTATATCGGCCAGGGACAAGTTAAAAATAACACTGTTTACAAACAAAGCGCGTAAGTATGTTGGTGTTTGGACAACACTCGCAAATTTTATGCAAACATTTTCAACATTTCTGTGACCCATGATTGTTTGACGTATAACTTCTTACTTACTTACTTAAGGTGGCACTACAGTCCGGGGTGGACCTGGGCCTCAGCCAACAAGCTTCGCCAGCCAGCTCTGTCTCTAGCTAGTCGTCTCCAGTTTCGCACGCGAAGTTGGCTGAGGTCCGCCACCTGAGTCTCGGTGCTCCTCTACCGCGCCGTCCTTGGGGTGTGGATTCGAAGATTTTCCGGGCCTGGGCGTTGGTGTCCATCCGCTCTAGATGACCCAGCCATCGTAAACGTTGTGTTTTGACTCTTTTGGCTAGGTCGGTATCGCTGTACAGCCCGTACAGTTCTATGTTATATCTCCTCCTCCACTCTCCGTCTATGCAGACGGGACCGTAAATCGTTTGAAGAATTTTCCTCTCGAAGCAGCCTAAAGTGTTTTCATCCGCCTTTGACAGGGTCCATGCTTCTGCACCGTAAAGCAGGACTGGGATGATGAGGGTCTTATACATGGACACTTTAGTTGCTCGAGAGAGGGCTTTGCTACTCAATTGCCTTCTTAGCCCAAAGAAACAGCGATTGGCAAGAGTTATCCTTCGTTTGATTTCAGCGCTGGTGTCATTGTCTGAATTGATAGCGGAACCCAGGTAGACAAAGTCCCTAACTACCTCAAAGTTATAGCTGTCGATGGTGATGTTTTGTCCAAGACGTCGGTGTTGGGTGTCTTTTCTTGATGACAGCATATACTTGGTTTTGCCCTCATTGACTGCTAAACCCATATTCGCCGCTTCCGTCCCGCCTTTGTGAGCAAAGGCTTCACTGACATCACGCTTTGTTCTACCGATTATGTCAATGTCGTCTGCGTATGCGGGTAGTTGAACGGACTTTTGAAAGATTGTACCTCTAGTGTTGGCGCGAGAGTTCTGCATAATTCTCTCAAGTATGATGTTAAAGAAGTCGCATGACAGCGCGTCGCCTTGTCTAAATCCTTTTTTGACATCAAAGGGGTCGGTAGGGTCTTTGCCGACCTTGACGGAACAGCGTGAGTTTTCCATCGTCATCCTGCAGAGACTGACGAGTTTGGCAGGGATGCCAAAACAAGACATTGCGCTATATAGCTCGTCTCTATAGATGCTGTCATACGCGGCCTTGAAATTGATGAAGAGGTGGTGTGTATCGATTTGGAATTCCTGGGTTTTCTCCAAGATCTGCCTCAGTGTGAATATTTGATCGATGGTGGATTGTCCTGGCCTAAAGCCACACTGATATGTGCCTATCAGATTGTTGACAAACGGCTTCAGGCGTTCACACAGTACAGCAGAAAAGATCTTGTATGCGATGTTAAGAAGACTAATGCCTCTGTAGTTGGCACAACTCAGATGGTCTCCTTTCTTCAGGATCGGGCAAACAATGCTGAGGTTCCATTCGTCGGGCATGCTTTCTTCCGACCATATCTTGCAGATGAGCTGGTGCATGCTCCTAACCAGCTCATCGCCAGCGGATTTAAAAAGTTCGGCAGCTAGGCCGTCTGCTCCGGCTGCTTTGTTGCACTTGAGCTTAGACACAGCTACTTTCACCTCCTCCAGGTCGGGTGGGCGGATACCGTATAACTTCTAACATTTGTCTAATCTGAGATAACAAAGGATCTACCAAGCCTCTCACATACCTACCTTTCTATCAACATCGGCTTCCTATTGCGACCGATATGGCCGCAGGTAGCGCAAAAATACGTTCCTATATCTGACTGCAAAAGATGACCATTCCGTAAATCTTAGTTTTCTTTTTTTTTATGTAGTAAAGTGTCACTTAACTGAAAGAAACCCCCCATTCGTAAGTAATACGTCTGATTCACTGTGAAGTACAAGCTTATTTGAGGTCGAATCTGGGCCGAATATTAATTTTGTTTCTGCTTCATTTTCTTGATGGTACATAACACCAAACTCATGGAAAAACCCCCTGATGGTTTTTTTGCCACAAAGAAGAACTTTAATGTATACGATCTTACCTTGCGGCCAAGTAGGCATTCTATAGGCGTACCTATACCAACGCACATATACTCTCGAATAGTGTCTTAAAGGCACCAAAATATAATGTCGTTGCCCCTGTTCATTTTGTTTGTACCTAAACCCATATGTTGCAGCAAGTGACTTGTGGCGCCAAACAACGACAGTTAAATGCTATACTCTCATGACTAGGTTACCATACGGAATTGTATCGCGAGCTCTCTGGTGGCACGTTTGTGAGCATATTATAGAAGCCGATGAGTCTAAAAAAAGGAAACGCGAAGAACATAGGCGGTCACGATAGGAAATTGTCCAATAGTATCGACGGACTTTGGTATTGAAATGTTGGGGATTTTAATGATGAGAAAGTGTTCAAATTTAAAGCGACACTTAAAATGAGGATCAAAGCCGACTTTGTGAGAACTCCTTCGACAACGCCTGCGGTTTAACACATTTAAGTCCAGTGTTAAGCTCTCAAACTTTTCTTGAACATTCTCTATAAATGAAATATTCAGACAAGGAAGGAGACTTTGTGAAAATGTTTTAAAGTGTCAATGTCAACGCTCGCGTTGTGTATTGAACATTCCGCAGTTGTTCCCCTTTATTTTTATACTGTTGCGAGTTACCTTTCCATTTAAATAGTCCTGTCGGCAATGATTGCTCTCTAAGACCAAAAGCTTGGGCCACTTTTTCCATTGAGGAGCCTTTTTCAAACCTTCTAAAAACGTAAACATTTGAGAATCACGAGACTTTTATTCAGCAATTTTCTTATAATCTACACTAGTTATGTACTTAACTAAGTTCACCTGTCTTCGAGTCTTAATCGGCTCTTCTTTCATCATGCCTATCCGTTTTTGCACTAATAACAACGTCAAATAAGTCGCAGAAAAATTTCTCTCAGTTGTCTGTTGTTCAAAACAGCTTTTTGTTTGCCTTTAAACAATACAGTAGGCGCACAAAAGTTTCCTCCTATGACAAAGTACAATAAATAATAACTTATTTACAGAAGCCTTTTGAACGTTTCATTTCAAGTAAATATATAAAAAACATCATGAGTCTTATCGCTGAATTCATAGAACCATTTATGGTATGCATAATTCATATAGGATGCGGCATCACAGATAAAAACAAGAATGTGCGCAATGTTGATCCTTTTGAATATCACCTGTCAGTGGTGTTAACTTTTTCTTCACATGCTTGGATGAAAGATTTGCGATTGTTATTATTTAAGATTTACAAAAGATAAAATCATCTTTTATCGTAATCTTGGCACTTTCTTATGGCAAGTTTGAGAACAGGGTGACACTCAATTGGTTGACGATTTAAATTTTGCATGCGGGAGTTGCTTGTCAGTGTAAGTGCTTTGGCGTGGGATCATTTGTTTACATGGAAAATAAAGAAAAAATATTTAAACAAAAATCTTTGAGAACAGTTTTCGTTTGTGCCTTGTGTGTAAATAAAATAATTTTTTTAATTTATTTTATTGTTAAAGTAGACTAGAGACGGTTTTACAATATTTGGGTATATCAGTTTTCCCAAACATACCTACGCCATCCCTAAGCAGCCACAAATACGCACCTCGATTCATAACTATAAATGATAATTGTTTATTTTAGCACAGCACCACATTTCCTCTATCGAAACTAAAAAGTTGATTAACTGAAACCTTAATACCTGAGAAGACATTATGTCTAGTATCGAAATAAACTTGAGCGCGTCGAGCATTTTGCTCTCTTTCGTGGTCGAAGTAATTTTCCTTTTTTTTAAAAAGGTATTTCTAGAAGCCTAAAAGACTACTGAGCAAGTTTCCTATCTGGCTCAGCTCAGGATGACAAGAAGAAAAAACTCGTTTTTCTTAGACGAAAACACCAACTAATTGCACTAGCCTCCATTAATTACCACCCATGCCATGGAAACACTGATGAATTGTCAAATTAATTAGGGAAATATATATTTAAAAATGCTCAAGCGCGTTTCATAACTAGCCGAGAAAAAAACTTTCGCCACAAATGTGGACTTACAATTTAATGGTTTTTCTAACGGAAGGCTGCAATCAGTCCCTGAGTCCTTAACAGAAAATATGTTTTTTTTAAGCATTAGACAAATACTGACATCCAGCCCTATTGTGTTTTCAAAATATACCTTCGAACCAATAGGGAACCAAAATCCCATGTTCTGCAGGAACAAAAAAGTCAGGTCAATGTCTTTAAGTAGTGTACCTACCTAAACCATATAAATGTTAATGTGCCTAAGAGTTAAGTCCATTTTATATTATGCTGTTAGTAATGGTCAATTGTTTGTTAATTCAAAAGCACATTCTTTTTGAGACGAAACTGTACTAAAATTTTTGTGTTCAAAGTCCTAGCCTTCCTCCTTCGCATGGTTTGATTTAAAAGTGTTGCCTATGATAAACTTCTAATTAAATTGTGACTCTAATAGCATGAAATAGTCACTTTTATCGCAGGCACCTTTAGGAACCCTAAAAAAGATATCAGTTGTACCAAAAACTTTGCTACGAAATTCAAAATCACTTTTCTTGGTCGGAGCTGAATAATTAAATTAGTAAAGAACATTATGTAGTTTTAATTTAAAATTATAGTGGAATCAGCTATAGACGGCTAGGCTCAGAGTCAGGGAAGAACAAACCATGGACTCAGACAAAAAAAAATATATAAAAATCAAAAATCAAATTATGAATTGCCACACAGCCAGTGGGAGGACCGCCCCCTCCAGGCGCCTATGTTATGCTGTATGATTGTGTATGTACTTCTGGTTTTGATTCTAAATTCGTAGCCAGAAGGAAATTTCTCTTCTTTTCAGAAGAGGAACTGTCAAACGAGTACTAAACCAGTGAGTAAGTGCTACAGTGCGTACGCAGAAGTTACAGTCAGTAAAACGGACCGTTGAATACCCCATCCTGTGTCATTGATATTTTCTAACATTTTATAAGTAATGCAAACTTCGAAAAGGGGCGTGGTCCAACCGTCCCTAATTACAAACTATCAATTATAAGATATTTCCACAGATATTTCCAAGTTACGCTTAAATGTACGTAAAAATGCAACTTTTTGGTTCAAATTCAATATTTTTGAAAAATCGACCCCTAAAAGGGTGCGTGGCTAAAAACTTTATGCGAACGAAATCTGGACTGAAGTCTCGTCTATCTAACCTGCTACTTTTTTGTTTCATGATTTCCTGAATTTGGCTCAAGGCCAGTCGAAATTACGTTTTTCTGAAGAAATTAGGTTTTTCTTCATTTCTGCCTCTAAATGTGGGCGTGGCCCAAAGTCTTGTATGAACAAAATGTAGAAATAAGTGTTTTCTACATAAAATATTAAGTGAAATTTTTTCAATTTCGAGCAAAAATATTTATTTGAAAATTTACCCTTAAAATAGATGCCACGCCCACTGGAGGAGGTTTACCAATTAAATTTTTCCTTTTTGTGTCTAACATTTATTAGGAGATGCTAAATGTCAAATTTCAGCCTTTTAGAATGTCTTACAGTTCGAAATCTCTGGAGGTAGTTGCTCATTTAGGCCGATTGAGGGCGTGTCTTTGGGCGGATTTCAAACATTTTTACACTTGTACTGCTTTGCATGACGTCGACCTTACGTACGAAATTTCAGCACCCTAGCTCAAAATTTAAGGCCTAAAAACATGTGACATACAGACGAACGGACATGGCTTATTCGATTCAGAATTCGGTCTCGATCATATGCCCTTAAGGTCTTGGGGGACTACCATTATTATTATTATCATTACAGATGCAGGTGAGACTAGAATGCTGCTAGAGGCTTCTGGACGGAAAAAGGCAGTTTTAATTTTAATTACCCTTTGTCATCAACGTAAAATAGATAAAACTAGATAAAAATAGATAAAACATTTAATATAAATGCTAATGTTTTTTATATTGCGTTCTGGGCTTGAAGTTTGTGAGTTTAAACATTTTCGTAGCGGAACGTTGTGTTCAAAATTATGCTACGAGGGACTCTATGATTTTATGGTGAGTATGAGTACCTGGGCCATTTCAGTGCAAGAGTATCTGAGTTTCGTAAACTGAGATTTACTCCAGAAACTAGTTTTTCAATGAATAAAGAAATGGAGTTTAGGTTGGCTTCAGTTACCAAAATCGAATGTTGATTCTGAGTGAAATGCCATTTGCGTGTTACTGTGAAAAATAACTTCTGATAATGAACCCGAACTGTTTTCCTGTTTTTTTTTTTTTGTAGTTTTGGTAGTGAGAGTCAATAATTTCGAGAGTCGAAGGTTTTGACTACTTTACTGACGGAGTAAATTCTGCACTGAAAAACTGTTCGCTGGGTAACCTCCAGATTCGTTTTGTTCAGGGATTAACAGATCTTGGTTTAAATTGGGCTCAACTCTGGACTGAAAAACGGATATTAAATAATTTTCTTTTATGTTTGGGCGGGTCCACCAAACTCAATGTGGCACAGCATTATAAGTGTGTAAAACTTATTCTATCTGCATAATTATAATAATTCATTCAAAACCTATATGATGAAATGACATTTCGTTAGATTCCATAATTTAACAAAATTATATGTAAAAGGTCATGAAAGACTAGAAAAATATTGTTCCCTTTATTTTGTTAAAGTTAAAAAAAAACGTTTTTAAAGCTCGCCCTCACATGCCATATTTTTAGGCGAATAGAACGTGGATATGTGCAAAAATTTTTCTTGTGCATAAAAGTATATTTTTAGGCTTCTTGACTGTTTCAGCATGTAAAGTTTTGGCGTATCTGATCAGACGTCTGTTAAGGCATGGACTGGGATTAGGCGGTCGCTAAAGATATGACAGCTGTAAATATCAGCAAGATCAGTAATTCCAAAGTTTAAACTGGTACACAAACTTGTACACTTCGAGGTAAGTTCGGGCAGTTGTCAACCGTTTTTTAAGAACAAGTTTACCGTCCATGTTGAATTTATTGGATCTTTTTATACTTCTACAATACTTATTTGAGTGCCCTGATTGCAAATAAGACTACTTCAAGATTTAAATGATTATTACTCTCTTTCTGGTAAGGTTTAGCTGCTCACTCCAAGGGTACGTGGTAGCTGTCTGCCGTGCGCCTGTGACAATGACATGTATGTTAAAGTTGAATTCTTTTTAAACTATTTTTGTCTATAGCTTTTAAACTAATCGAGTGCAAATTTAAAATAGCCATATTGGGAATCAGGCCGCTTAAGTCCATATCCGTCACGCCTAATGATAACTCAAAAGACAAATCATCATCATCATTTTCCGTGACCGCTTATCCTTAGAAGTGTCGCGTGGCTAAATAGTACCTCCATCTTTCCCGATCTTCCGTCACCAACTCAAGAGACACAGGCGCGATCCCCAGACGGTTCTCGGAGATGTTTACGATAAGTCAATAGTGATCCGATGTGCTCGAAGAGTATAAAAGGCGATTCGAACATGTTTGCCTCATCAAATCAGTCAAAAATTATTAAGACAACATAACGTGAAAAAAATGGTTTTATTCCGATTGTCTAACATTATGGCTTTAATTACAGGCAACAGTATCAACATATATATACTGCTGTACTGCTGTCCTAAGCAAAAAAGAAAGGGGACATCTCTACTTCACTGGTTTTCAGAAGTTTTACTGGTTTTGATTTTCGCGCCTTTATAGATATTTTATTTTTTAGTTTTAAAAAGTATTTCCCAATATTAATAATTAGTAACAATAATTGTTGGATTTTATTGTGAACTTAAATTTCAGTATTTTTGGAATTACATACTCAGAGAAAATAAACTTGCGCCCTTTTTGCATAGTATTGTGGTTTTATAAATTTTTATACATACTTGACCTACAGTAAAAAAAAAAATTTTGTTGGAATCGTAATACTGTTAAAAAATGTCTTGGTCAAAGTTTTACATAAAAAAGTAAAAGTAACACATTTGGCGTTTGTGCCTTTTTCCGTAAAAGGCCAGTACTAATGGTATGCCTTATGTTTTTCACTAAACTTCGTAGTTTTCTTTTGAGCACTTTAGAATAAAACATTTGAACATTTCCTTTGTTGCGATAATATTTCATTTATTTTTTTATACATTTCTACAAATATGTTTTTTTTTATTTTGTTCAAGTACTGTGTATTCTTGTAATAATATAATAATAGATGAATTCGCTAACTTTAATGAATGTTAGTAAAATGGAGTCAACTATTTAGAACTATTCAAATACGGTTTTACTACTATCAGAGCAAATATTTTACAACATTTTAAAAATGAGTTTTTTTTACACAAATTTGTGTATGATTTCTTTAAAGTAATTTTTCAAAAAGTACAAAACTGTTTGATGTAGAAAACTCGATTGAAAAATGGTTGGTACTTCTGTATATGTATAGATCTTTATTTTAGCAATTATTCATTATAGTAGGAATTAGAGAAAATAAAAATTGTTTAACAGTGGTACTCGTAACAGAAATTAAACAAATTTAAAAAAAAAATAGGCTTAAGAATCGTTTTGAGAAAATGCAAAAATTCTCAATTAGAGGAAAAAAGAAACAGTATTAATAATTAAAAAAAAAAAACAATGTTATTATAAGCAGAATCTACTGCTTAGTCCTCCAGTGTAACGTTACGGAAGAGATACGACATTGACTCCTTATTATGGATCCTTCTGATCGCTTCAGCTATCAGAACGGAAATGTCAATCGTTTTGATTTTGTGACACTGCAGCTTCTGGATTTCATGTGGAATGGTGTTAGTCACCACGACCTTACAAATAAAATAAGAAAAAAATATGTTTTTTCAGTAATTATTAAGATGTGAGGGAAAATTTCTTAACAAACCTCATCGATTGGCGATTCATCTATCAATCGAGGGGCATCGGAGCTCAGCAAACCATGCGTTGCGAGGACGTAAATCTTGCAGGCTCCATTCTCCTTAAGCACTTCGGCAGCAGCAACAAACGATTGGACGTCATCGATAAGATCATCCTAAAGAAAGGCAGTTTAGACAAAGTTTTTAAAACCAAACATCACGTCAACAACTCAGGATGGGATTTTAAGTAAAAAAAAAGGTTCACTCACCACCATGATGGCAACTCTTCCAGCGACATCGCCAACGACATTTATTGGTGGTTTCTCCTTGGGTGGATGTCCGGGAACTCCAACTGACACACTGATCGTGCGCGTTCGGCTACTACTATTGTTCGAAATCATTTCAATTGAAACGCATAGCAAAAAAATTTAAACAAAAATTGCATTTAATACAGATTTGGATGTCTCTGGGGAAATTAAAATTTATCGTCGGATTTATACAAACCTAGGGGTCGACGGAAAGCACATTTCAACTGAATTTCCTATTGTAGTGCTATATGTACTGTGTGACAAAAAATATATTTTTTGTTGTTTTTCTTTCGATTCTTTTTCGCTTTTTTTTTTAATTTAATCCAACCAAAGAAGAAAACTAAACTTAACAATACGATAGGGCAGAAAGTAATACCAGATATAAACCAATCAAATACTTTTGCTAGCCGTACATTTTTGCAGAAATAAGGGAGTTAAAGTAGGAGAGTCTCCAAATGGATGAGGATTGGATTAAAAAATAATAAATCAATCGAATTATGGGGCGGAAGGATAACAAAAGGATAAAGTTTGGCATTGTGCAAGATGGTCACATACATCTGCCTTGCGAAAAATTACAATACAAGTGATATCGTGGTGTATTATGTTTAGTAGACTTAAGTGTTTGTGTTGTTGATGTTGATTGTTCATAAGCACCTACACATCATTGCTAGACTTAACACTTAAAATTAGTCAGCCAATGTACCTTGACAGAGCGCAGGAAACATTCAAAGCTGTTTTAGGGTTTTCTTTTTAGCCTTAAAAGCCCTATTGGTGTTAAATACGCTATCGCATTCGCTAAATAGAGGTGAAAGTGGTGATTCACAAATCGAGTGACCCAAGTGAGTACCTTGTGATAAACGAGAGTGACCGTTTTTGATACGTGCAATAGTGGTTGAAAAACAATGAACGTGAGAAAGGCTTGCTCATGATTATTAGCATACATGTTTTGTGAAATGAATGAACTTTAAATGACTGTCACAAAATTAAGTTGAACATTTCGATTTTTTTGCCTTGGGGTTGTCATGTTTTGTGGATGTCTTTAAACGGTTCAGTCTGAATATATAGTTTTACGAAGAAATCTCACTATTGGGGCAGAAGTAATACTTTATTTGTGTAGAATAAGAAGCCAGCCAACTATTTTAAAAAGATTAAAAAGAAACGATTAAGAGATCTTATAAAAGATGGAAAGTATTGGGTCCGCATGACCAGATAAAAGATTTGATATTTTAATTATTTTTTTTTTTTTTTTTTTTTTTGAATACTAGGATGGACGGAGACTAAAACTCCAAAATCTTTCAAAGATACCAATACGCCCACTATAGCAGGTACATAATACCGAAGTAGCCGATATTGGTTATGCCCGATTTCCACGTGCTAAAAAACCACCCATTTATGAGAGACACTATGAAACTGCCAGAACGCACTTCATAGTAGTAAATTTTCGCTCTCTCATAATACTTCTTGACTACAACTAAGTTAACTTAACAAGTAGTTTACGCTTCCATAGTGTTGATCGCATTGGATAGGTTGCTTTCCAGTGAATGCACCTACTAAGCCGTTCATTAATGCGGCTTCACCCTACGTCGCTACATCGAAGGGTCTTGTTCTTTGTAGTCGTCGCTCGTTGTTAACATCGTTAAGAGTCTCGTTTAGAGTACGGATCATTTCATTGTTGCAATGAACATGAAGGCGAGCATTAAGCTTTCGAGCGAAGTTTGTTACTTCTTCGCCCACGGTAGCTATTCCTAAATCTCTGTGAATATCGCTATTCCTAATATACCATGGAGCATTCACAATTGCTCTTAGTGTTTTGTTTTGGAAAGTCTGCAACATGGACATGTTGCTCGGCTTGGTACAACCCCAAAGTTGTATACCGTATGTCCAGGACGGCTTTAACACCTGCCTGTACAAGAGCAGTTTGTTATATGTGCTTAATTTCGAAAATCTTCCGATAAGCCAATACATTTCCCTGAGCCTAATCTCGAGCTCGTCACGCTTCTTCTTTACGTGTGGTTTCCACCTTAGTTTAGCGTCCAGTGTCATCCCTAGATACTTCGCTTCATTTGCATAAGGTATTTGTACAGAATTTATGAACAGAGGCAAATTGTTAACCCTTCTGTAAGTGAAATTCACATGCGTAGACTTGTTCTCGTTAAGAGCGATTCGCCAAGTCTTCGTCCAGACACAAATTCTGTCCAATGCTCGTTGGAGGTTTCTCGTTGATGACTCGACTGATTCACC
The DNA here is from genome assembly GCA_947623515.1 of Neoascia interrupta. Lineage (NCBI taxonomy): Eukaryota > Metazoa > Arthropoda > Insecta > Diptera > Syrphidae > Neoascia > Neoascia interrupta. Next base: position 10,490,750 of record OX392464.1, read on the forward strand.
TGTTGCCAGGATGGCCGTATCGTCCGCAAACGTGGCCACGACTGTCTCGTCATCTAGAGGTATGTCTCTTGTGTAGAGCAGGAACAGGGTCGGACCGAGGACGCTTCCCTGGGGTACGCCAGCCCGAATTTGCTTGAAACTCGAGTATTCACTACTACACCTAACACGAAAGAGTCTGCTTTCAAGATAATTTTCCAATATTTTAAACATGTCTTCCGGCAAATTTTGCCGTAGCTTATATTTCAAGCCCTCGTGCCATACCTTGTCGAAGGCTTGCGATACGTCGAGGAAAGCACTTGAACATATTTTTTTCCCTTCTAAGGCTTTTTCAATTTCATGCGTTATTCTGTAGACTTGATCTATTGTGGAATGGTTAGGTCTGAAACCGAATTGATGATCCGGGATCAAGCGTCTTTCTGCAATTATTGGTTGTAATCGCTTCAGCAGAAGTTTCTCAAATACTTTCGATATTATCGGCAGAAGCGATATGGGCCTATAAGATTTTTTATCATTTGCGCATTTCCCCGGTTTAGGAACCATAATGACTTCAGCAACTTTCCATTGTCTTGGAACGTATAGAAGTCTAAGAGAAGCGTTTATCATATAAAGTAGCTTGACTAATGCCTTTTTTGGTAGCTCTTTTAATATTTCGCCAGTGATCAGGTCGTAACCCGGGGCCTTATTATTTTTAAGTTTGCTAATTGTCTGTCGGAGTTCAACTAACGAAACTTTTTTCATTCTAAAGCTACCAGGTTCCCCGTTGTTGTTTAGAACGTCAGCCAACGGCGGACCGTCGAAGGGCTTAAATGTTTCTTCTAAATGTTCAGCAAACAAATTCGCTTTCTCTTTGTCTTCTCTTGCCCATTCGCCGTTAGCTTTTTTTATTGGTGCCGAGTGGATTATAGGTTTCTTGATATACTTAACTGCTTTCCACAGCGAGTAGTTTGAGGTCCTATCCGCCGACAAGCCTTCAAGGTATTCAGTGGTCTCACGATTTTTAAGATCTAGCAACATTCCTTTCAGTTTGTTAGAGAGGTGGTTCAATAGGGTTTTGTCTGGGGGGGCCCTCGTGCCTTGCCATCTCCTACGCGCTCTTCTCTTTTCACGAATCAATTCTTCGATTTCGAGCGGATATGTTTTACGTACATGCCCGTCGGTGCTAACTGCGTTCTTTTGGGACGAATTGTTGTTCCAAGCAGCGCTCTGAATTGCTTCAATGAATTTGTCAACTGCGGTTTCTAACTCGAAAGGAGTTTTCAATGGCACATTCAAGCCAACACCCTCCTTACAGTCCTTTCTGAAAGCGTCCCAGTTCATGTTTTTGCTAGCTAATCTAGGAGCTCTTTCTATTTTCGCCAGCCTTCCACCCATCTTCAAGATAACTCCTGAGTGGTCTGAGCAAAGATCATAACACTCTTCAATTCGCGTAAGGTATTTGGGGTACCCTTTAGCGATGAAAAAATCGACAAGGTCAGGCTTTTTATTCCTATCGGTTGGCCAATATGTTGGCTTACCCGTGGAGAAAAAGTCCACCCCACGCTTCATACTATTTTTGTACAGTAATCTGCCTCTTGTTGAATTGCATCGTGAGCCCCAAAAAGTATGCTTCGCGTTAAAGTCACACCCAATGATAAAATTGGACCCAATGAAGTCATACATACGATCAAGATCGTCTTCCACCAGTCTATATCCTGGCGGGAAATAACAAGATGCAATGTTATAATCTAAGCAGTCAATTTTTACAGAAACTGAACTGATCTGCATAGAGTCTAGCTCAACTTCTGTGTTCTTGAAGTGCTTTATGCAGTTCTTAATGTAGAGGGAGGATCCTCCTCTCGAATTTTGCGAAGGGTGATGTGCGTGATAGTCATTGTAACCTTTAAGTTTGGGTGTAGACCCGTTTTTAAGGTGAGTTTCCATAATCATGCAAATATCAATATTGTTTTTCCGTAGAAATACTTCTAGTTCGTCTATTTTATTCAAAAGGCCGTTTGCATTCCATGTTAGTATTTTAAATAACTGTTTCATATTCATGTTCTCTTGTAATTTTTTCGAGGCTTAAACTCGAGCTTGCTCAGTTTGTCAAATATAACTTTGTTGATTTTAGTCTGATCCTCAAGTTTCTCCAAGATTACAGCGAGGATATGAGACACTGCATCTGTTGTGGGCGATCTTGCCTTGCTTTCGTTTGCCGCAACCTGTGCGTATGATTTCGGTGCGACCAGTGGTGGTTTCTCCGCTGCACTTGAACTGGCGCCGCTCTTTTGTGGAGCTTTTACGCCTTTTGTCGACGCCTCCTTTGCCAATCTTCCACTTTTGATCGGCTTTGGCGTCTTTGGAGTCTTTGGCTTAGGAGTTTCAGCAGGTTTTGGGCGTCCTAAGCTTTGATTCTGACCTCTAGTATTTTCCTTAAGAGGTTCTCGTCCCTTTTGCAGCTCTATGGCTACTTCGCATCCTCGGTAGTTCGCGGGGTGGTTTCCGTGGCAATTGGCGCAAACTGCTGGAGCCTTTATGTCAACCTTGCACTCTGTTGACAGGTGTTTTCCGGCACATTTCACGCAACGTGGTTCTTTTTGGCAGTAGGCACTTGTGTGCCTGAATTCTTGGCATCGCTTACACTGTGGTATCAGTCTATTGCCCTTTCGCATGGGTTCGATTTTAACCCTGATGTTAAGTATCATTTTTATTTTATAAATATCGTTTATGCTCTCAGTTCTTTCAAAGGAGAGCATAAAAATTGGAAGGCCGCGTCTGATCACAGTGTCTCTTTCTCCTTCCGTGCGTTGCTTTTCCTTTTTAATTATATTGACGGCATCAATAATTTTAAGGCCTTTATTTTTTACGTCTTTTACAACGTCTTCTTTTGTGCATGATGGGTGGAGCCCCCTTACAATGACTCGCAGTGGTTTCTCGTACTTATTTTGATAAGTATACCACTCGATTCTTTCTGCATTCAGTCTAAGAGACAGTGCGCGATAGGAATCGGCGTTGTCAACATTTACTTTCCACACGTTATTTCGGTGCGAGGTAAGCTTATAGTTTTCTGTTCTCACCGTGTTTGCAAGAAGGTTGCGCAATAACCCAAAGTCTGCTATCCCGACGATGTTTATTGCGGGAGGTGGACGAATTTTCGCTTCTGGATTAGCCTTGTTTGAGCCAGAGGGCTTATCTTCTTTTTGTATCACTTCGGGAGAGGAATTCGCCTTTCGCTTCTTGCTAGACCTTTTCCTTAAGACTGAATCGGTCTCAAGTGCAAGTTCGTCCTCGTCCGTGAAGTATTCGACTGCTGGTCGGTTCGGTGTTACACACTCTTTCGTTACCTCACAGTCTTTCGTTAAACGAGTATTTTTAATATCCTCGTTTTCTTTTCGCAGAGAGTCAACTTCCATTTTTAGATCTTGGAAGAGTCGCTCCATTTCAATAAGCTTAGCTCGGAGTTCATTATTCTCCTTTTCTAAGCTCTTAATTTTCACAGAGTCCTGGTTTACCGGTGGACTGCTTTTTCCGGATATGTTCGATCTAGGTGGTGGTGATCGATTTAGTTTTGTCCTTTTCTCAAAAGGATTTATAAGCAATAAAAGGCTCTCCCCAGAATCCGTAGAGCCTGCCTCCGAAGAGGGTGGATTTTCCAGCATAGCTGGGCTGCCACCTGGGGTAATCAAATCTTTCGTTTTGTTCATTGCCATTTTTTTTTTTTAACTTGTCGTTTTTATGAGAAATAGGTAAGTCACTTCTATTTTCATTTTTAAATACAGCCGCCCCTTTGGAGACAGACGCCGACCAGTGAGCCGCACAATGTGTGACAGACGCTTCTGGATTTTAATTTAACCTTCAGATTCATCTATAAGTTAAAACCTTACTGCCAAAAGTTGCCCCAAATGGAGCAGCATCGACAGCATTCGTTGAAACATTAAAGAATATTTCTTCCGGTGGATTTTAGTCGGCTCTTACGACAGGCATACCTTACCTCAAGGCTATTCTAACCCCGACCTTGCAGGGGTCGATGATTTTAATTATTGACAAAAAGTTCAATCGTTTATCATTAGTAGGCAATTTAGGTATTGACGTAAAGGAAAGGGTGACACACAAAGCATAGACAACTATCCGTTTCAAAGAGGCCTACTTTTAATGCAATCAAGTCTGATTCTTTTTTTTCCAGAGCTTTCTAAAATTCTATAAAGCACTTAAGCTCAAGGACTAATCCATTTTACTTCTATGAAGGTTCTTTACGTCAATGTAGCCTATTAGTTTTCTAGTCTTCCGAAAAATCATTAGAACACAGACGCTCCGTGATGAAGCGCTTAGATGTTTGGTACCTCACATAACACCACATAACACCCCAAACACCCCCTCGAATATGCTTCACAGGTTTGGACACCATCCCAAATTTGTTATGCTGACAGGATTGAGGCTATTCAGAGGAGATTTATCCGCTTTGCTCTAAGAGGCCTTCCTTGGGAAGATCCATTTCACCTTCCACCTTATTCCCAGAGGCTAAAATTACTTAATCTGCAGAGCCTGTCTCAAAGACGTATTAACACCGATCTCGTTTTTATTCAGCAAATATTGTTAGGTCACATTGACGCACCTGACCCCTTGTTTTCTTTCAAATTTAAATTTCATGGTGGCTCTTATAACCTACGTAATATCAATCTGTTAAACGTTCCGAATCATAGATCGAATTACGGCATGCATGAGCCTATTACACGCATGAGTACCCTGTACAATTTATATAGTAGTGTTCTAGATTTCAATATTGACAAAGCGACACTGAAAAAGCTGCTTAAGCAATTGAAATTTTCTTTCTTTATGTGTATCTATTTTATTAATTTTTTCCTATTTTCTTAATTGTTGTGTATGTGTTAAGTGATCGTTACATTAACCACTAACACCTGCACTAGTTGATGAGCCTGTGTAAGCAATATTTTGCTTGACAATTTTCTGCTTGTAGTTGCTGCTTGCTTTAAGCACCCTACATCACAGATCTGATAGCAACTATGCAATGCAAGATCTGATGCAATTAAAAAAAAAAAAAAAAAAAACAATCACCACCTGTTGCGAGGAAAAGCAATAATAGAGGAAGTTTTCAGCTATATGTCTTTCTCTCCATGGATGGGGTGCTAGCGCTCAAGATTAACACGTTTCAGAATAATTTTGGTGACCTTAAAGGACGCCTATAAGCAGTCTCTGTAGTCGATTCTCCTGAGATAGAAGGAACGTCGCTGTTGTTTTTTTCAACAAATTTCCGGCCAAAAACGTTAGACTTGTGTGTAACCAGGGATGAACACTGATTTAGGCTACCTGCGTGCCAACGCAGGTTCGAGTTCTGAGAAAACCTATTCTGAATCTTGCCTAGTCCATCTGAGATCTTACTTCCCTTAGATCCGGCGTGCCCTGATACTCACACAAGCTTTACTGTAGCCTTTTAAGACCTCGGTACCTAAGCTTGAATCCGAGCACTATCTTGTACTAGGAATGAGGGTTAAGCAGCGCTTGAAGTGTACCTTGGATGTCACTGGAAAACGCGTATGATTCTTGTCCTCCATCTATTCGTTACAGTACAACGAGTAGCCATTACGATATAGAATTTTCCTGTTCAAAAGACCGACACATGTTTACAAAAGAGGCAGTGGTGTCTCATGTTTCCACTTTTCGCAAAGACCCCGGCACCAGAACACTGTCCGGTTTTTAACCCATCGGTGAAAATGCGATGGCATTACTTTTCGCCCGAGTTAAGTCGATGTTGAATTATTGTTGCAAAAACAAAAAACAAATGAATAAACAAACGTCGATAGTATTGATAGGGTCAATCGATGAAATCAAGAAGCATTCGTTACGATATGCGAATTTAGATTAGATTGAAAAGCTGCTGACACTTTGGCTAGATCCGATCTAGAATCCGCTGATGATAACTCTCTCGGTCAAAGATATATTGAACGCAGTCAATTATATTATACCAGACGTTGGTTGTTCAATTTTTCTACTTTGAGCGAATTTTTGTAGGGTAGGTTTCACGACTTGTAGGTACATCCCGGGTTCGAATCACGACCAGGCCGATAAAAGTTTGTTATCAATGGTCTTACCTCCGCGAGGGCCTGACAATCCCTGCGAGAGAAACATTTGTCATGCGAGTACTCAACGCACCATTGGGAATCGTCACAAATTTTAGATTCCGTCGATGCGTGTAACAGCAGCTATAACGCACAGGTTGTCAATTGTTTTCACGTAAATCTAATCAATGGATCGACGCACCAGGATGGCTAAGGTTCACAAAACGGTGCGAAACGAGTGGATGTGATGCATATTTAGAGTCATTGGTTTTCTCGGATTCAAAAACTACGTTGAGCTCTTAGGAGAATCCCTTCAAAATTGAACACAACTTCTCTGCTATTATTCGTTATTAACCTGTACAATTGCCGGAGATGCAGAGGCTCATTGTATGGCTGTCGAAATATCGCATGAAAAAGCAGGGTTTTATTTGGCGCCGCCTCATACGAGGAAAAATTGTCGAATCCTCCATTTAATTAATCCTTACTGATCAGTGTTTTGAAGCAATGTCTTTTCTATTTACTTCCACGCGATTTAATGTCTATTTAAGTGTGTGTTTGGAACAAGATCTTAAAACCTCTAGTTAAACATGCAAAAGCACTGGAAAGCATATCGCATTCCCTTCCTACTGAGCTCGAACTACTAGACATTCCACATAAGCAAGTTCAAACTTTTATTACAAATTATCCCTAATTACCACCATGCAAAGAAGGCGGCTCTCAACAGACCGACGGACAAACAAACTGAATATTATAACGAAAGAAAGAGAAAATAAAAACTAACAAACGAACTGAGAATAAACAAATTTTTCTAATTTTCGCACACACTAACACAAAAGAAGTACATTTTCGAATTAATAGTTGAAATGCACTTGAAAAAGAAAATAAGCCACTCCCCTAAAATTAAAGGGGAGTTCTTTTCTACCAACCACCCAAAATAAAACGGTGATGGACAATCATATTAGCTTTTTTTACAATTGTGATGAAAGAACTCACTGGTCCCATAGAAAAACTCTAGGCCATTGTGTTTACCGTCTTAAAGTGATTCTAAGGGACGAAGAAGAATTTTTACCATCACCTCTTATGAACCGCATGACTAGCGTACTGAACTAACAAATAAGATACAATGGCTTAGGGGGTGTACTATACTAACCTCGCCGGCGGTGGAGAATATCTGCCATCGACTTCATCACTTTCCGCTTCCTTTTGTTCTCCATGGATGACGGCGATTCCCAACCGCAAACGCTCGGCATATGAGGTGGCTTTCTTAGCTGAGCCAGGATCGCGAGCGACAATCACTGAATTTCTGTAATCGGGAATCTGAAAAAGGGATAATAAAATAAAAACCAATTGAGGAAGCATCTGATTGTCAACATACACTTTCTTGGATATACTGCAGCAAGAATGGTGACGCTCGCAAGTTGTCCACAGGGATGTCGAAAAATCCCTGAATCTCCTTCTGATGCAAATCCATTGTAATAATGTGTGTGAGGCCAGATTTGCACATCATCTGAAAACGGACGATTATTAGAATGCTCCTTTACAAGTGATGCAAATAGCTATATAACAAACCTTAGCCAATAATTTGGTAACAATACAACCACGTTTCCTCATTTTACATTGCTTCGAGTAGGGTAAATAAGGGATAACACCCACAATAGATCGGGCCGATGATGTCTTGCATGCATAGGCCATTATCAGCAGCTCCATGATATTGTTGTTGGCATCCCTAGAAGCGAATTCAGTTAAAATCAAATTTACCACCTATAATCGAGCTTCCAACTGACTTTGTTCCAGTTTGAATGATGTATATATCTTTACCCCGTACAGAGTCGCCAATCTCCACCATGGTCTCGCGGTTGGTCTTGTGAAAGACCGAGCAACCGCCACTCTTTAAGCCCATTCGATCGGCGACCAGATTCGCCAAATCGGGATGTGAATTGCCATGGATAATGACAATATCGGATGCCGATGATGCCTCCATTTCGCCTCGGTAGCGTTTAGGTGGGCGAACACTTCCTAATCTGAAAGCAGCAATAGATGAAAACAAAAGACAAATCAGTTAGGGTAGAGCGAACAAGCTGTGTATGGGTTAAGTATATAACAAAATGCTAAAAGTCAATGGAACTATAGCTTGTAAAGCGGAACAAGTGAATTTTTTGTTCGGGACAATAACTTGAGGTAAATAAACAGCCATTAGGTTTTAAGCTGGGCTATGAAAATACTCTGTTAGTTGCTGGAAAAGGATATTTAAAAACTTAAGCGATGTTAATTTTAGGTATAGTCTTTAGGAATGAGCTTAATTTACGTCTACTGAACGCCAGGTTTCTTAACCAACAAAGTATCGATAATAAACAGAAGAGATCTACATAACGAGTAAGATTTGCTTCTCCTAAAATAGCTTAAAAAAATATTGTAAAAATGAACAACTTCGGCGGACCCACGTCCTTCTGGCCGACTCATCATGTTAGCGTCACCTGTAACTATGAGTTGCCAACCACATTGTCAATGCAGGAATGAAATGCCTGCAAAAATATTAGAGAATCCATCCACCAAACCAAAGATCAACCTACCGACTGCGCCAAAAAAATTATTCCTTAATTATGAATGCAATTTTATGAATTTATGAATTTTTTTTGAGATGTCGAAACGCTATTCAAAAATTAGAACTTTCAGTTTCATGTCAAGAAAACTATGAAGCCCCAAAGAGAACTACGAGAGAGTGGAACTGGTTCTACTTATGACAGCAGAACAAGCCAAAGCTTGAAAACAAAGTGTAAACAAATTTAATTTTCGATGTTTAAAGCGGACTGTTTTATGGGTGCAGCACCTGGAAAGCCTCAACCAAAAAAGTTGAAGAGAACTTTAAAAATTGAATTAACAAGGACAAATCGTAACTTAGAGTTATCATAAAGTGGCAAGCTGAAGTCAACTAGCACGAGATTTTCAGACTTTTAGAAATTGTTGGCGATGAAGTATGTAAAGGGTTTTTTTTTCGCCCAATCACACCTTCAACTGGTAAATTCATTTAAGAAGTGAGAGGCAATATGCATAATCATCCAGCACGGTAGTCGCTCGCATCGAAAAGGTCTAGGTCATTCAAGGAGATCGTTTTGGAAGGAATTTATTCATCCATCGAAAACAATGACAATCTACATAAGACCTCTCAAACCTACTAAACAATAGAAGAACCGCATAAAATACAAAGTATCAAAGGTAACGTATTCAATCGAAAAAACGTGCATACTCACGTCCTTAAAAAAATGCGTTAAATGCCTTAAAAATGCTATTTTTCAAAACTCTATACATACGATAATGTAGCAACGCGTAATTCCCTCTTAATTGACAATAGTTGCCCAACCCACTGTCACTCTTTACCAACGTAATTTATTTTTCTGCCATGCTATGCACGGCAACGCAATAACTGCACTAAGGTCGCAATTAATTGATTTCCACTGCAGGAATTTGCATTTTCACCTCCTTTTGCTCCAGTGAACTATATACAAAAAGTTTCCCTTCACAGTGGCAACCATAAGGGATGTGGATTTATCGATCAAACACCCTAGCACACCAGTGATTTCATTTTTAAATGTTTTTTGCCAAAGTTTGTTGTCCTACTCACAGTGTGTGTGTTGAAATCAATCGCTTTGAATGCAAATTAGAAGGAATGAAAACAAAGTAAAACTAAAATCGGACGAAACCAAGGAAAAACAAAAGATTTCAATTTACGATATCCTTTAAAGAATGTTAACCCTTCAAAAGAAAGAGAGGGGAAGGAGAGTGTGTGCCAGCCGGTGTGTGTGTTAAATTCTGTTAGTTCTAAAGTATTCCTCAAGTCGTAAATTGTGAAGCAAACCTGATTTTACACGAAACTTAAAAGGACTGTATACCTATACTGTGTAACGTAACGAGAGTTTGTGAATGAAATTTCCTTCTAATAGAAAGGAAACTGCGTCTGGTGTTGAGGAGTGAGGACAAAATATTGCCAGGCACTTGGGTGGAGATTGTTGGATGCAGATTGTGTTAGACACTTAGAATGAAGACGAAACACTAGAAGCAGACGTGTGGAAGACTCTGGAAAGTGGGCGACTAAGGCGATATGGGTGATTCAGGTGAGTTACTTGTATGGACTTTAAGTAATGTGAGTATATCTAACAGAAATGCATGGGAGACAAGGTTGAATGCCAACACCCAGTAAGACTCATGCCAACGAAGTGTAAGGTAAATGCCACACGAATGTTTATAAGTTATCATAAATTTTTTTTGGTTTTGAACACACAATGCAGCGACAACCTGAGTACATATTATAATATGATAAAGATAAGGTAAAAAATTCCGAAATCTTTTATTTAACGTTCAGCAAAAAGATAACTGAGCACGTTCACGTCGATTTAATTTTAGATCAATTGCTTTTTATAAAAATTCCAGAAATAGGGAGAAAATGGAGCACCAAAATCGTCTTGTCTCGAGGATTTAACCAAAACTTATTAAAAAAAACACTACCGTCGTTCTTTTTCATGGTCCCCACCTCTGCGAGGGTCTGACCAATACTCCGAGAGCAACATTTGTCTTCAAAAACTTGCCATAGTGCCACTCGGATTCGCCAAAAATTGTATGTCCCCTTCAATGTGAAGAATACAAAACACACAGCATACATGGTTGAGAAGTTAGCCCTGGTTTACATCATTGCGCCACTCTATAATTTTACTACACAGAAATTAGTGTGTTAGTGTGTCGGGCTACTATGCACAAGATTCCAGGTTCCAATCGCGACCAGTGCAATAATAGTTCTTTCATGGCCCCCTCCCCAAGAGGTAATATATTCAACTTATATGTCTGGGCAGGTGCACCAAAGACCACCTTAAACAGACGAAAGTATCCAAAAGCAACCGTTAAAAGTAATAGGCGACAGTTTAAAGAATGCTGAAACAAACCATGTCAAGGACACACCTCTTAATCAGTTCGATTCCTCCTGCAATTCAGTGATGTTTTTTGCATGAAAAAAAAAGGTTTGTTTAGTCGTAAGAAATATAATCGTTATAGTCAGAGGCCAGAATTTAAATCCTGACCATCGTGCCACAGATACGACGTAATCCAACGTATGGAGGAGATATACAACTTTTTACAACGTAGTTTCTCTCGGAAGGCTTCCCCAACAAGCGGGCCATTAGGAATGCAGTAGAGTTACATAACCTCGCGCCTAAAAGAAAGAGAAGAAGAAGTTTCTCTTGGAACGTGTACGAATTCCTTGTGCGTCGCGAAACTTTCCAAGTTTACGGTTTTTCGCACACATGACACTTTTAGTCACGCAACAGTTTGATTGCTTATTTGAGTCCTATGGGCTTGTATGGGAATGCGAACACATGAGCAACCGACACGAAACCCGTTTGGGGTAGCTTTTAAATCTGTTTTTTTAAAAGTAGTCAAAGATTTACGACTTGCTCATTATCAGGAATTGCTTTTTTAGCACACTAAGCTCAATGTTTGAACTCCGACGTGCAACTCTCTCATTTCTTCCAAGTCGCCGAAATCTTAGAGAGCAAGAGTGCAATATTTCCTTGGGTACCTTAAGAGAACTAGAAAAGTTGCTCATGTGTGCGCTATTTACGTGGATCGTGAGTAAACTATTGATCCTTAAAAAAGTTGCTTGTGTGGAACTAGACTACCATTTTTGAAAGATTAAAAAAAAAATCGCAAAATTTAAGTCTTGAGAATGCCTGATCCATCTGACATAACTTTAAAAACCTCATTTGAGCCTCAAAGCAAGTGGAACGCTAATACAACGACTTCGTGGAACGCTGGTAGTCTAACAAACAATGATTACACGAAGAACGACGTCTTGAAGCTTGGACCGCATCAACTTTAACAGCCTCTATTCCAAATCAGTATAATCAAGGCTGTGTGGAGCTTTTAAAGAGGGCGCAAAAACGACTTTTGTTTTGTATGAATAAAAGTTTTACAAGGAAATTTTAAATTCTTATCAGCCTGATAGCCCCTCTCTCGAGCAACTATAGTGTCCATGTATAAGACCCTCATCATCCCAGTCCTGCTTTACGGTGCAGAAGCATGGACTCTGTCAAAGGCGGATGAAAACACGTAGGACTGCTTCAAGAGAAAAATTCTTCGGACGATTTACGGTCCCGTCTGCATAGACGGAGAGTGGAGGAGGAGATATAACATCGAACTGTACGGGCTGTACAGCGATACCGACCTAGCCGAAAGAGTCAAAACACAACGTCTACGGTGGCCCGGAAAATCTTCGAATCCACACCACAGGGACGGCGCGGTAGAGGAGCACCGAGACTCAGGTGGCACACGCAAGTGGAAGGGGACCTCAGCCAACTTCGCGTGCGAAACTGGAGACGGCTAGCTAGAGACAGAGGTGGCTGAGGCCCAGGTCCACCCCGGACTGTAGCGCCACCTTAAGTAAGTAAGTATCAGCCTGATATCCGAATGAGTATTCCGGCCTAAGCCCTTTTCACAGTCATTTTTATGGTCACACAACAAAAATCCATTTCCCTTCATCGATCGGTTGACTTTTTGTTTCAGCCTTCTAGGCTCTTAAGTTTGCTGAAAACTTTCGAAAAATATTTAGGGCGGCTGCCTGCCCTGCCTACCTCATTGAAATCTGAATAAAAAGTTGGAGAGTGAATACTTGGAAAACCTCTCAAAAATGTCAGGACGTTGCCGAAGTTCCTGAAAAATTTCTAGAATATAAGGGGCGATGTTCTGAAGTTAAGTGCACTCAATTTCGCCTACGTTTTTTCGAAAACTTGGCAATTTTGAGGATCAAAAACAGATCAACAACGAGCAGTTAAAGTATAATTAAGGTACTAGCATTTTTTTTAATTACTCGCAATTTTACCCTACATAAGAGCATCTTGCAAAATAATACCAACAAGAGCACTTAAATCGTTTTATTAACTTAAATATCAGAATATGTTTCAGAACAACAATAAAAAGGGAATGTATGTTACTTCCGTGTTCATAGAAAAACATTCCTATATTCGTTCGATTACAACAAAAGCCACCAGTTGATTTGGTTGAAGGATATATGGGTTTGTACGTTTCAGCGAACCTACCTTCCACCCCAATCATTGCTAAGCCAAGCATTGAAACGAGAAAGAAATTATTTGCCATGCCATCATGCATATGTACCTTGTTAGAGGTGGCAAGTAACCACTTTAGGTGTATGGCCTTTAGGGAAGGCACCTGCGATGATAGCACCTCTTTTGTGGCCATAAAGAAAATCGAAAAGTGTAATCACGCATGCAACTCTGACACGATTTCTAGGCTCCTCACAGCCATTTAGACGTGTGCTTCCTTAACACAAATTTAAGTGTTCAAAAAAAAAAAACTAATTTTGTGAATGAAGCCAACACTTGAGTGAAACTTCTGCCATTTTACATCAAGTAGTCCTCTAGATAGGTTGTTTCTTAAACAAAGGCAAAATGATAGGGTTGGCTTGTGATCCATTGCAACATACAAGCATGTACCAACGCTTGGAAGAGGGTACATCTCTGTTTCAACCACCTAATTTATAACAAACGTTTTCTAATTTACTTATAATTGCAGACAGCGAAGATAGTGATGGAGAAGGAGGTTTGGGCAATGTCAGCCGAGTGATTATCCGTCCGCCTGGGCAAAGTGGAAAAGCCAAGCGTGGGCACCTCTGTTTCGATGCCGCCTTTGAAACGGGAAACCTGGGGAGAGCAGATCTGGTTGGAGACTTTGAATACGATCTCTTCCTCCGGCCAGACACGTGCAATCCAAGATATCGATTTTGGTTCAATTTTACCGTGGACAATGTGAAACAGGACCAACGAGTGATTTTCAACATCGTCAACATGAGCAAAACCAGGAACCTCTTCAATTCAGGTCTGACTCCTTTGGTGAAGTCATCCAGTCGACCAAAGTGGCAGCGGTTACCCAAGACGCATGTTTTCTACTATCGATCAGTGTTGCATCAGAATCACTACGTACTCAGTTTTGCTTTCTCGTTCGACAAGGAGGACGATGTGTATCAGTTTGCACTGGCTCCGCCCTACAGCTACTCGAGGCTGCAAGCCTATTTGAATGTAATCGAAGCGCGGTCGGTCGAGAAACGCTTCACGAAGACTACCTTAATTAAGACTTTGGTAAGGGAAGCTGGAAAACTCTCTCAATCATGCTAATCAACCTTTATTTCCAGCAAAATAGAAACTTAGACCTCATCACCGTCGACCATGTACCTCGACAGCGTGGCGCTAGACTAGACAAAAATTTTATACGCGTTATTGTAATCTTAGCTAGATCGCATCCCGGTGAGGCTCCAGCTTCGTATGTGTGCCAAGGATTCATTGAGTTCCTCATTGGAAATCATCCAATCGCTGTGATTCTTAGGGAGAGTTTTGTCTTCAAAATTATTCCGATGGTTAATCCGGACGGAGTGTTTCTGGGCAACAATAGATGTAATTTAATTGGACAGGATTTGAATAGGACCTGGCACATGGCGACCGAGTTTTCACAACCAACTTTGTTTGCCATCAAGAACTTGTTAAAGGATTTAGATGGCTCTGATGTAAGTTTTACTCTACGATATTCGTTATGGTAATTTATTTGACAATAAGATTCGTTAACAGCTGTACCAAATTGACTTTGTGATTGACCTACATGCACACTCCAGCCTGAATGGGTCGTTTATTTATGGCAACACGTATGAGGATGTCTATCGCTATGAGAGGCATCTTGTGTTTCCACGACTATTTGCGGCCAATGCCCACGACTACGTGGCAGCGAATATGATGTTTAATGCGGACGAAAGGAAAGCTGGTTGCGCCAGAAGATTTTGCTGTGAGAGGCTGAGTGACACAGCAAATTCGTATACGTTGGAGGTGTCGATGGGAGGGTACATTCTGAAGGATGGAAAAACCATGTCCTTGTACACGGAAGATGGATGTGAGTAGAACATGTTGCTATGAAGTGGGAAGGTATTAAAAACAAGCTTAACGAAGTTCCACGAAAGAGGGAGAAGTTAAAAGTTTTGCCAGACAATGGTGACTTTCATTGTGTCCTTTGAAAAAGTTGAAAAACTTTGAAAAATTAAATCGCAGATATGACTATTTAAGTCTACTGAAACAAAGATGGCACTGCAGATGGCTGCAGAGAAAATTCTTCTGACGACGTCTTTTATCAACGTGTAAGCAAGCATTTCAAAATGTTCATGAATGTAGATTGGCTTTCGAATTGGCTTTAATTCAAACCAATTGATTAAGGTTAATTTGGAGAGAATTGTGTGTTGTGTGATGGCTGGCCGACCTTTGTATTAAGAATGTTCCTTCCCGTGATAAGGTTGCACAAGTTCTGGTGCTGAGATTTTAGTGGTTCAATCCGCTTGTCTGTTTCCATTCTACAATCCGCTGCAGGATTTTTTGAACAAACGGACGATGATCTTTTCTCACAACTTATACAGACGTTTTTCTATAGTGAAACTCCTCCCCCCTTCGACTGCAAAGGCGAAACAAAAATCTTTACAATTTTTACTTGAAGGAGAAAGACGTGAGGCATTTCGAAGGTTTAATAAGCCAGTTAAATAGAAAAATCAGTAAAATGAAAGAATTTTTCCGTTCTTAAAAATAAGTAAGAGTTTTTAGAAAATGAGATTTTCGGCCTCTTTTTCTGATTTCAGATTTCCGCCTTGGACGCAACCTAGCCCGCACCTTTCTTCAGTATTATCGCTTTATCAACATTCTACCCGTGCCGCTAGTACCAGAAATCCACACAAAACGACGCAATCGACCCCGCACCACTCACTCCCGAAGTAGATCGAAGTCCCGCTATGACGTTCAACCACGACCTAAGACAACTCGCTGTTACGCACCAATCAGCTACACAAATCTCTCGATTTGCTACGACAGCGCAACATCTGATGAAGGCTCTCCCCTGCGTCAGCCAAGTAGTCAATTTGGATACCGAAACTATCGTCGTCTAGCCGCAACAGCTGGTTCAACAACCTCAGCACAAGATCAATTCTCGTTGCTCACAATTCGATCGGCAAAGTTCGACAACCTGGATTTCTCCAACGATCCGAGAGGTGCGGGCCGAAAACTTCCACCAATCGAGAAATCATCCAGAAGCATGCTGACAGAAACGTTCAACGTGCCTCCGAAGCCGTATTTGTCGATAATTGATTTGAATCAATTGACCCGGAGTACAATGAACGATGCTGTTCATGGTAATCGATAAAGCAAAACTAATTTGTTGTTCTTCTTAGCCAATTTTATGTAAAAAAGAATTTAAACTTTTTTATAGCTTATTCAAAATGTCCATCTTCCTACTTAAATCTTTGTAATTTCTTAATTTTTTTTCTTCAAGTGTAGCTATGAAACTTTTAAAAGATTTTCAATACATTCTACTGTCCAAGAAAAACAAATTGGCAATCGTCTATTTTTGGTTTGGTTTGTGTATTTGGGAAACTGCTGAGGCGTAGTCGTTGCACAGCATGCTTTTGACAGTCCAAGATAAATGGTTTTTGGCTATTGCAACGGTTGGGTTAGATGCAGAGTGATGGTATTTTGGGCTCAAATTTTCTAATTACCGGGTTGATTTAGCTATTGAGAAATTGTTGGGCAAAATTGTTGTTCATCATAAAAAATTGTATTTTAAAAGATGTGAATTGGTGATTCAATGTCCTTCGAGTTCTGAATGTTTCTGAACCTAAAACAGTCATCATAAATCATAATCCAATGAGCTGTAAAGTTTAAACAGACTTTCCTTAAATTAAACTTCGAGAGCAAATATTTATCGTCTATGCGTAGAGGGAAAAATGTATGCCAGCAAAATTCATTCCGAAAATAATCTATGTACTCAAGGCTAACAACGTATAAGGTCAATATTGAACCCTTATCGTGGTATCATTTATTACAGAAGCACCAAACTCAGCTACTGTTTGCCATCTTGTATAATCTTTGTCCACAAGAAATGTTATACCAGACATTCACGCATATATCTACATATAGTATACTTGACCTGTTTATAGGGACTACTTTTGCCAATAGCGTGCGGTCAATCGTTAGGAAAAGGAAGCCAAATTGTAGCTGTGACTTAGAATTGCTTTTGGTATGGAAACCTCGCTTAAAAAAAAAAAACTTACAATACTAATTTGAAAAGTTATTATTGTAGTTGCAGTAGTTAGACAAGTTGAGTACTATAATGTCAAGTTCAGATAAATCTGAAATAATTTACTCTCTTTGTTTAACATATCGTTTCAACCAGATAGGATCTAGATAAACAAAAAAAATCTACAAATCTACTACGGATTTTCCGGAAGTGCACTTCCTTTCAAAAATGAGTCAACTGTTCTAATATTAAAGACAATTGGCTTGTGAAATGAAGATGGGTTGAAGCAATTAGCAATTCGCTATCCGATAAAAACTCATACAGCTTTTAGATATGAGAAAGCCAAGCATAAGCAATAGTAGTTATTCACATTTCAAGTCGATATTGACATTGAGGCTTTAGCTGAGATGCGAATCAATTCAGACCTCGAATCCAGGATTCGAAGACCCTCAAAGGGAACCTACCCTTACTGCTTCTTTTTAATAGTGAATGCCTAGAAGCACTAGAGAAAGCAGATCACAAACTTAGTTTTAGAAACAGGCACTCAGAACTAAGTGCCTCTTGCCAGTAACGACCTGCAGACGATATAAATGATTTTTTTTTATAAATGATTTTTTAGCATTTTAAGCTCTTAGCAGTCTACTGAGAACTCGCAAAACCTTTAATCAACGACCTTATTGTGTGTTGGTCCGGAATAGAAACTAGACTCTGCTTATTTATTTATTATTATTTTTTTTGAATGTGGAGTGGCGTGGCGTAGTGGTTAGTTGGTGTGCTTACTACGCCGGAGGTCTGCGTTCAAATCCTACCATATCGTCTGGGCTATATAGCTCAGTTTTTCAGGTATGCCAAAATATGTCTAATTTTTGCATGCCTGGAAAACTCGTCAATCTGTGCAGGATGACGATGAAAAACTTACGCTGTTCCGTCCAGTTCGGTAAAACGCCTTTACCGACCTTGACGGAACCGACCCGTTTGATGCCAAAAAAGAATTCGGACAAGGCAACGCACTGTCATGTGACTTCTTTAACATCATACTTGAGAGAATTGTGCAGTATTCCCGCGCCAACACCAGAGGTACAATCTTTCAAAAGCCCGTTCAATTACTCGCATACGCAGACGACAATGACATGATTGGAAGATCAAAGCATGATGTCAGTGATGCCTTCGTGAGTATTGCGACGGAAGCGGCGAATATGGGTTTAGAAGTCAACGAGGGCAAAACCAAGTATATGCTGTCGTTGAGAAGAGACACCCAACCCGACGTCTTGGACGGAACATCATAGACAGCTATATTTTTGAGGTAGTTAGGGACTTTGTCTACCTGGGTTCCGCCATCAATTCAGACAATGACACCAGCGCTGAAATCAAACGAAGGATTTGCCAATCGCCGTTTCTTTGGGCTAAGAAGGCAATAAAGTAGTAAAGCCCTCTCTCGAGCAACTTAAGTCTCCATGTATAAGACCCTCATCATCCCAGTCTTGCTTTACGGTGCAGAAGCATAAAAAAAATAAATAAATAGAGTGGCGCAACAGCTCGAGGTGAACCAGGGCCAACTACTCAACAATGTATGCTGTGTGTGTTAATGTCTTCACATACAAGGGGACCTACAATTTTTTGCCGAATCCGAACGGCACTTTGAGAAGTTTTTCAAGACAAATGATACTCTCGGAGGGCTTGTCAGACCCTCGCGGAGGTGGTGCAGAAGCATGGTGCCTGTCAAAGGCGGATGAAAACACTTTAGGCTGGTTCGAGAGGAAAATACTTCGAGCGATTTATGGTCCAGTCTGCAAAGACGGGGGGTGGTGGAGGAGATATAACACCGAACTTTACGGGTTGCACAGCGACGCCGACCTAGCCAGAAGAGTCAAAATACAACGTCTACGATGGCTGGGTCATCTAGAGCGGATGGAATTCAACGCTCAGGCCCGGGACATCTTCGAATCCCCGCAAGGACGGCGCGGTAGAAGAGTACCGAGACGCAGGTGGCGCACGCAAGTGGAAGGGGACCTCAGCAAACTTTGCGTGCGAAACTGGAGACGGGTAGCTCGAGACAGAGCTGCCTGTTGAAGCATCCCGGACTGTAGCGCCACCTTAAGCATGCAAGTAAGAGTAGAGATAGGGACCTGCAACCACGTCAGCTTTTAAAGGCTTCCGAAGTTTATCATCCGGCTTTGATTTGCTTATCATTGGCTGAAAAGTAAAGAAAATCTAACCAAAGAAACTGAGGCGGGTTTTTGTCAGTAAAAATGTTCGGTTTTGACGTTTTTACAGGCCTCTACATATTTTTTTACTCTCCCCCAGGTATCGCATTTTGACTTTTTCCAATCGTCGAGCGATACCTGGTGGACAGGAGAGGAATATGTAAAGACATGAAACAACGTCAAGCCGAAAATTTTGATTGTTTGTTAACTGGCAAAAGCTTTTCCGCCCTAGTTTTATTGATCAGTGTTTGTTTAATAATCAGTTGACAAGTAAGTAAATCTCAGCCAGGTGATAAGATTTGGATTAACTCGAGAAGTTTTTGAGTCTCTACATATTCCTCTATTCTCCACCGCGGGGCTGCCTTTAATTTAATCGCCAAAAATCTAAGCCAGGTGATTAAATTTGGATTAACTCGAGAAGTTTTTGAGTCTCTTCATATTCCTCTATTCTCCACCGCGGGTCTGCCTTCAATTTAATAGCCAACTGTAAGTAAATTTTCCCTTTACAAAGTAGGCTTATTTTCCTCTGTGGGTTTAGCTTAACGGTAAATTTCGGCACAGAATAGTTGGTGTTTATGTGGGTGTAGATGGACCTTTCAAAAAAGTACAATGGGCTGTGCACACTGCAAAAAAATAGTAGATGTAGGTGTTGACTTGTAGATGTTGATTAAGTTGGTCTACTTTGAACTTTGTGGACTAACATTCCATTAACATATTTGACGTTTTGGCGAGCATCCGTGCTTGGTATTCTTATAATTCACGCTGTGTTTTTACATCAAAGTTTATAAGTTTATCGTCGACGTTAGTCGAAAAATGTGTGTCTGGGTGGAATAATATTGGCTCACCCACTGAAGAGCAATCATTATCCAATGTTATTTTTGCGAAACTCACTGGTCAAAAATCTGGGGCTTTAAGACCTTATGATCTTGATGATTATTCGACGTTTTGTTTTTCTGTTGTTGTTTACGTTATTTCGCTTTGTAGAATCAAAAATTCAATGGAGAATTGAACTGAATTCGGAAGAGACGATTGGAAAATTCAGAATGCGATACCTGGCTGCAAAATTCGGAATTATATGACCGAACTCGAACTTATGACTCTGTAAAACTTATGCCTCATAAACATAGCGTTGATTTTCAAGCTTCATTCGTTTAAAACTGTTAAAAAATTCCAACTTCTTTACCTGTTTTTCTGCGTAAAATGACTATTGTATCCTGAATTTTTGCGAAATAACCACACGTATAAGCAGAGTGTGGATTACAGCTGGAACTAATTTTCCTGTTAAATGACAATAGGGAGAGGCAATGATTTCAAGAGTTAAAGTTTCGATGACTTTGGCTCATTTCACACACCCCGGCAGTCCGCTAGCCAGTCGTTTGTATGGTCAACCGGCGGCGGTTTCGGTTTGCTGGTGTGAACGCGCCTATACGAAACGTCAAAAATGTTGTCATTTGCCTAATGGCCTTTTCGATTGGTCGTCCGGGAGCATTCTGGACTCTCCTGAAATTGTTTTCTAGGCACTCGTTTGACAGTTCCTCTCCTGAAAAGAAGATATATTTGCTCCTGGCCGAGAATTCAGATCAGAATCCAAACGAGAAGCATGCACACAATCATACAACGCACGTGTCAAGTTGGATAAAAGTTATTTGTACTTTTGCTTCACAAAAACAAGGTTAGACAAGCTTCAAAATCAAAAACTAAACGTGATTAGCTGTTTGGATGTACAGTCCCAATCCGGGAAAAGAACGCATTGCTTATGGCCTTTTCGGTTGGTCGTCCGGGAGCGTCCGGGAGACCTCTGAAATATCCTGAAACTGTTTTCTTAGACTCGTTTGACAGTTCCTCTTCTGGATAGAAGAGAAATTTGCTTCTGGTTTTGAATCCAAATCAAAACCAGAAGCACGCACACAATCATACTTTTACCAATGTCAAGTTGGATAAATGTAATTTTTCCCCTGTAGAATAGCTTTTGCTTCACAAATACAACGCTAGACAAACTTCAAAATCAAGAAAAACGTATTTGGAGAGAATCCCCAATCCGGTAGAAGAACGCCCTGATCCGGAATCGTCAACCGAAAAGGCCATTAGGGATCGCAAACCGAAAAGGTTATTTTATCTGTGAAAAATGCTGACATTTCCTTCAATTTTGACAAATCATTGCAGAAATGAAAATGACACACACATTATAAAAAAAATGTTGTTGAAGAATAGAAGCGTTTTCGACAGAATCGGAAATTTTAAAAATCTGTCAAATAAGTACCTTTAGAATAAAGGGTGATTTTTTAGCTGGTTTGGTTTTGGCAGCACTGGTTTTGACAGCTGACGTGTGTTTAGTACCTTGTGTCACTGTTCAAACAGCTTCAGTTTGGTTTGCAATTTAACCATGGATCGTCTTACAAATGAACAACGCTTGCAAATCGAAATGTCCATCGGTTCGAAATGTTCATCGCGCGCTGCTTCCATTTTATGGTCGGCATTCTCGACCTTCTGAGCAGTCTCTTCCGGTCCGGTCAATTGGCCGCCTAGATCGTGCAATTTGACACCATTAGATAATTTTTTGTGGGGGTATGTCAAGGCTAATGTCTATAGGGACAAGCCCGCTTCGATTGACGCACTGGAAGCCAACATCCATGCATTCATTCGTGAGATACCGGCCGATATGTGTGAAAGAGTATGCCAAAATTGGACTCAGCGGATGGGCTACCTGAGACGCAGCCGCGGTCAACATTTGCATGAAATTATCTTTAAACAGTAAATTGCAAGGTTCAAACTATCGATTCAAGCAATTATTGGATTTTTCGCTAAATCAGTCCATTTTTTCTTTAAATTATTGGCCTCAATCCAAAAAAATTATTCATGTAGAATAATTTAAAATGCGTTTCGGCACCTTTTTGTTCTTTAAAACTTTTTTTTTAGTAAAATTGGTCCCGGACTTTCGCTAAAGAAGTCCAAAAACAAACAAAGATTTTGTCCGTCGTTCAGACTAGTTTTTTGTGTGGAAACATCGGTATTCGGCAGTTAAGCAAAGAATTACCCCAAAAATTAGTCTCTTAGTCATTTTCGAGCCGGGTTTAACATCGGCTTAAACTGCAATTTTTAGATTAACATCGGGTTAAAGTCCGAAAAGTAACTGTAACTTAGTTTTATTTTTTTTTTATAATAATGCTCGTGATCAAGGAGTTATGGTTAGCCTTGAAATGCGCAGCACATCACGAGCGGAAAGAATTTGGAAAAGGCAGTGCTACCAGGAAAATTTATATTTGAGCAGAGCTTGGAGAACGACTCGAGCTATTTGTCTGTTGAAGATGCCAAGGTGTATTGGATGCATCAAAATGACTGATGCTGCTCAGAGAATATTGCGAAACGTTCCGCTCGAACATAAGTTTACCTTGGATATCGCTTTAGCCATGGCAACCAACTACATAACCGGTCGATACATCAGTATTGGTCCGAACGACCGAGGGATTACTTTTAGCCAGTAGGTGGTTCGAGGCTCAACATTGCTTTCAATGGGTTTTGCACGAAAAGAGCGCTAGCAAAGCTTTGCGAATTTTTTTTCCTGTAAATTAGTTTTCTGTATAAAATGAGACTCAAATAGTTAGTAGGATGTTTCCCTGAGGCGGCAGTAGTAATGTAATCCGCATTAGCGATCCCTGCAAGCCTCGCGCTCTTCGAGCTACTACGCCAACTAAAAAATTGAATAAACAAAATTCGATGAATGCATTGCACTTAACCGCATCAGTCACTTATCCGACATGCTAGCAGCAACAGTTGTTGTATAACGCACTTGACGTATTACCAAAGGTACTAAAACCTCCCATCGTAGTTTAATATCTGACTACAACACAATGTGCCCTGTGCCCCTAATAAAATAGTTGGAATGCATAGAGAAATAAGCTCCTACACCACTTATCATTAGACGTCAAGCTCCCCTTTGCCAGGGGAACAACGTTATGTTTATCCTAATTAAACCCACACACTTGTAAATAAATCAGATTGTTGATAATGCCAAGCCATATTTGTGTACAACAACAATCGACACGAGTTGTCCATATCACAGCACATACAAGTGCTTCAGCTCTAGTTAGTTGTTATCAATTTGGTTTGCAGAAGAGTCCAAATATATAAATGTGTTCCATGTGTGCTATATTCGCGATAACCTCCCAAAAAGTTCGCCCAATTTTGGTGAATACTTTGTGTACACAGAAATTACCATTGACCTTGGTTGGATGGTTCAAATGGAATGAGAAGCTCCTACATGCTATTGGAACTTCTTCCCTTTAAGATTTTTTTTTTAATGAAATTTAAGGTCACTTCTGGATTCATTTGTTGAACAAGTGTCTGAGAAGTAGGCGACGCTATCCATCTTGGCAGAGAGCCAGATAATATGACATTTCAACCGAAACCGCATGCAAATCGATAGCTGCCGTCTGGCAGTTGGAGCACAATTTTTATCTTATCATTTTGCCAAGTAGGTGTATCGCCTGTAACTAGAGGCAATAATCCATCTACACGCCCGACTACTTCATCAAACACTCAACTGCGACATTAACCACATGGGGCACAGCGACGGGCAGCTATTAATCAATCGTTGTTACACACCCAGCCAAGTATTGAATTCTACTCCAAACTCGATGAATGCGAGAAGGTGATAGTTAGGAATCCCTCGACCAGGTGATTGTTGGGAACTTAATTACAGGCAACGCTGACACGACAAGACGCTCCGAAATCCATATTGCTCGTGACCAAAGCCGCATGTGTAGGTATGCTCTTGTTGTTGTTTTTTTTAGCGAACAGTCCACCAAAGCAGAGAGAATACAAAAGGAAACACACAAACCAAAAATGCGCTAATTGGATAAATTTTATAACCTGGCGGGCTACTCACTCACCCTGTGGACATTAGAATTCGATATTAAAATATATACTATACACGGATATGTATGTACAAATAGTTCTTCTTGACGAGTTACACGTAGATACAAACTTCTTGGAACAGAAAAAAAAAAAACAAAAAAAAAAAAGGAGTTTGAACGTCGCAAAATAAAATTCCTTGGATGAAATCTCTAGGGCGGTTCGTGGTGGTGGGCAATGAAGGAACAAAAACAACAATAAATTTGTTAACAAAGCAAACTCAGTATAATATTAAAAATTTTAAACTACAGGCGAAAATTAATTCTTTACTTGTTTCGGCCGAGTAGCATATTTTTTTTTTTTTCTTACTGAAAATATTATACTTTCTGAGAAAATTGATTTCTTTTTTTCTTGGTATTTTTACGAAACAACACGAACTTTTCCTTTGAAGGACTTACATCGGATTAACCCAATTCTTTTCTCAATTAAAATTAAATTTTTTGTATAGTATTTTTTTTGGTTTAATTTGTAAGAAACACCATTTGTGATGCGAGTGTACGAGATTGATTGCGGATTAGAATAGATTGTCCAGTGATAATCACATGAGAAACGCAAAATGAAGGGAAACACCGAGGGAACTTAAAAAAAATTAATCTGAATTGTAAAGACTTTTTACGCGCACGCACGAGTGGTGTGTAGATGCTGACAGGAGGAGCAAACGAAAAATGGTCGTTTCGTTGGTTATTTTTCGCGTGACAGTTGACAGCTGTTGTTTTGACACACCGCGTGGGGAAGGTAGTCGGACTGTTTTACCGAATTCGTCATATGTGGTTGGTGTATAGGCTGATGTAAGCTGTCGGTATGCGATAAGAGCCATTGCAAGGAAACCATATAAATGCCAAATTCCAATTGGCAGTTAATTACTGGAATTTTTGTTATAAAAATTATGCCATTATTATAATGTTGATAGAATTGTGAATTGTTGTAATTTTTCACTTTTATAATATGAAATATAACTTTTTAGGGCTTTGTCATAAGGGCCGCTCCCATATTATAAGCAACGATGCGTTCGGTTGGCTTTTAAATAAAAAACCCTCTTTAAAATTTCAAGTTAAACTAAATCAACTTCATAACTTATTGCCAGTTAGAATTATTAGTCTTTATTCTTTGAAGCTTTTTACATTGTCGAAATCTAATCACTTTTCCATGAAGTGGACTCTGTTACCTATTCTTATTTAGAACTTTTCTGAAGCATTCAGGCATTACCTATGTGTTAATAGTGGTATTATTTTGAGTACCTACATTCTTCTGTCAGTTGCCTTTAAGTTCATTCCAAGGACTATCAGTTTTCTACAATAGGTAGAGTTTTTCGCGTAACTATCTCGCTCGCACGTCTCTTCTAACCTTTGGCTAAATACGTCCACTTGGTATGAAAACAATGAAATGGTGGCAAAGGGTAGGAGATAAAGAATTTTGTTTTCATACCAAGTAACGAAAAGTGACATTTTGGCGATAGCTTTATCAAACAGTCAGCATTTCGCCTCATTTTAATGCCGCTGTGACATCAAGGGAAAATTACCGGTTTCGCATAATTTTTGCATTTTGCGATCAGACGGTAATGACATTTGTTCAAATGTACTGATATTCGTCTGACAGTTTGACATGACAGCTCTTTTTTATTTTTTAAAATGCTACAAAATATCCGCGAAAGGAAGAAATATAATCAAGACGTTTAAGCTTTAACGCTAGCCTCAAAACTACGGATTTCATATCGGACAAGTTGATAGTTTAACAAGAGCAACATTCTTTGCAAATTCTCGTTTAAAATTCTCAATGACATGTGATACTTCCAACGTTCACAGTGGGGTTGCCCAAAAACTTTAAAAAAAATCAAGGGGTTACAATATTTAAAAAAAAAAGTAGTGTAGGTTGTTGCCTATTTACGCAAAAACTCAGTATATGGTTTGGTCAGGTTTGGATTAAAACCGAAGAAAACCCATTTGCATGACACAAAAGTCAGAAAGCTGACTTGAGCTCATTTAAATCGATTATGGTTAGGCCTTTAACTAAGCGCATTCAATGAATGAAACCGAATTGTGTGTCAACTTGGCCATGTCGGCCCGCCCGTATGTCACTATTTGTCATTGTAGTTTCTCATGAGAAACTTATAGAGAAAGTGGTATGCACGCGGTCTCGCAGAGTGGAACTAAAAGTCATTAAAACCACTAGTCAAAATTCGTGTCATTGGCTCAGTCATTCCTTCGTCATTTAAATGGCACGGAGATGTCCCAAAAATGTCGATCAGACTTATAAATAAATAAATAGAGTGGCGCAACAGCTCGAGGTGAACCAGGGCCAACTTCTCAACCATGTATGCTGTGTGTGCTATATTTTTTCACATACAAGGGGACCTAAAATTTTTTGCCGAATCCGAACGGCACTTTGAGAAGTTACTCTCGGAGGGTTTGTCAGACCCTCGCGGAGGTGGGAGCCGTGAAAAAGAACAAGTCTTTTTTGCAGGTGATCGATCAGACTTGTTGTCATTTAAAATGACAGCTTTGCGACGTATTTGTGAATCTAGAGCGAAATAATAAACATTATTTCTGTCATTTGTCATTTAAGTAGTAATCTGTCATTTGTCATTTTTTCGCCTAAAAGCGTGAGCACCATTATGCAGCCTCTCAAAAATGATCACTGCATTTGTAAAAATTGCAAATGACAGTTTCATGTTCATTATTTCGCTCTGAAACGAGCTTATCGCACAATAGAAAGCTTTCAAAGCACCATGCTTTGTTTAGTCGCACGATCCACGGCAGCAGAGCTCACATGAGCAACTTTTCTATTTCTCTCATTCATGCTAAGAACACACAAATCGGTGAACTAGTTGACCCTTTGCTCTCTAAAATGCTGGCGACTTGCAAGAAATGAAAGAGTTTCATGTCATCGGTCGAACATAGAGCTGCATGTGGTAAAAAATTTATTTCTAAAAACGAGCAACTAAAAAATCTCTGTCAAAACACAGAATTGAATGTTGCTCCAAACTGGTTTCCTGTCGGGTGGGCATGTGCGCGCATACAAATACAATTCCATAGGACTCAAAAAAGCAATTAAACCATTGCGTGACTATGAGTGTTAAGCCTTCAGCCCAATGAATCCGTTGCATCCGTCACGTTGAAGTACACAAATTACAACTGAGTTAAATTTATACAGTTTTATTCTTATGGGAAGCATCTCATAGAGGAACATAGGAACGTGTGCATTTCACTTAGTTGTCATCTGTGTTCCTAACGTCACGGATGCAACCGATTAATTGGGCTGAAGGCTTTATGTGTGCGGTAAGCCTTAGCCGGCTAATCAAATATAGCTAGGTACACTTGACAAACAACATCATTTTATTTCTTAATTTGGAATCGATATTGGAATTTTTATTTAAATTTTTTATTGCCCTTGACGGAAAATTTGTTTCTTATGCTTAGTTTCCACTTGTCGATGAATTGACAAAGTTTGACAGCTCTCCTATTTGTCAATTATCGACACTACTGCCAATTCATTTCCACTTGCGTCTTTAATTGTCACAAAAAACGTGTGTCTATTCATTGACAAAGAATTAGTGACAAACACCTCGGTCAGTTCAAAGACAGCCATTTCCACTTCCACTGTCAATTTGGAAAAGGCGTCTAGTTGTCAATGAAATAATTTTGACAGATTGTGTTTTCTTTGTGTGAAGTGCTTCGATTGAAAGTAATTTTTCTGCAAAAAGGTTTGTATTTTCAATTCAAAATATTATTTTAAAATATTTTTAAACCTAAAATTGTTTTTCTTTCCTCCCCATAGTTTAACCACGCCAAAAAGAAAACGAATTCCCCTGCGTCCTTCGTGATTTTGGGTGGAATCCAGTTGGAGCTTGAAGCAGAGATGAGGCAGTGCAAAAAAGGAAGAAACCCAAGTTCTGGATCCAGAATTTGTTACGAATGAGAGCAGACGACAACTCCATGCTCCATTCGAAGTTTGACTTGCGAATGCGACTCTTTTTTGGTTCGCCTTCTACTTGGCTTGCTTCCATTCTAAACACACTATATAAACACTATTTAAGCTATTGAAAATTATTAGTTTAAAAAAACAGCAATTGAAAAACAAACTTCAGCATGCTGGGTTTGTCAAGTTGTGGGTCTTTGAATTGACAAAATTGGCAACATGTATGCCAATTAACTTTCAGTGTCAGTTAAAAGACAAGGTGACATTTGATATGTCGATTCGGCCACTTTTTCCACTTGTCTTGCGAATTCTTTGCTAATCATTGACAAATGCCTCATTCAATTCAAAGACACACTATTTCCACTTGCCAATTTTTCAATATAACCTCAAAATACGTCGTTTGTCAATTACAAATCGGCTAGTGGATCGTAAAAGATCCATCAGCTTTCCTTTGTTAACGCAAGTCCTATATTGTGGGTCCTTTTGTCATATTCGCAAAATGTGCAAAAATGTGCAGTTTGTGGCGATAATTCTCAGCTGCATGAATAACTGTCCTGCTTATCTTGCGCTGTTTCTCCCATCACAGGTTCAAGACATCCTGCGTCACCGGACTGCATCGCATGCATGCAGTTAAATCACCTTTTCGAAGTGTATAACCTATCGCCTGCCTCTTACATTCCATCATGAGTTTTTTTTTATTTGAAAAGACGTCCTATAGCAAAAATATTTAGAATACCTAAGCATTTTCTGTCATTTTTGCTGACATAAGTTAAGTGCTGACATCATGCAGCTGTGATCATCATTTTTCTGAATGCTTAAAATGCCGACATGTCAAATCTTAACAAAATGGCTGCTCTTTTGAAATAATAAAAATATCAACTAATGGCCTTTTCTTTTTTGAACTCTCTTGAAACTGTTAGCTTGGTGTTGGTATAGGCCTTTTACCACGGCTGTCAAAATCAGACGTCTTTCACATTTATCGACCGCGGTATAAAGCAAATCGCTTTTTTATATAAAATAGTTTAATAGTTTCTGTAGAAGTGCGAATTACTACTAAACTACTCAACCTAGAGCGTGCCGAAAACTACGTTTTAGTGTAATTTTTGTTCGTTTTCCATATAAAAATGTTCTTTGTTTGGCATCCCGCACTCGATAATACCAGTAGACGTCAAACTGTTAAAAGCTTTATAGGTACTAGTTTGACAGTTCCTCTCTAAAAAGAAGAGAAATTCGCTTCGGGCTGTGAACCGTGAATCAAAAATCAAAACTAGGAGCACAAGCAGAATCATATAGCGTGTGTGTTAAGTTGGAGAAATGTCATTTGCCTAGTTAAGCATAGCTTTTGTTTCGCTTATAGTTACAACGCCAGACTAAACATCTAAACAAGTTGTATGACTCTTCGGTTGCATCCCGAATCGACGATTGGAAAAGTCAAAAAACGATACCTGATGGCCAAATTTGCAATATGTGAAGACCTATAGCTGTCATCAAAAATCCCCAAGTTGACAAGTTCGCGCGTTTCAACGTGACAACGCGTGTGACAACGAATTCGCGTTGATCCGTAAAATAGTTTGTCCTTTCTCAAAAAGCAAATAAGAACAAAAATATCGTTCCTAAACAAACATTTTCGTACTTATTGTTTGACAAATGGGATGACAACAACAGCCAGCCGTTGACGTGCATAGATCTTCACATATTCCAAAATTGACCGCCATGAGTAAGCCTTCAGTAGTACCCTTCTCCGACAAAAAGAAAGTCTACAGATATCCTCAACAAACCATTATTGCGACTTTCTTCCGATTTTAAACAAATCTTGCACTTATCATTTTCAATTGAAGCATAAGATGATTCCTTAGAAGTCGCCGCAAAAGTAGGTAGAACCCTTAAACCGTAGAGGTCTAGAAAGTCAAAAAACGCTCCAGGCTAAACTTTGAGCGGCTTGTAGCGTTTTCTGACTTTCTAGACCTCTGCAAATGGCAGTAGTAACAAATTTGTTTCAAAATAAAAACTAATATTCAACCGGAAGTAGAAGCACAACACTCAAAATATCAGTTTTTTCGTGAATACTTCCCGGAACTGAAGCTCCACAGAATACAGTAATTCTTAAAGACTTCCATAAAAATATTAAAGTTTAAAATCCCTTATCAAATGGACTTAAGACAAAAGCAAAGGGAAATCGGTAAAAAAAGACACTCGCGAGCTACTCAAGAGAATCGAAATTTCATTATCCTTTTCCTTAGATTCCGCAACCTAAGGATGTTATGGTTAAAAGTCTTTTTCGTTATTTCTTTCTACTTTTGAAGTTTTCCCATGTTATTTTCATCTTCTTTTCCTGTGACAGAACATCATAAGGGCCAATCAAGTCCATCAGGTCTCTTGTCAGTGATTTCACCTTCCTTTATAGAATCGCACAGAAGTAGATACACCAGAAGATCCGGAATTCAAATTTTCAAAGTGGTTCCATTGTGTCGTCAACCGCGTCTCCCCGATGCGATGGTGCTTCCCATACCCTGTGACCCACCTTGGGGGACACTAAACAGAGTCAACCAACACAGGAAAGTAGACAAAAATCTCCTGGTCGGCGACGGCGGCGAAAAAAAAACTTTTCAATTTTATTATAATGAATAAAAAAAAAAAAACAGAAATCCACGGGAAAACTTTTTCCTTTAATTTCTTCTTTTTATAATTTCCTTAATTTTTTTAGTATTTTTCGGGACGAAGAAACTTTTCCATATCTAGGAATTTGCTTATTAATTTTTTGTCTACTTTTTTTTTCTACCCCTGGATGCTAAAGGAGCTCATCTTCAGCGAGCGTGACTAATGGGAATAGATGCCGGTGTTGTCCACTTTTTTTTCCTCCTTCTGCTCTTGGCCCGTCGCTGATGGTCTTGTAAGGACTCGGGTTCTCCTTGGGTTCATTACACTAAGCGCAAGTGTCGTTCAGGAAAGGTGTTTCGGTGGATGGTTTTCATTACAACTTTGGGTGCCGACATAAAACTTCTGACGAAGGTTTCCAGTGGCATTTGTTTTTTTACGAGGGTGGAGGTGTAAAAAAAAAACACAACAACAACAGGACAGACAATATGATAAAACACTTTTCAGTTAATTAAAAAATAAAAAGGATAATTTTTCACCGCTCATCTCGTTCAATTAGGATGGAACACTTGTAAGGTAATTTTGTTTAAGGGTATCTTGAATTGGCCAGGTCCGTTTTTTTTTGTCGGAGGGTGATTCGTTTTTTTTTTTCTTTGTGGTTATCGTTATGGCTTGGATTATGCAGATGAGAGTGTAACTGGCACTTGGAAGATTTGCAGTCATTAGCTAATTAGGTGCAATGGCTTGGGGTGTTATGAGAGCAACAGGAGTTTGTTTCGCAATGATGAAGAAAAGCGTTTTTATCGCCTTCCTTATTTACCGGGGGAAACCTTACACACCTTAATCGATAACCCAAAAGATGTCCTTATTGCGCACTACTCATATCACCCTCGTTACACCAAACATGCCGTCAGCACTATTACGCACCAAAGTAACCTTTATTACTTCAAAGGTGTTTATGGGCCATTCACACTCTGTGTGAAATTGCTTAAGAAAGCAGCCGAGCATGTGTGACCCTGATAAGGAGGAAAAGTGTTTCCTTCTGGCAAACTAGGTGCACAAGGACAAACTCATTAAAGGCATAACGCCAAATTTGCTGATTAAGCTCCCCCAAAAACCTTTCCCTCCCTGCATCCTTACGCCAGAAGGTGAGTCAAGATCAAAGATTTGCGTTGTGCTTCCTTGGAAGAGGTGGTTGGTATTCGTATTGGCACACACATGTGTTTGCCTGTTCAATGCTTCAAACTTTCTTGCAACATTAAGCAATTCATGGTGATGAATAAAAAGGTTGTTCCTTAATACCGTCCTGATGCGGTGGCAATAAACAGAGCAATAATCCTTATCGAGTCGCAGGCACACATACCTACACACGGTTATACCTTCACCCATCTGGCGTGCGGTGATGAAATGATTTTCGGTGCGAGGAGATTCTCATCATTATCCTTGGCTCAGTGCACCCGAAAATGTTGTGCCAGCGAACAGATACTGCAAATAAAATCCTGTGAATTCCTGGCATACGGTCCTTGTGTGGGTTTATGGGCTGTGGGGGGTTACCTCAAAACGGGAGAATGGGGCAATGTCGCACCGTTTGCAGTACACAGTGCATTCATGCGACAATCGATGATGGCGACAACGGCGGCGGCATAAATTCCATTACATGCCTAGCGCCAGGACCTATTAATCCCATAAATTACTTCCAATCCATTACGTCAGCTGATTGATGATTTTTTATGGTTTTTACAGGTGCAACGTGCAAATAATTTCAGCCGGAATGAACAGTAAATGCTGCGGTAGAAGCGCAAGTAATTTATGGCACCCGAAGGACATTTTGCACTTCATTGTTTGAATGTGCAAACGGGTGGAAGCGAAGGATACACTCGGTGGGTTTTACGACCAACAGAGCAACAGAGGTATGGCCGGAGGTAAGTTGAGGTGCCTGGATGCGGATGGGGCATCAGATATGGGACAACGGAGGAATCGATTTTTTTTTGTATACTCCTAAACGTAAATCAAATCGTTTTGTATAGGTTATGACATTCATAAGAAATGGATTATTTTCTAAGATTCTAGTCTTTGTAGATTTTCTTTTAATGTTGAGTCTAAACTGACCCGAACTTTAAGACGATTAGCGTTGCTACCTATCTGTCGAAGTACTTCCTTAACTTTTTCTTGCCCCCACACTATATTTTGTTCAGCCAAGGAACTAAAGGAACCTAAAGACTTTTTCACATTTGCTCCAGAAAAATAAAAAACAATTTTAAACGAAAAAATACAAAGGAACTATAGGAACGAATAAACATAGAAAGAAAATATAAAGTA
The DNA here is from genome assembly GCA_947623515.1 of Neoascia interrupta. NCBI lineage: Eukaryota > Metazoa > Arthropoda > Insecta > Diptera > Syrphidae > Neoascia > Neoascia interrupta. Next base: position 10,523,838 of record OX392464.1, read on the forward strand.
ACCCTAAAATTTTTCAAGTTATGATGTCGTTGGGGGTTTTGTACTTTCAGTTTCTGTTCTAGACAAGAAAATCTTTCAAATCATATTGAAATGCCTAATTTTCGTTCCTTTAAGCACATTCCCTGCACGAATAAAAATAGGAATACGTTTTATCCTATTTCATAAAGAGAAACAATCGCAAAAAACAACATATCCCCCGATGGCGGGTAATATGGTATACCGTATTTGGTGACTTGGTATACTCGACTTTTTCGTTGTTGCCTTATTTGCTGCACTTTATTTTTGGTTTATTCTTTCTGGCCTTGAAAATTAATGTCCTAAATTTGTACCAAGTTTAATTGTCTAAATATTGTTTCAAATTTTTCGAGGAGTGTTGTCTTTGGGTTTTCTACTCCCAGTTTCTGTTCCCATATCCACATGTAGAAAGAGACAAGATAATCCTTCAAATCATATTAAAAAGCGTTACTTCAATATAACGCTGTCAGGGCATATATTTTCGTTTCTATGTGCCCTGTTTCGGTGCATGAGAAAGCACTCCCTCTTTCGGGCATAGCCTAAAAAATCTCGATTACATGGAGACTTAGAATTCCATTAAAATAAAGTTCGACATAAATACGTGCGCTATTTTTTTTTGTAATTAAAAAAAACTTTTTTCAGGGCACCAGCACCAGGTGCTTACCCTTCGAATCTTGAGAAAAGACGAAAGAGTATCAATACTCAGGTTGGTTAAAAAGGAAATTTGAAGTGCGCCATATCCCCGGCTGTGCCACGACTTTACTGCACAGAGAGCAAGTAAATGGATGGAAATTTTCTAGGAGGGGTGGAATGGGAGGAACATAACAAATTCATGCGTAAATATAACATGGAATGATCATTATACCCCAGACTTATATGGGGGAAGAGCTGAACTTTGTCGAATTGATGCAACCGCCAATCCCGACTCTGAAATTGGCCGGAACTTGCCGCATGAAATGACTAAGGATAAAATCGTGCTCCTCGCATGTAATGATCTAGAGCAGGTAACTAATGGGACAACCACAAAAATGGCAGAATTTGGCAACCTTTTGAAACTCCAAGTCCATAGGAGATCCTTGAGCTCTCAATTTAAGGTTGAGGTCAAAATTCTGGCGGTTTCAAAATTTTTTTTACAAAACTGCTTTAAAAATTTAGTTTTGCAAAAGTCTGCTTTCAAAATTCTGTTTTACAAGTTCTGGAAATGCAACTTTTACAAAGCGACGCACGCAGTGAATATGCCCTGCCAATTTTGTTTTTTTTTTTTATACCCGACCGAGGGCAAATTAATTTTATTCCATAGTTTGTCACACAAAGAGACTCATCTCCTTCAATAGGACGAATGTAAGAAAGATAATTGGGCCCCTTCAAGGCCACTGTCTGGTAGGGCGATATGCCAGAAGACTTGCTCCCTTCAACGACTTCTGTAGAAGTTGCAGGGATGAGGAAGAAGAAGAGACCATGGTTCATCTTCTGTGCAACTGGCCCGCCCTATCGACATTGTAAGGGAAAACTTTAGGTAAATACTTCTTTGATGATCTAAATGATCTAGCGCGACTCGATTTAAAGAGGCTAATGAACTTTATCTCCGGGTCAAACTGGCTAAATGCCTAACTGTGATCACATAACCCATCCCTCTTCCACATGGAAAGTCTATGTGGGCGATGGAGCACCTATAGTGGAGCGCCACATATACTACACCACACCACCCCCAAATTTTCCTACTAAGACTAAGGTAAGGGCTCGCACCGATTCGGTTGCCCTCACCTCTCCGCTCTTGTGGGAACGCTGGAACATATTCCCCCTGGTACGGGTTCATACCACTTCGGTTACCCCTGCCTCTCCTATCCCCCCCTATTCCCCCACCCCCAAGGTTAATTCAGGTTAATTCTGACTTGAGTCACCTGAGGTACAGGTTTACACCGAAACGGTTACCCTACTTCAGCGTCTTAACGAAGAATCATCCTCCGGCAACGGTGTTTACCGAAATCGGTTACCCCACCTGCACTCTCCAATCCTTAAGGCTAACTCTCACTCGCTTCGGTTACCCCTACCCTCCCTCAATTCTAACGCAAGTCGCCTCTAGTACGGGCTTACACCGAAGACGGTTACCTACCCTACATCAGCTTCTTGCCTGATCTGGTTGCCGTCACTGGTTGCCTAGACCCCTCCCACCCAAACGGGTAGTCATCATTTAGGTCCTCTGGCTGGTAATTTCGGTCTCACAAGTGGTATCGCAAAGGACCTCTTTTGGTCTAAGTGTGTCCCTGCCCAGCGGGAACAGCCACCCAACCTAACCTTACCTTGTAACACAGTGAAATAATCATCGTAGACTCCTTAGGCCTTTTAGAGATATGATCGAGACCGACAGGAATCGACCGAGGTGAATCGATTAATCCATGTCCGTCCGTCCGTCTGCTTGTGTGAAGGTTTTAGGTCTTCAAAATCAAGTTATAGAGCTGAAACTTGGTACTTTTATTGCACAGAAAAAGTGTGAAAATTGACTTAATCCGTCAACGGCCACGCCCACTACTGGCTTCAATCTGAGACCTCTATTTAACATTTTATATAAAAACGCCTTTTGGTAAAATTAAACATGGCGTAGGAGCTCAAATTTTAATATTGAGCCATATTGGCCTAAGGCCTTTAACAAGGCAAAAATTGGTCCGCCCGCAATATCGACCATGCCCACTTTTAACATGTAAGATGATTAAGAAGCCGATTTCTAGGAAAGTTCACTCCAAATCGAAAAAAAATTCTTCATACAAAGTTTTGAGCTCCGCCCTCTTTTAAGGGGCACTTTTTAGGAAAAACGGTTTTTTCTAAAATATATTTTGCTTTTAAGGAATTTTCTCATGACCCTGAGGAAATAACAATTTATTGATTTTAATTTTTAGCCCATGCCCAGTTGTGGGGGCGTGACCTATACAAAGAATATATGAATTCGGGCCAAAAAACCTTCATAGGCTAAACCTTAAAAGACCGGCCGTGCGTGACTCATAGTAGTGTGAGATTCTTACTCACTAAAAAACCTCCCATTCTCCATCAGACTACTACTAAGCTTCCTAAACAAGTTAGTGGAAATGTTGTCAGAATTCTGACAACCAGAATATTTTTGGCAAAATCTGAATATTGAAAAGCAGAACTTTTAAAAACAGAATTTTGAAAAGCAGAGTTTTTACTCAAGTCGACTCGTCGTGAAAAAGGGCCTAAATTTGTATTTCCAGAATTTTTAAAGCAGAACTTTGAAAAAAAAAAAAAATTTTGAAAGCAGAATTTTGCAAAACTAATTTTGATCCCGGCAGAATGCTGACCTCAACCCCCGCACCCTTTCTGATTCTGTTCAACCCTTCATATTCATGGACTTACTAAATATTCATTTCTTAGTTTGAGCCTAATGGTGACGTGCAATAGCTACTCCTGAAAGAAGATGTAGCCAAAGGAACACAATGAAGGAAAAGTATAATTACATAATTATTACTTAAAGAAGAATAAGTTGATACCCTCCTGTAAGCATCGTTTATTTGATCATGCAGAGTACTTATTTTTCTTCCTCAAAACTTTTCTAACCCCAACTTTGCAGACTTTCTAGACAGGCCATGAATGCGAATATTCTACGAACTCGCCGCTGGGGTATGGCAAAAATTAATGTGGTTAAACCAATTCGAAATCCTTTCCTAAACCCGCCTTGGAAATGCGCTTGAAGCTCTCAAGCTATTGGTTGACGATCGAGGAATATGAAGAGACCGCTTAGCCACAAGTGGTATAGAAGATGATGATTTCAAAGAAAATATAAAAACTTTCAAGAAGCATATATTAATCCTTACAGCTAAAAATAAGTGCAATAATATATGTACATATGAATGCCGTAAAATTTTCGAGCAGCTTAAAATATTCCAAAATTGGCTTCGTCCGTTCCCTTTTTTAGACATGACTATAGATGCCATCCGAGGGCAAATTTATCAAGCTCGCTATGAACCATTTGTTCACAGGTTCGTGATATCGCTTTCTAAAACATATTCAAGTGCAAGAATTAATGTCTTCAATTTAACATGCTCCTGTCTATATAACAGTTTTAAAAAACCAATGAGGACAAATATAGGAATACAAAGTCCTCGGCGTTGCACCACTTTAATAAGATTCAAAATTAATACTTATTTTTCTAAGGTAAATCCACCTGAAGCACACAATATTTGCAAATGACAAAGTCAATATCGATCATCGTCCTTTCCATTTTTCTTATATTTCGCAGAAAAAACTCTCATTCCATATTTTCAAAGGACTGACTGAAAAAAATTGAATCAAAACTTTTCCTGTACCTTGACTGAATTGCGCCATAAAGGAAATGTTAATTAAAAACTTTTCCATCCACTTATTCCCATCTAAACTATACCTTCGCCTCCAAATCTCTCGCTAAGTGGTATTTCTCGTCATCCGGTATAACACCGGACGATAATCCCCGAGTTAAAGCGTTTACTTTTTTTCCCGCATACCGTCTCGTTTCGTCCTTTCTTCATACAGAACACCAAAGAGCTTTCCTATGGGTAAATACCTTCGGTTATACCTAAATTCCGTTCTTCTCTAAAGCTGGTCAAATGGTACGAGAAGTTATTTTAAACTCGCATTCAAGCGTAAGATAAAAATGGATCAGTATATACTCGGGACAAAATAAAAGGACTAAGCAACTTAAGTGCAACCTGAGAGATAATACCGCGCTGCTAGCAAAAAAAAGACTTCCTTTTGCCATCGGATTTTGCATCCTCGTTGTATTTTTTTTGTGAAAGAGTAAAAGTTTTATGACAAAAGTGTTTATCTGATCCTGTAGACAACGAAAGTTGAGGAGGGTTTAAGGTTTCTCTCCTGTCAGATTCTACAAGAAAACATTTTTTCCTGTCGCGCAAGAATATACAAAAAAATAACCAGAGAAGGTGATTATGAGTTATTCTTTACTCACACCTTGTGCTCCCCATGGTATAGGGAGGGTGTCCTTGAAGGTACGCATTGCAGGGGAACTGATTTAATTAACGAGGTGATTAAGACTGGACGACCGTGAAAAAGTGAAGCTTTGTTGCCACCGTGCGACGTTGCCTCCGGTGGGAAAGAAACAATAAAATTTCGCCCTGCAGCTGTGTGTCTTGGGTAAATATTTGGCGTCTAGTATCCTGGCAGGAGCACGGAAAATGAGGTGGAAAGATTTTATGGAAATTTGTTAGAGCGAGGTAAATGGGAATTTCCTTTGGCGAACTTTGCTGCTATATCCTTCGAACTTGTGTAGTTCGGTGTTTTTAATTTTTGGCATCGGTGTTTACAATTTGCCTTAAGGAGCTTAAATTTAATTAAATCATAATTAAGCGGGGAATGGAAGGAAGTGTTTTTGTTTTCATTGTTGCGAGTTAATTGATTGACTTTTGCTTAAGCGTTTTCCCCGCTGTTTGTGGAAAAGAAGGTGAGTTTTGAGGTACTCACTTTACATTGAATTTAAAGTTTTTATTAGTCTAAAATGCGGCCGTAATCTACAGAAGCTCTCCGTAAGCGGTCAAAATCATCATCTTTTTCTAAAAGAAGGACAGGTTCTTCAAAATATTCAAGTTTGTTTTAGGTTTCATCCAACATCCGACAATGATTTGTAGCCCGCTTTCCACAAGTCAAGAGCCAAGGATCTCAAGCCTCCCAACTATAATACTGCAAGGTCTTACACATCGGCCTTCCGTCACCCCATTCATCACCGGCTTCGCACACAGTACGTATCAAGCGCCATCGCATCTATCTCTACGGCTTCCTTATCTTCAATTGATTTACGATTGCTCCGTAAATTCCTCTATGAAAAGTGTGTCCTGGAGCCGTGTGTGACAATATAGTAGTTTTTCACATGGAAACATCATTCACCTTTATATGTTAGAGAGCATCTGGACCGTAAAATCCATAAGATATCCCCAATTTTCCACCAAAGACCGATTACCGATGTAGTCCAGTGCCGTGCCGTGCCGACACGTCAGCAAAGACAACAACAGACGTCGTTGTGCGGACAGGGCTATGCAAAACGCAGCTCGGTGGACGGTTAAAAGCGGTTTAAAATCGTTACCCCAGATAATGCCATAAGTAACTGTCAAAAGGCTAAACATTTGAACTCTGCAATGTGTACTACCTTCCACCGCCCGCGCCTTTGTCCAAGGATGGGAACGTCAACAAATCAAAATGTTTAGCACCCAGCGCAAGGCCAACGAAATGCCCGATGATTTATGACACACACCATAGAGGCAAGTTAGTCGCACGATTTGTTTACGCAACAGGACCCCAGTTTGCAACAGTGACTCCTCGGTAAAGTACACAAAAATATCCTCGCACATCCACTCTGCTGGATGCGCTGCAGTTAGGTCGGGCTACGGCTTAAGCCGTCACACATGTAAGCGTGAAATTAAGGTGTTAAAAAAGCCAGACAACTGTAACACCTTCACAGATGATTTATTCCTTGCAAGCACACGCATATTTTACTGCCAGTCAGGTCCTTGTGGAGGGTGGTGGAAATGAACTGCGAGCTATGCTGTCAGAAGTGGGAAAGCCAAAAAAAAACCTTTTCAAAATCGAATCCACCAGTTGGATAGCCTCCAGCAGAAGCAGCAGACACACATTCGTGCCACGAATTGGCAATTGGGGACGAAACTGGTCGGCACAATTGGATAAAACTAAAAAATAAAAGTCATCGTCGTCCTTCTTTGAAAAAGAGAACTAAACCATTCACCCATCCTGCGCTGTTGATTTGTTTTTTTTTTTTTTTAGAAAACAGAAGGGAGGAACTTTCAAATTGGTTTAGAAAATACAGACTCTCGCAGGACATGTGAGTTTTTTTTTGAAGAGATACGAACGTTTTCCAACGGCAGTGCGACCTTTCCGCCCATCGAAAGTAAGATGCGGGAAAATCAATGAACTTGCAGCGGGAGAAATTTATTCTTGGCACATTTAGAGCGTAGCAACGAATGCCGCCAGTGTTGGCGATGAACTTTGCACTTGACTGTTAGCATGTGTTTGGAAGTTCTTCTGTGGAGTTGTCACTTCAAATACTGAGAAGAGAAGTGAGATGTTAAGGATTAAAAACAAGACTCAAAAAGCACCCCTTCATGAGAATGTGTGGCGAAGAACTATTATATTTTTGGATGAGAGGATGTGAGACTTATACGGTAGAATAAAACGTTTTTTAAAATGCGTTTAGGACAACGGGTAAATATTACAAGGACTCTAGCCAATCATATAGCGTCCTGCTTCTTCTCCATCTCCAAAAAGTAAATCTCGAAAATCCAAAAGAAGTTTTTCGTACCTATTGTGAGCCCGGAACAAGGATCTTCCCAATAAGTGAGAAGAAATAAGCCAGGTTTAAGCTAAGAAAAGAATATTTATTGCAAGCCTGACCTTGACATACAAACTCTCCATTTGGCTTATGGTTCAAAAAAATCTAGTACGTCTGACTATGGTCTAGCCAAAATTTCCAGATTTATAAGTCTGTCTGATGAAAAGTCTGGTGAGACTGTTTGAGCTGCATATTTGCAAGGTTACTCTTTGATCACATAACCTTTTAGGGATATAACATGCCTATCAGCGTAGAAAATCCTGTACAACTGCGCTTCATACCCTTGAATGTGCTGGACCTGCGTGTCATCAGGTTTGCGCCCCTCCTCGCATAAAAGGTTTTGAGTCAGCCGAACTTCGGTTGAAACCTAAGGGCATCAGGCGCAGAAATTCGTAGACTTGACTGATGATTGATGGACTAGGAATGGGCTTTTACTAAATCCTGTTTTATCATCGGTTGCTCTCTTCACGTGAAGGAAGAAGGTCGCAGTCTAACTCAAATCATGCTGATGTCAGATTAAGGGAAATATCTGGGAATTCTTGAAAGCGAAATTCTTTCAAAGATTATTGAAAACCATGGGGCTATCTCCGAAAAGGATTTTCTGACTTATACGGTCATGAAAAGACCACTATTCACCAGGCTGGCTCCAAAAGCGGATAGGGGTCTGGTGCTGGAGTCTATCTGGGAAGCCAAAATATTAGACTCTACTATCCCTTCGGGGCCTTAGGTTAATATGAGTTTGTCTTCCAAGCGGAGACTTTCGCTATCCTATATTGTGACTAACAGGTGTACAAGAAGCATATGCGTTTGCAGTGACAAGCAAGCTGCACTAAAAGCTCTGCTCAATTGACAATCCTTTTACCTCGTCCAGGATAGTGCTCGAACTTAAACATTCATTGAACTTACTTTATACATACAGTGAATATCAAGAGAATTTGGATTTGGTCCTAGGTCACACTGGAATCCATGAACATGAGATATCTGATGAGCTTGCTAGACAAATCTCAGGACACTGGATCTGCCTGTATCTATTCTTATGTCTGGCATTGATAATTGGTTTTCTCGTGAGGGCTCGGTGGCGTGGCTGCAATGGGCGCAGACAGACAACACGACTACGTTTGGACAACAGCAAAGGGTTTGCGCCTTTCCTTCTACCTCTCATGAGAATCGACTGCAGACATCTTGTCCTTACGGGCAAGCAATCTTTTGCTAAAAACTTAAATGCGTCAGGCTCGAGTGAAACCACCACTTGTTTTGCCTGTGACGAGGACGACAATACAGCGGAATCTTTCCTCTGTAGTTTTCCTCTCTTTGATCTCAGCATGTGGCGGATCATTGGGTCTGACGTGGGGAGTGACGGACATCTATAAGCTCTTTGTCACTTAGGCTCCTTATTAGAGGGAAGACTGGACCAGTAGTTGTATCTGACTGATCTATCGGATAGTAGCAACGTCGAAAAAAAATCGCGTACTAATTTGGAATAGGAATAAGTCTCCTCGAAATCATACCTTCTTTCAGGCGCTTACAAGAAAAACAAAATTAGCAAAAAAGAGCACACTGGTTTACATCTGTAAGATACTGTACAGTATATACCTAACAGGCTACTCAATATTCGACTACCTCAGCAAAATTTTTTCCAGAAAGACTCAAGAGAGGTTCACGTCAAATCTATAGTTAGAATAGAAAAAATACGCACTTGAATCTTTAAAATGTCTGTTGTAAGACCACCTGGATCTAGGCATAGAATTTCGTCAACTCATTGAACCATTTTGAGCTGCTTTTAAAGCGTAATAAGTCGGAAAAGCCAGCGTAGATCTGGAAAATGCGTATGACCGAGTCCCTCGGGATACACTGTGGACAGTTTTGCAGGACTATGCGCTGAGTGGGCCTCTTCTGAGAGCCATCCAGTCTTTGTATGGAAACTGCAGAAGCTGTGTACGGATTAATGGCGTCAAATTCCATCCTTTTGATGTGCGCGTTGGACTTCGCCAGGGCTGTGTTCTGTCGCCGCTCCTTTTCATAGCATATATGGACTGGATGGTGAAGCGCAGTCTTGGCGAGCAATGTTTCGAATTGGCTGGCATAAGGATGAGCCATATGCTTTTCGCAGATGATTTAGCCATCCTTGCATCACCCAAAGAGGAACTTCAACGAGCACTGGATAGGTTTGCAGCCGTCTGTGGTGATGCTGGGATGAAAGTAAGCGTGAACAAATCGGAAGTGATGGTTGTTTCCCGAACTCCTGTGCGTCCTGTGAGTTCCATTAAAACAGGTGGAGAAGTTTAAGTATCTCGGGGTCTTTTTCACGAAAGATGGGAGGAGTGGTACTGAGTTGTTCTGTAGAATTGGCCAAGCTGGAGCAATAGTAAAGGAACTGCGCCGGCCGGTCATCAAGAAAGCTGAGCTTGGAGTGAAAGCAAAGATTCAGTGTTCGTTCCGACCCTCATCTATGGTCATGAAATTTGGGTAATGACCGAAAGAATTAGATCTCAGGTACAAGCTGCCGAAATGAGATTCCTGAGGTGCGTTGCTGGTGTTACTCTTAGGGACAGAGTGAGAAACGTACGCTACTTCTCCGAGTGGAGCGATCGATTCTTCGATGGTTTGGACACGTTGTTCGTAAGCCCCCTGACAGACTTCCTAGACAGGTCATGCTAGCCGAGATGCGAGCGCGTCGCCCCCCTGGTAGGCCAAGAAACAGGTGGTGGGATCAGGTAAAGAACCTCTCTGAGTCCCGCCTGGGGATTGTGCCGGAGTTTCTTGAGCTGACCATTTAGCCACCCTCGCTCCGCGACCCTTTTAAAGGATAAGCGGCATTCGAAAATGATGATGATGAGAGCCAGCGTGGAGCTCAACCACTGAACTTTCTTTAAAAGGAGCCTTTTGTCCCTTTGATATTGTTTGGGCACTTTTTTTAAATTCAGAGACAGTAAGGAAGACGAGGGTCTTCTCTGGGGGATCTCGGCTAAGTTTGCCGATGAAATTATTTCCTTGCCGAGGATATTCTTTTATGTGAACAGAGGATTTATCGCTCTCTGGACAAAGTCTGCGTAGAGAATAGGTGAGAGGTCAATACAGTGAAGATGGTTTCTCAGTTCGCAATGGCCGCTGAAAGTCATTGTCACCATATAAGTCAGCTTTGTTAGATTCAAATCTGGCCAAACTCCACAAAATAGTTCAGGCTAGCCTGTTGCAACGACTGCAGCTATAAAGAGTCTGAAGTTTCACTGCCAAAGCCACTCTGGGCTGGAACCTGGAATCTGCGAAGAAAGTTCTAAAGTAAAGATTTTGTTACTGAGAGAGAGCATAGGTAATGTGCAGAGATGGGAAGAGATTGGTCTGTTTTACCCTCTCCCGCACACGCGATTGGGCGCATTGGAAGCTAGCGAATTGCGCAACGGTCACCGGATTCACGCCATACTTATTTTCCTCTTTTTTCTAATGCTATAACGATATATGCTTACGTATTTTAAGGGTAAAAGGAAAAAAATAATTGTCGTTTAGAAGTATGTGAGCTCTAACAGCTTAGAGCCTTGGTCTGACCTCTCAAAACTATGCATGCTATGTGCGTTACAGGTGTTCTTACACACATGGAGGAGACCTATAATTTTTTGCTAATTCCGAACGGCTGATTGGGAGGTCTCTCATGACCAATTATACTCTCACGGGTCGTGAAAAAACTTTTATTGCCCGAGATCCGAACCTGAGACAAAGTTCACAGTAGTCCGACACACTAACCATACGACAAAAATGCAAAACTTTAGTGGCATATCCGCGCAGTTTACTAAAAGCCTTTTCTCAGGATCATCCAGGATCAGATTTTTGTTATTGTATCTTATGAAGAAGGAATAGTTTCAAGAATCTTATCATAAGGGCTATTTAGCTACTTTTCTGCTACCTAAATGCCGCCTAAGAGCTAAGCAAAGGATCTGGTCCTCCAGGTTGGGGGTCGTGCCGTCGGGGTGACTTCCCGGCCACGTAAAGAAACACCAGTCACGAAGCAGAAACAAGCCTCGGATTCGGACGGATTTACTGTTGACGACCAACGCAAACGAGAAAAGGACAACGAGCTCCGGATCTGCACGTGGAATGTTAGGTCCCTTAACAGACCACGTGCAGCCGAGCAACTAGCGGAGGCCCTTAACGACTGCAAGGCAGACATTACTGCCATCCAAGAAATGCGGTGGGACGGGCCGGGCAAAAGAAGGATGAAAAACTGCGACATCTACTACGGCGACTGCTATCGGCATCAAAGACAGCGCCTATTTGGATGTGGTTTCGTTGTTGGAGGCAGACTTAGGCAAAAAGTCTTGAGCTTCAACCCTGTAAGCGAGCGCCTCACGACGATCCGCATCAAGGCTAAATTCGCCAACATTAGCCTGGTATGCGCACATGCCCCCACAGAGGAGAAAGATGACGAGACCAAAGATATGTTCTACGAGCTCCTGGACAAAACTTATGAGCAGTGCCCTAGCTACGACATTAAGATTGTCCTAGGCGATTTTAATGCCAAGCTAGGAAGGGAGGGCATCTTTGGTCGTACTGTCGGAAAGCATAGCCTGCACGACACGACCTCCGATAACGGATTCAGGCTGATCGACTTTGCTGCGGAGCGACACGTTGTGGTAGCTAGTACACAGTTCCCGCATCTCAATATCCACAAAGGGACATGGAGATCTCCCGATCAATCAACCGTCAACCAGATTGACCATATTGCGATCGACGCAAGGCACTCCTCCAGTATCATGGATGTCCGAACTTTCCGAGGGGCCAACATTGACTCGGATCACTACCTTGTTGTAGCCAAGGTACGGCTGCGGATATCCCGACCAGCGCCAAGTAATGGAAATACTGTGAGGAAGTTTGACGTCGGCCGACTACAATCGCAAGAGATCGCCAGGTCCTTCTCCAACCGAGTCTCTCAAAACCTTCTACGAAGTCCTATACAACCAGCATCAAGTATTGATAGCCAGTGGCAACACTGCCAAAATGCCATCAGAGACGCCGCCTCTGAAGTGCTGGGTTTCACACGGCGACCACAACGAAACCATTGGTTTGACGATGAATGCCGGCAAGCACATGCAGCTAAACAGGAAGCATACAAAGCGGCGCTGCACAGAAGGACTAGAGCTGCTCGCGAGCTCTACGAGCAGAGGAGGAGAGAGGAGCACCGGCTTCTCCAAAGGAAAAAGAGAGAGCACGAGAAGCGCGCGGTTGAAGAGATAGAGAGATGTTACAACAGGAATGAGGTTAGAAAGTTTTACCAAAGGATCAAAAGGTCCTGCCAAGGGTATAAACTCCGAACTGAAGCCTGTAAGGACCATCAAGGGAACATCGTTGTAGAATCGCAGTCGGTGCTGAGGATTTGGAAAGACCACTTCTGCAGACTGTATAACGGCGAGGACGAACCAAATACCGCTGTCAGGCAGAACGAACCATTCAACCCGGGCGAAGACGTTACCGACGAAGCATACGAACGATACCGCCCACCCGACCTGGAGCAGGTGAAAGTAGCTGTGTCTAAGCTCAAGTGCAACAAAGCAGCTGGAGCAGACGGCCTAGCTGCCGAACTTTTTAAATCCGCTGGCGATGAGCTGGTTAGGAGCATGCACCAGCTCATCTGCAAGATATGGTCGGAAGAAAGCATGCCCGACGAATGGAACCTCAGCATTGTTTGCCCGATCCTGAAGAAAGGAGACCCTCTGAGTTGTGCCAACTACAGAGGCATAAGTCTTCTTAACATCGCATACAAGATCTTTTCTGCTGTACTGTGTGAACGCCTGAAGCCGTTTGTCAACAATCTGATAGGCTCATATCAGTGTGGCTTTAGGCCAGGAAAGTCCACCATCGATCAAATATTCACACTGCGGCAGATCTTGGAGAAAACCCAGGAATTCCAAATCGATACACACCACCTCTTCATCGATTTCAAGGCCGCGTATGACAGCATCTATAGAGACGAGCTATATAGCGCAATGTCTAGTTTTGGCATCCCTGCCAAACTCGTTAGTCTGTGCAGGATGACGATGGAAAACTAACGCTGTTCCGTCAAGGTCGGCAAAGACCTCACCGACCCCTTTGATGTCAAAAAAGGATTTAGACAAGGCGACGCGCTGTCATGCGACTTCTTTAACATCATACTTGAGAGAATTGTGCAGAACTCTCGCGCCAACACAAGAGGTACAATCTTTCAAAAGTCCGTTCAACTACTTGCATACGCAGACGACATAATCGGTAGAACAAAGCGTGATGTCAGTGAAGCCTTCGTGAGTATTGGGACGGAAGCGGCGAATATGGGTTTAGCAGTCAATGAGGGCAAAACCAAGTATATGCTGTCATCAAGAAAAGACACCCAACACCGACGTCTTGGACAAAACATCACCATCGACAGCTATAACTTTGAGGTAGTTAGGGACTTTGTCTACCTGGGTTCCGCTATCAATTCAGACAATGACACCAGCGCTGAAATCAAACGAAGGATAACTCTTGCCAATCGCTGTTTCTTTGGGCTAAGAAGGCAATTGAGTAGCAAAGCCCTCTCTCGAGCAACTAAAGTGTCCATGTATAAGACCCTCATCATCCCAGTCCTGCTTTACGGTGCAGAAGCATGGACCCTGTCAAAGGCGGATAAAAACACTTTAGGCTGCTTCGAGAGGAAAATTCTTCGGACGATTTACGGTCCCGTCTGCATAGACGGAGAGTGGAGGAGGAGATATAACATCGAACTGTACGGGCTGTACAGCGATACCGACCTAGCCAAAAGAGTCAAAACACAACGTCTACGATGGCTGGGTCATCTAGAGCGGATGGACACCAACGCCCCGGCCCGGAAAATCTTCGAATCCACACCGCAGGGACGACGCGGTAGAGGAGCACCGAGACTCAGGTGGCGCACGCAAGTGGAAGGGGACCTCAGCCAACTTCGCGTGCGAAACTGGAGACGGCTAGCTAGAGACAGAGCTGGCTGGCGAAGCTTGTTGGCGAGGCCCAGGTCCACCCCGGACTGTAGCGCCACCTTAAGTAAGTAAGTAAATGCCGCCCTGGATTGCCTATTTTGAATTTTCGGGTTCTTGGGCTTTCGGGATTTGGGTTTTCGGGATTCTGTCTGTCTCCCGAGCTAGACATAGGGGTTTCTTTCTGAAACTTTTTAGGTAATTGACTATAGGCAGAGAAAGTTTATCCGACATGTTTTTAATATAGGTAGGGTATACCTAAGTTGAATGCCTGAAAACTCTCATCTTCTCCACAGTACCTATATTTAGTGATGTTAATCAGATTTGAAAATTTTTAATGGAATCCACCGCAATTGTAATCCAAAAGTAAATAAACAAAAAAATAGCAATAGCCGTCCAAATAAATTATTCACTTGTTACACATATTTGCGAAAATTTATTTTTGGAAATTTCCACTTTCGCCGCTCCACTCGCAATACATGGTGCGTGTCTCATCTGGGCTGCCGCACCTTATATATGTTGCATTCATCATTTTGCGGAATTCGTGATAGTCCTTCGATTGTTGTATGCTCGCGCTTAGGTCGGTCTCTTCATTGTTCAATCGTCATTTGTCTGGCCTTATTTTTAGACGGCACGCATTTCACAGAGCTCTGTTATACGCCGATCTAAACAAAGCGGATACGTGCCAACAAATTGCTCTATCTCCTGGCACCGCGAGGCAGGTGCAGTAGGTACAACACAACGAGCGCGTCTATACTCCGTGCGCCAATTTAATTGGATTTCTTATTAAGATGCAATTTACAAGATCCGTGTTTCGTGCGTGGCGCATTTCGGTCTTTTGGCAGCCGATTGGCTTTTGTTTAGCTGCACTCTAATTGAAATGATTACTCGCGGAGATTAAACTTGATTTTGAAAATTTTAATTGTTTCTGATAATTGAGAGACGATGTCGCGGCTGGGTGTGACGTTGTCGTTTTTGCATTCGGCTCGTGTTGACTCTTGGTGGGTAATTGACCATCAAAATGACATTTCCTTGTTGCTTGATATATAGCGGCAATAATTCTAAATTTAATTTAAAGTTCAAAGCAGCGCATAATTGAAAAATAAAACACATCCTTCGTAGTTCGTAGTCATACAGGAGAGGAGTAGTACGGGACAGACCGCAATCTACTGCAGGGCATTTTTTCTTATTTTCAATTTCACTCAGCCAATTTCGAGTCCCTTTTCGCCGGTTTCTTCAAGGACAACACAAACCACCACGAAGTGAGAAAATCTTACGCCCAGACCGAATAACCTCCAGCCAGGAGACGTATAGAAAAATAAAAGTCCAACACCCTCCTGCCTGTTGTATATATCCTTGAAAGTGTCATCGACACTCAGGCAATTATCTTAGGTGTAAAAACAAATTAAAAAAATAAATATTACCCAGAGTGGTTTGTGAGTACAAGAACAAAATTAATTTTTTTTTATCCAGTTACTCTTCAGAGAACACCGCCCTAATACAAAACAAGTTGATTGCCATGGTGTCCTGCAGGTGAAGGTAAAATAAGTTCTCATGTAATTAAAACCGCAATCAGGAGTGCTCACTTGTTTATTCTGTCTTTTGCTTTCCTGCAATTGCACTTTCAATGAGCAGCAATTAAGTTCATTTACTCGACGGTGGCGCGCCGTGAGTCCTTTGGAGTCGAGCAAATTTTTGTGGTTGGGTACAATAACTTAAGTGGAGATACATTATATGACAAGGAGGAAAAAAAAACCCTCACGAGAATTGCCGAGGGAAATATCCTCCTGTAGATTGTCGACAATAAGCAATAGTACGATGACGACGATGTACGACGACGAACGGTAAAGTCGTACATCTACCCACAATATGAACTTTTTGTCATGTGTGTAGCCCGAGCAGTCCTTGACGAACACGTTGACTTCATGCGAGGAGCAACGAGAAGGAATGTTACAAAAATGAACCCATGACTGTCAGGCGGGGGACTCATGAAATTATTTTAGACGAGAATCCCCATTGCAATTTCTGGAGGCTAACGTTGGCGAAGTGGCTCGGGGAATTGCTGAAATGACTTGTGCGTTGAGAGAAGTCTGTTATGGGAAGGTGCGGTGCGGGTATCCCATTATAACATATGTAGGACTTTTGATATTTACGGGGGTGTAGGTATAATATAGGTGTGAGCATGTGGGTAGAATAAGGTGGGAGGATAGAGTCCTGAGGGAGCATGAAACTGAGAAGGTGATGTTGATTTAACAGCGTTAGGTTTAGAGAGTGAGATGTCCTCCTTAGGAATGTCATTTTATTTTAAAGTTCTGTCTTCAGTTTGGGCTTAAATTGGTTAAAAAAAAGTTTCAAATCTGCAGAAAGCACTTACCTCTGCAAGAACTTACCTCTACCTTAAACCCTGTTCGAAATCAAATCTGAATTTATTCAGCGTTAGAAGCTCAAAGTGTTTAACAGGGATATTTAAGGTTATGTCAGACCCCTTTCTTATAATCTTTGTCATATTTTGAGGACATTTTTCAATTGTTTACAGTGAATGTACTACTATACGTCTTTTATTTAATATGCACTCATGATTCCCACTTTGGATTCCAAACTTTTTCGAATTACAATGTTGGGAAAGTTGCTTCTACTGGAGCTGATAAATCTAATCTACTTTTGTTCAACCTTCCCAACGGCTTATTTAAGCGCAAGCAAAGCAAATAGAGATCTGAAGTCGGGACCCTCCTATGAAAAGGCATATACTGAGATCTTTACTATAGAGCTTTGCTAACAAGGTGTGTTCAAACTTTTCTAGCAAAACAACGAAAAATTCAACACAGCTCGAGTCGCGCCAAGACCACGTTCACAGACTCTTCTATTTCCTTGTTATTCAACCTGAGAGTCTCGAGACAGTGTATAGGCACCGACGTCGTGAATATACCACCCCCACTGTCTGAAATCTTGAAAAATGCGGTTTAGGGTAGCCGCAGCTAACTTTCCAATTCCAATCTAACCAAACGCACATAAACAGCTGTCGGATGTGTCTAGCATCGCATAAACCACATTATCCTTCATCGATTCGCAACAAATCAATTATCTTCTAAATTGAAGCTTGTACAAAGGAGTACAACGACACATCGTAGCTTCCTTACTCTTGTCGTGACAACAGACCTCCTAACACACACACACCTACATCTAACAAAGCCACCATCTCCTTAAGTGATGATGATGGCGGATTTAATGTGCGCGGTAAAGAGATTTGAACGTAACAGATTGCAAAATAAAATCCTGTGCTCGCAATCTTATATTATCTTCCCACAATGAAGGTATACAAGGGATATATCCCCCACTTCTGCACCTATCCGGTGCTGGTGTGGAAAAAAATATATTCAAATTTGATATCCTGTTTGCATGTTGACAAATTGTGTTTCAACCGTGCCAACCAACCCCACGCGCAAAAACAAGAAGAAGGATGTGGTGAGCGACCACACCGTTTTTCATTGTCGTAAACATTTCACTTACCGTGTCATCCTTGCAATCACTCCCACCAGAGTCGACCCACCCGCCATCCTGGGGAGAAAAATCATATCCCGCAACCGTATGGTAGGTGTTTTTCTCAATTTTTTTTTCTTCTATTTTTCGCCTTTCTAGTGTCTTGTTCGCTATTCTAACAAAGAAGATGAAGATGGAAATCAAGGAAATATGATGATGAGGAGATACGTGGCAAATAGAATTAAAATGAGACAATTTTTTCGCTTCCCTTGCCGGGATAATCTTAGACGAGAGAAAAAAAGAACGAAACTTAAAAAGCGCATTTATTATCCTGGCACGCGGAACTAAACACCCACCTCAAGTTGTGGCGGCAAATCCTTGCGGAAGCGCGGCTCACTGTATTATTTGTCATTTTCTATCCACGTAATTTAATATGGTTTTGCATTATTATGCGTCCTTACTGTTGTTCCTGGTGCGTTGTGTAGATTTTTTTTTTGGCTTATTTGCCTGCGAATTAAGTGTTTACAATTTTGGGAAGGATATACATGTACGTATATCTACAACCACACTGTGACTTATCGTTGTTTGCTCCTGCCTTAAGTAGTGGGTGGGATAGGGTGGCTGAATCAAAATCTGCTGTTGAGTGTTTGAATAATTTTCAAAAAAAAAAACGCGTTAAGAATTATTTTAACGTATCTTCCACCAAAGAAGAAGGAAATAAGTCAAGTAATCCTGACTAAATTTGACAGGGATAATGTGGTAATTTGTGTTTAGGAAATCTTTTTTAACTTGTACTAAAATTTTGTTTAGAAGGGAGTGCGGTTACTTGGGAAAGCTGTTGATTTACTCGAGGATTGACAGAGATTTGGATTATCCCTTAAGTGCTGCCCAACGATTTGCTTAAAGATTTTCTAGGATTTTTTTTTCATTTTTTTCTTCAAACGAAAGTATCAGAGGTTTATATCTTAAGACCCAGACACTTATGAAGGATGGAAATGTTTTAAAGTAAAACGAAACTCTTTTACCTCTTAAGATTATATTGGCATTCTACATAAGTGTAAAGTTAAAAAAGCAACGGACAACTTCCTCAGAACCGAAAAATAAGTGTAAAAACTGCTCGAGTACATTTTGTACAAATCTAAGAAAGAATTTCTAGTACATTCTTATGTCAGTTCCCCATAAGAGATGGTGGATGGTCAAAACAGGAAGCACACACACAAACACGACACGTAGCACAAGCGTTAAGTGGGTCAAATCTAAAATGTCATTCTTGCCTTCTTGAATAAGTTTCGTTTCACAAATACAACGCCAGATAAGCTTCAAACTCAAAAAGAACGTTTTTGAAAGGGAACGATTTCCAAACGCATGGGCCATAAAGACCACAATAGAGTTCTGGAATGTTTCTGGAATGTACTAGCCACAATAGAGTTCTGAAATGTTTCTACCGGACACAAATGCGCAATTAAGACAAAACATCCTTAAATCCCCCCTAAATTGCGAGATTAACCACACAAATTTTAATATCTTCAAAAAAATAATAGCGTGTTTACACCGGAAACTAATCTGCGATTAACGCATATCTTCCTGAATTATCTCTAAATCACAAGATTTACCATACGAATTTTAGTTTCTTCACG
Source organism: Neoascia interrupta (assembly GCA_947623515.1). Lineage (NCBI taxonomy): Eukaryota > Metazoa > Arthropoda > Insecta > Diptera > Syrphidae > Neoascia > Neoascia interrupta. The sequence continues at coordinate 10,543,259 of OX392464.1, forward strand.
AAGTGATTGAAAGTGAAGTGAAGTGAAAAATTAAACGCGTAATTGGTGTCAGAATTCTACATGTTCTGTGTGTTATCTGACGAAACAAATCAAACAAACCTTTATTTGACAGCTTGGTATCGTCAACTTAGCTATGCTTGCTGTGTTGTTCAAAGGGATGCGCAGAACGGTTGATGTTTCTGTTGAAAAGAATCAATGAAATTTCGTTTCATAGAATCAAAATTTGGTGACAATAGGTGACAAAATTTGATTCAATAGAATCAAAAATTTGGTAACCATTAAAAAAAAGAATCTGGAAAACAGATTTTGGTAACGAATTTAAATCGGGTGGATGAGGCCAAATTTTTATTTTAATCGCGCAGCAAAATTCTAGTGTGTTAGACACATCGCACCTGCATTAACAAAAATATCTTCGAATTAGATGTTCGGGACACATCAACTTCAAACATTCTGCACAAGGCTTAGCTGCTGTGTGATATTCCCTTCCCACACCACAGAATATTATTAAAAAATGTCGAAAATTAAAGCATACGTCAAGTTAATTTCTCTTCTTCCGGTGGTAAAACTTTGTGATTAACAAAAATGTCGGTGAATCGCATCTTCGGACACATCAGCTTCAAACATTCTGCGCAAGGCTTAACTGCTGTTTGATATTGCCACACCACAGAATATCACTAAAAAGTATCAAAAATTAAAGTATACGAAAAATATGGAAAACTTTGTGATACTTTAATCTTCCTACGTTAATCTCTGTTTTATGGGCGGTGGAAACACCCTATTTGGTGAACTTGAGTAGGCTTTTATAAATGTCTTATCGCACGCAATTTGCATATGCCATGTCCATAGAAGCGTTTTGCTTGATTTCGTTAGGTTTTCGTTAACTTTTGTTGGCTTAAGGTAGTCCAAATCAAGTGAGAGGTTCGTCACGGAAATTGGAAATTTGCTGAGAAACACAGCAATCTTTTATGATTTCGTTTAGTTTAGTTTCGTTTAGTTTATGATTTAACCGTTTAGTTAAGCTTATTATTAGTTAAGTGGAACTAATCTAATGTCAAAAACAACGAATATCCCACTCAAGTTCTGCCAAACGCTTTCGATGTCTCATAGACTTCTTATCTTAAAGGTTTGGGAATCGCATGAGATTTTTTTTTGTCTGACTTCTGCGTCGAAACCGTCATAAAAAAAACTAGCCCAACTTAACCTTAGGTGGCATTTAAGATATAAATCGTGTGTATTGGGAAATTTATGAAAGCGAACTTAAGGCCCAACCGTAATAGACTTAGGTAAGATTAAGTCGGATTTCATAAATGTCCCATTTGATACAGGCCATTCGTATGCCACGACCACAATAACCTTATGCTCGGTTTCGTTAGGTCTTCGTTAACTTTTGCTGTCTTAAGTTAAGGCCCGTCCACAATAGACTTTGATGAGCTTAAGTCGGCTTTCTGAAATGCGCCACTACACGCGATTCGTACTCGTATACCACGACCATAATAGCCTTTTTCTCGATTTCATAAAGTTTTCGTTAGCTTGTGTTAGCTTAAAGTTTTGTTTTTGCTTGTCATTAGTTCATTGTTGTCATATATAAGACCATATTTATTTTTTACGCGCTTCAAAAGATTCGTAAAGGAAGGGAATATACCAAGAATTGCACGCTGACCCCAAAAGCTTAAACACATTTTAGATTGGACAATGGGTTTCGGAAACATTAACATCCAAAGTTGAAGAAAAAGTGACATAATTTTCAAATTTGATTGAAAATTCTCAAGGCAACGTGATACTCGCGACGTTTACAGTGAAATTTCATGCTTTTCAAATTGTTGGCTTAAGTCTATTATGGGCACCACAATCTTTTGGCAGAACTCTTTGTATTTCGACATAAGATTAATCTCGCTTAAGCCCATTATAGTTGGGCCTTTAGTCCAACCCAAGTGAGAGATTCGGTGCAGAAATTTGACAGCTAATCTATCAAGCTGTCAAATTTCATAAAATTTCCGAATCGCTTACTTGAGTCCATTACGGGCACCGTAAGCGTTTGGCAGAGTTTGGGATTTTCGATGTATTTTGACATTAGGCTAATCCCACTGAAGTGTATTATAGTTGGGACTACTTCGTTATGATTACGCCTTTAAGTCAGCTTTCGTTAGGTGAGAGTCGGTAATGCAGTTTGTTGGGCAAGCTCAGCTTCTCTTACAACCGTTTTTTCTAACTTTCTTCACCGTTTTAAGGCTTAGCAGATTTAGTTTTAAGAAGTGTCAGTATTCCCTGTCTAGTCAAATCTAGTCAGGGAATACTGGCAAAAAGCAAAGGCATTCTTTGTACACGCCCGATGTCTGAAAAATGAAATGAAATCTCATTTTATATCCATTGGCAAAGTCTCAAGATAGAAGCCTATAAAGAGCTTAAACCATTGCTTTAACTATTTAATTATTTTCCTAGGCTTGAGTTTTACTAGTCCAAATCTTGCTTTTATAATCACCACCGGTATAAAATATATGTTGGCCTCCAGAATAATTGTTTCTTGTGTAGCAAACAAACTTAGGTTAGGGGTAACATCAGATCCCAGAAGGGTACAAGCTTACGTCATTTAACCCTAGAATTCAGTTGAAAGGCACCTGAGTTATGCTCGCAATATTCTATACAGTAAAAGGACGACAATTTTCGAGCTAGCTAGCAAATGCAAATTATTTCATAACAAGCGGTAGTAATTTTGAGCTTCTTTTAAAGACTTGGAATGCAAAACAAAAGCCGCCAAAGTCCCCGTAGTGAATTTATTCATTGAAGCGAGTCGCTATACCTTTCATTCTACTGTGGACGCATCAATCACATGCTTCCAAATTCTCATCGCTCTGTGAAATAAGCCATATAAATCACTGACAACATCGAATTCAATAAATTTTCAAAATTATTTGCCAATCTTTTACCTCGACCTAAAGCACTCGTGCGACAAAATGCAATTTGCCTTCAAATAAAATTCAAATGAATGCGCATCCGAACATCCTAACCATAAGCCATCAGATAGTTCATCGTCAATTATTTGCACCCGGTAACGCCAATTTGCCCCGCCCCCATATAACAGAGTCTCCCACAGGCTACCTGTGCAAGGAGGGCTCCAGACGAATCAGCTGCATCAGCATTCAATTTCCAGAGGCCACTCTCCCATCGACCTCAACATTCAATGAGTGCCCCCGGCAATAAATTGCAATTGTTCTTCCTGTCGGGCAGAGCATTTTGTGCACACAGGCGGGTTTTTGCGCCCATTACGGCTGGCAAAATATTTGATCCTGGACAGCACTTGATTTCCCTGTGACCACAGTACCGGCTGGACGTAACATGCAGTGCTTGCATCATATGGCCCGGTTCACCTTTTGTATACCTTGCCGTGCGTCGGGGTGTATTTATTGCCACCACGATGCATAGTCGAGGACTAAAGTGTGTTTCGTCCCATCGGCCAGGGACAGCAACAAACCAAAGATTGACATTTGATGGGTAGTTTTTTCCTACCCAACCAACCCACAGTGGAAAAAGGCCAAATGGCCCTTAGGGGTTGAATGCACCGTTGTTGCTTGTTTTCCCATTTTGGAACACAGAGTTAATGGATCTTTAATGGGTGGTCTAGAAAAATTACTATTTCAAAGCAGTTAATTGCTAGTTTTTTCAGGACTGGCTGCAACTTTTTTCACGACTGAGTAATGTGCCTCGTTTACAGTACTTAAAGATCTAAAGTTTATAGCAAGAACTTTACAATGCAGTGTTACACGTCAGTTTTGCTGTACCACTTGAAGGGCGTCCTTAGATGGAAACTTTATTCTTTTGCTACGCAGAGCATATCCCTGGTGGTGTTTGCTTAGCTTTTGACATTCTTTCTTATTTTTAGCAAAAAAAATTCTATCTCCCGATGACAGGGAGAGTCATCGAGGATGTTAGGGACGCATTTCATGTGCCACTGTTCGTGTCATGTCAAAAGTTTGCATTTAGTTCTCCGGTCCTCAGAGTATACGCTCTCTTTACAGTAGGGTAACTGACCACTCGAAGGGAACTTTTGAGTTCAATATTTTTTCAGCACTTAAGTATCTACAGACGGTGTTTTTTAAGGACAAAACGTGGAAAGCATCCTACATTGTATCCCCAAAATTGTTTGCTCAAAAGCTAGGTTACGCTGAAGGTCGATGATTTATCGATTGCACTGTGGGTGAGGAGTGGGGTCCCTTGTCAAACTAAATTTTTAAGGTTGGACTTAAGTGTCCAAGTTTGGTCCATATGTGTCCTTTGTCAAGTGTTAAAGAGTCTCTTAACAGATGAGCCTTCTAGATTAAATTTTAATCGCGATTCGTCCCATTTTATGCACTTATTTTGCCCCTTAGGTTGCTTTAATAAATGGTGACAAATAGCACGTGATTCGTCAACTTAAAACCAAGTCTTGTACCGAAAATTCTTCATTTCTTTCACCTCCGCACGAACTAATTCAAATTTGTGTAATGAACCCCGCAAAAACACTCTAATTAGCTCCAAAAAAGATAACGAAACAATCCTTGCCATATCTTATAAGTGTACGCACTATAATATCCCACATCTATTCCAACAAATCGATGGCCATCAATTATCCTGACAGATTGGTGTCTTAAAGTGTCCACCGGAACAATGTAACCATTTTCTTTGAGGCTCCATTGTTTGGGTGCAAAACGTGCGCCCATCAAACATCCTATCGGTGAATGGCCAAAGGATTAAATATCGCTTAAAGCTCCCTTCAATGTCTCTCTTGCCATTGAATTTATTCATCGTCCTTAAGTGGATGTCCTAAGTTTTTCCATTGAAAAAGTAACCTGAACCCGATCAGTTATAGAGAGCGCGCAATGCCGGTGGTTGGCAAACAACAGTTCCTAATGAAAAGTTTAGTTCGTCCCACCAATCAATGTCGTAAGTACACACGATGGGTTGTTCGGAAGAGCCGGCTTAATGAGCTTGTTTCCAAGATTAAATAAAGGTATTATGAGGAAGGACCATGATAAACGATTTCGATATTTTTAGTCTTTCTGTGCTATTTGGACAGAGCCACCTATTCATCACGGATGCCGCGCGCCGGTCGTGGGAGTTTCTATATTCGTTCGGCGGAGGTGTCCTGTCTAAAGCAATGGATATCCTTTGGAAAAATGTCATGACGCCATTCTTCAATTGGATTTGTACAGTTTCTTGCGCGTTATTGATGGCCCATGGGTGGTGAATTGATGAAGTTTCTTATTCCCTTTGAAGGGTTCGATGGGTGAGGGGGTTGTATGACTTAGAAAGGTATCTCCTTGTGGGGGGTTTTGTTCTATGATGGATTTTGTAATAAGAGAGAAAGTCCGTTACACTTTTAATTTCGTCCACATTTTTCCACCTTTTTTCATCAGTTCGGTGTGGTGCAGAAAAGGGTTGTAAGGGAAGCTTAGTAATTTGACGTGCTGCCAACAAATTGTCAAGTTTAGGTAAGCTTAATTTTTACAGTGATTGATAGCTTTAAGACCTGCATGTATTTTTTTGTTTAGATAAAATTAATGGCGTAGTTTGATACTTTACAATAAGGTAACCCAGATTTTTTTTAAAATATTACCGATTTTATACAGTTTAAATCTTAATTACAAGGGTTCTGAGGTTTTGTGTTTAGAGGTCTGTAGGGAGTGCCAGAAACATAGGTATTTTATGGTTAAACATTATGAATGGTAACAAATTCATAAGTAAAAGCTTGGCTATATTTGTCCTCACTAAAATGCAAATACAAGTAAAGCTCATGCCAATCGCTGTTTAACATTTTTAATGTAAGGTGAAGAGAAATGTTGAGGTCTTTGGATTTTTCAGTTTCCTGTTTCAATTTTAAAATTGCCTATGCAGGTGCCGAGTTCAAATCGTAATATTTTGGGTTTTTTCTTTTCTTCTCTTGGAGGGATTATTGCTGAGAAGTTTTTCTGAATGAGACATCAGACCTACTTACTTATGAAGGGGCTCTACATAAAGAGGCACCTGGTTAACAAGTAGCTTCCCATTCTCTGCGATCCTGGATTCGAGACCCTCTTGGCTGGAGCATTTTTTTTTTAACATCCGCTCAGTGTGACCTAGGCAAGCTAGTCTTTGGGTTGTGGAATTTTGAAGAACGTTTAAGCCTTGTAGTTGTATCTTTTCCTCTCTTCGCCTCTCGTACACAGGACCATAAATTCACCGTAGATTTTTTCTCTCGAAAAAGCTAAGTATAATTTCTCCATCTCTGCTTGCAGTCATGGCAATCGGTGTCGGCGCCATAAAGCAGAACTGGCGGAACAAGGCCAATCGCACATTTACAATTTTGTGAAGCATCAATAGTTCACTCACGAGCCAGCGCTCACATGGGCGACTTTTTCAGTTGAACACACCTCTTGCCCAAAACTGGTTTAGGAGGTCATTTCTGACAGCGAACAACTAAAAAATCTATGACAAAACACGGATTTAAAGGTTGCCCAAAATTGGTTTCATCGTTGTAAGAGCCTCTATCACCACACGGCTTGAGCGGGCGATAATACTGATATCGTCCGCGTACCCCAGTAATTTGCATCTGTTGAAGTGTTGAAAATAGTGTCTTTCATTTTAACCTTTGCAATGCGCTATATCATCTCCAGAGCAAAATTGAAAAATGCATTTGCTTGCCGAAATTCGGTGCATCGCGTATTTTCTAATGTTACGCGGCACAGTTTTATTAGTTTTGCCGGGATCTTGAATTTGGCCAAGTAGAGCTCCAAAAAATGAAAGCTGTCATCAGCGGCTTTGAACTCAATGAAGAGATGTTGTTTCGGGGACTTGAAATTAATTGGTCTTTTACAGGATTTTCCTAAGCTTGAAGGTAGGCGTGCGCACTCTCTGTAAACTCCGGCTATGCCAGATGTTTACCGAGGTATCAAATATTGAGTTTCTTTTCTTGGCCGCTCGTAGCTTTCTTCTTCTTGTTGGGAAGTCGATCTGTGAATAAAGCCACGCCAAAAAATGGTCGACGTTTACGCTGGGAAAGTGTGCACACTTACTCGAGATGCTAGATGATGTTCCCCTTCTGGACCTTAGCATTAAAGTCCCCGAACACAATTATGCTTTTGGCCTATAAGAAATTCGGTTGTGTTTTATAGACTGTTTCCTCCTGCTGTAAAGGAAACACGTATTGTGTTTTCAGACTGGAAAAACTTCACGGTTCCTTCACCGTATATCACAGCTCCTTAAATCAAACACATTCAGTTCAGATATGCAAAGCAACACTTGAACGCACCATGTTCAACACAGGCCGTTACTATAGAAAAGAAGACCCGCCTACATGCAACATCTACAAGGAATCAACAGCCCATCACTCCAAGACCTCTTTCACCCTAACTTGCCCACATCAGCATCAAAATTGTTCCCACTACTCGCGTTCATAGCATTTATGAAATTTAATCTTAAATTTAACAAAAGTTTTTAAGATAATTTAAGTTTCATCATCATTTTCAAATGCCGCTTATCCTCTTTCTCGATCCTCCGCCATCAACTCAAGAGACTCCAGCCCAATCCCCAGGCAGGACTCAGAGAGGTTCTTTACCTGATCCCACCACCTGTTTCTTGGCCCACGAGGGGGGCGACGCGCTCGCATCTCGGCTTGCATGACCTGTCTAGGAAGTCTGTCAGGGGGCATACGAACAACATGTCCAAACCATCGAAGAATCGATCGCTCCACTCGGAGAAGTAGCTGCTCAACATTAAGATTCCTACGAATACTGACGTTTCACACTCTGTCACTTAGAGTAACACCAGCAACGCACCTCAGGAATCTCATTTCGGCAGCTTGTACCCGCGATCTAATTCTTTCGGCCACTACCCAAATTTCATGACCATAGATGAGGGTCGGAACGAACACTGAATTAAAAACTGAGATCTTTGCTTTCACTCTAAGCTCAGCTTTCCTGATGACCGGCCGGCGCAGTTCCTTTACTATTGCTCCAGCTTGGCCAATTCTACGGGACAACTCAGTATCACTCCTCCCATCTTTCGTGAAAAAGACCCCGAGATACTTAAACTTCTCCACCTGTTTTAATGGAACTCACAGGACGCACAGGATTTCGGGAAACAACCATCACTTCCGATTTGTTCACGTTTACTTTCATCCCAGCATCACCACAGACGGCTGCAAACATATCCAGTGCTCGTTGAAGTTCCTCTTTGGATAATGCAAGGATGGCCAAATCATCTGCGAAAAGCAGATGGTTCATCCTGATGCAAGCCACTTCGAAACATTGCACGCCAAGACTGCAGTACATATATGCTATGAAAAGGAGCGGCGACAGAACACAGCCTTGGCGAAGTCTAACGCGCACATCAAAAGGACGGGACTTGACGCATTTATCCGTACACAGCTTCTGCAGTTTCCATACAAAGACTGGATGGCTCTCAGAAGAGTCCCACTCAGCGCATAGTCCTGCAAAGCTCTCACAGTGTATCCCGAGGGAATCGGTCATACGCCTTTTCCAGATCTACAAAACACGCATAGACCGGTTTGGCATATTCCCAGGCCTTCTCAAGAATAACCTTCAGAATAAAAAGCTGGTCGGATTGTGCCTCTACCAGGCCGAAAGCCGCACTGATTTTCCCGTAACAAAGGCTCGATTACAGCTCTGGAACGCGTTTCCAATACCTTCGCGAATACTTTTCCCGGAAGACTCAAGAAAGATATGCCCCTATAGTTGGCGCAATCTCTCCTGTTCCCTTTTTTGAATGGGCACTATAGCGCCCGTTTGCCAATCGCTAGGTGCCTTCCCGCTATCCCAGGCCACCTTAATGACACGTGTTAGCCATCTAACACCCTCTTCACCCATTGCCTTGAGCATTTCTGGCCGGATTTCATCAGCTCCAGCAGACTTGCCAACTTTTAGCGATTTAATCGCTTTAGTGACTTCGTCTACTGTGGGACTATTCTCCGCCCTTATCTCGTCAGCAGTGGGAATGCTCCATTTGCGCAAGACATCGCACTCATTTGAAAGAAGTGTACCGTCCTTGGATCTAACCCCTTGAATGATATTCAACTTCCTTCTTCTAAACCGGCGAATGGTTTGCCAAAATATCTTGTTTGCAGATCTGTAATCGTGCTCCAACTTCTCGCCGAACTTTTTCCATGACTGTTCCTTGGCTGTTATGACGTCCAGATTGGAAGTCCTTCGCGCCTCATTGTACCGGGCTCGAGAAGATGAGTTTCTCGAAAAACAAATTTAAGTTTATTTTTTAAATTGTAATTTAGTTTTAAGGTCGTATAGGCTAGTTCCCCATCTGTATTCGGACGATACAAATCCATTTTTGTTCGTACCTATGCAAATAAAATAAAATAAACTTTGAGATCATTACTCCAGATAGGCTCTGTAGACACCGTCTAGGATGTCATTTAATTCCTCTTTGTCAGGCTCTTCAGAGCAATGCGAAAATTAAAAAATTATGAATGACCCATTATTTTTAGCTAACATTACGCAGAAGTACGCAGAAGTTACAGTCCGTAAAACGGACCGTTGAATACTTTTGGAGTGCTTGTCAGACCCTCGCTGAGGTGGGGACCGTTAAGAAGAACAAGTCTTTTTTTTCGGGTGACGATGGCAGGATTCGAACCCAGACCTCCAGGGCGTAGTAAGCACACACACTAACCACTTCGCCACGCCACACCACAGCCTATCAATTATGTATCTTAAATGTATGAAAAAATGCAATTTTTTGGTTAAAATCCAATATTATCGTTAAATCGACCCCCAAAAGGGGGTGTTGCCAAAAGCTTTATATCAACGAGATCTGGAATGAAGTCTTGTTTACCTAGCCTGCTAATTTTTTTGTTTTATGCTTTCCTAATTTAGGCTTAAGGCCAGTCGAAATTAAGTTTTTCTGGAAAATTTTAGGTTTTTCTTCAATTCTGCCTCCAAATGTAGGCGTGGCCCAAGGTCTTGTATGAACAAAATGCAGAACTAAGTGCACATAAAATATTAAGTAAAATTTTTTTAAATTTGAAGCAAAAATGTTAAGTTAACTGCATTTGAAAATTTACGCTTAAAATAGATGTCACGCCCACTGGAGGAGGTTTACCAATTAAATTTTTCTTTTTTGTGTCTTACATTCATTTGGAAATGCTAAATGTTAAATTTCAGTCTTTAAGAACGTCTTACAGTGTTGGAAGCTCTCGAGGTAGTTGCACATTTAGACCGAATGTGGGCGTGTCTTTGAGCGGATTTAAAAAATGTTTACACTTGTACTGCTTCGCATGACGTGGACCATACGTACCAAATTTTAGCACCATAGCTCAAAGTTTAAGGACTAAAAACTAAAATTTTGACGGACGGACGGACGGACAGGGCTTATTCGATTCAGAATTGGGGTATTGAAAGATCGCCAAAAAGGTAAAAAATGTAAAACAAGTTGGAAAGAGCAACATTGCGTATGTAAAAGGCTTAGTCCGTCTACGAAGGGTTGAAAAAAAACCTACCCAATACCCAAAAAATAAATTGAAACGCCTCCCAGTGGGCGGATGAGATTGCAATGAGATTACATAATTTTTGGACTGAAAACATTGGCGTTTGGTAAAAAGATACACTTTTTTAACCATGTCCATAAAAGTGTAGCAAATTTTTATACCTACGTCTTTTCTAAAGCTTCATTTACCTCCTATACATAATTAAATACACTGTTGCTCACTAAGTGGTGAAAAAACCACCCTAATTAATTTTTTGGGCAAATTGTCATATCTCGGTTTTGGGGGACATCGTCTTAGGCGGTTTTTCGCATAGCTGCTCTGCAGTACCTTCAGTAGGCGAGTGTGCACATATTAGGCACTGAGGTTTTGGAAACTGACTTGGGTACGGATCACAGCAAGGCGATCACTTACAGGTTTGTGGGCCAATTTCTGTTGACCTCAGGCGATTCACCACGACAGATCCGCATCCTAACATGTGTTTTTTAGTCTTTAATGGCATCTGTAATAAATGTATAGATTTTTTTTTATCATCATGTCTGATTTCTCCTGGATTGCAGTACTGTTCACTTAATACCGCAGGGAGACATTCTCAGGCTTTTGGGTTCCACCTGGTGTGTAGAGGGTTCTATAGTTCCAGGTGTAAAACACTCAAAACGTGGTCCTTAAAAGTTCCGGTTATATTAAATGCAAGCTTTACCGTGAATATTTCGGTAATTTCAGTAGAAGCCAAAGAGTCAGTTAAAGTCTCTATCATGGCAGCTATTGAACTGTTCAGTTAAGATACGAACAAAACTTGCATAAGTCCAAATTTGTGTAGCTACACAAACACATATATAGAGTTATCCTTATCGATTTTTTATTGATTCCTAATTCTAGTTTATTTATCTAAATTTAGCCTTTAAGAAACACTTAAAACTCCACTTCGCCCATAACACTCGCTAACCGCACTGCCAATCGAAATCAATCGAAATACTTTTAAAGAAAGTTTTCCAAAATAAAAAATAAGATTTTCTAATTTCAATAAAATCAAAGATATTCATCAAAGTACAGCCACAAACCGGGGCGAGGATTAGGTTGGTCTTGGGCAAAACTTTCCCAAACAAACTTTCACAAAAATAAATTTCTTCCTTACAAACAGCAATGGTTCGAAGAACATAAAAACTTTTCGCCATACCGGAAATCAGAGCAAAAATTCTAAGAAAGCAACGCACGAGCGACCGAAGAATACTACGAAGATTATGTTTTTTTTTTCCTCATTGATTCTATACCGGCCGGCTAAAGGACCTTCGGAGACTATAGTATGGAGTCTAAGGATGATGAAGAACGTGATACGGTTTTGCCCTTATGGAGGAAGTTAATTGAATTTAATTGCCCACTTAGTGGTTCAATGATTTCGGTCCAATGTGGTTCAGGAATCAGAGCGCGCTGCAATGTTAAATGGCGTCGGAGTCACCTCGTTTACCTTTTATAGTGCACTCTACGAGTATATGGGACTGGATGATGGAGGATATGTCAGTGTGTGTATGTGTATCTTTATGTGTTTGGAAAGAAAGTTTTCCTTTTTCCGGTCATAATTCTTATATTTTTCTACTTGCAGGGTACTTAAGTGCGGGTGTCGGTGTCTTGTTTGCGTTGCTACGTACGACTATGAACGGTGTGGTTCAGATAGCAGCTAGTGGAGTGCAATTTTTTTCCATAAATCTAGACAGTAGGAAATTTATTTGCAGGTCAGGGGGTAATGAATGATTGTAATTGTACCTGATGGCAATGTTAAGTGGCATTGAATTGACAAATGGTATTTAACCTCACAAGGCTCAATAAATGGCGCAGTCGATTGGACTTTCTTTCCAAACTGGAAATGGATAAAGCTGAGCAAGATTTCAATAAAATGGTAGACAGCAAATATGATGCATTTCTAGTTTGCTTTTTCGTAATGGCGCAGTCGACACTTTGTGCATAAAAAGTTGATAGGTGGATCAGTTCAAAAGATCTTACCATAAAAAAAGCATTCAAATGACGTTTGATAAACTGTCTATTTAAATTTGAATAAAAAATCTCTCGACAAACATTTAAGCATGCGTTAGCCTCCACCTCCCGCTCTCAATTCAAAAAATAGAGACAAAATGTGAATTCAATTTTCATCGCGCACCGAGTAAACAGTGAAAGTCTCTTACAAAGAAGGCTTCCTGAAACTACCACAGCAAACTTTGCATAGTCAATAGATTTAATAAAACATAAATCAATTGCCTTGGCTGTGTCTACAGAAACCTTATCCTTCCTGTGAGCGGTTAAAGGTACACCATTCTCTAAACGATGCACATAAAGGAAACATTTTCGCAAAATTCCATCCACGACACCATACCTCCAGGAGCTACATTTTATAGAAACTCGTTGCGATACCATCACCATCCATCGTTTCGCATCCTGTTGTCAGAGCGTATAGTTGAAACTAGGACAGGGAAAAATATCTAAAAAAGGATGTCGCACGCATAATATATTTGAAAGGAAAAAAAAAAAAATTAATAGATTGCTTCCTTGATTTGAGATGTATTTTCGTTTTTTTTTTTCAATCTTCACTCCAGGAATAAATCGTCTTCCTGTATGTGCACCGTGTCATAAAGCGTTTATCGGATACGGAAGCCGCCTACTCGGCTGTAGCATAGTAAAAACGTGCCGTGCCACACCGACACAACGTAGATGAAAAGTGAGAATAGCAACACGCCTGAGTGAGCAATAAAAGGGTTTTGTATACTGCGAAAAATCCACTCTTTTTCTCAGTCGCTTTGTATCCTTTTTGGCGCTGTTACCTTCGATGCATGACTCGGCGGTTGGTTAAACTATAACAATGATTTATAAATTTGTGATGGGGGGGTTGCCGCAGCGAAGGACGTGAATGCGGGTGAAATGTGATTTTTATGCGCGTTTCGTTTTGGGCAACAAGGTGAAAGGATTTGATCTTTTATTGAAAGGCATACAATGGGGATTAAGGAAATAAATTGTGGGCATTTGTTAGTGTGCAGACCATTGAATTGGAGAAATTTGTTAGTCTGCATTGGGGGCGGCCGGCGATTTGGTTACTTTTATTTAGGGTGATTTTTTTTTTTAAAGCTTTTCGATTGTAGTGATTGAAGCCTCTGTCTAAGTCTTAAGGATGTTTTTTTGAGGACTAAATTCCCACAAGGAAGTATACTAGATTTGCATTAAATAATTAGAATTTTTTTTAAAGTAAAAAAAGTTCGGTGGCGTATGAGTAATTTTTCTTAATGTCCCTAAATCATGCTATTACCTTTAAAAGGGTGGTCAAAGACCACTGCAGACTTCTAGAACCTTTCGTTAAATTGGTAGGGATTTTTAGCCGATCAATGTAGTCATGTTCATCAGCCTGTCAGTGTGGTTAATTTTTTTTCTGCACTAAGCATTGAGCATACAGCTTGAGAGCTAATTCTGGGTATGAAGCCCTAATTTGTACCTTAGTTTGACAATGGATGTGTATGAAAACGCAAAGTTAAAATCTAGGTTTCACAAGTATGTACGCTTGAATGAAGGGAAAAATTTAAATTTTTTTCTTTATCGATAGTAAACTTCGGTGACGATACGTCCAGGCTGCACCTGAGGCTATCTGTCTTTTAACACGCACCTGAATATCAGTTTTTCTTCACTGCCCCGTCACTCTGGGAGGAATTTAAAGATTGCCCGAGGCTGAACATTGGTGTCCGTCCGCTGTTATGTAAGCCCCGTCAAGTGCTCTTGTATTTCGCACTTTTGTTGTCATAACAACAGGTGGGTAAGTTTTATGATGTTTAATAAAAAAGGGCTCCAGGTTCTCTCATGTTATATATCTAAACAAAACGATAAATGCTTTTCTTTATCAACATTTTTGGTAATAATAGCAATTTATGTATTTTCCTCCAGAACAAAAAATAAAATCAAAGTTTACCGACTGCGCCAGTGAAAAAATTCTGCAAGGAAGCTTAATGAATCAGTTAACCCACCATTGGCTTCAATGGTTACCGATTTTTCAGCTCCACATTACTTAGGAAGACTCCACTTCTAAGACTGACTTCTAAAATCGTCTTAAAATCTTGGTTTGTAAAACCAGCGCGTCGGAACCATTGATGCTTAATTGTTGCAGTGTCTTGGGTAGGGAAGCCTCCCGGGTCTTAATCTCGGGTTGTTTAGTTTGTTAAAAATTCTTCCTTCAATTTTGGGGACTGTAGGGTATGCTTATGATGTAATTAGAGAGCACCATGAACCAATTAATTGTTGCATGCCACTAAAGAGTGACATTCGTGAGTGTCTGACACTCGCATAATTCTTATACCCCGTCCCATAGGATAGGAGGTATGTTAAGTTTGTCACATAGTTTGTAACACGGTGAAATAATAATGGTAGACCCCCAAGACCTTAGGGGCATATGATCGAGACCGAATTCTAAATCGAATGAGCCATGTCCGTCCATCAGTCCGTCTGTATGTCACATGTTTTTAGGCCTTAAATTTTGAGATAGGGTACTGAAACTTCGTACGTAAGGTCCACGTCATGCGAAGCAGTACAAGTGTAAAAATTTTTGAAATCCGCTCAAAGACACGCCCACAATCGGTCTAAATGTGCAACTACCTCCAGAGTTTTCAAAACTGTAAGACATTCTAAACGGCTGAAGTTTTACATTAAGCATCTCATAATAAATGTAAGGCACAAAAAAGGCAAATTTAATTGGTTAACCTCCTCTAGTGGGCGTGGCATTTATTTTAAGGGTAAATTTTCAAATGCAGTTTACTCAATATTTTTGCTCGAAATTGAAAAAATTTCGCTTAATATTTTATGTAGGAAACGCTCAGTATCACATTTTGTTCATACAAGACTTTGGGCCACGCCTACATTTGGAGGCAGAATGTAAGAAAAACCTAAAATTTTCCTGAAAAACTTAATTTCGACTGGCCTTTAGCGTAATTGAGGAAAGCATGAAACCAAAAAAATAGCAGGTTAGGTAAACGAGACTTCAGTTCAGATTTCTTTCATACAAAGTTTTTAGCCACGCCCCCTTTTAGGGGTCAATTTTTCAAATATATTGAATTTGAACGAAAAAATTGCATTTTTACGTACATTTAAGTGTAACTTAAATAAGCGCGGTTGGACCACGCCCCTTTTCGAAGTTTTCATCACTTATAAGATGTCAAAAAATAACTATGTCATCAGCATTTTACAATGTGGGATAGGATGGGGTATTCAACGGTCCGTTTTACGGACTGTAACTTCTGCGTACACACTGTAGAACTTACTCACTGGTTTTTTCTAGCTTTCACTTTTAAGAAGGCTCCAGCCCAATGCTTCTGTTGCGTCATGCATATTGAAGTACGAAACTGACAGCTCATGGAATTACGCACGTTCTTATGGGAGGTGACGCACGTAACTAAGACTTTCTTTGGGCCACTTTCCATAAGTATGTGTGTTTTTAACTGAGTGGTCAGTCGAGTACTTCGAAACGTGCGTCGCGTCGTTCGCAGCGGATTCATTGGGCTGAAGGCCTAAGATCGGCGATTCCCATTCGTGTCAGCGAACGTACCTTTATGCACTCTTGCAGTAAGGTCTCAAAAAGGGAAATGGGTCACTAAATTATTGGTTGTCTTGATATCTTGTCACAAGGGCTAACTGGTCAACCTTATAGCGTCATACGTTGTTATCCATTTCTTCATTAAGGATTTTTTAATAAAGCCCGGCTCTAGAATGAGTTGCAGACGCCTACTCGCAGGTCGAAAAATTAGTTAAAGCGACTCGTGGTCGTCAAATACCCATTGATGCAGCAAATCATTAAAGTCACTAAAAGACGAATGAGAAGCTTGAACTGCTGCGCCATTAAAATGGTGCAGTCGGCAAAAGTGGCGTATATAAATTCCATGCTATACATTTTTTTTTGCATAAATTGGGGCATACATAATCGAAACACACATTCGGCCTAGGTACTGAAGAAATTGTGGAAGTACTAAATATTTTAAGAAGCTTACCTAAGAGGGTGAGTACATAGTGAGTATCCCACAGTTGAAAAAAAAAAACAATGATTGCCCCATTCAAATTGAAATCGACTTCCTACCATCATCTCACAATAATTTTCTTAAAGACATCCTCAATCGCAAAAAAGAACACCAAGCCACATGTCTCTCGCCTTTTGTTAAACTAAATGTCATTCTTCCGCATCAATCATCTTTAACATTACTGCGCCCCCGTCCACAAATGAGTGCACGGGAAGCCCCCAATGCCTCATCACATTCGTAGATAATTTTCTACCCCATAAAAATGGCATTAACCTGCACCATAAAGCGTTTCAACCGTGCACAAAGCATTTATACACACACCGAGAGAGACCACCGAGCCAAAAGACACGACCAGGTTATTCCTTTGCTACCTCATGTTGTTAGCCCATAACAATGCTCATAACTTTTACGTAACATTTTTATCGGAAATTGCCAAACAGCATTCACCCACTTACTTCCACCACCTCGTCCTTCGTATATGGATTGACGGAATTCACCCACAGGACACTGAGCAATTTCGCTACAGTTCATTAGATATCATCCGTCGCTGATGCTCTGCTGCTGCTGCTGCTGGCGATGGCGGATCCCTTTATGTGTTGCATTGGTCAAACACACAGGATATGCGGTGTATGTGTGTACTTTAGTCCACCGGTTGCCCTCTTGTTAGCCGCATACACAATGCGGACTAAAATGTTTTTCGATTGTTCGGTTAATTCCCATGCAATGCATTGGTGTGTATTGGTGTGGCCAGGATAACCGACATAAATTTGCCAAAATGCTGCTTTTATTCACGTCATCCTAAGTTTTTTTTTCCTCTGGTTCGTCTTACTCGAATCCTTCCATTTGAACGTCTTCTCCATTAACAGTACAGGGAGAACATTAAGATGGGACTATGGCGGGTATGGGTGCATGGAAAATGGAGCTTAAGGGTTCAGTGAATACCTTTTGGCCTGGTAGCGTTATTACGAGAAGAAAATGTCCTCTTTTACGGTTTATGACCTCATTGTCCTTCTCATCGTTTTCCTTCTCATTTTTTTTAATCATCATTATCTGTTACGTTGTCATCATCATTGTCGTCGTCGTCGTCCTCGGTTGCTCATCAATTGGATCTTTAAGAAGGCGAGCGCGCGGCGGACCCGATTAAAGGGATCATCGAGATTCGTCAGCAAAAATAAAATGCTTCAGGCACTTTGTCAGCACGTTAGATGGTTATAATGCCTACAAAGGTAATGTTGCTTCCACTCTCATCCTATATGTGCGCTGGTGATGGTGTGCACTTCAAGGATATTTTCAATCTTAAGTGTATCCACACCTACACGCAATCTCTTTCTCCCGTATGTAGACATCACGGCTAACTAAGCAAACACATTAGGCGGTTGCCGGCAGTCTGTGTGTGTGTGTGCCCTGAATGCGAAGCAGCCTCATCATCATCTCGACATCAAACCACTTGCGACCGAAGGATATCCTTTGGCCTATCTGCTTATAATTTCCTCAAGCGTCGTTCATATCTGGGACAAGGTGTATGCACGGTTCCCCATATACGCGAATCAAGTCTATAAGGCACATAAGAGCAGAACAGAATTACGAGCCCATCAAGTACTGGAGGGATTCAATATGGCAAAGCCTGCAGGATATACCTACGTTAGTCTATACACCTACAAGGTAAACTTTTCCACCCACTCTTGTCTGGGGCCTTTCGAGAGCAATGAGGTGTATAACAATACACTTATGGCCCCAAGGATTATGGCATAGGCTATGAATGAATCGAGAGAAAAATTCATATAGAAAGGATCCAACTTGAAAATCTGCTGTTTAAGTCCTTAACAAAGAAATTGCTTCATTGGCGCTTTTCATACGCCTTGCCATTCGATGATGTTGATGATGATGGTGAGGATGCGATGTGGAGAAGTAATGGCGGAGTAAGGCCAGGAAGGATAAGGGGTCGTAATCGATTGATTCAATAATCGAAATGAGGATAATGCCAGCCACGTTTATATTACTGGTGTATGGGACTTATTTGTATTGGAGGGAATGATTTACGCGGGGAATGCATACAAAGAAGAGAAGCGTATTCAGGTGGAGGCGACGACGGATGATGATGATGATGATGCCGGCATGAAATGCTTAACTGCGTCGAATGGGTTATGTACCAAGCTGCAGTGTCTGCGGCAATCCTGTGGCGATAAAGCTGCAACGAAATAAATCTGAGTAATAACAATGAGGAATTATCTTGCCGGGTGTTGTTTGTTTGTTCACAAAGAAGTTGCCAATTGCATTTTTAAATTGATTTCCCCGAGAGCGTTAATGAAATACCCCAGAGATATACCAGAAGCAGGAACACATTTGTAAAGCCATTACATGGAGTGGCTTAAAGAGCTCCAAGGGTCTATAGACTTTTGTGTTTTATTTCAGATCACTGAGTTGAAGAAAGTGGAGCGTTGAAAGGATAATTTTCGCATGCTCCAGTATGCTTTTGGTATATGAATCGAAATGTTAAATTTTTTGAAAAAACTTCCTCAAAAGATTTTTATGTTTTAAAAATAAGGGAAAGATGAAATCAAGATGATGTTTGTGGTTTCCTTTGTTGCACATGTTGGACGCACATGTTGAGTGCGTCCTTAATAAATTTATAATAAATAAACCTATGACTTTTTACATTAATCGTTCGTGGGTTTTGTCGACGATTATCAGGTCATCCCAAAAGTTCGTCGGTTTCGACGATGTCCATACTATACGCGGCTCGAAAGAGGGACGCGTATAGTAGTAAAAGCTTGTCTTGGAGAAATTTTGAAGAAACCCTTGGAGAAACCCTTTTA
The DNA here is from genome assembly GCA_947623515.1 of Neoascia interrupta. NCBI lineage: Eukaryota > Metazoa > Arthropoda > Insecta > Diptera > Syrphidae > Neoascia > Neoascia interrupta. The sequence goes on from OX392464.1 coordinate 10,562,569, forward strand.
TGTCTTTATAGTCGTAATGCTAAAAGGCCGAGTAACTTCATCTAAACTATGTGAGTGCATGTAAAAAGAATGTCTGCCACCAGAGGAACCGCGCAAGGGGGAGTAGTTTCACCACCTCTTTAAGGCTTCTAGTAATGAGCATATATTTTGTTGGGTGATACAATTATATTTGCGACTGGAGGCATCCACTTCCACAACCACTGCCAACTTCACATCACTTTTGACGTTTGTTAAACTTCCTGTTTTTTCACTCCCTATTTCTTTTTTTTTCTTTCTGGATTCAATAAAGAAGTATACTTTCAAATCCGCGTGCATTCCATTTTTTCTTCCACTTAACTCAACATATTTATTGAAGCTCAGAAACTCATCGGTAAAACCCATTGCTTATGCTTACGAACTTTTGCTCATAAAACGCGGGAAATTCTTGCCAAAACCCGTTGACCTGCTGCAAGTTACTGCACTTATTATACGAAGCCGATCGACCGGATCACGTGGCTAAGCGTCAACCTGTCAAAAACAGAGCTTGTCATTTTTACAAATAGAAAGTCGATTGCGGATGTAGAGCTGCCAACTCTTGAAGGATTTTGAGTCTAGTGGCCAGCAATAACCAAGCAGAAAAATCTCAAAGCCTTGTCTCAGGTATGAAGAATGTCTTGCCTCGTCACTATACGTGCTCTTAGATCTACTCCTTCCAGGGGGCATAGCTAGACACAATTCTAAACCTTACGCAGATAGATCTCTTTATTAAAGAAAGCGCCGCAAATAGCGCAATACGGCTTCAAAGTTTAAGCAATTGAAGTCCTCATATCAAAGGACATTAGTTCAATGTTCAATCCTATTCACACACCTTAGTGTTGAATAACATACCATGCAACACCTTACCTTGACTTCTAAGACTTCTGACACTGTTCCATAAACATTTCAAGAAGGGAAGATTGGAGGTTGGGGGACGTTTCTACTCCAACACGTTGTGGTAGTCAGTAAACAGTGGGCGCATCTCAATATCCTCAGGGGGACATGGAGATCTCCCGATCAATCAATCATCAGTATCATGTAGGTCCGAAATTTCCTAGAGGCAACATTGACTCGGATCACTACCTCGGTATAGTGAAGCTACAGCTGCGGCATATCCCGACCAATGCCAAGAAGTTAATAAACTGTGAAGAAGTTTGACGTCGGGAGGCTAAAATTGCAAGAGAACGTCAGGGGTTTCTCCAACCGAGTCCCTCAAAACCTTCCACAAAGTCCTACGCAGACAGCATCAAGTGTTGCTAACCAGTGACAGTGAACTGCTGGGTTTCAAATTGCCACCACAGCAAAACCACTGGCTGGACGATGAGTGCCGGCAGACACATACAACTAAACAGGAGCATATAAAGCAGCTCGGGCGGAAAAAAAATTTCACACTGTACAGGTTTGCCACGCTCCTTAATTGTGGAATTGTATACACACATCGAGGGATGAGTGTAAGGCAGCTCTACACAGAAGGACTAGGGCTGCTGCGGCTTCTCAGAAGAAAAAGATAGAGCACGAGAAGGGCACGTTGAAGAAATAGAGAAATGTGACAGCAGGAATGAGTTTCGAAAGTTCTACCAAAAGATCAAACGGTCCTGCCAAGCCTATGAACGAAAGTTCGAACTGAAGCCTGTAAAGACCATCAAGGGAACATTATAGTGACATCGTAAAATCGGCGCTGAGTATCTGGAAAAAGTATTTTTGCAGACTGTTAAAAGGCGACGACGAACCGAATCTCGCCGGCAGGCAGAATGAACCATTAAACCCGGGCGAAGAAGTTGCTGACGAAGCATACGAACGATGCCCCCCACCCTACCTGGACGAGGTGAATGTAGCTGGGTCTAGTTTAAATGCAGCAAGGCAACCGAAGCTGACGGCTTAGCTGTCGCACTTTTCAAAACTGCTGGCGATGATCTGGTGAGGAGCATGCCCAACTTATTTGCAAGATATGGTCAGAGCAAAGCATGCCCGATGAATTGAACCTCAGCGCTGTTTGCCCGAACCTCACGAAAGAACGCCCTTCGAATTGCGCCATCAGCTACAGAGGCATTAGTCCCCTTAACATCGCATACAAGATAAAGCTAGAGACTTCATCGACACTTTCGATGCCAAATATGGATTAAGACAAAGCGACGCGATGCTATGCGGCTTCTTTGACATTAAACTTGAGAGAATTGTGCAGAATCCCGCTCCAACATCAACACTAGAGGCACAATCGTTGAAAAGTCCATTCAATTGCTCTCTTTCAATTACTCGTTCAGTTATACGCTGCCGACATAACTAGAAGAACAAAGTGTGATGTCAGTGAAGCTTTCGGGAGTATTTGGGATGCAGCCTTCAACTTCAATGACAATACTTCTTTGAGAAGCTGAACGAGCTTGCAAGTATACAGGGTGGTGGCACAAAAAACTACAGAAAGATTCGAAGGAATGTCTTGCAGCATCTTTTTTCGCTCTCACTTTTAATAACGAGCAAATGGGGGTGACAGTTGACTTTAAGCGCACTCAGAAAGGCATGGGGGAACAAGTTTACCGTAGGTTCTAGTGGAATTTCTTTATTATTTTTTAAATAGCATATTCGGAATTAGGACACCCAAATCCATATTAGGATGAAAAATCCTACAAATTCCACTTGGCCCTATGGTAAACTTATGCCGTCATGGCTATTGTAGAACAAGCACGAGAGAGCGAGCGAGACTCTCCAAAGAGTTCTCTAATTAGCTTGAATCAATGAAAATGTAGGGGTTGGTTCACAATGCCAAAATAATCGCCGTCTCGCATGCCGGTGTTTTCGCAAAATTTATAAACTCTCGCCGAGGGCGACGATTATTCTGTCATTTGCTGTTGTTCGTTGTGACACACTGTTCTGACACGCTTGTTCTAAAAAATTAACCCTACATCTGTAATAAAGATGACAAATTTTACAAATACATAAAGTCGTCGCGGTTTATCGCTGTCATAGTGTGTTAACAAACTATTTTTCCAGTCTCATGTTAACGTTACCGCTCTGGTTTGACGCTCACCGCCCTTTTTGTGAAACAGCCAGGTCACCCGGTTTTGGATCTCGTCGTCACTTAAGCCAAACAAATATAGTTGTCCTTCCATTTGTGTTGTAGTCCATGAATGTTTAGGCCTTCCTTTCTTTCGCGATTGCGCCGGTATGTTGGTTGGCATTGCCTTTTTGACAGGATTCGCAGAATCTCTCCTTTGAACATGGCAATACCAACTGAGCGGGTCCTGCTACATTTTCCTGGAGTTAGGTTCTTTTACATGAAGGCTTTCTCAGATCTTTGTACCTTCTTCTTATTCTATCACGCTTTGTTACGCCTGCTGTCATGCGAAGTATCTTCATCTCCTGTGATCATTTTGCTCTCATACTTCTTATACGCTGACCAAAATTGTGAACCATATGTGAGCGCCAAAAACTGTGTATTTTTTTTTATTCATAAGGGCATACCTACTAAGAGAACTTAGGCATACAAAATTTTGTTTCCAAAGACTGTGGACTTGTCGGTTTTTAATTTCTTTAAAAGTTACAATTAGTCCTCACTCAATTTAAAGATTTCTAGCAATTTTTCAATCTAGTTGCATTCTCGGTATCAAGTTACGATGCTCACTTTAAATTCCATCGTGCCTGTGCATTATTACCCTTTTAAATCTGCCGTTCACCTGATAAACTAAAACTTTTCACATGAACACACAAAACTTGAGCCCGAATAATATTCCCTTGGTTCAAAAAAAAAAACATCCTGGGAGATGTGAAACCCCATAGAGACGTCAAGGATCCACTTCAGGGCAATTCCACCTCAAATCTCCACTAAAATTCTAACAGTTTGTCTAGCACAAAAAAAAAAAGAATTCAAACTTCCCAACGCCAAAAATATTCATATATGCAAAAGTTTCACTGCTACTTCAAACCCCTTATTTTGCATTTTTTTTTGCCTCATCGTTCTGCCATGTCCTACGTGTGTACGAGGATATCTTGAATTGTTATTGCTAGCATCGTTCCGTTTCATTATTAAAAAGCGTCCATGCATTCATGTATGAATGCAAACAAACAGCAAACAAAGAAAATAACAACAAAAACAAACTTAGAGGCTATCTGTCAGATTGAGATCCTTCTTTTCCAGGAAATGTTCACTTTTTTTTAAAAAAAAACTCGCCAGTGAAAGCTGATAATAATTCATATGTCCAAGAGTACGTATAATGCTTTTATTGTGGCCACTCCAAAGGTGCTTGCCTCGTGTGATTGTGGACGAGCTGAACTGAAAGTCCTGCAGAAGAAAAGGTGAATGGATTCGAAAAGCTGTGCATACACGAGAGAGGTGACGACACTAGCAATGGATATGAATGTTATGCGATGATTGCCGGCTTGGATAACGAGACACCGGCTGTTGTATCAGCAGCGCTACGAGTTTGTAAATTATTTAAAATGACCTCCTCCCACCTTAAGCGGAAAGTTTGTCTTTCAACTTTGGATTTCTTTCGTTGTGTTGATTTTTTTTACCCCGATTCCGTTTTTTTTTTAAATAATGCATGAGATTTAAGGACTCGCAGTACAATACAGAATAAGCCGTATTGCATCGGATAGGTAGATAAAAGTTTCCGCCATTGTCCAATTGAATTGAATCCACTTTCGCGGTAGGATTCACTTGACAAAGTTGTTAGACAACGTCTTAGGAAAGAACAAGTTTTGTCGTGGTTTTCTTTTTCCCACCGCACTCCTCGGAGCTTGTAAATGAGTGCAGAGACATAGTTGACCTACCCGCACCCTCGTAGACGAGGAAGCATAGAATTTTAAGTGGTTTGTTCCAGAAGTTACCTTCTTAATGATTTGCATAAATGTAAATTAAACATTTGTCATTGGCTTGTTTGCCTTGTCCTTTGATTCCTTCTTGGCGACAGGAAAAAAAAGTCGTCCCAGACAAAAGCGCTGCTGGATGCTTCAGTGAGGATTGGTTTTATTGATTTGACAAACTCAAAACAAAACGATTTCCGAATTTGGTATTAAAGGTGAATCTTCTTAAATTTTCTGTTATATTTTCCCTCATCCCTCAACGTTTCAGTCATTTTGAAGTATGGAGGTCATGTAAATCAGCATTGAAGTGTCTTAATGTCTGACAAAAATGAGGAACAACATTTTCAGCTTCAAAGTCACCATATGTGCGGTTGTTCGATTTGACCTTCCCAATGATCGATTGAATCTCAAAATTAAAAAAGAAGGAGAAATTAATCTATTTTGATTCAGAAGTGAAAATGCTCAAATTCAAAACATCTATTCCTCACTTAAAGTATATTGACTTCACCTACTGACAGATTGATAGTAAAACAAAGCACTGGTTCCCTATTCACGGCGAGATACTACGCCGAGCCATAAGTACTTTTTGGATCATTGAGTGGATTTATTTGTGTACCAGCCCAACGGTGTGTACGCACACTTTTAATTTCATTCGAAAATTAATGAAATTCTCATTGAGCGCGAAAGACATGCCGACAGATAGATGGCTAGATAGGTAGATAGAGCTGTGCCCTGTCCATGATGGACGCGCAGACATCACACCGGCACAGAGATTCGAGATTACACCGAGAAACGGATGAGCTTCACAGTCAGCCAGGAAAATCGTATCCAATTAAAAGCATGCCAACAATGTCGAGTGCCTCCGATCGAGAAAACACATCCTCGGAATAGGTTAATGAATTTGTAAGTGATTAATGGTGATTCGACTTGTGTGCTACAAGTCCGATAATTCACGTCTAGTGCGCGCTTACCTACTCTGGTTTGATTTAATTTTTTCTTTTTTTTTCGTTTCGAAAATAAATTGAGCGCTTATAATGAATTTTTAAATATATAGGTGAATGGATTCAATTGGGAGGAGAATGTGTCCCGCATCAGAGAGATGAAAGTCGTAAGGCGAACCTGGCCCCAAGGACGGCCATGAATCATTTGCATTTTTCTTGAAAACTCAATTGGAAATGAAAACAAGAGTAGACGGTAGACAAACAAGGTTCAGATGTTTGTTTCGATGCTTGATGCGGGTAGTAGTACACTTTTCTACCAATGGATTATATTTGAGTTTTGGAAAAACATCGATAAATGGACCTGAGAGTTCCATTGAATTGAGTGTTTTCATAGAAAAATTGTTTTGACTTTTGCTAAATGTTGACCAAAGTGTAATTGAACATGTGGTACTCCTCGGAGTCTTGTATCTGTGGCAAGGCTGTTTGGTTTTTCATCTCTTTTCTAATTCGGTTGAAGGGCAATTAAAACAAATTAAATTTTCTGTCTGCAATTGACTAGGTGCTTTATATTTATACTTTACACTTAATCTTTCTTATTGTAGGAACCTACCTATTGGTCGTCTATTTTGGCGCAATAATCACTTCATAGGGTGATCCAACAGATAAAAAACTTGATATTTTTTTTTGATTATTTGCAATCACAGATCATTAGATTAGACTTTTAATTGATTCTCGCTAAAGTGAACCTTCTTATTTAAAACGCCAAAATTTAGTTCTTAATCCCTAATGATCGAATTCGACTTTTAAATTGGTTTCGAAATAATAAAAATTTTGAAACAAAACATAGATTTTTTTTAACATTTGGTGCTGTCTTGGAATAAGTGTCGGAGAAATTGAAAGGCGTTAGAAAAAAAACTTGATCTGCCTGCACTGACCACGCCCTATTTTAACAAAGTTTAGCAAAAAATTTAATTTTTCTATTAAAAACTGCTTCGAAACTTATAAAAAAATTACTTAACCATAAAATTAGGAATAGTAGTGAAATCACTCTTAAGCGAACAGCTGCGGGACCGAAGTTATTTGTCCTCTTAAAGCCGCGGTGTCACAAGAAACAGGAACAGAAACAGAAACAGAATTTCATACATTAGCAACGGAAAAAGCATTCAGCGAATTTAGGTTTCAGTTGTTAATGTATGGGATTCTGTTTCTGTTCCTGTTTTAAGTTGCTTGTGACAACGCGGCTTAAGAGGGTGTGCGGTTTATAGGAGCTTTAAAAAATATATGCCTGAAATTTATACCAGGAAAAGGAAAAGGAAAACTATCGATTCAACCGTTTTTTATTTAAAATAAATTAAAAAATTCGTACATATGAATGCACGCATACATGAATATGTCTTGTTATTTCACTTTTTTGTTTTTAAACATTTTATAAGACCAAACAATAAGATTTATTGAGAGAAAAATCTGCCTTAAATGGACTCCAGTAGATAAAACTTTTTCAAAGTGCGATCGAAGGTCAGATAAAATTTGAAGAGCTTTTTGGTCTCCAGTCCTTAAAGCAAATTTTCGAAGTGACTCGCAAGTCTTTACAGCAGTTCTGTAAGTCATATCAGTGTCCGGCTCTATTTCTTCCATTTCATCTTCATCATCATTTGAGACATCAACACTTGGTACAATTGGAGAGTTATATGTGCTCAATCCTTGGTCAGTGAACACACGATCATCACATGCTGCATACTCCATAAAGTCTGTCCTTCCCTCGCAACCGGTTTGCCTGATGAGCGAAGAAAAATTGTTCAGACAAGCAAGCGGGATATCGTCCTCTGGATCAAGGGCTTCATTCGGAGTGATCTCAGTTCTTCTAAAACCGCATTTCCTGAAGCAGTTTTGAATAGTCTCCGCTGTAACTCTATCCCAGGACGAAGCAGCCCATGTTATGACATCAAGAACGTTTATCGCTGACGAAAGTTCTGTAACATTAGACATGTTATCCATTTTTGGGATTAGATGTCTAAGCACCACTTCACGGTAAAAGACTTTAAAATATTTAACTATGCCTTGGTCTAACGGTTGGCAAACTGATGTTGTGTTTGCCGGAAAAAACAAATTTTCACATTACTCAAAGCAAGATGAGGATGCGACGTTGCATAATCCAGAAAAAGGATGAGTTTTCTGCTTTGAGTTTTCATTTTTCGGTTAAACTTCATTAGCCATCCATTAGGTCATCCAAGCTTTTTGATCAAAAGAATATTTGACGGGCAACTGGTCTTTCTTTATGAAACATCGAGGATTTTCTGATCTTCCAATGACAGCAAGTTATTAACGCAATGCAGCAACGTAAGACGTTCTTTTGACGGTTTTCCTCCAAAAATAGGGTTCTCCTTTAATATGGAACGTTTATGGAACGTGCTTTTAAAAACAGTGCTGTTTCGTCAGCGTTAAAAATGTCCTTGGGATCATAACTCTCTATAAAGGTTTCAATGCACAACTTGTCCAATTGTTATGCGCGACCAAACTTATTGGGAAAAAAACACAGTAATAAATGGAACACAAAAAGGAGTTTATTAGAGCAGAGGAGTACCTGCTGCTTTTGATGTTGAATTAAAACTTAAAGTTAGACGAACAGACGATGTTCGTCCAAGGGACCATTATACATACATGTGGATCGTGGGAAGATCGAGATAAGAAATCATCGACGTTCCTTTATTATGTCGAGTGTTTATGAAATTTAAAACCGATGTTTATAATAGCCGCACCAACGACTTGGGCGGTAAAAGAATAAGGAAAAGTGCCACAAAAATTGTACGACATCCGTTACGAAAGATGAGAAATTGAAAAGGATCCATGTGAATGCATAACACAATCACTAACCGTTTGTGGGTTAACGTCAGCCGCTTTTCATGAAATTATTGGAAAAGAAATATTGTACCGTCTAAGAAATCTCTGCAACCTGTGAAGCTTTAAAGTCAGGAATATTTTTTGTTTTGGCAAATTCTTTTGCTCTTTCCCTAATCAAAGGCCAAGATATCGGGATTCTTTTTTCACGAATTTTGCAAAACCACTCGTACTCGAGATTCGGCGATGCATGTTTTCGCAATTGAAAATTTCTGAGCTAAGACCCGCACGCTGCTCTGTTTTGAAGACTCAGCAAAATTTATAATTTCAACTTTTTCCTTTAAAGCCGCTTCCTTTTAGATGTCATTTTTCCCTATGGAAAAAAAATCAGAATCATGAGCCATATAAGAATATTCCCGCAAACAATATGCAAAGGTCGAATTTTATAAAAAGCATTCTCCAGTTTTTTTTTACCAAATCTAGAATCGCTGATTCAGTTTTTTCCCTTATTTCAACTTACTGTCTCAACTGTTCAGATCTGAATAAACCAACTTTTTTCACGAATAGAAACACCACACAAACCAATCGCAATTTACGAAAATGCAGCGTAACTGTGATTTATAACCTCAGAACTAAGGGCGAAAATGCCACGAGCCAGAAATTTGGAATCTGATGTTCATTGGAAATTCTTTTAAGTATTTTTTTAACATATAGGTAGGTTACATATACAGAGTCATAATGAATTTTGAAATTCGCTATGAATACTCGACTAAGATTTTATATTGCTGGGAATATTAATATGTAGACGTAGGATGATTTTTTTGTGGGTGTGTTTTTTATCTGAAAGAAAACCTATCTCTTTTCAACCATAACACGATTGTCCGTTTAAGGCAATTTTCTAACGAGAGCTATTGAGAGCTGTCCGCTATTGGGAAAGTTTGAATCTAGTTTGAACCAGCCATTTGAATCTATTTTGTCCGCTAAGAGAGGTGTCCGCTAAACAGGGTGTCCGTTAATGAGGGATTTCACTATACAATTTGCTTAATTTTTAGCAGAGGCACACACTACATGGATTTCAATGACTTCAACATGACTTCAATAACTTCAAAATTACTTGTACTCTAATAGTTTTATGACTTCAAAATGATTTCAATAATTTAATGACACCAAACTGACTTCAAAATGACTCCAATAAATTAATGGCTTCAAAACGACTGCAATAATGTAACTGTTTGCTTGGACAAATATGTTGTATTTAATGCTTATAAAAGTGGCTTTTAGGTCGTCAAATTGAAAAGCAAAAGAAAATCTTTGATCCATTTTTTCCTCCGACGTTTCGTCCATTTCTTGTCGAGTTTTTCTGGGAGATGGTTTTGAAATTGGTTAATTTTCGTCTATTGTTTTTTTTTATGACATCACAAGAATAAATTAACTCAAAAATAAATAAACATTATTATGAACAGAAATATCACCCGGTCTATTGCACTTTAAATATTTTCTAAGACTGAGAAAAAAATCGGAGGAAAAAATTGGTTAAAGATTTAATATTTCTTTTCTCGCTTTTCAATTTAACGACCTAAACGCCCGTTTTTATAAGTATGACTGCAATAATTTTATTACTTTAAAATGATTTAAATGACTTCAAAAAGCATTAAATTCACTGAATTGAATTACCAATCAATGACTTGTTTTAAGATAAGAAGGGATCAAAACAAAACACTTTTCATATAAACAAAACCAATGCTTATATCTTTACAGAAAAATCTATCGCTGTAAGTCTTGAACCGCTGGCCAACCTGGAATAATCCCAGAGTAATACCTACAGCCGATAACGGAGAAAAAGATCATGTTCTCCTGGGAAATTCAACAAAAACCTACGAAAGCATAAAAAAAAACATAAATAAGTGGCGCAACAGCTCGAGGTGAACCAGGGCCAACTTCTCAACAATGTACGCTGGTGTGTTAATTTCTTTACATTACAACCTACGAAAGCGGGATTCACAAAAATCCTTGGTTCAGTGTCGACTACGTCTGACAGCTCAACATTTAAGAAAAAAATATATTTTTTTTTTAATGTAGATATTCTCTCCGAAAATAATAATTTTTAGTAGTAAGAATGGGCACATCATAAAACTAAAATAAACACTAAAAATACGTTTAAAAATATAAATTTACTTAAAAATATTAGAAAATGTAATTTCAACGCCGATTTAAGGCCGATCGACGCATAGTAAAGGGGCGAAGACGAAGCCAAAGGCTCTTTGTGAGGCTGCCTTAATCGATTGAAGTTCGTTTCTTTTTCTTTTTCAATATTTTTTTTTTAACAAATGATCGGCAAGTCTATGGAATCACTGCAAAAGAAAAAGAAAGGGTTGATTTGGTCTTATAAAGGGTTTTCCAATAAGAGTGATATGTTTTGTTTTAAAAAAAATCACACTAATTGTTGAGGAAATTAAAAACGATGATTCATCGATCATCGATCTATACCGCTCTCCATTGACAGTAACGGTGTTACCAGCTTCATTTCGAAAGAGGTACGCACCGATTGTTCCGCCAGACCAAAACCCACACCAAACTGTCAGTTTAGGTTTATTAAGAAGGAGCCAATGAGTTAAAACAAGACTTTGTGAAACAGAGCTTTCGTTTTCCCAGATGGGGAAAGTCGAAAGTGTGCAGTTATATTATGTCAAAAGGCTCGATCTTTAACAAGACTTGGAACACTGAAATATGGCACATACCTAAGTGAAGTTCAAAACAGATTTGATGTCAATTAAAAGCCACTTAGAACACGTCTACATTTGACGGACATTTTTTTTTCTTTTTTAGGTACTGAAAGAATAAAAGTGTTTCCGGAGTCTTATGTAGGTACCATTTTAAAAATCTCGGAGTGTTTGTTATTGTTTACGAAAAGTACCTACTTATTGTCGCCATGGTCCTATTTTGTTGGAAAAATACGTTAAGGAACTATGACATACAATTTTAAGTGGAAATATTCTTTACACTCGCATGGATTGTATCTAGCTCTAAACAAAGAAAAGTTCTTCCACACATTGTATAAAGCTAGCAACGAGGTTATTACAGGCGATTTATGGAAATATATATTTGTGCTTCCTGGAAGCAAAAAAATGTTTCTCCAAATCCTCTCAAACACCAAAGAGTTTCTAGAGATCGTTTATGGTTTAGCAATGAAGTTAGGAGTTTTTGGGAAATTAAAAATAAAATCAATTTTCCTATGTTCTACTTAAATAATTACGAAGAGCTATTTCTAAGTTGTCCTTAGCGGCCACTTGTTTTTATTATTCTGACAGCTTTTTATCTGGAACTTAGGCTCTAAGTAGAACTTAGCCGTTTATGGTGAGTATCAGCAAACGGGCCTAAATTGGCTTTGTGAATGTTTTACCTACTTATTTTTACAAACGTTTCGGTTTTTGAAATTAAAAATTTATGTTTCGGCGAAAAGCAAAATGTTTATTGAAAATAATTTATGTACTTAAGGGAACTAGGTTTTGAAGAAAAAAATTCTCTTTTTTCGTGAAAATATTAATTTACTATTTTGTAAGGAAAAATCAAAAAAGTGTTTGCGAAAAACAATTTAAGCAATTTTGTTTTCATCTCAAATTGTTGAAATGTTTCGTAAAGTTGGCATTTTTGGGGATACATGAGGATGCAATCATGTATGGCTATTTCGATAAGATATACAAAAGTTTTTATAATTTAAGGCAGATACAAAGGATATAACTATTCACGGCAAATATTTCGAAAGTAAGCAATATCTACTTATTTTAGGAAGCATTAAAAAAACAGCGTCAAAGCTTTTTAGGGCATCGTTATCAAAATTACTTGATTCCTTGCAACATCGTTGCACTATTTCATATCTGTCTTCAGTGTGAAGTTTATCCATACGAATCAAATATTAAATTCAAATGTCAGGAACATATTTTAAATTCAATATTCGTTCAAAAAGTAGTGCTCGTCATATTGAGTATTATATAAAGTTTTCTTTTTCTAAGCAGAACATCGTGTATGTGGAATAGTTTGTCGCTCAACACCCTTCCTCTTCAACATAGTTCTTAAAATTCAAAAGCTAAACTCATTGTCAATAATACGTACTTATCTTTAACAACTCCGATCCTTTCCTTCTATGATTTACCATTTTTTTCCTTATTACTCGTCTATATAAACTACCAATGACACATTATTTAATATTTGCAGGAGTAGCTGACATAAAAGAGATTGATTTATAAACATTATCCTAGGACATGGCAAGCTATCATTGTCCTATATACAAATAGATATAGGTACCTAACCTTTTCAAGTTTTCTCTTCGAAACGACCACGTGTTGTTATGAAGCTTTCGCGTCCTTTTATCCTTTGGCATACTTCTCCTTTTCGAAGTTACAATTCATAGAATCGAATGCAGCTCGCACGATATACGCTAATTTCTCCTTGTATAAGAGAAAAGTTTGAAGGATAAAAAGCTTTTGTTTTTTTCGAACTTGAGAAGCTTCTGAAGCTGAATGAAAATCAAAATAATGTAGATAAGTGGAAAATGAGTAAATTTGCGAAGTTTATTATACATAGGACTAAACAACTTTTTATTCATAGCAGTTTGTGTAGATTTGAGAAAAAACATGAATTCCGATTGAGTATTTTTGCCAAAGGACCCATAAGCATATGTACCAACTAAGAATTTTCAGGCAAAGTCCTTCTCAATGGAAGCCTTCTCTGAAAAAATCCCATGCAAAGGCTCTGCTTTACAAAATTTCCAAGAAGCAACGTAGAAGCCGTCGGCAAAACAGCTTCCCGGAATCGTAGGTATCTTTCTAAAAAACAAACACCCCTAAAGTATGCTTCGCATACAGCTCCATACATAGACGCATCACATTACAGGTGTGTAACGCGCATGCTAACATCAGCCCAACCCCTCCAATTTATCACATTGTGTGTAGGTACATAGCATCTAAAGGATATAAGACTTGCAAAAAAGGCAAAAGAATCACAAAAAGGCATTCAACCAATCTACCTGCCGAAGAAAAACTCTCACCCCCATTTTGCCACCCACTCTCACAGCAAACCCCCAAGCCAGGCAGGACACATCCGAAGCCTGAGAGCTTTTAAAGTTATTGCGCTATAATTGTATTGCTTCGTAGGTTAGGTAGATAAATAACTGAATGAACGTTTCTTATGTGCGGCGACGGCGGGCGCCCCAAACATAGCTGAACAGCAGCTGTATGGAAGGATTCTTTTCTTCTGCAAATCAACAAGGATTCTCGCCCTCTCTCTCTTGCTCGCGTGTGTAGATTTGGGGCAGACGTCTCGTATAGCTTGTGCGACGTGCGCGTACACTTTTTGTGTTCACTTTCTTCAACCTGGAACGCTCTCTCTGCCATACCCCACAGTGTGTATACGTTATACCTACCTTTCGCATGGTAAAAGCAAGGTGGGCGACTACCGTAGACTCCACCTATTCAGGTGCTGGCCTAGGTACCTTCCCCATACACGCTCAGTGAAGGTTTTGTGTGAGTGATTTATTCCAGCCAATGGTTGATTATTTACCAACCGCAAACAAGGTGTGACACTTTTATTTAAAGCACTGGTGTGTACCTATTCCAGAGGTGGTGCGCACCTCTCGGCACCTATGTGCCATGTACCTACCAGTGCTGCAGATCGCCTATATACTATCCCCGCTGTACATGGTAAATGGAAAACTTTCTTAATAATCCTTAGAAGGAAGAAAAAACGAGAAGCAAAAGTTCAGTACCCTGCTGGGTATAGGTACCTATATTTATGTGTGTGCTTATGACTATTTATGTGTAGGTGCTATAGGAGTTCTAAGGATCCTTCTTTCGGGACCGTATTTGTGTGTGTTTGTGTGACGATGCCAGTGGGAAAGCATTTCCTTTTTATTTCATTTTATGCTATATTGAATGAATAGGGATGCTGATGCTTATAAGAAGTAGGTTGGGTGGGGTTGGGGTGGTCTGTGAGAATGCCACTCGGCAGGTTCTTAGGAAGCAACGAATCGATATTGTTCAAGAAATTTAATGCGACCTTGCAGCAATGTATGTCGAAATCGATATAAAAGCGCTGGCTGTGGAATGGGCATCTCGGTTTTTCAACAGGTCCTAGAAAATATCACACATCTGGGAATTGACCTTTGAGTGGATATCATTTATATATACATTTTTTTATGTCACAGGATATGCGCATAGATAGAAAAGTTTTCGGTGGTATCCCAAAATGGAATTTTAATATGGGTACCTATCCTACCCACCTATTTTTGCTGAGAGTGCGGAATGTGGACATCTACACCTAGTTTAGTTATTGCAAATAGACACATTAATTCCTAAAGTTTTTCTATTCTTGTGCCAAGGGTCTATTTAAAAGCTCAGTTTTAGGTAGGTAGCCATTGCAAACTTTTGTATTAGCAAAAACTAATTTTTGAAGCTGTTAAGAGTAAATTACCTGTTTAAACGTTAACGGACGTAAAAGAACGAACATCACATTTTAAGCGTATACACAACCATATTCGTTCAGCGGAAGGATATAAGTAATTATCTGTCAAATCAGACATGAGCTAAGTATTACCATTCACGAAATAAGCCTTAGTTGAAAAAACAACGTTAGATGGCGGACCCTTTGGCGGACTATTTGAAAACTACGATTTTATTTTTTTATTTATTTTCAGAATAAAAAGATGTTACCTATTTCCGTTTGGAAATAACAGGAAGGACATACGTTTTGGCCTTTTTTTCCAATTAACCTTTTTTTCGATGATAAAAGAAGAAAAGAAAGGAATATTTTTTTCAACTGGCCTTCACCGTTTTTCCAATATTGCAACCACCTTCGCTAGCAATGGCTGATTTTCTGCTTTTCCCTAATTCTGTGGACATTTGTGAGAAAATGGTAAAAGATGCTGTTTCTTATTTCGTTTTTTTTTAAGTGGGCTTAAAAAAATTAGGTTGGAAACGGCAAGTTTTGAAAACTTTTGCATTGTTAGCTCGCCTTGAAAATGTTTCATATTTTAAAAAAATGGAAAGGAGACCGTCATAAAAATTTAAAATTTAAATATAGAAACTATTATAAATTAGTTTAGTATTTAAGTATTCAAAGTTTGCTCTAGTTAGTTGGTCTTAAAATTTCAGAAAGTGAACTTTGACCGTTATTTATTTCAAAATAATGTAATCTAAACCGTTTGGGAGATTAAGGAGGGGACATATGTTTTTTTTTGACGTTTTTTAGCATATTTGAAATTTCAAGTCCATAAAACACCTATTTAATTTTTTTCCTTTTCCCCTAACTGCACAAGTATAATGGAAGTTTTCCCTAAATTCGATGGGTACCGATTTTTACAGAAACGGTACAGCAAGCAAGGCTTAAAAAAAACTTAAGTTGGAAGCTGCAATTTTGAAATTGAAAGACGCAACTAGTTTTACCAAATCTGAACTATGTAGATCGCTGTTACCGTTAAGATCCTTAAAGATTAAAAAAATTTGTTTCTGAAAATGCTTAAGTATTAGCTTTCGGGTTAAATCATCGAGGTTTTTAAATTTTCAAAATTCCCTATAATTTTACATAAAATGTTGGATAATTTCTGACATGCAAGTTTTTTGATTTATGACTTCTCCAAGCTGTAGGTGCCTGAGATAATAGGGACACGTTTTTCATGTTTTCTTAGGAGTGCGTCAAGACGGCAGTATTAGACCTCTAAGAAAAATATGACCTAAGTACTTGGCTTATTTCAAATTTCTCTTTACGTGTATTCAATATCGACTTTGTTTAGTTTGCAAAGTTTTTTCAAGCTCCAATGAAAAACTGTACCCATTTTCAATTTTTTATTTTGCAAAAAAGTTTCAAAAAACTATTTTTTTTTTTTTAATTTTTGCAAGACTCAGTTTTTGCTTAAACTTAGTTTTGTTTTCCTATTTCTTTCCTGCAATACCTCTCTAAAATAAGTCTTGGAAAGCATTGGTTTTTTTTTTAGTACTAGGGTGAACAAGGATACCAGCATGTCTACTATAGCAAGTACATAATACCGAAGTTACTGATATTGGTTATTCCCCATTACCACGTGCTAAAAAAAGACCACCCTTTTAGCACGTGGAAATCGGGCATAACCGGAAATAACCGTGGAAATCGGGCATTAGCTAATCATAATTTCCCTTGAAACTTCGAACTCAAGTCTGACGGCACTTTAAGTAACTGACCCTCGTTACACTGTAACACCATATTTGAAAGTTTTTTTTTGGCCTGAAATCATACATTGTGAGTCAATTATTTATAAGGGTCACGCTCCTAAAAATGGGCGTGGATCAAAAACGAAATTCGCTTATCATATTTCATTATCACCATGAGCGTGTTAAGGGTAAAAATTTAAACAAAAAAAAACAGCTTTTTGTTCAGAACGCCCCCTAAAAGTGGGCGGAGCTTAACAAGCTTTAACGAGCTTTAACATTTCTCATAGAATATGGTTTTCGATTAAGAGTGAATTTTCAGAAAAATCAAGTTTTTAAAAATAAAACACGGTAAAAGTTATCGAGTCCTAACATCGTCGTGTTTAAGGTCTCTATATATCCATCCACGGTTCCTACACACCCAAATCTGAGCTCTTGCACCTTGTCTTTTGAAATAAAATAAGAATTTGAGATTGTCCTTGTCCAAGGCAATTGTGGGCCTGGTTGTGGGCGGATCTTAGCAGATTTCATATTTTGTTTGTACAAAATAATGACCAATCTGTACTTCAACGTTCTACATTGATTGTTTTATTGTGTTAAAAAATATGCGTTAAACACAAAAACATTATACACCCCGGGTCACGTAATCGAATTGTCCTATATGTCTTCTACTTTCACAGTTTGAAGGGACACGAAGTTTTTTCCTTCTATCACTAACCTTTCAGAAGTTTTAGCGCGATTATTGATAATATAAAAGTGATATTATAAAAGTTGAGGTTCTTTTTAAATTTTAAGCCGGGCAGCTAAAATGGAAAGTTGTCAACAGTCTCAAAAATTACAAATTTATATACACAATTCGTTGAATTTGTATTTTCAGAAAATAAGTTAAAAAAGTACTTTTTTCTCAAAATCGCCCAAAATACTCCCAAATTTCAATGTCTCAATCGATACATCTCATGTGTCAAATATGTCATGTTCGACCTCTGAAGTTCAACCTTACAAAATAAAAGGACAAATCAAAGATAAAAAATAAAAATAAATTTCGGTATTTCCAGGACTTTAGTATATAATACTGCCAAAACATATCGATTTTCTTACTGTCTTTTTTTACGACACGGCCCATTCAATATGTTTCCAAGTTGCTCAACTAAAATCCAATACAATACTCGGTCTTGTAAGGATCGGCACTTTCTTTAAACACCATGATGGACTTGTATAATAAATACACACATTTCTCTCCTGTGGAATTCTGAATGAATAGTTATAATTTACGACTGCACATAAAGTTGAACCGCCCGAGGACATTGTCCACCCCGGTCCTGTACTTTCCTTTATTTTTGTATGTTTTTTTTTTTTTTCTTTCTATACCCATACAATATATTCCCCTGCAGGACTTCTTTATGTTATTTTTTTTCTGGGGCCCTCGTCGCATACCACCTCAAAGTTGTGGCTATCGAGAGGAATTCATAAAATATGGTTTGTCCCCCCCGAAGAGCAGGAAATGGAGATGGTTACCGTCCTGATAAGGGATGACCGTTTTCATTTCCATATTTCCAGATTATGTTTTCACCTTTTTATGGGTTTTTTGTCGGACCGGCCGTCATCACATCAGCAAGGATCTAAGTAGTGAGCACTGCGGGTCCAAGGTATACAATTGGGTTTTTTCTTATTGTAAGTTTTATGGTATACCTTAGCCTGCTTATTGCTTATCAGAGGGTGAGCTTTGATTTGTTTGCAACCCCTTTGGCGGTGATTTGAAATTTCGACAATTGGCAGTCAGGATCAAAGCAAATTGCCTTAATTAAGTTGTATTCAAGTGAATGGACTATACACAGGTGCTCACCATGGGCAAGGTGCGGAGTAGGATTGAGTCACAGTAATTGGCTTGATGGCAAATTCTTAATTTAATCAAGACTGGCTCTGATGAGAACTGCTGATTACTCCCTGGGGGACCCTTTCCGCCGGAAGGTAGAAGATTTGATAGGCTCTGCTGAAGAAATAAATTAGAGTTGCCTTAATTTGGTGTTGTTTGGTATTCAGTCGATTTAAGGTGGGGGTTTGTTTTGGGTGATAATGGTGGCGGTTTATGGCAAGATGGCGTGGAAATGATTTCACAAGCCAGGACTATGTGCCATGAAACGAAGTCTAAATATTGAGGTAGGAGTGAGTTCACTATACGTTCGTGAGTCGTGACTCTGCATTTCTTGTGCTCTTTATTAATTTCTCTATAAACTTGTCCCACCTTGCAAAACCTTTGTCCTTATTCTTGACTTGAATCCCTGAAGGCAACCTCAGGTCAGCATCCCCTGGACTAGCAATCCTTTGTTAACAATAAATTACATCAAAAAGTTGAGTGCTGCTGTGTCCAGGAAGAGCATAACGGCTGAGCCCCCCACTATTGCCCTGGTCCTTTCGATAAGTAAGCTTATAACTATAACTAATGGTCTACTCACACATCTTTCGGCTGAAGTATAGCTCTCTAGAAAACCATCTTATATTACCGGTGCCAACACATAGTATAGACATTGATAAAATGTCCCTGCAGTCACAAAAATCCCACATCCGTATCCGCAGCAGGAGAGAATATAGAAAGAAGTAAAAACACGCAAAAAGAAGAAATCTCTCCTTTAAACACTCTTTGGCCAACACAGGAGCAACCTGAAAACCTCTGGTGGCCTCTGAGCCACCACCATTCGGCCAACGAAGGCTACAACTAACAAGGACGACGACGACGACGACGGTAACAAAAGTGTGCGGTTTGGCCCCGGGCAGAGAAACTGATTGTCTGGCGGTCATCTTATTCAACACACAGTTGATGGCATAAAAAGCTTTCTATTTTCATTATGAGTACAAGTGCAAACACTAAGGATTGGATATGGACCTAAGTGCTTTGGATTTATACAAGGTAAACAGACATTTCACTCTCCACTGGGATCTTTTAGTATATAGTCGTGCCATCACCGCATCCTTTACTGTGATGTCGGTGTTTGCTTAAGACTACAATTATGAAAGTTTCCTTCTGTGGTGATGGGTGCAAAAGGAGAAAAAAAAAATTATACGAGAAAGGAACAAAGGTGGACGAGTGGCTACACAGATGACTCCCAAAGCAATAAACGTACCTTGAGCTCTCATTTCATCTCACATCCATCTTCATAAGTGAGATGAGTATGTTAGAGATTAAATATATGGGAAGACTTCTGGCGACGACGAGGTGGATGAAAGGGTAAAAATGGGCAATTAGTATGAAATGCTTAACGTATACTATGTTCGTCATAACTCGACTAGGGACCCCGGTAATTTCAAAAATTGGAGACTGAAATTTCATTATGGTGCTTCCATAACTCGACTAGATATATAGTTTTATCAGCACATTTGAACTCTTAAGTTGCACAAATTTTTGGGTGATCTTTAGGTGAGAGGATTTAGTGGGGCGGCTAAAAGTGTCCACCTTTCGATTAGAGTAAACTCTTCCTACCATTACAGTAGACGCTCGATATAGTGAATCTCATTATTGTAAACTATCCAGTATAGTGAACACACAAAATTTTATACAGACTACTCTAAAAAGTGAACACAAGAAGTCTCGATATAATGAACGCATCCTTTTTCCAGCATTCCGACTGGCTTTAATGGTTAAATTGAAGTCGTTCTTGCTGTGAGAAGGTGTTTCTAAAGGAAAATGTGTCAAGCAATGCTTAAAAAAAATGGACTCCACTGGTACCAGCCGTATATTTAAATAACTTTCTGTGACAAAACATTGAATTTCTATTTGTAATGGATTAGCTAATTTTTTTTTATTTGAGCGAGTAGATTTTGGTGGCCTGTGGTGGTCATGTTCTTTTGATGACATCTATATCAAATCCGCTGTGCATGGTCTGTATCGAAAATGTGAAGTGTAGTGCTACTCAAAAAATATACTTAGTTTTGAAAAACAGTTTTAGCTTCACTCTCGAAATAGTGAACAATCTCGAACAATTGAACATGCCGCGTTTTTATAACTTCACTATATCGAGCGTCTACTGTATTTCATAAATTAATATTTGTTTTACTGACTTAGCTCAGGAATAGGCGAAATTTGGCACAGGACGCAAAAAATATAGCTCAAAATTATCGAGATTTACTTGTCTAAAAATGTGTTAATGGTCAAAAAGATTCTTCTGAGAAAAGGCTTGGAAAATATTTAAAAAAATTGCTTTTGCCTAAGTTTGAGAAACATTACAGCAATGATAATGTAGTCCCAAAGTCTTGATAGAGGTTGCTAATCTGAGGTATCTAAACGATTGCCTCGCAGCTCTATTTTTTGTCCTACTTCCAGCTTAATTTCATCTCTCTTCTGGTTACAAGATAGAAAACGGTTATAGTACTAAATTTTTGGTTATACTTAGGCACTTTTAGTTTTTAAAACGTTGTTAAAGCCAAAACGCATTGTGTTTTCACCCTTAAATATAACTGCAATAATGATAACTGGAAGGCACCATGACAGCCTCTGTCATATAATTTGTATGGTATACCAACATTCTTCATTTTGTTTTTTTATACCCGACCGAGGGTATATTAATTTTAATGCATAGTTTGTAACATAGTGAAATAATCATTGTAGTCCCTTAAGACCTTTTGGGACCGGGTTTTCAGTGCTGAGTAAAGCCCAGTTTAAACCGAGATATGTTAATTCCGTAACAAATCGAATCTGGAGTTAACTCAGCGAGCTGTTTTTCGATGTAGAGTTAACTCCGTCAACGAAGTTGTCAAAATCTTCGACTTTCGAAATTATTGACTCTCCCAGCTTTTACTTCACATAGAAAAATATAGGAAAAGAAGTTCAAGTTATTCTTAAATGTCATTTTTCACAGCAACGCGCAAATCAACTGACATTCCACGCAGAAAAAAATGCAAAGATTTTCATACTGTTCTCCAGAGATGATCCGAGATTAATTCACCAAATTTGTTGAGTTAAACCGAGATTAACTCCAGATCTTAGTTAACTCGGAAAGTCGGATGATCTCGCACTGAAAAACCGGCCCTTAGAGATATGATCGAGACCGAGATGTGAATCGATTAAGCCATGTCCGTCGGTACGTACGTCCAAACACAGACAAAGTGTAAAAATTGGCTCAATCCGTCAACGGCCACGCCCACTACTGGCTTCAAATGTGAGATAACCTCTATTTCACATTTTCTTTCATAATGCCTTTTGGTCAAGTTAGACAAGTCATAGGAACTTTAATTTTGGTACTGAGTAATATTGGCCCAAGACCTTTAACAAGGCAAAAATTGGACCGCCCACAATATTGACCATGTCCACTTTTAACATGTTAGAACCTTAAGAACCCGATTTCTCGGAAAGTTCAATTCAACTTGAAAACAAATTTTTAGACAGATATTAAAGATTTTACTATTTGCAAGTTGGTCCCATATAAAGTTTTGAGCTCCGCCCACTTTTAAGGGGCGTTTTTAGAAAAAAAACAGTTTATTTCTGAAATAATTTTCGCTTTTACCGTATTATCTCATGATTCTAACGAAACTACGATCTTTTATAATTACAATTAATTTCAATTTTTAGACCATGCCCACTTTTGGGGCGTGACCTATACAAACAATATATGAATTTGGGCCAAGAAAGTTTAAGATTTTGTGTTACACGGTATATAGGGTCGGGTATATAGAAGTTTGTCACAGACAAACTCTTGCACTTACTCACTTGTTTTTTTAACTTCCTGGCGACGAATCGCTATGATCTCGCTCTCTTTTGTTACGAAACCTCAAGCTCAATGAGCTAAGACCTTCATCGAGCAATAAAGAAACAAGTGTGGTTAAACACACTTCGTGTGTTTTATTTGATTTCTTTCCTTTTTCGATATACTTAAACGATCTGCGAGCAAATGTCCTCATTAAAAAACCCAAGTCGCCATCGGCGCCCAAATATACGTTTACGCCAAACATATTGTGATGTGGCGACAAGACGTGAAAAACATGCAGGTGTCGCTTAATGCACCTATCGATTCACTCTACGAACACACCCAGCTGTCATTCCAGTCAGCTGACAGAAAACTGACGGTCGAAGTTCGAATTTCGATATCGAATTACCCTCCATTGGAACAGCACCAGTGGAAAAGTACCAAAGGAGAAATACAGAAATTACTGTTTAATTTGTATAAATGCGCGGATCACAGGCTCGTGTGGGACAGTTATACTTTAACCGTTGACTTGTGAAAATCGGTAGTAAAGTTAAAAGTGTTTGAATTGAAATAAAGTGTTGACTTTTAAGTAGCGAAGTTAAATTAAGTGTTATTTGAATTTGATTAAGTTTGATAAATAAGGTGTTTCATTTTGTAATTGTAAAAGTGAAATTGAGTTTTATTCAAGCTCTAGGCAAAAATGTTACAATATAACGGATTTCCACAGGAATATAGTGGAATAAAAAGATTAATATAGAAAGTCACTTTCAGTTACGTGGATTTAAAAGGCTATAGAGAGGACTCATCGCTCTCTAAACAAAGTCTGCATGTGGCCTCCGGAAACAAAAGGCCGATGTTATGCAGATGTTTTTTTCAGTTTTCATTAGACACTGAAAATTCCAGTGAGGATTCTTCAATTAGCCCTGTTAAGGTTGCTCAGGGCATTAGATCTCCTGGGGGAGATTCTGGGAAAGATTTTTTTGGATCAATGCTGTCCAGGTGTGTTAAGCCAGACCGCGTCGGATTCACTTCTAGCTAGGTTTTCTATAGAGTTCTTCAAGAGTCTTCTTCCATGACTTTAGATTTCATGAAAGAAGACTCTTGAAGATATTTCAAACGCACCACTAACATCTCTTTCCAGGCATGTTAAATCAACAAGGTGCCTCCAGGAACTCAACACGGCTGGCGTTAGAAGGAAGCGGAACATCCGTACAACAAGGATTATCCCCCACTGGGTATTACAATGGGTCTCAATAGACCTAAGTGCGATGAGGCGCGGCTTACCTCGCTCCATCAACCCAACAACCTAACCCAACCTAAGCAAAGCTAAGTAACCGCCTTTGTATAAGAGTTCGAAATCTATGTTGTTCGAATGGATGAGACGATGAATCGGGTCCTTAGAACCCAATTGTAGCCGCAGATTCGACGGTAAATCCATAAGGATCTCGAACCTCTGTTTACGGTGCGTTCTATCAGTGGGTTCCATGATAGTTTGCTATCAAGGACCTATTCCAGGGTACTTTGCTTTCCTTAAGAAATTTATAGTTTAGTGTGAGTGTGGGTCGTCGAAGAGAACCTAATTTCCTCAAGCTAATAAATAAATTGGGCGTGTCAGTTTTCGAAGATTCTTCATTAAAATTTAAGGATATTGCTCAACTTACAATTAAGGTCCCCGGCCCCTACTAGGGTGATTATGCTATGTTACACTACGAATCAATATACGTCCTACTTTAAAAGGTTGGTTTATCTGGTTCCACATTTTTTTCCAACTAAATTTTGGACCTCGCGCACGTATTGAGCTGGAACAAGGCTAACGTTGGTATCAAAAATGGGATGGGACAAATATTCCTTGATATGGGCTAAAAAAGGAGCTCAAACACTCATTTCAAGGCATCAATTTAAAAACAAACATAACAAACAAATAATTTTAATAAAAGACTAAACGCACGTGACTGTCTATTCTCAAATAGTTTAACGTTAAATTTTAATTAATTTGTTAAAAATGTTAAAAATTACTACCAATTAACATCTTGATAGTCCCAGAGGAAACCACTTCATACAAAATACATGCCGCATTAAATCTTTGATGTTAGCAATTTATTTCCATCCCAAGTAACTCACCCCTATAATCTATACTCGTGTACCCTAACTTAAAAACCAGGGGTGACTTATAAGCAAAAGTGAAAGGTCAGCAGATGGGCAGCCAAGATAGTGACTGACGTGCGGGTGTAACGATTAAATCTTTGGATATCAGGTCAGAAACACTTGCATGATGCTTTCGAATTGTTAGAATGGTTCGGTTTTCTCCTGTGCTTGAGTTTAATATCCCCAAAAACAAGAGGGATTACACGTATGTTAAAAGGTAATTACATGAAAAACTTCACTTAAAATTGATTCCAAATTGAGTACGAACATCCACTTTACTGGAAAGGGTCGGGAGGTTTAGCCGTGTGTATATGTGTCTTTTGGAATTGGAGTACAAGGAAATCTGATGGAATTCTCATTGACTTAAGTAAATTGAAATTTTATGCAAGAGATTCCATCTCTTGTGGTATACCACACATGAGGTTAAATTTTTAGCTTTAAATTGTCCACAAAGTATCGAAGGAAAAAACACATTTCGAAAGCTGCTTTCCTTTTATTGTCTTGCAGCTAAAATTTACCTTACTCTGTAGGGTTTCTGTTCTTGTTACCTTGCCAAATTTATTCTTCACTTGACCGGAACTAAGTTATATCCTGGAACATGGCCAATGTTCTTCTTCTATATTTGTTATTCGAAACAAACCGAACGACGAAGTCGAGCGGCGCGGGACAAGGAAAAGTATTCTAATGGGCAACGTGAACCTTTCACGACTTTTGCGGTTTGTTGTTATGCGTTCTGCTTACATTGTCTGCTTCCTGAGTGAAATGCACAGCACTGTACTGTACGTATGTGGATACAATTTACACCTCAGACTGTGACAATTTCTAGAATTCTTCATCTGAAAGTTTTTCGTCGCCAAACAGATTGGTGTTCATAGGTGATGAGGGCGAAGTCAAATGATGTTCGACATGAAGCGAAAGTCCTAGATACCAAGTGAAATAGTGTAAAAATCACCGATCAGGTGACAACGTGACGAGACATTTCGACGCGACAAAAAAGCAAAATGTAAGCCATACTAAAATAGCTTGAAAATAGGTTTCGAAAATTTAGGCACAACAATCGAGTGCAATAAAAATCAGTGAACCGATTACAAATGAATTTCAATTAAAAACAGGGAAAGGACTTGAACTAATGCAGGTAGACTCTCGTATGGCACCATACATCGTCAAGGAAATAAATATTTTTGTCCTTAAAGAAGGCCCTTACCCATTTGTTTTTGACGAAGCCCCAATATGTCCTCCATACCACTTTAAATGGACATTCATTCTAAGGTCATCGTTTGAGGAAATCACCGTAATTTATTATAGCTGTTACCAAATCCTCCATCAGGAAAAAAAAAAATAAAAATAGAAGCCCTGCTGCATCGGTATACATTTTTTTTTGGTACTAACCGGTAGCATAAACATTTTGTATCTGATGCAATAAATTGGACTTTTATTGCAGCAAAATGTCTAGCGACTTTGTTGCCCATAGAATTTATGGGTTGCATACGTAAAAATACGTAAACCTGCATTGTGATGTGATTTGTCTTTCTTTTGAGCGTTGCAACCAGGTTTTTACTATTATTTGTACTGTTTTTCCCCCTTTTTTGTATCTCGTTCTGATGGGTGTGTTGATCCTTGTTGAGAAAATGTACAAAAAGCCCCAATATAGCCCGATGGTCTTATAGCAATGCACCAACCAACAACATCAGGACATACTTTAATTGATGTGAAATACCCGTAAATTTTCCAAAATGTGACAGAGTGACAGTGGTCCCCAGCATGCCGACATTGATGGAATGCGATGGCGACATAGAAAAAGTGTCAAAGTATAAAACTTTTGGTTTAACGGTGCAGTGTGATTGCAATGTTAGTTTAAGGGATTTGCAATGGGACATAAATTTTTGAGGACAAAGTCGAAAAGTCACGAAAGCAACACAATTCTCCAGAGCTGTCACAACCTAAATCCTCATTAACCAGGACAATACCCCTTAATTAAATAGAAGCCGCAAAAATTAATATAATTACGTATCTCGCCTCATCCGACATTTCATTCATAACTACCTGCTTGTCCAAAGGAATTAAATTTACTCTTCCGCAACCGAAACGTGACTCTTCCGACACAGAAAAAAAAATTACACAAAAAAAAGGTGCTGCATACACCGCACCCGACATTAACGTGCGGTTGTCCTACAGCTGAAAGGACATAATTTGCATCAGCATTATAGTAGCCGACATTCTGCGGTAAACACTTTCTCTGCGGAGGTACTAGCTATACACCGTTAGAGACAAAACTCTCTCCTTGCGTGGTTTCAGGAAAAAGCGTTAATTGAAAAATGCTCTTTTCCTTGATTAATTTTTTGCCATAGCGAAACTTTATTTGCAGCAGGAAATTCAAATTAATTATCGCATCCTTGCCGCCCTTAGGTGGAGCATCATTGCTCACTTTAATCTCTGGTGCCTCCCTTACACACAGAGAACCAAGACTAGTCGTCCCGGTGAGATCATGGACAATGAGTGGGGGGCGAAAAGGGTACCAAAACCATAGGTGAATAGCCGCGAAAATTTGCTCGACCAAGCCAAACATTTATATTTTCGTTGGTCCTTTCGTATACCTTGTGTATGGAAAAGTGTGTGGTGTGGCACCTTCCCCAACCACTGACCACCTAAAACCACTTTGTCGAGGTATTTTTTGCGGAATGTTATGTGGATTGTAATTTTTCGTGTACAGAGCTTCATTAATTATGGTCTGGCACAGGAGTGTTGGAGGATTATGTGAGGACTTTTGTGAAGGGATTTGTCTCTGATGTTGATGGGTGGAAGGATTTGTTTAATTTTTATAAATGTTCCTAAGTTTCTAAACATGTAATGAAGAGAAAATTAAATCAAAAACAAATATTTTTAGATCTTTGCGATGATATAATGGCTTTAAAGTCTGTTTAGCGTCATTATGCTTTACAGTCTGTTTTACAATCAGAGCATCAGTGTCAAATCATAGCATCAGCGTCAACGTGAGGCAATAAAACCTTCTAAAAGCCTTAACGCGTCTTTCAGCTTTAGGGTTAGGTAAGGTGTCTGACTCGGCTCGGTAGGGACACACTTAGACCTGAGGACTTACATTGTGATACCTTTTTCGTAAGGCCGGATTTACCCGACTGCAAACCTAAATAATGGCTACCCTATTTGTGTGAGAAAAGTCGAGGCGAACAGTATTGGTAAAAGACTGTTGCAAAAGTCAACAATCGACGCTTTATTGGCTATGGTCTGTTTCGGTAACCGTTTCGATGTGAACCAAAGTCAGCAAAGTTGTTGCAGGCTCAACGCGGGAATTTCCTGAAGAAAACGGTCCCGTGACTGTTGAACCACAGATGAAAGTTTGCCTTCCGGGAGGGGTAAGGTTGGTATCAATTAAAAGGAAAACTTGAGGTCGCGGGTAACCGTTTTCGTTATAGACCCGCGTCAACAAGGTAGTCGAAGGTTAGTGAGAAATTATCCTAAATGAGATGACAAGGCAAAGGCAACCGATTTCGGTATAAGTCCGTACTTTTGCCATGAAGTAAGAATAAGTCTCAAGGATGAGAGATTGCAGGCGTTACCCGTTTTCGATATGAAACCTCGCCGAAGGAGAATTCTTAACGAGGAAAACTGTTTTCGGTGTAAGCCCATACTTCAAGCGGTTCAATACAGAATTAACCTTGTGGGATGGGAGACGTAGGGGTAGAAGAACCGGTATAAGCCCATACCAGGGGGTATATATGATGGCGTTTTTTTCTGTAAGGGCGAAGAGGTGAGGGCAACCGAAACGGTATGGGCCCATACCAAACCTATAAGGGAAGCGACCTTGGGGTGTGGTTGGGGAGAAG
Organism: Neoascia interrupta; assembly: GCA_947623515.1. Classification (NCBI taxonomy): domain Eukaryota; kingdom Metazoa; phylum Arthropoda; class Insecta; order Diptera; family Syrphidae; genus Neoascia; species Neoascia interrupta. The sequence continues at coordinate 10,590,993 of OX392464.1, forward strand.
AAATGATGGGTGACATGTCGTTGACTTTACGTGCTCTACGATTGTGGTTCACTATTAAGGCGTTCTACCTATTTGACCCGGAGATAAAGCTATATTCTTTAAATCAAGTCTTGCTAGATCGTTATGTACTTACTTACTTACTTACTTAAGGTGGCGCTACAGTCCGGGGTGGACCTGGGCCTCAGCCAACAAGCTTCGCCAGCCAGCTCTGTCTCTAGCTAGCCGTCTCCAGTTTCGCACGCGAAGTTGGCTGAGGTCCCCTTCCACTTGCGTGCGCCACCTGAGTCTCGGTGCTCCTCTACCGCGCCGTCCCGTCGTTATGTACGCAGACGTTTAAACCTAAAGTTTTCCTTCAAAAGGTCGATAGGGCGGTTACACAGGAAATGCGATCAATGATTCGCCTATTCCTCATCTTTGAACTTCTATAAAAATCGTTGAAGGGGGTAGCAAGTCTTCTGGCACGTCTCCCTCACAGGCCATTGTCTGGGAGGAACCCAGCTATCTTTTTAAGGCTTAGCCTATTAAAGGAGATAACGAGGGCAGATTTGTTTGGAAGGGAGACTTGTGCTGATGTTATTCCACCTGTTGTTCGCCAAATTTATCGAATTTATGGATGCTGCCGCTCCGGTTCCGTAACATTAGGCACTGCAATCTATTGAGTTAATTACAAATCAGGCTGAAGCTTCTTGAACAGCTGTGATTTCAGCTTGAGATACACTGATCTGATGATACAGTGATCCGGCAGGCGTTTGGAGATGCATAAGTCAAGAGTTCCTAAAACCTCCTCCTGAACCTGCGCCAAGTGCTGTTTTTGCTTCTCTTGCCAAGTGCCTTCTTCCAGACAAGTACTCCGTACATAAGTATGGGCCTAACGACTGCCGTGTATAATTCGGTAAACAATTCGGGGTTGGAGTTCCCAGTTTGGGGCTAGGACCTTTCTAAAGGAGTAAATAGGGGCCACCGTGGCCTTCCAAGCGCAGTCTTGTATATTATGTTTCCAACTGATTTTCTTAGCTTAAGTAACCCTCAAATATCTGCGCGATGTGCAGGTATCAGCTGAACACCTTTCGTTTTACCAAAATGACTACCATCTACAATTCGCAGAATCTGGAAAATCGGTTACATAAATCGCAAAGCAACCCAAAAAGGCGGAGGAACCCAAATTTTTTATAGAATTTAAGCGGACAGAAAAATAGGACAAAAATTGAATGGGCTAAACCACCGATCATTTCCTCGTTTTTAATGTTTGATATCTTTAAAAATTTAATGTAGATTTGCTCTAAATCAAAAAAAAAAAACTTGCGTGACAAATATTAAAGATATGGAAATTATCAAAGATTGTTTTTTTTTACAAAATTTGGCCCACGTTTAGGAAAAAATAGTTTTTTCTGGGTTTGGTTAACATTTCCTCATTTTTCTAACGAAAAAATAAGGGTTGTCCTTAATTAAAGCCTATTTTTACGGCCGTGGCTTGTAAAAATGATTGACTTACAGTGTATTAATTTAGACTAACCAACTGTGTGACTTGGTGTTGCTTGTAGGATAAATAGGAAAGAGAACGCTTGCACTCACTCACGCTTTAAACAAATATATAAAAATCATAATTATCTACAAATATAACCAAGCTGGTCATATTTTTCATTGTAATTATTAGAAAAAAGAACCCTCAAACAACAAGGACGCAGACTTAATGACAACAATGTCAACCAAAAGTTTAAATGGCAAAAATGAGTTTAAGTGGTTTTAACTCTACAAAATTAGATAAAGAGCAACGCAGTTTCAATATATTGCCACAATGTGTGTCCCTTTCAAATTAGATTTGTCTAAAGCCAACCTGAAATGGGTTAAATGTTGACATTTTGTGGAAAATGATTAATGAAAAGTAGGATGTGGTCTTATGGGCTTTTGGTTTTTGTACCCTCTATATACCTTTGATGGCATAATGATATGTGAATGTGTGAAAGTAATTACCCTAAGGTTGTTGAGATAGATCAACTACACCCATCCAACTTGTGAACAAGGTACAGAGCTTCAGTGAAGAATTGTTAGTGGCAACAAAAAACGTGATAAATTGGTTTTGATTCTTGACATATGTCAAAAAAAGCTTGTGGAAGAACGACATACAGAAAAAGCTTCTAAACCATGACACATTCCAAGAAGGGCGGCTTTAAGGATAGCACGTAATTACATTTAAGGTACCTTAAGGCCAATTTTACTTTTTCCAACTTCTGCTCCAAAATAAACTTAAATAGTAGCAGGTTCACTGTAAGAAACACTTCTATAATTTTGAGTTATGGGGTTAAGATTCATCCCTTTGGCCTGCTCATTAATTTGCTTTCCTCAAGTTTCCAGGTTTTCTCCAACTTAGTTAAGCAGGGCCGTATTTGGCATATTACATATACCTCCCGAAGTAGGTACGTTATACAGATTCATCAACCAGACAGACTGAATAGCTTTTCCATGCATATATGGCCGGCAGTATGAGAAGGACTCCTCTATCGAATAAACCAACTTTGGAAGGACAATGTTACCTCCTTTTTGCTGTCCACAATGAAATCTCATTCGTTTACTTCTACACATTGTAATCCGCTTTGGCGTGGTCAAAAATGGTAACAACCATCCTGTATGCCAGATAGCATTGAAATGATACGGCATTTGCCGCAAAGATTTTACCCATCACTCAATGGATATGCATGCGTGCATGCAATATAAAACTGCTATTTCGGGATTGTTCTTTTTTTGAAACTTGACAGACATGACGTGTATGTCAGGCACAAAAACTTTGAGAAACGCCTTAAAATTTTGGGGTTGTGTGGTACTCTTTTCGGACAGTTTTTTACGTTAAGTGTAAACTGTTGATTTCGAAATCATACTTTGTCGACCTTTAAACGATTTAAGCACATCTAAACAAAACTATTTAAATAAATAACAATTCAACCTAAATGTGACATAACAACACCTAGCAAAACTGAAACCTCAATAAATCTTTCCGAAAAATGATTCAAATTCTCGTAGCAGTGGGAGGATAGGTGGTGACATCCATTTATCTTCTTGAGTAATATCACCATAGCTACTATACCCTCGCCGAGTGTGTGCTAGGATTTTTCGTATACACTCAGTTGGCTTTGTGTGGAGTGGAGTATACTTGTAGACTACAACTGAATGAGTATATGAAGACTACATTTCGGCAAGTTTTGAATCTTCTTATGTAGGTGCAATTATTACTTAATAAGGATCTTAAGGTAGATATTTTAGGCCTGAAAACATACTTTGGAGTATTGACGTGAGTAGTAATACTTTGATGACAACTATTTGGGAAGTAGGTAAAAGTTGTTAGAAAATTAAAAAAAAAAGTAATTACAACTGGATAACAAAATGGCAAAAAATTAGAGATATACTTTTTCAATCTACTTCGAAGGCAAGTCTTACAAACCAAGACGTTGGTGGTTGTGTGCCCTTAAATGTAATCAGACCACGTCACATTTAGTTAATAAATTTCGAAAAAATTTTCAAGGTGCTTTTTGGATTCGCCAAGAAAAACTTAAGCCTCTTTACACAAACATACAAGGAATAAAAAATGCAGAACATAAATGGCTTAAATAAAAATTCGTCTGCGTTTACTGTGATCACAATTGTGTCACAATTTAATTGTGACAGCTCAGGTTCTATCACTGTCAAAACAGCTGGTCTGTAGTTTTCAAACTTTCTGCGGTTAGTTGTTTTTTTTTTTGGCCTACACTTAGACTGACTTTCAACATGCATAAATAAAGAACAAATGCTCTTACATCACAAGCCTAAATAAAGCAACAATTTGGAACAAAAATTTTGGGATCACATTGCGCAGATAAATTATGTTGTTTGGTTACATTGACTGCCGCAAAATGTGAAAATCATAGATCACCTTAGTAAATTCTACCCCTGGTTCACTTCGGGCTGTTGTGCTATTTGTCAATATGAAGCAAAAGCAATACACATCAAGCATTGTCCAATTTTAAAACTTAAAAATTCAAAACAAACATTAAATACCATGATTCGAAACTGCAATACATTTTCTGATAAAAACAAAAGGTTCCACTAACACACATTTTACAGATGTAGATAATCTCTGGCGATTTCTCCAAATGCGCACAGTGAAACTTTAGACGGGTAGAAATATCAAAGTAGGTATAGGTACATTGTTTGACATTAAAATAAAAAAAACCTTCAAGTATTAACACATACGCGTAGCTGTCCGTCGCTACTCTAGCTCATCTTTATTATGCAGTTTGTATAAAATTCTATTTATTTATTAATATAATTTCTTTATATTATATTCTAGATAAGTTCAAATTTTTAAATTCCAAAAGATTGTCTGTGCCCGCAATTTAATTAAATTTTTTACCAGTTACCGTTTCGGAGATAGAGGGAAAGACATACGTTTTTTGGCTTTCTTTACCATGTTTTAAATTTCAAATCCATAAGACAGCAATTTCGGTGTTTTTCTTTCAATTCCCGTTAGACTTTTATCAATAGTTCAACCACCTGCTAGCTTTGGTGTTTAAATTCTGTGAACGTAGAATTCTGAGAAAACCGTAAAAGACGCTGTTTATACCTGACCGAGGGTATCCCTATATGATCGAGACCGGCAGGTGAGTCGATTAAGCCACGTCCGTCCGTCCGTCTGTCCGTATGTGTGAAGCTTTTAGGTCTTTCAATTCAAAGTAGGTCGCTCAAACTTGGAACACATCTTGGTTCTTGTTTTGTACAAACAAAGTGTGAAAATTATTAAAACCCGCCGACGGCCACGCCCACTACTGGCTTGAATGTAAGACAACCTCTATTTCAAATTTTCTTTCAAAATGCCTTTTGGTTAAGTTAGACAAAGCGTAATGGCCCAAAACCTCTGAGACGGCAAAAATTGGACCGCCCACAATATCGACCATGTCCACTTTTACCGTGTTAGATCTTTAAAAACTCGATTTCTCGGAAAGTTTACTCCAAATTGAAAAATAATTCTATAACAAATATTCAAGATATAACTGTTTTCTAGGTTTGCTCAATACAAAGTTTTGAGCTCCCCCCACTTTTAAGGGGCGTGTTTAGGAAAATCGGTTTTTTCTGCAATAATTTTCTGTTTCAACGCATTTTGTCACGATTCTAACGAAATTACAATTAAATGATTTTAATTTTTAGCCCAGACCCACTTTTGGGGGCGTGGTCGATATAAACAATATATGAATTCGGGGAAAAAAAAATTAAAGATTTGTGATATGTGGGGTGCCGTGGCGTAGTGGTCTGTGTGTGTGCTTACTACGCTGGAGGCCTGGGTTCGAATCCTGCCATCGTCACCTGAAAAAAAGACTTGTTCTTTTTAACTCCGCGAGGGTCTGACAAGCCCTCCGAGAGTATCATTTGTCTTGAAAAACTTCTCAAAGTGCCGTTCGGATTCGGCAAAAAATTGTAGGTCCCTTTGTATGTAAAAAGAAATTAACACACCAGCATACATTGTTGAGAAGTTGGCCCTGGTTCACCTCGAGCTGTTGCGCCACTCTATTTATTTATTATATAGAAGTCTGTCACAGACGAACTTTTGCACTTACTCACTTTTCTTTTATTATTTCGTTTGTTTGTATGCATTCTTGTGTCCTTTTTTAATATTTTTTCTACATTTCAAATAAATAAAGTAACTATTTTGAATTTTTTTCAATTTGAGCCTGACTTTTTTCCAATAGAAGAACTATCTGCGCCAGAATTGGCTATTTTTCCCTACACAATTTTTTAAGACTTTTAAAGCGGCTAATTTTGTTTCTTACGCTTTGTACAACCAATTCGCTCAAGAAAATCTGAACAAAATCGCTATTACCGTTAATATACTAGAAGATTTTAAAAAAATGTTGAAAATGCTTTTGTGTTTTCGAGATAAATCTCAGAAAGTTTTTAAACTTTAAAATTCGCAACAGCTTTCCTTGTTAACGTGGATAATTTCTTACAAATGTAATTTTTCTATATATAATTTCTAAAAATCACCGGAGATAAGAGGGGGGACACGCTTTTTCATGTATTTTTCATATTTTTTCCCGAAAATGCATCAAAACGGAGGTACTGAAATTCTTCCACTCAATCAGAAAAATAGGACGCAAACAACTGTCTTACTTTGAGTCGTTTTATACATGTGTTCAATGTGTGGTTTGTGCACAAAGTGCTTCAAAAGTTATGGCCTCAAACACTTTGAGAAACGCCATCCATTTTCAACTGTTCATCGCTCATAAACTTTTCGAAATTTTCAAACAATCGATTTTTTCGTTAAGTTTTGTATTTATTAGAATGCGTTCTGTTATTCTAGTTCTTAGCTGCTAAACTACTTAAAAAAGTAATGAAAAACTTCAAATAAACTTCAAACTATACCGTTATTTGTGCTTAAAAACAAATGTTGGGCTTTCCGGCCATTTCCGCAGTTTAAAATTACACTAAATATTGCGTGTCTTTCTTATATCGTTTTATTAGAGTCGTCATTAAAATCGTCACATTACAAATATGCAATCATTTTATAAAATTGTATATAATATAAAAATCTTCATGTACCTACCTGCAATACATTTACATTACGTTTCTCTGGAATGCAAACAAAACCATCACATCCGCAAAGTAAATGCGGTAGAAAATTGCCAAATTAAGTTGACTGAAACAAACATCATTTCTCAAAAGCCCGACGACAACAAAAGTCATTTTTCTTATTTCACCTTCACTTATGCGGGGCATCCAAAGTTTTTGTATCCTTGCATGCGTGCACAGTCGTCACACTTGGCTGACCGACAAAAGAACCAAATTTACAGGATGAAAAACAAAAGGATTTACGATACACGGACAAACAGAGCTCAAAATAAACTCAAGGATTTCTGTGCGGTGAGCCCCAGGACGATATTTACAATACAAATGTATGCAATTCACATATATACTATCCTTCTTTCGGTTGGCAAATTGTTCGACTTAGGAATTTACTTGCAAAACATTGGTAGGATATGAAAATGCCGAAAGAATTTGTCAGGAAGACAAACATAAAGTCGTTTGTATTATATGTAGTACGAGGAGTGTATGTCCTTAATAGTCTAGGGACAGTAGAAGTCCACCTTAAATTGACAATTTTCTTTAGTTGCTACGTGATGTGAATGAGAATCTCCCACACTAATAGACTGAAGGGTGAACTGGGAAAATTTAAAGTATTTCCACTAAAGTTCTCAAGTTTTTATTTCAATTCCTTTTATAGGTAGGTCGGGTAGGTAGGGCAATGAATTTTCAATTCAATATCCAAACGAAGGTTCCTTCTACTTTACACACTAGGTATGTACCGACGCGAAAATAGTTTGTTTTTCTGTTTCGGTATCTATTTTTTACTAGCACTGTCACCCCTCAGAACTATCCCTTTTGTATACAAATACTAAAAAAAAAACACTTTCTTCCCCTGGTTAAGGTGAACCGAATCTGTTTGGCTGTTATATGCCGGCGCGCGTTAAGCCATAGTAAACACAATGAAATTTGCATTTTATGGTACAATGGAACCAATTTTTAAAGGAGTTATGACAATTTTGCACTTCGGTTAGACCTTACGAAGCATGGCGGGTACCGTGTAGATTCTCGACTTTATCGTGCAAAAGAAAGCAAAAAATTCGTCATGCTCGACTGATGAGATGGCAGAGATAATTTTTATTCCTTTGCTTTCGAAAAATCTTAGGAATTCGATGCAATTATGCAAATTTTATGATTTGCATACAATAGTTGTCACAGTCTAGAGGAGAGGGTAGTTTTCGCAATGGAATGGATGGACTTCTATCCCTTAGACTGATTTCTATGGTATCATGGAAAATTTAGTTCAGGGTATTACCAAAACGTAAATGATTTCATTAGCAAAGCAACAAACCGAAGCCAAATAGATGACCTTGTCATAAGGGGGAAAACTTTGGTACACATCTCTTTTTTTATGTTCTAAACTTTCAACCAAAAATGCTAATAAACTTTTAACTACAAAAAGAAATTGGAAATGCGTTTTGTCAAAATAAAAAAAAACGAGATCGAAGAATCTCAAGTGATGAAGAAACTGGTATTTCATATGAGTTGACTACTTTTGCACCACCTTGTTTATTTTCCAAAAACTTCCAATCCTATCTTAATTCAATATTGTCAAGTATCTCCCCCCGACTCTGCATCGGCAAAGTAATACTTTAAGCTAAACTCATCGATGACCATTACCCCCCAAACGTATCAACTTTTACACGTTCAATATGTGTAACAGCCGTCGAATGCTACATCAGCAATAAACGACTTGAAATTGCTGCCATATTGTCAGCATCATAGTCAGCTTTCGTCACTCCATTGGTCGGTTCACAACCCCACTGGAGAAGCGGTGTGCACCTTCAAGGTTTGTCGTCCTTACTACCAAAGTCGACATGGTCAAAGAGTCATCTGTGAGCAATCAATAATCGATTAGCAGCTGGACACCGGACGAAAAGGGCGACAAAAAAACGCACAGATAGCAAAGTTTGCCATGTCGGTAAGTTGGGTAATAAATTAATAACCGGAACGAGTCAACAAGAAATACCGAACGAACCCAAAGTGCGATGATCACAGTTGGTCAAGGATTTTGTTTTTCTCCTTTGCAGTGGATAATACTCTTTTTTTTTGCTGACTTCCGCAACACCTAGAGAAGAGTTTTGTGGAATTGTTTTACCTCTCCATCAGGACGTCAGTCGTCGATAGAACCCGAAAGAATATCCTGGCAAAGTTTGTGTGTGGAGAATGGACAGTGACCCGATGCGCCCGTACGACATAGAGATGGACACATGTGAACATGGCAAGCAATTTGTCATTCCCGTGTATGTTATCGCATACACCTCCAGGAATGCGAGGACACATTCCAATCAAATAACAAATATTGATGTTGTGAAGTAATAAACACCAAATACGGAGATTTAATCCTTAAATCTCAGGCTTAATGGACGTGACGTAGTGTGGTCGTTGTACACCTTTAATCTGAATGTCTGCATATGCAAAATGGGGAGGCGCGCGTTCAAAATGTGCCGGCGCAAATAAATTATTATTTTTCATGGACAGATGCCAGCACCGGTGCAGAATTATCCCCCTGGTGCTGCTGTTGTCCTTTTTTGACAAACAAAAAGCACACCCCAATTGGATTAAATTTACAATCGGCCAATATGCCTCAGTGGACAAATAACGAAACAATTGGAAATTGAATAAAGCTTTTTGCGGGCGACCACAAGGAAAGTGTAAAAAAAAAACTAGTGAATTGACCATGGATGAGGAGGAGAAAGCGGAATCGGTTGATTTAATCCTGCAACTAAACATGCCATGGATGTGAAATGGACAAATGTATTTAACCATCTGTTTAACTAGCTTTTTAAATGAATGCAGTATGGAAGTGATTAGAAGGCGTGTTATAGACTTTCGAAATTGAGAGTGTTAGTTTCCAGGTAAATTCGATAACGAATCACTTATTGCTTGAGTGTCACATAGGTGTCACACTCAAAGAATTATAATCACTAATGTTATTGTAATTTGAAGTTTAATAAAAATCCTAGTAATAACAGAAGCTAAATATCCGTACAGAAACAAGATACTTTAGATTAGGGTGGTGATCGAATTTTGCGACAACTATCCTTATGGTTTCCAACAAGAGAGCAGCAGAATGTACTCGAAAATCAAGAAAAATCTGCAAAAACATCAAGACACAATTTTTTCCAGTGGTTCGCTTGAGTATCTAAGCAAATTCACTCGTTTTATTAATAAGCTACACGTTTTCTTAAGGTGGTAATCTTTACTTGCGACAACTGTCCTTATGATTTCCAACAAGAGAGCAGCAGCAGGCATTTGTAAATCAAGTAAAATTTGCAAAATCATTAAGGCACAATTATTTTTAAGTGGTTCGATTGAGCATCTAAGCAAACTCACTCATTTTATTAATTACATGCACCTTTTTTAAGGTGATGATCGTACTTTGGGACAACTTTCCTTATGGTTGCCATAATAAAAAAGCCGCAGCAGACATTCAAAAATCAAGTAAACTCAAAGTAAAAGCAGATTATTTGAGTGGTTCCATTGAGTATCTAAGCAAACTCACTCGTTATATTAATAAGCTACAAGTTTTCTTTTTGCACTGATTATGGCATTATTTCAAACCCGAATATCATGAATTATGAGTCACATGAATGGTGAAGTTCTATAGAAGTGCACAATGTGATACGATTTTCTAAAACTTTGACCCTAATGATAAAAATTAATGAAACAAAGAGACAGAACAGCTTGCCTCAAGAACAACAAAATAAGAATATTTTTAATGTTCATTAAACGTGTTCTGTCAACTGTCGCAAACTATTCACGTTCTAAAAGAACAACCTTAATGAGCCATAGCTCCAAATGACGAATGTCAAACATAGCGACCTCCTTCAGCTGAAAAAGGGGTGTGGCATCAAATATCTTTTCTAGATGAGCTTTACATGTGTTGAGTGCATTTTTTTTTACCAAAAATTAGGATTTTATTCCCCAAAAGTGGGCGTGGTTAATTTCTTAAAAATTATTCGTTAAAAATTTCTGCCGTAAATTGATTGTATACACATATTCGTTGGTATAAAAAAAAAATAAAAAAAAAATAGAGTGGCGCAACAGCTCGATGTGAACCAGGGCCAACTTATGTATGCTGTGTGTGTTGATTTCTTCACATACAAGGGGACCTACAATATTTTGCCGAATCCAACGGCAGTTTGAGAAGTTTTTGAAGACAATTGATACTCTCGGAGGGTTCGTCGAACCCTCGCGGAGGTGGGGACCGTGAAAAAGAACAAGTCTTTTTTTTTCAGGTGACAGTGGCAGGATTCGAACCCAGACCTCCGGCGTAGTATTCGTTGATATATAAGGTAAGAATTTCTCCAATACAAGCAAAGACATTGTATAATAACTAATAAAATATGAAAAACGGCAAAACCAATGCCACCTTGTCCAAAATGGGCGTTTTCACGTTTTTTTTAAATGCCTTTCTCAATACACTTATACGGAAGGATAATGTATACCAAATTTCAGCTTCCTACATCATTTTTGATTTTTCATGCTATTAGGTAAAATGGGCGTGTCAGTGGGCGGATTTCAAAAATGTTAACACTTGCCCTTTTTCGGGACGCTAGAAGCCCAGATATGAGGTTTCAAGTGCCTAGCTCAAAATTTGAGGCACAAAAACTACCGACGGATACACGAACAGCCGGACGGACGGCCATGTCTCAATCGAATCACAAATCGGCTGCGATCATATGCGATCATATGGTTCATATTTTCGAATTTCATAGGCTCAAATTTTTAATAAGGACGAGTTTAGCCCTCAACAAAGGTTGACAGAACGCTCCGGGTGTGACTTCATAGGTACTTGACGGTCCTTTTTTTAAACTTTCTTCTTTAAAAAAAAAAACTGTTATTAGCTCATTGTTCATTTATGCTTCACGTGTTGGCTTTGTGCTTGTGCTTGCGTCAAAATATTCTCAAATTCTTCAGAAATGGAGAATGACGCAGTTGTAAGTAGCTGAAGGCTTAAAAGGAAATAAGAGTGGGGTTTAAATACGACAAAATGTCGACAGATGAAAACCGGCAGGGCACGATTCCTGCAACATTCACCTACCGCAGGCACTGCTTTAATCAATTGAGCTATTGGTGACTTGTTAAGAGACGTATCCGCTTTAAACTCTTCTGATTGTCAGTCTAAGGTAATACTGCAACTGCATCAAAGACACATTTCCATCTCGGGAGCATAAGAGCCTACTTGTTCTTTCAGCAGAATACCTAGTTATTATTTTATTTATTAAAACTAAAAATATTTTAAACAATTTTTTAGTCTAAGAGCCGAACTTTTTTTTTAATACTATTTTTTCATTTCTTGGACAACCGAAGCGCCAAATGGAAGTGCCTATTCTGATCTATATCTTAAAAGGATAAGCTTATAAAAGCCTGCTTAATTGTCTTTGGCTCTTTAGAGAGTTTGGACAGGAGTTTTGCTTAACCAAATGCTTTGACTTAAGGCCAAGGATCAATTTAGTCGCAAAATAAAATTTCGTAAAGCGGAAGAAAAGGATAAAAAGAATATAGATTCAAAAAAAATTGGCAAATATTTCGTCGCTCCTCATTTGGCATAAGGCAATCCTTTCCATCATTTTGTGTATGATTTATGCACAGTGTCTAAAAGCACCGCTTTGAAAATCAATTAAATTCATTAGCTGTGCACTCCGCTTTCTTAAAACACCGACATTTGCTATCTCTCAAGAACATTGAATTACCCCTTTGATAAGAAGCAATTACCTTTTTTCCTCTTCCTTTGAAATAGCAAATACGAAATCTCTCAGATTGAAGAAAATCCTTTTGCCAGCACAGCTAGACAGTCCTACCATCGTCGGACGCTCCCTGATGGATATGACTGAATTGTGCATTCATAATAATCGTTCCTCCCAACTCATATATCCCCGCAGTCCATCGTAGACTTAGCTTAAAAGAAAACTCATTTTGGGAAAACTTCTAAAGAAGTGTTATTTTTCCTTTTCCATTCGTCCGTCAGTCTGGACCTTGGGAATATCTCCAAGAAGTGCTCGGCTGTCTGATATAATTTAATAAAATGAAAACAATTTCAAAATTAAAGAAAAATAATTCGGGATAATCTAATTGCTTATTGTCAGGCTTTGAGCATTTTAAAATTGAAAATTAAAGCGGACCGAAGCAAAAAAGGGCTTAGGTCTATAGGTAGCGACGAAGAGATTTTTGTTTTTAATTTTATTATGTGCCGACTGACGGGGTGTATCCTTTTTTAACCCCTTTTTTCACTCTTTAAAAATGTTTCTTCATGATATGGCCAAGAGCTTTTAAAGAATAAGGTCTTCCCTGTGATGTGGTCTAAGAGGAATTTTAAACTTCTTAACGTAAATTTAATTACAGGCATCGACCCTGTTTGACGGATGAAAGGAACCATTTTGGCACAGGTCCTCTTCCCAGCGAGTACAAGTTAATATACTTTTCCCACACCTACATGACAGCTAATCCCATTCATTGTTCTTGATCATATACACTCCCAGGCCAAAAATACCGAAGGAGGTAATTTCCTTCCGCATCTCGAAGAGGATAGGTTGCCACAAGGGTAAAGTAAAGGATGTATCCAAACAAACATACGCTTCCTTTAGAAAATCGCTCGCGAAGTAATTAAAAGCGACGGCATAGCTGTAGGTAATTATTTTTACACGTGCTTAGAAGTGTAAGGACTCTGTTATCGTAGAGCCTGCATGGATAAGTGCGAGTATGTGAGTATAACTTTTGGTGGTGTGGTAGAGAAAAGCAGGAAAAGCGTTGATTAAGTGCCAAACAATAACAATAATTACAAAGTATACCGCAGGATGGTAATCATAGAATAACAAGGAATTCGAGACAATTGTCTGTGGTGGAGCATAGATCCTGTCGTGTGCACAAGTTCTAAGGTATGAGAGGTACATCGGAAATTGTAAGAGAACTCAACAGAATCGTTACCTACAATGATTTTTGACAATCAAAACAAGAACAAGCGTCAATCAAAGGGCCCCAGAATGTCCTTCACGAATTGAATTTTTTACTTAACAGTGTCATCCTTGAACTTTGTCAAAAGATTTCCCTTAACCATATAACATGCACTCATGTCATTTCGGTAATAAGAGCATGCATCTGATATGCTGGAAATAGGAAAAAAGGGAGATGGAATTGGTTGCAATTCTCTTGTGCAAGGACACTTTACGGACTATTAGCTATCTTGGTTGAATGCACCGTGCGCAAACACACATGCAAGGTCGCCGACTAACAAGAAAACGGATCTGCGTGTGACATGGCAGTGATTGAGAATGAGTTTCATTTTCGATGTATGTATTTCTTTTATAAGGTAACAACAAGTATACTATTCAGGAGATATGATGATAATGGAGTGTCATGTGCATTTGGCTGCAAACAATTCACATGGAAGGACGAAAACAAAAGAACTGCATCCCTTTGTCAAGTTTACAATTTTTTTTAGTATAGGTATTACATATTTCAAGACAATTTTTGACATATTTAAAGCCTCGAGCTCATGGTTAAATCATTTTAATATTCACTACAGAGCGAATAAATTTCTCCGACACCTGTTTCGGTGGTTTTGCACACGCTGAAATCGGATAAACCATTTCGCGAGTTTGCTACGTGCTGATGGCACTGGTCTGGCTACTTATGTTCGTTTTTATTTATTGCTGATGGTGTACAAGCGAATGGCCAACTGTATTTTGGATGCTTTCCATTCTGCTCGTGCAAAAGTCATAAAATAGAATTATGTCCTCGTACACCTTTTGGCGACACTGAGCACACCAACGCCAGCCAAGCCGACAGATATGCGGCTGGTCCAGGACCTTATTATTGGAATTAACCGCGAATGCTAATTAGTAAACGCGATACGAGGACAATAATAAATAATTTTTTTGCTAGCTTTGTTGGGAAAAGGATAAAATGACAAAGTAAGGTAACGTGACATCCTGTTTCGTGGATTTTATAAAGATGAACAAGATAAAATAACCAGACGTGGGACGGGAAATTTCATCAAACAGATTTTTTGAGCGAGGTCGAATTTCTAAGGCTTGTCATCTGATGGCAGTTGGTGAGCTTTCGACTTTAAAATAATTAATCAAAACTTTTTACTTTAATTTGATTGAAATTTAAAAAATTCAAAAGGAGTCCTCCTTGGAGTTTAAAACTCTTTATGGGTATATGTATATGTACTGCATCGGTGGATAGGTTAGGTTAGGTTAGGTTGATGGATGCCCTTTTGACAATAGACGCGGCTCACTTAGACCAGCAGTTGGGTCCATTGTGTATATATTGGGAACCTTCTAAACACCTGGAACGAAAACAGAAATAGACCGCTGTTAGAAGCTCAGAGTTCCACCCTTTTGGACCCATCCGGATTTGTTTACAAATCTTAGGAGGTCCTTAAGATCTACATTATTTAGATCTTCGAGCTCGTTGAAGAAGTAACTGCCGAGGGTACTATGCCTGATGCTGTTTAGGGCTGGGCATTCGCAAGGCAGGTGACGAACAGATTCAATTTCTTCAACGTCCCTGCAGCTTTTGCAGTTATCGTTATGCGGTATGCCTAGCCGCTCAGCGTGTAAGCCCACAGCGCAGTGCCCCGCGAGGATTCCCGTGAGGACTCGGATATTCTTGTGGGCTAGTCCGATCAAAAATAGTGATCTCTTTTGCCTTGTGTGTCTGCACGTATCAAGTTCTGTCCAACGTAGGTTGGTTCTACTCAAGGATTCAGTTTCTATCCTACGTGCCATCGAACTCAGCGGGATTCTTATCTTCCGATTTGAGGGCTAGAGATGCATTCATCTCAGACCCATATCTCGCAAGCTTGTCCGCTTCTTCGTTTCCCGGTATATCGGTGTGACCTGGCACCTAACACACAGTTATAGTGTTGCCAAGTGAAAACTCGTGCAGAACTTCCCTGCATAGTTTCACAGCCCTTGACTTCACTACGTCTGATTCCATGGCTTTAATTGCCGCTTGGCTATCAGAGTATATGGTGTGATGGTCTTCTTTACGGGGCTGTGTTTCTTCAGCTCGGAGGCAGCTTGGATTATGGCTGCCAGCTCCGCCTGAAAAATGTTGCAGTCCATATTGATCCGAAAAGATTTACTTAGTCATAGAGCTCCACAGAAGATGCCCGCGCCTATTCCGACGTCCATCTTAGAACCGTCAGTATATACGGCGATCTTGTCATCTCCTGTAATGGTCTTTTCTTCCCATTCACCTCTTTCAGGTATTCTGGTAGCGAATGTCATAGGGAGTTAATCCGTGACTGGGGTATCTGTGGAGGCAGTCCATTGAGTTTTCACAAAGGCTTGTCCATAAGATCTTGAGGACTCCCTTAGGCGAACAGCTGTTTTAGCTGCCTTGCTGCTGCAGTATATGTCCAAGGGGGTAAGGATGAGTAGTGCCTCCAGTGCCGCGGTGGTTGTAGGCCTCAGGGACTCAGTTATACCCATGCAGGCTGCCCTTTGAACTTTGGTGAGGTAAGAGAGATGACACTTTCTTTTCGTAGCCTTCCACCATACAACTGCACCGTAAGTTAATATGGGTCTTGCAACCGCTATATACATCCAGTGTGCCATGTTTGGTTGTAGGCCGCACATGCTTCTGAAAATTCTGCGGCAGGCGTATAATTCCAGGTATG
Source organism: Neoascia interrupta (assembly GCA_947623515.1). Lineage (NCBI taxonomy): Eukaryota > Metazoa > Arthropoda > Insecta > Diptera > Syrphidae > Neoascia > Neoascia interrupta. The sequence goes on from OX392464.1 coordinate 10,607,230, forward strand.
CCCGCAAGACCTTCTATATATATTATCCCTCCAGCTGTGTTTGGAGTCTAATCTGACGCCCAGGTATCTTACCGATTTGGATAACGGTAACTCCATTCCCCGCATTCTTGGGTTTCTGAAGGGTGAAATTACCTTTTTCCTGGTAAACAACACAACTTCCGTCTTAGAGGGGTTCATTCCCAGTCCTCGAACCTCAACGCATTTTCTGCATCGATGGATAAGAAAAGAATAAGACACCCGCAAAAAATACGTTTCAGTTTACACCTGCCGTGTCAGCAACAAAAATTTAAATAAATAAAGCAATAAATATAGCAACTAAAAAAGAGAGCCATGGTTACCCTAAATAAACAAGCGCCACGTTTGACAGAAAGGCGTTAAGTCTTATAATAGTTCTACATGAAGCTAGACTGTCTAACATTCAACCCAATGTTTCTTAAAGGTAACGCAGAACGTTTTAGGTGCTATAATAGTGCTATAAGGGCCCTACATTAGACCGTGCATTCTTTATTTTATGTTTTATTTAATATTTTAATCAGCGCATAGTTATTATTATTATTATTAAGTTTGGTTTTGCAAAACTTAGTGCAGCGCATAGTTCTCCTATTTTAGTATATCATTCGAAGAAACTTAATGCGTATCTTGCTTTATGCTAAGTAAATGCACTCTTTTAACTTCATTCACATGAGCTAGTTAAAATATTTCCACTTACAAAGAACAAGATAAGAATGTAAACCCAAGTAAAAAACAAAACTACTTCCAGAGAGGTAAAAGGTGAACACTAGGAAAGTGGGTGTACCTTCAGATTCTTTATAGATTGTATTGACAGTCAAATAAGTTCTATAAGAGCTCGAAGTAGAACCCTTTTCGAACCCAAAATTAAGTGCTATAAGGTGCAAACCGCCCTTTTAGAGGTTTTGTAACAAGTCTCGTTATTTGTATAAAACAAGTTTCAAGAACCTTAGGTTTTTTAATATGGTGCTGCAAAAGTTACGGTGGCCCTAACAAGCTCTATGGTGTTACTTGGGCGATGTAGCCAAACAAATTTTTAAACCAATTTACTTTCTTTTTAGCGTAGACTTGTAAGCTAAAAAACAACTGAGAAGACAAAGTCTAGTGAAATTCGACTAAAAAGGCCACTTCAAGTTACCTCCGCGTGTAATAATCATATGCCACGTAGTGTCGTCCTGTTCAATCTCTTCCATGTCCATATCATCTAGTAAATCAAAATATAAAAATTTTGTTATCATCGACCAATAGCGATTGACCTAACGTGTTATGGGCTTCTGACGCCGCTGTCAGCCCAAAATCTGCACCAGACCATGCCACCAAACTCTGTCTGGATGCAGCACCTTTAGGATGTAGTGCTAAACTGTGATGGTTGGTTCAAAATCAGAAATTTTCTTGTTGACGAACCCATTTATCCAGAATATTGGTTGTACCGGGCCCTAGCAAGTATTAGTGTACTAAAGTTCGTTTATAAGAACTAAAATAAAATGCGACCACGCCCACATATGGGCGTTTTTAGGTTTTTTTTTTTCTTTAATTCCGATCATAATACACAAAGGCAAAGTTTCAGGACAGCACATCAATTTCGGGCATCAATACCGGGAAACGAAAGATAAGTAAAATGGGCGTGTAAGTGGGCGGATTTCAAATATTTTTACAATTGTGTTGCTTCGAAACGAGAAAACATCGACATCAAGTTTCAAGTTCCTAGCTCAAAATTCAAGGACTAAAACTACCGACAGATGGACGTATGGAATTCGGCTTAGAATTCGGTCCTTCCGAATTCCTTAAGGTCTTGGGAGCCTATGGTGATTATTTCTATATGTTACAAACTATGTGGGTATAATACTTCCTATCCTAGGGTATAAGCAGTACTTTACACAAACTGCATAACAAGGAGGAGGAACCTGTACGTTCAGCATAGGCCAAACGGACCGCTTCGTATATGACTTCATATCTGAAGATATTTTTTTGGCAATAGATCTTGAAATATATAAATATTTTTGACTGAAAGAAAAAACAATCCGAACAGTTTGTGTGAATTTGATGTGTCATCATTCAACACTACGAACACTTTGAATTACCTCCAACTATCAAGAGCTTATACCTGCCACTTAACACATTATCCACTTTCCCTATTTAAACAAGGTACAGATCCATGTTCATCATCGGTAACCATCAATTACTGTGTGTAATCCTCCGACATAGATATATTTACTCACTTTCGCTACGTGCCCTCATTGAATATTCAAATACTTTTCCATACAACCTCACCCGGTGCGGTATTCAGCCAGACCAGAGGTTGGTTTTAAATGAATTTTCGCTGACGATATGTCTGATAAGATGGAACAAGTGGATTTGAGGAGAGCGTGCATTGTCGTGTGAGATGGGGGGTTCGCTTATACAGCCACTTTACTCAATTACATTGTAATTTACGGGAAAATTTACGGGGAATTACTATGTATAGGAACAGGAAATCCTCACTAACACGGGTTCACCTTGTCTCGGGGTTAATTTCCAACTTGAACGTGATGTGAAACTTGATGCTTCAATTAGTGCGGTTCATGCGGCAGCATGAAGCAATTCAATCTAAAATTTGAAGATAGAAAAGTTAAGTTTCCTTTTTGTATCGAAACTTCAGTTTTAAAAGCTTGTAACCTTGGGTTCTCCAGAAAAGAACTTTAACTTAAAAATGTGCAGGTAAAATTTCCCGTGAAAATTGGTTGGGCATTTATATGTATTTTTTGATTTTCAATAATATGTTTTTCTTGCAGGCTCCTTCATTTAATAAGTTAGGATAATATAAGCAGTCATAAAGGACGCTTATTCATTTTGCACTTGAGAAAATTTAACGAACTTTGTCCACTCCCATAAATTATTTTTCAATACCGCACCGCCACTTAACTCCACTCCTGCTACCAATATCCTTTCAGTCAAAAAGTCCATACGACTGGTATCGTAAAATGTCCTCTCAGAACTATCGGACCACTAAATTAATCGATTGCAATTAGCAGTTCAGCATCTGCGGTGCGTGGTGTGACTCCTGTAAAACTCCCAAACAGCTCCCACCCAAAAGTGCAGTTAAGTAGTTTAATCGAACATTTACTGTGCCATATAATTGCGTGACAATAATGTGCTTGTCCTCATTATTGAAGTTCAGATAAGAAAATTTCACACCGAATGGTGTTGCACCCAGCGACTATAAAAGTGTTGCATTGCCGGGTGACCATGCTCAGCCATCGAGTTCATAAGTCACTTTAATGGGAGTCCATTATGCAGAACATTAACGGTGTAATGTGCATTTCTGTATAAATTTTACCTGTTAAAATGTATTTGCACAATTTCAGGACTTCTATTGGATCGCAGCTGTAGTGGCTTTATGTTATGCTGCTAATACGTTTTTTTCGTTTTTTCGTGTTAGCAAGTTAAAGTTTGGAGCTCATAAGAACAGGTGCAAAAGATCACTTTCTTTTTTGACACCCTAAAAATGCAAGTTGATATCATCCTAGAAATTCTTGTCCGAAAACTCTGATTTCACAACACGCACTGTCATGTTACTTTATAATATAGTAAGTTTATTACATTCAAAACATTGAACTTCACCCACTTTAATGGGGTGTTTTTAGGAAAACTGTTTTTTAAGCATTAATATTCGCTTTAAAAAAATTTTCTTATGATGCTGACGAAATTAGAATCAATTGATTTTAGTTCTCAGCCCATGCCCATTTTTGGGGGCGTGGCTCTTATCGAGGCAGGCCAAAAAACTTTTAAGTTTTGTGCTTCAGGGTTTAAGTTGACCAAAAAGTTAAGGCCAAGGTGGTTTTTTCGCAACAAAGTTTTTTTTAATGAATTCTTACTTCTTCCTCACAATTTTTTTTGTTATTTCTTATTTCGATGCTTGATTTGCGCTGTCACACATTGAGATTTGAATGGCTTTAGTGTGCGCCTAGCACTTTTTAGCGGTGTGGAAATAAATGGAAAAAGGACCCCAAATGGTATCTCTTCGTTGTCCGTCCGTCCATCCCATCCGTCCGTACCTGGAACTTCTGAATAGTGAGTCGTAGAAAGATGAAATTTAGTGCACTTATAAGATCCATGAAAAAAAGAAGATTGCATCTAAGGGCATTTTTTTATATACTTACACACATGACGGTATAATTACACTTTGAATTTTTGAAATTGGAAAAACGGCATAAAGTGTTTTCGTGCTTATCGTTAAAAGTTTAACAGCCAGAAAGAAGAAAATTGAAACGTACACTAAACAAGTATTGAATTTTTATAAAATCCAAATTTTTGCAAAATGCAACCGCAGATTAGACAAGGGCTTAAATCAAGCTTTGGTTCAACTCTTTTGAAACTGTGGTTTTGACGTACTTTCGAAAAAAAAACGGGGGAAAAATTTTGTCCCCATCTCTATATCTCGGACGGACGCTATAAGGTCAATTGAACTGAAATTAATATACCCTCGGTCGGGTATAAAAATCAGGAATTATTTTTAATTTTTGGGAAAACAGTAAAATTTCTTCAATAATTAGCAGACTCTGTGATTTAGCTCGAAAGCTTCAACAGCATTTCAAAAATTATTTTTCAAAATATTTTGGAATGTTAACGGTTATATAATGAAATTTTATTTGTATATAAAATGTATGAAGTCATTTCTAAAATTTTTAAGATCTTTCAAAAATTACGTTTCTAACTTACAGGGAAATTAAAAAAACCCGCGTCTAAGACCGATATATGCGATCAATAAATATATATGAAATTTGACAAAAAATTATATGACAAAAGTTGTATATACTAGAACTTTCTAACTTTTATGTACATATATATTGTATGTGGCTCCGCCGACTTTTGTTGGCGTGGCGTTAAAAAAAGTGTTTTTTTTTTAGTTTAAAAGGCTGAGTTTTAGGCTGAAATGTAAGCAACCACCTAGTATTAAGCATTCAACAGTTATATTTTTTATCCCGCTCACTTTTTGGAGGTGTGGCAGTTTTTAACTGCGTTTCTAACTTAAAGGGAAATTGAAAAGCCCGCGTCTAAAACTGATATAACTAAAAAACTTACGCTCAAAGTATTTGGAAAAAACAGCCATTGCCAGCGTTAAGTATATGAGAATTAAAAAAAATGTAAAAAAAGATTCTGGATAGTCGTTTTATGAATTTTAAATATAAAAATTCCTAAAAGAGCTAAAAAACCGCGAGTCCGCCTACATAGTACGTCAGTAACGGTAATATAAATGTAATATCCCCCATATAATAAAGCGCTATGTGCGTAAGTATGTCACGTACAGTCGCCAAATGACAAGTCCAAGTCGTGTGACTCGGTAGCTCACTGGGAGAGTGTTCAGCTCGCGTTTCGTTTGTTTGGAGATCAAATCGCGTCGAGGGGCAAAGGCAATTTTTTTTTTAATTAAGTTCTGCAATGTTTTTATTTTCTTGGGTTCATTGGAGTTTCTACCATGTTAGTACCGAAAAACGGAATGCTTCACCATTAAAGGATTACTCCAACTCCTGCCCACTTTCTCAAGAATTAAAGATTCCTCCAGCTCCTGCCCCTTCTTCCAGAGTACCTTGGGCTCATTGTAGTATTCCTTGGGTTCATTGGGGTTCCTGGGCGGGTAGAACCAAAAAATGATATGCTTCCCGCTTATAAAGCCCACTTGCTCCAGAATTCTTTGGGCTCATTACAGTATTACTTGGATTCATTGGAGATCCTGGCATGGTAGAACAGAAATATGATATGCTTCTCCTTTATAAAGGATCCCTGCAGATCCTGCCCACTTTCTCAAGAATTCTTCGGGCTCATTGCAGTATTACTTGGGTTCATTGGGGTTCCTGGGCGGGTAGAACCGAAAAATGATATGCTTCTCGCTTATAAAGCCCACTTCCTCCAGAATTTTTTGGGCTCATTACAGTACTACTTGGGTTCATTGGAGATCCTGGCATGGTAGAACCGAAAAATGATATGCTTCCCCTTTATAAAGGATCCCCCCCAGCTCCTGCCCACTTCCTCCAGAATTCTTTGAGCTCATTACAGTCTTACTTGGGTTCACTGGAGTTCATGGCCTGGTAGTACCGAAAAATTATATGCTTCTCCTCCATAAAGCATCCCTGCAGATCCTGCCCACTTCCTCTAGAATTCTTGGGGCTCATTACAGTAGTACTTGGGATCATTGGAGTTCCTGGCCCGGTAGTACCGAAAAATGATATGCTTTCCCTTTAGAAAGGATCACTCCAGATCTTGCCCACTTTCTCCAGAATTCTTTGGGCTCATTACAGTATTACTTGGGTTCATTGGAGTTCCTGGCCTGGTCGAACCGAAAAATGATATGCTTCCCCTTTATAAAGGATCCCTGAAGATCCTGCTCACTTCCTCCAAAAATCTTTGGGCTCATTACAGTATTTCTAAGGTTTATTGGAGTTCGTGGCCTGGTAGTACCGAAAAATTAAATTCTTCTACTTTTATAAACCGATAATGAAGCTTCTTTCATAAAGGCGAATAATTTTAAGTTAAAAGTAAAAAGGTAAAAATTAAAAGTAAAAACTAAAAAGTTAAGAGTAAAAAATATAAAGTTACCCCACAATACAGTGCTATGTGCATAGGTATTCAAAGCCAAATTATGTGACTAGGTAGCTCACCGCGAGAGTGGTTGGCTCGCGTGAGGTTGGGTTGGGCCCAGGGCAATTTTTTATTTTAAACTATGTGTGCTGCGTTGTTCCTGTCGTATGACAGGCTTCTTTACTAGTATAATAATATAACGGTTTTTTGTTTTGAAAGAAAAAAATCAGACATAGAAAATTTTTTGGGGTTAAAAAAAATATAGCGGAGCTAAGAACTGCTTGATATTTGAGATACACTTAAAATCATTTAAATTTGTTTACTAAAACGGAAGGGCTGCCTATCATTGCCTGCCATCATTGCCTTCTTATCATGCCTGCCAGGCATCAAAAATGCCTAAAACTTCTGAGTTGTTTCCATCTCTTCCACTAAATCCTTCGCTGGCATAAGCCACTTGAGTAACAAGCCTAAATGTGTACTAATTTTGAAAACAAAGATAACTGGGGTATTAATTTTTTCAGTTTTTTTAACAAAAAAAAATCATAAAAATTTATATGTCACCCTGCGTTTCGATAAAAATGTGAGTACCTTAACTTTAAACTCGCTCAGAAAAAGGACAGAAGCAAAAGACTAATAAAAAAAATTATAACAGTGCCTACCTTAAAATTAATGAAGGAATATTCTTCAGAATTTTAAGCCCGAAAATCAGGCAAATAGTCAAAGAAGTCCCCCTTTATTTACTACATTCCAATGGCGCATTTAAAAACCCGTTTACACAGATGTTGTGGGGTGCCGTGGCGTAGTGGTTAGTGTGTGTGCTTATTACGCCGGAGGTCTGGGTTCGAATCCTGCCACCGTCACCTGAAAAAAAAGACTTGTTCTTTTTCACGGTCCCCACCTCCGCGAGGGTCTGACAAGCCCTCCGAGAGTATCATTTGTCTTGAAAAACTTCTCAAAGTTCCGTTCGGATTCGGCAAAAAAATTGTAGGTCCCTTTGTATGTAAAAGAAATTAACACACCAGCATACATTGTTGAGAAGTTGGCCCTGGTTCACCTCCAGCTGTTGCGCCACTCTATTTATTTTTTTATTTTTAGTAGTACCACAGTAGCAGTATAGAAGTAGTACCACCTTCGGCTTGATATGAACGATTTCTTATATCCTGTCGCTGAAGCCGTTTTTGCGTAGCCCTGTTAATCAGAAATACGTTGGAACACCGTTTTCAACCCTGTTCGCGCGTTTCAGACAATTGCTTCGAGTTTTATGTTGTTTTATTGTTTACATATCAGTCAACTGCAGGATGTGAAGATGCTTAGACTTTTCCTTTTGCAGAAGTTGTAGACGACAACGATGCACGCGACGGCAAAAAATCACAAAGGAATAACTTACCTTCAACGACTGAGCTGACAAGAATATCATTGCACTATGTCCTTATGAATTGTGAGGGGTTTTCTTTCCTGCGAAAAAGGACAAACAAAGTTCATTATTAAGAAAATTGTGTAGAAAAAAGTGGAAGGTGGATATTTTCATTGTTGACGGGGACATAAAGGTGGTTCAGAAGAGTTCACTTTATTGAGGAAGTTTCGTCCTTACAAGGTTACAAGTTGTTTTGTGTACCTACAATACCGATTTTGTTGTTGATGTCTTTCTACAGATTTATTAAATATTTTCCTAAAAAGAATTTAAACATTCGTCAACCACCAGATAGATCTTTAGGATGGGGTTGACATCCTTTCAACAGCCAATAATGAAAGGCTCCAGACCGGCGGGACCAATTGCGAATTTTGAAACAAACTTAGCGCTCTGTTGTTTTACCGTTGCCGCCGGCACAGCTTAACAGGCTAATCAAAAACTAAAAATTTCCGCAACAATTGTCGAAAGTTTCTCTCTCATTTTTAGGAAAATAATTTTAAGGAAAAGTTAGAAACGATTTTGTGTGCTACTTTTGTGGTTGGCGCCATTACAAGCACACCACACACCCAGCTGCTGAATTGTGTATAACGAAGGTGGAAAAAAGGATTTTTATGGCAAAAGTTTGTCGAGTTATTATTATTATTTGTTCAAAGTGTTTAGTGCTCCTGTGAGAGTCGATAGGTATCTCTATCGTAGTGTGCAAGCAGTTGTCCTAGTTTTCCTAACTGTGTTGTTGAACACGTGAACTGAAAATGCAATATTAGGCCATAAACATTTTCATTATTGCGATTTTATGGCACCATGGACTTCCAGCTTAAGCTGGCCAGTTGGTTGGTTTGACTTTTCTTTATTGTTGTGTGAGTGGGAGGTATGGTGTGTGACTTTAATTGGATGAGCCCAGGATGCTGAGGTTTAAATTCAGCTTTAGTCACGTTTGAATAAGTCAGGCGAAGTACACGAGTCCACACCAGAGGCACAATTTTTGTCCTATCTGTGTTGTTTGTCTCGTAAAATTAAATGGGCTCAGCGGTGAAAAAGGAGCTGCTGTCAGTTTTCCAAAAAAAAAAATAACAGGATAATGGAGAGGCATATATGCAGGTACGTCTTCGTATCCAGGTTGACCCTTATTATGAGCTCTTCTATTAAAAATTTAAAGTGCTTCGTCTTCAAGCCACATCCAAAATAAAGTCGTGTGAGTGCTATTAATAATGAATTACTATCCTCCTCAACAGGACTAAAATCTGGCAAAACAAAAAGTCCCGTCACACTGAATTAACAGTGCATTACCCTTCACCGAAAACAGAAAAGAAATCAATTTTTCCACTTCGACGCGGCACAATGCGATTTTAACTTTTCCATCTTATACAATGGCTTAAGATGGCAATAAAAAATTATTTATTATTACCGTTATATGCCGCCTCAACAGAAAAACATATTCAAAAATAATGAAGTGATGCATTTGCCAAAAAGTAAATTGCCTCATGTAGAACCACTGGTTTTTTGATTTAGAGGCTGATGGCTGGACCAAAACAAGTAAAACAATGAAGACGCCTAACTTAACTGCTGCGTGCAAGCATCAACCCCTCTAAGATGCGGAGATAATTCAAAATTAAGCAGTATTGAGTAATGCGACATCATAACTCTTGACACAACACATAAAGGGTGACAAATGTTAGTTTATATACTTTCAGCGATATTACAACAAATCATTGGTGTAGACATTCTATAAGAAGAAGGAGTTTTTTCTCCCACACCCCCCGTTTTCGGCGAAGAACTTTATAAGGACGAAAACAACCTTGAAGCTCCGGCCCTTAAATGGCCATATATCTAAGGCACAAACAAGATACTTAACGCTATCGAAAGGTGGCCTCTTATGTGTGTGTGTTTGTTTCCTATTTTGCCACCCGACGAAACTGGCTGCGCCCCGGTTATAAATGTCACCATAACTTACATTGATAGCTACTTTTTGACATTTATTTGAGATTATTGGATGTTTATTTGTAATTTAGTGTAGGTGAAGTCATGAGTGACGGCGAAATGTTTGTCTGGCATAAACAAGCCGAAAGGACGACACGAAAGAAAAGTTTCAGCGAAAAACTTTGTCCGATGCGTGAAGTTTTAGCATAAAAATTACATCCTGGTGTGGTTAATGTATTCGGTGTAGGGTAATAATTGCCGATTATTTATTTGCTGAGCATTTCGGGCAGTGAATTAATTTGAAGGATTAACTGGGACAAAGCTCCTGAATCTTCCTCTATATTAACCAAAGTGGCGTCATGCAAATCAAGGGACACTGTTAGTCGCACACTTTGTCAACTGTCAAATATCAAACGAAACCAGTACTCTGGCTTAGGCGATGCCAGAACAGTGGTTTCATTTTAAATTTTCCTTAAGTTTATCAGTGCGCTAAAAGACCAATTTGAAACCCTGTCATTTTCACAAGAAACATCACCAATTTCCTTAACACAACTCTTAACAATTGGACATCTTTCAAAAACTCCTCTCTTAGATATTTTTAGCATAATTTTTCATTGCAAAAAACAGTTTTTATTGCTGCGAACCTGCTGTGCCGGATCCTCAGGCCGAATGCTGATTTTCGCAATAAACAGCTTACAGTAGATTTACCTCACAATGTTTTTGGCACTATAAACTAAAATAAAAGTGTTGTATCTGCAAAGACCTGAAATCCTTTATATATGTTTCAGGTCAGTGTTTATGATGTGCAAAGAACTTTTCTTTATTTTTCATATTTTATACGAGTTCGCTGCCAAGATTTGTGCATGTCGTTTCGCTACAGCGCGCAGTTGAAAGATCTAACCCGAATTAAGTACCTTTACATCCCTGCGCATATTTAAAGCCTTAAACCGCAAATTGAAAGGATTTACTTCATTAAATCCCACCACGAAGTGCCGCATTTACAACCTATTCCTTTCAGACAGGAGAATCTGTTGCAGCAAGAATGGTTCGTAACAAGATAATGAGCTGAGTAAGCGAAACTTTCTTTGCTCTCGAACGTCTACTTTTCACTCAGCGATACCTTTAGGCATTTTTCACTACACCCACTTGTCACTCAAGTATTCCCTTTGAAAGTTTTTGCAGGAAGAAATGTGGGCTGTTATCACCTTTGAAGTTATCCTTGAGATTACCCTTGTTTGTTTTAATGGCAATCTTTATGAGCTTGTACAAACTTTCACGGTTGATTATCCTGTACAGGTTGAGGGAGTGGAACATACATTTTTCGACTGTAAACGAGTGAAGGCGGAAGCACCTTGGAGATAAAGGAGTTTTGAAAACGGGAGAGAGTTTCGAAAACAAGACAAGTATAACAACTTGTTTGACGATTTCTTTATTTTAGTTCAAAATTTGGGGAAAAAAGTCTATGAAATTTCAGCACAAACTGTCTATTTTAATCAAGTTGCAAACCTTACAGTTTGCGTACGTTTCTGTAGGTTTCGAAAAAAATCCCAAACGTTTTCATACGCTCCTCATACACATCCTTCATTTAAAATCAGGACATTCTGTGTTCCATAAATATATTCTCATAAGTGGAAGCGAAAAAAAAAAAAATACCTCGAGTGGATATAAACTTTCATCTCCCCATGTTTTGAAAAAAGGATTTCCGTGAAGATTCTGTGTGGCGTGGAATTTTTTAGTAAAGGTTTTTTTTCATCCTTCTTTTTTACGTTTACCCGTTGTTCATCATGTAAAATGCTTGTTTTTGTTGGAGAGCGGAAACTTTTCCAAAAGATTACGAAGTTTTCTTTTTTTTTCCTTCATGCAAAAAAAAAATGAACCGTGTATACGCGGCGAATGTAGAAGGAAAATTAATAAATCCGCTTTTCAAATGAGATTCATATCGCTGAGAAGAATTTATTGCCCATTCATGACCTTTTAGCGAATGAACTTAGATCCTGGTACTATGGGATATGCGGGTACTTTCTTATCCTGAGATTTGCATTTCTTTTTTTAGGGAACATTTTTTTTATGTTCATACCTACTCTTTAGTATTTTATTCATGATTGGTACTTAACATTTTTAACAACTTTATGCTGATATTTTAAATAAAAAAAGTTTAGGTAAAAAAAATTTTACTGCATCCTTGAGTCGAGTATTAATTAGATTCTTAATACCTAATATAGCACAGATTTTCTTAAATACATTTAAATATTTAGGTACATACATAATAATTAATACATATAGGTACGTTTTTTAAGGAATTGTTAAAATAGAAATAGAAGTTTTTGTATGAATAAAACTTAGCTCAAAAACTTAAGCAATAATGTAAAATTATAAACTATTTTTGTATAATTTTTGGACACACAAAAAAGGTGTCTCAGCATGAAATTCTTCTGATGCGAGCCATCTGTCAATTAAAATTGGCCTCTGCCCACAATCCCAGAAAAATCAAGTGCTTATTTAAAAAGTTCCGTTTTTTTCCATTGTGTGGGGCTTTTGGAAGCTAGCTTTTTTGCTCAAGGTATTTGAAAAGCTATGTTGGGGGATTTTTTGGACCCGTGTAGTTTTTATAAGCTTGGAGTCGTTATAAATGACGTCTTCTTCGACTTCAAGTCTTCTAAACTATTTTTATAGCTCTCGAAACAGCCATACATTTTTGGCGCTTTGTGCATCCCGCATAGATCCAGAAAAGTGTACAAATTTATCAAAAGTGTGACTTTGGCATCGATGGTCAATCGTTCGATTCTTAATTTTCCTCCGAACTAATGGAGTCTTAAGGCACGCTGATGGTATAAAAAAAGTAAAAAAAAATTTTACTGCATCCTTGAGTCGAGTATCCCAAGACTTTTCTCTTGTACCTGAAAATATATTTTAAATATGTTAAATATATTTTATTATATTATTACGTGGGGTGCCTTGGCGTAGTAGTTAGTGTGTGTGCTTACTACGCCGGAGGTCTGGGTTCGAATCCTGCCATCGTCACCTAAAAAAAAAAGACTTATTCTTTTTCACGGCCCCCACCTCCGCGAGGGTCTGACAAGCTCTCCGAGAGTATCATTTGTCTTGAAAAACTTCTCAAAGTGCTGTTCGGATTCGGCAAAAAATTGTAGGTCCCCTTGTATGTAAAGAAATAAACACACCAGCATACATTGTTGAGAAGTTGGCCCTGGTTCACCTCGAGCTGTTGCGCCACTCTATTTATTTATTTATTTTTTTATTATAGTATTACATTTAATTATTAGAACTATTTAATTGTTATTTTTGGAGGCAGAATTTAGGAAAAGGCTTTTTCTTGTCCCAAAACTTCGGTTTCGGCTACTATATCCACTTGTTTCTCTTTCAGTTTCTGATTCTGGTTTCTGGTTTCCGATTTATGATTTCTGGTTTCCAGTTTCCGGTTTTCGGTTTTCGGTTTCTAGTTTCTTGTTTTTCGTTTCTATTTTCTAGTTCCTAGTTTCTTGTAATTATTTCCTTCTTTTTATTTTCTAGTTCCTAGTTTCAAGTTTCTTTTTTCTAGTTTCTAGTTTTTAGTTCCAAGTTTCTGGTTTCTGAATTCTGGTTTCTAGTATCTAAGTTTTGATTTCTCTTTTCTGGCTTATGGTTTCTGGTTTCTTGTTTCTGGTTTCTAGTTGAAAAGCCCTGGTTTCGGGTTGCTGCTTCTTTTGGTATCCTATTTCTATGTGCCTAGTCGATCGAATGTTTTGGTAGTTTATTCATTACCATCGGGGGCAAATGGTATCCCTTCTTTGGTTTGATTAACGTATCTTTTGCTCCGTGGGATTTTTGTGTTCTAACCAGGCGGCGCCATGTGAAGTCTTTCAGTCAATGTTTTTATGGGCCACTTTCAATATGCTTGGCTACTTTTCCGCCCAAACACTTTAAGTCAAGCTCGTTTAGACGTTCGTTGCCGCATCTTGACTTTTCGGTGCCTACAATTATAGGAGTTGTATTAACATCTGCCAAAATTTAGTAACATTTGCCAGGTTTGGCAACGACAGTACAGACACTGTTTAATGTCACGTTCACTTCCCGAAAACAGAGTCAGAGGCAGCACTCTTGTTCGAGAAAGCCTCCAACTCCAGAGTTGCACTCGATGGATAAAAATCTTTCGAGGATGTTGCAATTTTTGTAATCGACTTCTTCGCATCTCCCTACTCCCTTACCAGACATCTTACATTCATCAGACGTCTTACATCGCCGGGAGTCCGACAATAAAATACTCTGCTAGGTTGCTGGCCACAGGAACGTTCGGGGCAACGACACAGCCGACGAACTCGCAGGACAAGGATCAGCATTTCAACCGCAACAAATCTTTTAATAAATGGATCAGACGCTCACTTTGTAGCCTCAGGTGGATGGCGTGGAAAACACAAGGTGGACTTCATTGTACACCTGTAAAATTTCAAGACAAATGTGGGCTAAATATAATAAGCCCGGAACTAATATGCTCATCAAGAGCGACAGCAAGAAATCTGGCGTCATTAGTTGGTACACAATCTCACAATCTCTTGATAATATCTTAATCCTATTAAATTAAATCTCGACAATGACGAAATCTGCTGAGGACGTGGCGATACGGATTGCTGTGTTGGCAAACATCAATGGATCCTCTCAACAAACACAAGGATCCTCCCCCACTGGTCATCACATTGGCTCTTCACACACCTTAGGGCGATAGACGCGGGTCATTTCGCCTGCCTCAACCCAATAACCTAAATAAGCCTTCTGTTTAAGTTTCGGCTTCGGCTTTCTGTTTCCGTTTCTGTTTCTGTTTGTGCTTCTGTTTCTGTTTCCGTTTCCGTTTCCGTTTCCGTTTCTGTTTCTGTTTCTGTTTCTGTTTCTGTTTCTGTTTCTGTTTCTGTTTCTGTTTCTGTTTCTGTTTCTGTTTCTGTTTCTGTTTCTGTTTCCGTTTCCGTTTCCGTTTCCGTTTCCGTTTCCGTTTCCGTTTCCGTTTCTGTTTCTGTTTCTGTTTCTGTTTCTGTTTCTGTTTCTGTTTCTGTTTCTGTTTCTGTTTCTGTTTCTGTTTCTGTTTCTGTTTCTGTTTCTGTTTCTGTTTCTGTTTCTGTTTCTGTTTCTGTTTCTGTTTCTGTTTCTGTTTCTGTTTCTGTTTCTGTTTCTGTTTCTGTTTCTGTTTCTGTTTCTGTTTCTGTTTCTGTTTCTGTTTCTGTTTCTGTTTCTGTTTCTGTTTCTGTTTCTGTTTCTGTTTCTGTTTCTGTTTCTGTTTCTGTTTCTGTTTCTGTTTCTGTTTCTGTTTCTGTTTCTGTTTCTGTTTCTGTTTCTGTTTCTGTTTCTGTTTCTGTTTCTGTTTCTGTTTCTGTTTCTGTTTCTGTTTCTGTTTCTGTTTCTGTTTCTGTTTCTGTTTCTGTTTCTGTTTCTGTTTCTGTTTCTGTTTCTGTTTCTGTTTCTGTTTCTGTTTCTGTTTCTGTTTCTGTTTCTGTTTCTGTTTCTGTTTCTGTTTCTGTTTCTGTTTCTGTTTCTGTTTCTGTTTCTGTTTCTGTTTCTGTTTCTGTTTCTGTTTCTGTATCTGTTTCTGTTTCTGTTTCTGTTTCTGTTTCTGTTTCTGTTTCTGTTTCTGTTTCTATTTCTATTTTTTTTTCTGCCCTTGAATTCCGCCCTAACGACGTTACGTTACGAAACCCACCTCATCCGCCAGCTTTTTTGAAAAGGCATTTATTTTCAACAACTCATCTTATTACAACGTTTTAAACAGAGTCATGAGAAAGTACATTCCCTGTATTTTGCCACGTCGTTTTATGATTTTTTTTTTCTTCTCCCTTTCCAGGAACAGAAGGAACTTTATACTCGCATACACTACATAAACAGAGAACCTTCGACCATCATATTGACCGCAAGGAGTGTGTCTTTTGGTGAATTTACAGTCAAGTCTAATGCATGAAGGATACAAAAGAACATATATTGGAAAACTTTCTATTGTCACTGCAATGAGTGTCGGGACTTTATTTTTGTTGCAGGATATTTGTATATCAGTATACGAATTCTTTTGACTCCTTTGAAGAGGACTTCATTTCCTATTTTTCCACAGGCGCATTCTCTTCTTCATAGTTTATACAATCGAGTTCGAAGTCCTTTTCAAAGCTGCTTTGTTAGGTGCCTCGGACTCTTGGACACATGGCAGAGGTTGCAAAATGATCAATGAAGTTGCTTATTCAGTTTTCTGTTTGAGGTTATTTTTCTTTTTTGCATTCGTTTTTTTTTTTCCTGTGTGAAGTGGACATGAAGGAATAAAGAATTGACAGAAATCTACATACATACATGCAAATTGGGTGTCAGTTTCCTGAATGCAATAATGATTCACAGTTCTTAAAGTTTCATATAAAAAAATACACAAGAAGAATGAGAAAACGTCTGATGACTGGTAATATGCAGCAAGGTGAAATCTAATGGCCTAAGGATTTTTTCATTCACCACCCTCTGTATATAGTGTCATGTAAAATAAGAACAGAAATTCTTTACTCTTAATAGAAAAATATAAGAGCAAAAAAAAAAACGAAACGACTTGACAAAAAAAGGACAACAATGAGAAATTATAGGTGGAAATTAGATGTCATTCCGTCATCTACAACACTAGACTTCTCACTGGCAGACCTATTGTTCCCAGACGTCACGTTGAATAGAAAAGAAGCGAGTGTTTGGAAACCACAACTGATGATGATTACTTGTGTGCAATGTGGAATCGCCATTGCAAATCTACCCTCGAGGTGCGAAACGGTGGTTTTCATTATTGCGCTGCAGTTTACGTGTTACATGAGACAAAAGAAGTAAGGTACTTTCCCATAGCAGATGGGAAGTCCTTGCTTTGTCTGTAGAGGCATGTAAGTCCCTTTTTTTTGCTTCTGAATACAGCCTTAAACTTTCAATTTTATCATTAAATTCTAAGGGATTTTTAGTTCGATATACGTAGTAGGAGATTTGAAAAAAATTACCATGGCAGTGCCTTGTAGATATTGGGTGGCCAGTAACATAGCTGTTAGGCAAATCAGGAAGAAATCATGTCGGTCGTTTTAAATCTGTCGCTTTTTGGACTTGTTGGGTTTTTCATTCCTTTTTTAGCGAATATGGCATCGACAAACTTTCTCATGAGGTCATGTCTTACCAGTATAACAGTACGTAAACATTCCATCCCATAAACATGCCCTCGAAACTTTTGCTGTCATTTTAAATTGTTTTTCCAATAAAAGGACATTATGAAATCAATAAACAATACTTCTAATTAATTTTACTTAACGGATCACCTTGGGCGGTTGTTTCCCTTTTTTCCTTTTAACCGAAGCAAGGAAAATATAATCAATTGAGTCCTTTTTCCATGACCTTCTTCAACAAGTAACTGGCGGATATTTTCTTATTGAAATGCATAGCTTAAGGATAGGGATGGAAGAAAAACGAACGTTAAGTATGTTGGCCCAACAAGGCGAATCTTGCAGTTATAAAAGTTTTTCTGTTTTTTTTTTTGTCACAACTTGAGTGTCTGGCTGGTGGACATTGAATAAAGTCATTGTACTTTTGAGACGTTTTGTCGGCTGTAAACTTTAAACTTAGAGAGAAAGATGAAGGGGTAAAAAAAACATGTATACAAAAGGTCATGGTGTCCTTTAAACAAGAAAATTTTACTTGAAAATTTATTTTTTCAAGAGACCAGCTAATCTAAGCAAAAGGATTTTATTTCAAAATGTGGCTTGAAATGTACTTGGATTTTTTGTAATAAAAAATATCCTTATTGACTAGCTCTTAATTTCGTGGGATAATAAATTTTCTGGGATGGGATTTGTGTCTTTTTTAAATTCAAGTCTTCTATACAATATTAACAATTTGTCAAAATCCTGCTACAGACAGCCTACAACCGAAATTCCGGGATATACATCTACCCCATCACAAATGGTAGATGTATGACGCAGTCTTGTGTGTTCCTTCTGTATATGTCATGTCCAGCGTAATCTACTTGACATCACTTACGGATATCCTGGCAAATTGTGTCTCAATGTATCTTCAGTGTTTTGAAAAACTAAAATCTAAAACTTTTCGACAATCTCCCCCTGGGTGAAAGTTTATTGTGAATCTTTCGCCTATCTACATGTACATTTTAGTCCTTTTCTGGCGTCGACATAGTGAACTAAACATGGCAGCCACATCAGCATCCCTTATTACTGTCGTGATAGAGGAAATTTATAATTTCTACCATCGCCAGCATGAAGTAGGTACTGGCTGTATGGTGGGCCTGTTGCAGTCTTCAATGTTTCAGCCAAGCGGAAAGGATAACATCGTACAAAACGGTGTTATCTGGCCCACCCCCGCATCGCCTGATGGCCATTAAGTTTCTTCCGCTCAACTTGAACTTGGGAAAAACTATTTTCCATTTTTTTCTTTTATTTTTTTGAGTGTATATGCGGTATCCTTTCAATAATTTAATTTTACGATTGAACTTTCTGTTCTTTTAGCAATTTGTCCAGTCGAATCTGATAAGGCGATAGTAGTGATTTCTTTGCCTTCAATGAGAGTGTAATAAAAAAAGGACGACTAAGCCAAAGTAATGTTTGACAAAGTTTTATTTTTGTAGTAGGTAGCTTCTCGTATCTATCAAGTTTTAAAGTTAGATCTTGGACGGTGTTGTGCGAGTAGAACAATGTGGCGCCATTTGAGGAGCCAAGGTACAGGAGAAGAAGCCTTTAAATTGCGACAATGTGTGTATAATGTTTCGATTAAATAAGAGAAACACTGAGATAGGCTCTTTTTCTCAACATAGGAAGTTTTTTTTTAGTTTATCTAAAATTTGTATGTGAATTTGTTTGAGGACTTGAACTTTTGCAGAGGGTGGCAATTTTAGCCGAAAAGAGGGCATGAGGTGGCTTAAAATCCGGAGCAAGATTACGTCACTTTGAACAAATTTATGACTCATTGCAGTAAGTAAGATTAGAATCGTTGGGGGCAAAAATGTTTCATTTTGTGTCTTGTAACTCCTCTCGCCTTAAGCGTATATCATCTCAATCTGTAGTAAAATTCAAGCCATACCACCTGGCGATGCAATGAGCTCAATGACTCATCGCTATCAAGTCACAAAGCCTTCCGGGGTAGAACACCTATGACAACAACATATAGTACTTTTCGTTCCACTTCAGCAACAAAGTATCTCAGGATATCTCCAAACAAATGTGCAACCAGACAGGTTCTTACTCAGTTTCAGTACAGCTCGCATGGCGCGGAGTATACGCTTGTAGTTTAGCTTGTAAATTCCCTTTGACACTGACAACCAAGATTAACACTCAACTGAAAACTGCACGGGCTACACCTGCTAAATGATGTTTACATGCATCTATGCACGCCGCCGCCTCCTCCGTTCGGTGCCATTAATCAAATCACTTTTGTCGGCAGGTTTCACCGTTTGCGAATTAATATAAATAATTAATAACACGAATCCGGTAAACGACATTGAATTTGGTAAAGAGATATGAGTATACATTGTACACAGCCTCACCGTCACCGTGCATAGATATTGCATCTGTGTATCTGCGGTGGCTGTAAATTTATTTATGGAAAATTCTGTAAGAAGTCCGCTTCAATTTGAAACATAAAAGGATGGATGCTTTCTTGGATAAACACATCCATCTATACGTGTGCACGATTTCACATCCCTGTGGTGTTTTGGCATTTTGACTTTTGTACTGCAGTCGTATGTACGTAAGCAGCAAAGGTGGAAAAATCAACTTTTCCTCGCAATTGGCTTCGGGCCAAGTTGCGCACCGCGTCTCGGAGAACGTCGGCGAACGTGCAATGAATTTTAATTGACCGTAAGAAGATGGTCGATGTTTTCTTCGCCTCTTGGAAGATGTATGGCATCGGCATGGCATGTACACACAGGGTGCTGTGTATATACACACCCTCGATGATAATGAAGTTGAACTTGTTTAAAAGAATCGCAGCAGCTGTGCCTCGTACCTGGAGTGGACCGAGAGGGTGTTGTAGCTTTCAACCACTCGCACCAGATGGTGAAGGTGCTGCAATTACCCCAGAGCTATGAGTCTTGATTCCCTTTTGGATGGGGGTTTTTCTTTTCACTTGAGACTGCCTCTGGGGGTTTATTTGAAATTAAATGCTGGGGCTGTTTTTCAAGACGGATGGTTGCGCAATACCGTCCCTTTTAACAGTTCGATTGAGAGATGTAATTTGTTCAGATGCCAAGATTAACGGATGAGTTGTGGAGGTGTGGTATTTGTATCGATGATGAGAAGGAAGTGTGTAGTTGATTTATACGTGGGATAGATAGGTACTGTTTAATGATGAAGTGAAAATTTTCGGATCGGAATTAAGACGGTTTTTTTGTAGCTGATTTAAAGGTCAACGGGACCATAGAGCATGCTGGTTGGCTTTCAAATTTTGTTTTAAGGAAATAATTGTGTGAAAGAGAGCTAGAGTCCAGCTCAATGCGGAGCGCGTTACAACTTCCACATACAATTTTTTTTACCAATTTTTCGGTTTAACTTCTGCCCAGGCGAGGAGAGATAGACTGCGATTTCTGCTCGCGAAATTGACTGTTATCGCCTTCCAGTAATGCATGCACCACCAGACTCGCGTCTATGCGTCGTCCCTCCGGAATGGATTCGAAGAGTTTCCGGGCTGGAGCGTGCGTTGGTGTCCCTGTCCATCTTCTTTAGATGACCCCAGCAGTCGTTTAACTTTGACTCTTTTGGCTAATTGTTCTCGCTGAACAAATCGATTCTTAGTCCCCTCATCTGCTCTTCGTCTACAAACCGATGGAAAATCACTGAAAGCATTTTTCTCTGGAAGCAACCTAAAGCGTTTTCATCGGCCATGGACAGATGCCATGCTTCTACAACCCCTTCTGGAGTTGCTCGTCCCCTATTTGGCGCCTCCCCAGGCAAGAGATGGGGCACGCTCACCAGATATGGTGGGTACCGGTATGAAAAATATCCGGCGCGGTCCGAAATTAGCAAAAAAGGAAACATCCTGGATATTTGTCTCGAATAAAGCGTCTTTCTGGTTGGCCTCTGATCGGAAAATTAAACACCTTTTTTTGCTCGTGTTCAAGGGGTTCTCGCTTCCCCTAGAATGCTTAGCACATCGCGAGCGGAAGGAATTTGGGGATTGAAAAGATAGAAGAAGAAAGTAATTCTCGATCTAACACAAACGCTGATTAGCCAAAGCTTACCCCCGAAAGTGTTATGCCTTTACGGAGAAAAGCAATAGCATAACCAGCAGAATATTTCATAAACACATCTGACATGCATCTAATTGTTGTCCATTCTATTTGCATATCGGAAGAGAAAAAAGTGGTTTATATTCGGCGGACCGTAACCTGGGTAACAGACGCCGACCAGTAAGCCGCTCATTTTGAGACGGACGCTTCTGGATTTTTCGTTTGTTGCTAGTTTTGGTCCGCCCCGAATATTTTTCATACTGGTTTTTGTTGGAGGTTGCTACTATCCGATGGAGCACTCAGACACAACTACTGGTCCATTGTACTACCATGCAGACACCTTACATTAATGTATTTAGTTTACCCGTATTTCGAAGAAAGATGAGAAGGAGCTTCAGTGATGAAGAGCTTAGGTGTTCGGCACTCACCACGTCAGTCCCAAAGATCCGCCACCTGATGCGAGCAAAGGTAGGACAACTACAGAGAAAGTGTTCCGCTGTATCGTCGTCCTCTCCACAGGCAAGACAGGTGTTGGTTTCGCTTAAGCCTAACACATTCAAGTGTCTAGCAAAAGCTTGGTGGCCGGTAAGGACGCCTACAAGAAGTCTGCAATCGATTCTCCTAAGAGATAGAAGAAAAGACGCTGACCCCTCGCAGCTGTCCGGGCGTAATCGTTTAGTCTGTCTGCACCCATCGCAGTCACGCCAACGAGCCCTGTGCTCACGAGAAACCCAAGTATCAATGGCAGATACAGGCACGCCTAAAGCAGGCCTGTATCTGCCATTCCGACTAAGTTCAACGAATTCTTGAGTTCGAGCACTATCTTGGACGAGGTAAGAGGGTTGAGCAAAGCATTTAGAGCGGCTTGGCTGTCACTGCAAACGCATATGCTTCTTGCCCTCCACCTGTTAGTCACAATATAGCGCATAGCCATTAGGATAGCGAAAATCTCCGCTTGGAAGACAGACGCATATTTACCTAAGGGGTAGTGGAGTCTAATGTTCTCGCTTTCCACAAAGACTCCAGCACCAGACCCCTGTCCGGTTTTGGAGCCGCCATCCGTGAAAATACGATGGCATTCTTTCCCTGGCTCAGAGTCTGGCCGAAGCCATTCCATTACCTGGAAAGGAAAGTTGACTTGAAGAGGAAAGTTGACTTGGTAATTTTGTCGCAAAAGGATTTCTGGGGTCATTGCGTCAGAGGGCATGTCCATAAGACAGGGGTCAAAAGACAATTCTCGAACAAGTTCTTCAAAATTCCAATGCGTGTCTCTTTAAGCGAAAGATGGTTTTCAGCGTACACCCCATGACAAATATATCAAGGGGGGGGGGGGGGGGGGGAGGTTCATCAAAGCATCTTTCATACTGGTACCCACCATATCTGGTGAGCATGGACCAGCAACCCAAGAAGGGAACCCAAGCAACCCAGGAACATGGAAATAAAATGGAATGCCAGATGTTTTTTTTTTTGAATACTCTGCAGGTTATATCATTGCTTTTCCGTAAAGGCATAACACTTGCGGGAGTAAACTTTGGTGTTTCTGTGCCAGCTTTCCAGCTTTTCTCTGTACTGGCTAATCAGTGTATGTATTGGAACTAGATCTCCTTTTCTCTTCAATCTATTCTATCCTGAAATTCTTTCCGCTCGCACAGTACTGCGTACTTTCGAGGGCAGTTAAAAACTTCTGGATACTCCTCCTGTTCCTTCCTTAGTCATTCATCGCTCCATGTGTATTTGTTGGGTTATTGCACGAATTTTAGATTGTGAATTCATTGCTCCGTGCATATTTATATTTTGGCATTTTCTTACAATTATTTACTTACACATTCTTGAACCACAAGTTGCAAAGAGAGTCAGCACATAAGCGCGTTCCTACAGATATTGAACATACTAAGTACCTTACTAAGTTAAGTCTCCTTCGCCATATTTTTACATATAAATATAAATCGTTCAGCACAGTCCGATTCATTCCCAGGATTTCCGCGCAAGACAAGTCAAGAGGCCTTGGGTTTGCTGTCTGGTTTAGGTTAGCTTAGGCTAGGTTGATGGATGCCCTTTTGACAATAGTCACAGCTCACTTAGACGAGCAGTTGGGTCCATTGTGCCCATTTTGGGAACCTTTTTTAACACCTGGAACGAAAACAGAAATAAACCGCTGTTAGAAGCTCAGAGTTCCGCCCTCGGATTTGTATACAAATCTTAGGAGGTCCTTTAGATCTACATAATTTAGATCTTCGAGCTCGTTGAAGAAGGAACTTCCTAGGGTACTACGCCTGATGCTGTTTAGGGCTGGGCATTCGCAAAGCAGGTGACGAACAGATTCATGCTATCTGTTTTAAGTCTTAGTTGTTTGACTTTTTTAACTGGTAAGATTTCAGTGTCAGTATTGTAAGCCTGGCAATCTACTCGGTCCCAGTTGTTGAAGCTTTCATTGAACAGTTAGAAAACATGTTGTTAAACTAAGACTAAACTAAAATTTGGTAATTAACAGTGTCAAATGCCTTCAAAAAGTCAAGGAGACAAAGCAATATAAATAACGAAGCATTAATCTATGTCCTTTCTTATGTCATCCATAGCCTGTAGAAGAGCTGAGACACTGCTATGTTTATCTCTAAAGCCAGACTGATTATCACTCAGAAGATTTCTAGCCTTGAGGAAACACAAGACCTGTTTTTCAAGATTTTTTTCTAGAACTTTTGGAAGATATGGCAAAATATATTTGAGTACTTCTAGTTTGCTCATACAGTAGACGCTCGATATAGTGAAGTAATTGAAACAAGGCATGTTCACTTTTTCGAGACTGTTCACTATTTCTAGAGAGATGCTTAAACGGTTTTCTGAAGTTGACTTTTATTAAAACTGCATATTTTATAGCATATTTTTCAGTAAGATGCACAGGCTTTTTTTTTTAATTCATTTAATGGAAGCTATGTCGGATCTGGCTACTCGGTATTGTTTCGCCAAAGACGTTGCTGAGTTACCTTTAAAAAATTTATGTAGCACAAACAATTTTATATTATTGAATTTTTATATTCTTGAGTAGGTACATCTATTTTTCTAGTAACGTTAAATGCTTGCGAGACAATTTAAAAACACATTGAACACAACTTTTCGCGACAAAACCAGAACTCAAATGAGCAGATGCGGCAATATACTAACACAGATGCAACGCAAATAAAGCGGCAAAAGGCAGTTGGTAGACCCTTTGTCGTAGACACAAATGCCGTAGTCAATTTGTAGCTGCGATGTTATCTTTTTTTTCTGCGAAAAATAGTGTGTTCACTATATCGAGATTGTTATTGTTCGCTATTTAGAGTAGCCTGTATAAAATGTTGGGTGTTCTCTATACTGGATAGTCCACTATAGCGAAATTCACTATATCGAGCGTCTACTGTAATTGGGATTGCATTCGCAATTTTGCAAACTGAGCGATAATCTGTGGCATCTATAACTGTGGTAAGTACATAATAACTGTGGTAAAAATACGGATAATCGTCTCAACTTAGTGTGGCAAATTTTTTTTACGAAGATTGGATGAAACTCGTGAAAACCGATAGCTATCGGTCGATAAGAAGTTTTGACTACCGGCTAAACCAGTCGCTTAAGTCCCTTTGGCAAAAGGGAAACGAGATGCATGTTGCATAAAATTTTTCTTGGAGACAAGGCGCTCTTGCATAAATTCCTTGACCTGGACCTTGACATTATCAGTAAGTTTTCTTCAAACCCGGATTTGGAAAATTTCATTAATGTTTAAATTTTTCCCACCAAGAAAATTGTGTAGATTTGTGGAAATCATAATAGAACTTACGCCTTTTTACGTAACAGCCTTTTTCTGTTAACAGCTTTTATAAGTTCTCTATGTTGTACTCTTAA